>JAGFBZ010000955.1:277500-877500 GCA_018398805.1 Hirundichthys speculiger
TCCATCCATCCATTATCCACTCATCCACCCATCCATCCATCCATGATCCATCCATCTATCCATCCAGTCAACCATCCATCATCATCCATCCATCCACCCATCCATCCATTATCCATCCATCATCCACCAATCCATCATTCATCATCCATCCATCCATCCATCCTTCATCCATCCATCCATACATGCATCCATCCATGCATCCATCAATCCATCATCCATCCAACCAATCCTTCCATCCATCCATCCATCATCCATCCATCCATCCATCATCCATACCAGTTTAGTCCTATACAGGTCACAGTGATCTGCTGGAGTCTATCCCAGCTCTCTTCAGGTGAAGGACAGGGATACCTGAAACACATGTTTCCAAAAAATAGAAAAAAAAATAGTTGTGGCTAAAATTTACATTCTGGATCAGTAGAATATAAGCTCAGCTTTGAGGGCAAAAGAGAAACTCATCAAGGACATTATTCAGGTTAATAGATAGATATAGATAGATGGATAGATAGATAGATAGATAGATAGATAGATAGATGGATAGATGGATAGATAGATAGATGTTTTTGTGAATCTGCCCCGGGACGTTGCATCAGTAACTTGTGGAGGTCTGGTGAGAGAGAAGGGCATGAGGCCTGGGCTAACAGAGTCCAGAGCAGTGGGACTACAAGGCTTAAGCCAAATGCATATTTATGAGTAGCATCCACCCACAAGAAGGACTTTTCAAACGCAGCCAAGCTCAGGCAGGCAGGCTGAGCCAGAACAGGACACGCTGTTTGGGTCAGAGTCGGCGGGGGTTTGGGTTACTTCTCAACTTTGTTTGTGTGCTATTGTGTCCTTTAGGTCCGTGCCTCGGCTCTGCGCCCGTCCAGATACATGTGATCATTACTGAGGAGTCTTTAACTGGCTGAGGGATGTTTGAACGAGATGAAAGCTGAAATCCTGCAAGTTTTGTATGACAGGTGGAAGGTTAAAAACAGGGACAGAAGAAGGAAAGACGTTCCTTCACGTCAGGATCTTGAAGATGTCCATCCTTTTGTTCTTTCAACACTTCCTCACCTTGCAGGTGTTTTGCTTCTCTGCTTTCTCATGACGCTTCTCTCCTCAAGGTTATTGTCCGTAAGATCTGGCCGCTAAAGGCGTGGAAAAGGATCTGCTTAGACGGTTGTGGCGTAGAAGAGCAGTGCAGCAGGTCAGCTATCGACCGAGCCGTTCAGTTTGGCTAAAACAACCACGGTTTTGGGCTCCTTCATATAATTCTCCAAGGCTGCTTTAATCTCTCCCCGTGCCCCCCCAATCCATGCCTTTGATGTGGCGATTCCCTTTCTTCAGTTACTCAATATTTGATTTATCTCACTTCATACGGCTAAATCCAGTTCAAGTGTGTTCACACAGACTGGGTTTTCCTTCTTTTCCTCCAGTCCCTCCTGCTCTTCTCCTCCCAGGTTCAGCAAAACAGAAATCACTGCCATTGGTCCTGCAGCACTGAGGCAGAACTTACTGCCTCCACAAACGCTACGTGAACAGGCAGAAAAGTATGGATGCCCGTTTGGGTCATAATTCAACGAATAAATTAGTCTATTATTATGAAATACAGGCATTTATTATTATGAAATATTTACCATTATTATGAAATGCATGTTTATTATCATGAATTATTTACCATTATTATAATAATGGTTTTGATTTTCATAAGAATGATTCGTGTGTCAATCACAGCAGAGAGGGCGGAGCCATTTATGTGATTGGCTGCTCTTTCATTCAGGCATAAGCAACAGAACAGTGAATATCGATAGTGGGCGAGAGGTGCGATGTATATACTCCAGGCCAGTAGGTGGCAGAATGCACCTCGGTTTACGGTTAAAAGTTGACATCGACTAAGAAACGTAGCGCGAAATGTAGGGAAAACTTGATTTTGACGGCACCAACTAGCTGATGTCAGAGCGTAGAATGGAGAAGGATCAGCCAATGAGGGTGCAGGTCAACCACTGGTCCCGCCCACTGGCAAAATGTCATTATTATGTAAAAGCTCATTCTTATGAAAAAGGAAGCAATTACCGTATTGGCCTGAATATAAGATTATATTTTATTCTAGAAATCATATTTTAAAAAATGGGGGTCCTCTTATAATCGAGGACTAGACTTTTCTATTGTAATAACACATCTGCGCCACTAGATGGAGCCCGCACCGAGTTAACCGGTAAGAATGGAGGAACCACGCAGCCGACTCGAGCAAAGGGCTTTGAAAGTTTTGTTGGAGTCCAGATATTAGTTTTTTACAGGCTGAATTATTTATGTTGTTCTTGAATAAAACCCGACTTCAATAGTTATGTAGTTATTGAACTACATGGTTGTAGCTTATTCAGAGTCATATTCTCAGATTTTAAGAGAACACAGTTTATTAAATAGTATATTAAATACCATACCTTGATCTTAAATAACATGAAAATTTAACACGCAAGTATGGTACCATACTTCCTAAAAAAGATGAAATCATTAAAATGTTTAACAATACAGCAGAATGTTATCTCTGTGGGAGTTTTTTCAATAGTAATTGTACAATAAACAGTTGTTTTATGAATAACCTTATTGCCTTCATCATATTTTTATTTTCCCAAAATGATATTTGAAAAATAGGGGTCGTCTTATAATCAGCGTCGTCCTATATTCGGGCTAATACGGTATGTAAAAACTCATTCTTAGATTAAAAAAAGCCATTCTGAAATAAACTATTATGCATTAAACTACACCCACAATAAGGGAATGCTCGACTTTCTCTGCTTTTAAAGGAAAGCTCAAAGACTGGTCAAAGAAAAACCAGAAGTGTGTCAACTAAGTAGATAGATGCTTTGAAAAGTGTGCTTGGAAATGTAAATTTGAAATTATGTATTATGTATTTTGTAATTGTATTACTGTGTTATATGTACTTGTATGTTTTTACTCTAGGCAATTAACATCCTGCCCAGGGACTACAGTTGAAAATTAGCTAATCAGCTATAAACTGGCTCATTTACAGAAATGTTCATTATCCCTGAACATTGTCCCTGAACAAATAAACTTAAAACTTGAAACTAAGATTAAATAATAATAAAAATATATTTTATAATAATTACATTTTTTTTCCATAATAATGGGAAATATTTCATAATAATACACATATATTTCATAAAATGGATATGTATTTCATAATAATAAATGCCTGTATTTCATAATAATAGACTCATTTATTCATTGAATTATGACCCAAACGGGGCTCCATAGAAAAGCATCCTGAGACTGTGCAGACATGCCACCGTGCACGTGCGCGCACGCACACGGCGACATGCTGATGAGAGCGCACCAGCTTCTGTGCTCTCGCCCACCGTCTCCAGCCAGAGGTGTGAGTATCAGCTATCATCTCCTCCCCGCCTGCACCCACAGACGATCCTACGAAGTAGAAACAAGATCCTGAATTACTGCCTGTTTGCGTCAGCTGGAGACCGAACACGTGTCGCGTAGGAAGGCAGACCTGATCGTAGGAGTAAAAAATAAAAAAAAAAAAAAACCAGCGGCTGCATTTCCACAGCCATTAACAGCTGCACGGTGAAATGGATCAAACGGTTTGGATGCAGCCATTGACTTGTTTTGTGTGTATATAATTGCTGTCTCTTTACGGAGCGCTGTAGCTGATGCCAGCGAGTGACCCCGCGCCCTGTCGGTAGGCCCTCTCTACATCAGCCTGGTGAAGAGACACCGACCATATGGCGTTGCCTTCTGCATCCTTGTCCATGCATAATGAAAAGACAGTATGCGGGGCAATAATTCAACTGAAACAACAAAAAAAAAAACGTAGTGATCAAATGTTAAAAAAAATGGAGGCTCAGACAGTCGATAGCTGCTGTAAAGGTGGATGAGCATCCTCCTCTGATGTAATTAACCGAGCAGCTCTGCTCTGTATCCGCTAAAGCCGAGGCAAGCCAACCATGAAACAAACACCAAACAAACCCCAGAGTTGTTGGGGACTCGGCACGGATCAGGGAGGTGTTCTCCCTCCCGCTTAACAGTAATCAGAGAGTCCTTATTACAGAGCAGAGGGTTTTAGTAACACTGAAGCAAAACCCTCAACTATTCTGTCCCGCATTAGTTCCACTTAGTTGGGTCCCAATGACCTATTCAATGTAAATGCACTGAGCAATAATGTGTGGCGGGCTGGAGAAGCTCTTTAATGGGCGCGTACGTTCGGGGAGAGGGAAATGACAAGGCTGAAAGAGAAAGGGGTTCAGGGCCTTTGAATGGGGTTATTTAAGCAGTGTAATGATGGGAAAGTAAATGACTTCAAACGAATAATTAGGCCTAGATAGGAAGATAGCCAGCCATGCCTCAACAGATACACCTCCAGGTTCATTAAATAACAACAGTGTCAGGCCACGGGGGAAACTGGCGAGCGGCACTTTCCCGATGTAACGATGGCGAGAGGGCCTGGAAGGTACGAGACCTGCAAATCGGTCGGAGCCGCACCTCAAAGTCGTCTGAGCGAGGAAGGGCCCGAATTAATGAGTGACTCGATCAAATGAGAGCATCAGAGACACAATAATGATGCACGTGTTAAGAGGAGCGCGACAGTCTCTTCCTTTATCGCCATGTTAATTTGGCAGGAGGCGGCGTAGAGGAAAACGTGTTTTTGACACAGCGCAGTGTCTGTTAGCGTTAAAAGATCCCGACTCAATCAGTCACGCTCTGGGACCGCGGCTCTTAATGCTGCTGTAGATTAATGACCGGAGGTGTTCGTGCATCTGCATCGTGTGTTAATGAGATTATTAGTTTTTTTTCTCCTAAGTGTGTAAAGTGCATGAATATGCTGTGCATGTTTGTTTTGTCATTCTTACCAGCTGCTTCTTCGTCGAAACGATTTAGCATCTGTTCATTTCAGCAGCTGCATTTTTCATTTACAGTGGTACCTCTACTTACGAAATTAAATTGGTTCTGGAAGTAGTTTCATAACCTGAAACTTTCTTAAGTAGAGACGCGTTTTCCATGTAAATGCCCTAATCTGTTCCAAGCCCCCCAAATTCGAACATATATATATTTTTTTTATAAATTATAAATAATACATGAAATGACATGAAAACCTGTAAGAAATACATGTTAGAACTAGAAAACACTCAGAGAGCGCAGACCTCCACTAAACGCAACAATTATCGAAAATTTAAAAGCGATCCAGAATCCAGGATTTCTTCCGGATCACACCCAAAATGAAATCAGTTCTTCCTTTTCACATTTCTGACAACTCCTGAAAATTTCATCAAAATCCATCCATAACTTTCAGAGTTATCTTGAACACAGACAGACAGACAGACAGATAAAGGCCGGCAAAAACATAACCATAATGGAGATAAAAATTGTTTGTTTACCTGGTTGCTGGATTACGCTCATACAGACAAGGGGCCCTCCTAGCCAATGGGATGCCAGGAAGATGCTAAGCGATAGCCAATGGCAGAGCAGCTACAAGTATGTTTATGTTCGGTAAACTCTGGGAGCTGCGAGTAGCAGCGCTACTATATTTTTGCCTTTCGTATCCTGAAATTTCTGTCGTAACAAGAGGCAATATTTTCCCTTTGAGGCGTTTCGTAACTTGAAAATTTCGTATGTAGAAACGTTCGTAAGTAGAGGTACCACTGTATATATTTTTCTGCCAGTCTGAGGCATCGACTTAATCAAACTCGCCCGATAAGACCGAAGGCGTAAGTAGCTCAAATCAGCGTTTTTGGTAAAAAAAAAAAAAAAAAAAAAAAATCTTATACTGGATTCATTCCTTCTGTGAGTTAAGGAATGCGTTTGTTGAGAAAAGCTGCTAACTTCCCGTGAAACTTCCCAGTGGCGTTGTTTAAATGGTACCAGCACAGGACTTCAGCACATCACTACGCCGTTTATGAGGTCATACCTACTCTGTTCATTTCAATGAGCCCACGTTGGAAGTACTCGTTAGGGTTGAGAATCGAGAACTGGTTCCTGTAGAGAACCGGTTCCGTGTGTTTCAATTTCATGGAATCGTTTGGCAATTTATCTAGCGATTCTCTAATCGATTCCAACCAGCACGAATCTCACGTAATTTACGCACTGGTATGTTACGCACAGTCAATTCCAGAAAGCGCTTACGTGATTAAGTTACGTCGGTTTAGCGCGTTAGCATTGCAGTTGTAAACAACAATGGCGCCCACCAGGTTCAAACGCTCCAAAGTTTGGCTTCACTTCACCAAAGAAAGATGGCAACAAGGCAACTAGCAGTCATTGCAAAGTGGAGATAACAGCGTCGGGAGGGAACACGGCTAACATGCAGAAACATTTGCGCACACAACATGCGATAACGAGTGTCGTGTTTTTGACACTTCGGACTGATGGATCTCAACCCAGCAGCAGTAGCCAAGCTAAGATCACTTCTGGTAACTCTAATAAGTAGCTATCCCACTGCCTATGTACTTCTTCGTAAAACACGCTATAACATTAACGCTATGCTATTAAACGAATGCCTTCTGCATTACATTTAGAAGATGACCGTGACGAGAGAGAGAGTCTGGCTGGTTCAGAGGCTGGAAGACATGATTATTTTTCTGCAAAAGAATTGTTTATTCTTCATAGTATTTGCAGATTTGTACTATGCACTGTTCTGTTGTATTTGATAGTATTTATCTTTCTTTATTATAATTTTTGAGTGCTTAGTGAGCTCATATATCCTTTTAAAAGGGAGATTTTTTTTATTTCTATTAGGAAAAATCTGTTAGTAAAATGTTACACATTCTTGTGTATTTGCACAGTTACATATTACAACAGTTAACACGTTATCCAGGCTTTGGGCCTCTTTTGACCTCGCTGTTGAGTTTGTAAGGTCGTGACTTCTAAGTAAAAAAAAAAATTGATGCTAATAAAACTGTTTGGTTCTCCTTTTTCCTCAAATTAGAATCGATAAAGAATCGAATCGATTAAACAGTATCAATAATGGAATCCGAATCTGAAAATCTTATCAATTCCCATCCGTAGTGCTCGTAGGTCCGTAGAGTGTTTGATGCCAGCCAGAGTTCAAGTCGTTGGAGTCTCTCTCTCTCTCTCTCTCTCTCTCTCTCTCTCTCTCCCATATGTATGCCATCTCTCCACCCGTCAGAACCTCCTCCTGCAGAAGCCAGAAGACAGCGCTGTTACCTCTGAGACAGACACCGAGCAGATCTCAGGTTGAGCTCCCTGTTACCATGCGGCAGCCATTGGAAACAGATGGTCTCCAAACAGCCTGTCATGTTTACTGCTGCAGCCATAAAAGACAAGAATCCAACAACACACTCCCACAGGAGAACTGGCAGGATTGCACGGGGGCCTACAAACAGCTGCCTCGGCCCTACACCTTCACGCGTGCACACATGCTCGCACCTTGAACTGACTCCTTGCCGCGACTGCTGCTAAAACGCCTCTATTACCGCACACAATGACAGGCACACGTACACACCTGAAAAGCGACGGGAACGGGCGCACACCCCGAATGTCCTCCACCGAGCAGTCCGGACATGCTACATTTACTGCAATTAAACAAGCATGCCATTTGAATATCTGATGACACCTTGCAACCTGCTCCGTGGGCTCTGAATATAATGGCGTCCCCGCGGAGCCTGCGAGAAATTGTCCATGTCACAGTTAATGAAGGGAATTTGCATTGTTATCTCAATTAAGGGCGGGGGAATAATGAAGCTCACTTCTGAATTAGTTAATCGACAAAAACTTGTACAAATGTGTTTGCATGGCCCATAGGTTTGGCCCGCAGCTGATGTATGTTCTTCAGGGTTGGCAGGGTTACGTCAGACCAAGGGCGAGGGCCAGACGGTAATGAGGCAGGTGCTGCCGGACATCTCCCGTCCTCTCATCAGGAGTCAAGATGGTACTCTGACCTCTCGGCGCCTCTTCCTCCGTCTCCTCTTCCTCGTCCGTCTCAGCCGTGTCTCCCGCATCTCCTTTCGCCAGAACGTCGCTAACCCTTTTAGAGTTTCCCGGATGCAGATCTGTAAGTCTGTGCGTGGTGAAGAAAACATCTATTTGTCGCTACTGTTAAAGAAAACCCTGCCCAACAAAAAAACCAAAACAATCCCGGCCTTGACATAAGAGGATAATGCAGAGCTTAGGCTTCCCATTGATCTGTGGTGGCTGTTAAAGTGGCAGCTTAAGTGTAGTTTGAGAGGAGTGTATTCTTGTGTGTGAGGACTGCTTAAGTGGGTATTTGTAAGGAGTAACTAAAGGCCATAAATAAAGGCTTGCACAAGTGCTCTTCTGCTCCGGGGGCCTCAAATGGCCAATGAATTATTTATAACAGCTAGGACATGAGTTGATGTTAAGATAGAGGAGGGGTGCCACACACACACACACACACACACACATGCGTACACGCGCTGACAAATAAACACACACTGTCAACACATACATGCACAATGGAGCCTCTTAAGGGGGTCAGTGTGCCAGACAGCCACAGGCTGAGCAAACAGCTCATCGTCAGAGCGGCGTGGGACAGTAGAGAGAACAGGACGGCTGAAAGAGGAGACAGATTGCTTTATTCTGCTCAATCTAGCAACCACTACACTCGGGGGGGGGGGGGCACATAGAAAAAGACAACTTTTGTAGTTAGTTGAGACTGACATGAAGGTCACCTGCTGGATGTTGCACAAAATGTTATTATTAGGGCTGGGCAAGTTAACGCGTTATTATCGCGTTAACGCATTCATTTATTAACGCGGGCATTTATTTTTATCGCGCGTTAACGCGTGTTGCTCACATGCTTTTGTTTTGAAAAATCTGTTACTGGCTGCTGCGGAACCGGAAAACAGTAAACATAATAAAAGGCTAAAACAGACATGGAGAACGGTAAAAATCCGTGAACTTTACAGTTCATGTAGCAACTCAGGTAGCAATATTAACAACTGTGTCTGAAAACAAAAATTCTAGACTCAAACAAAACTTTGGCGTCATTCCTCCATGTTCCATCAGATCTGCTCCATGTGTTCACTGTCCTGCTGTTCTCTAGCTGGTTACTGCAGTGCGGCTCCATCTAGTGGCACAGATGTGTAATGACAACAGAAAGTCCAGTCCTCAATTATAAAACAAATTCAGTTCTGTGGCCCGTTTTTATAATTTCGTATTTTTGATCCAAATCTAAAGTTGAAATATTAAAAAAAAAAGTCATTTTTTTCTGTTTTTTGTGTTAGATTAAAAAACGAAAAGCGTGATAAAATGTCACTTTTTTTTTCTTTTTTTTTGACAATTGAAAATGGAAAATCAAAATCAAAAAAATGAAATGATACACAGATAATTACGGATTGGTAAAGTTACAGAACTTTAATGCGGACATTTTCATTTTAAAGTTGTCCCAGACAGAGGTTGAACTCCCCGTTAAAAGTTTCTGCTGTTACCTCAGAAATTACCTGTTTTAATGTTCTGATTGTGCTGAGACACAATCATTTTGTTGGATTTTTTTTGTAGACTTTTTTTTTAATTTTTTAATTAAAACAGGATGACATTAATGCCCTTGCAGTGGCAATAAGCTTTATTTTATTTTACATTTTTTTACACTAAATATGTGTTACTGACAAGTGCTGATGTTAAAAGTGTTTGAACAACAAATGTTATGGCACTTTAGTTCATATGGCAGCAGAACATTTAAATAAAAGTGACCTTTACACTACTGTTGAATTCATTATTTGATTTTGTGTGTACGATGCGATTAATCGTGATTAATCAGGGAAATTATGCGATTAATCGCGATTAAAAATTTTAATCGTTGCCCAGCCCCAGTTATTATTGATATTAATATTAGTCTGCAAGGGATGGGTAAAAAAAAAAAAAAAAAACACTTTTTTTTTTTAACATTCACGCCACAGCTGACGTCAGGCTGACAGCATAAAAGCTAAATTCTACCTCAAATGTTCATGTCCGTGTCTGACAAGGACATTCTGTTTTTTTGGATAAAAAAAACCCCAGTGCTGAACTGAAACTGGGAAGAACGTCACAGCCGTTTGCTCGGTCAACAGGTGCTCGTACACTGACGCTCTGCAACATTTACGTGATGTCCTTCCTGATCTGCCTCCAGACCAACAGTCGGTGCAGCCTGTTTCTGTGACCAAAAGCTGCTCACTGAAAGTATTTTTCAGTATTTTCGTCTCCTGGTCGTTGGACCCTCAATGAGCCGATGTGACTGCAGCCTCACAGTCCCGAAGCTTCGTTAAGGCTGAGTCCCGGCAGGGTCCTGGCCTTAGTTAGTTAGTCCTGAAGGGTGCAGGCTCACCTGAAGGGTAACTGATGTTACTTTTTTCAAAGTTTGTTGGTGACATCAGACATGAGGATAACGTTAATTAGCGTGAGCTTGAGCTAAGCCAAAAAACAAACAAAAAAAGTCTTCTATTCGACTCTTCAGAAACTCACAGGTGACATCACGCAGGGTTTGTCCTGTTCTTTCTATGCAGTCTGTAGCAAACTCCTGTACACAAGTTTACTCGGGAATCCTGAATCCCAGACTCTGAGGAACTGGATCCTAGTTCTCGGTCTGCATTTCACATCAGGGGCATGTATGTAGGAACTGAAAAAGTTTCACAGCTTCACATCTGTCCACGAACATTACAGCCTCCACAAACGGACCGCCGTATTGATCAAACTCAGCAGATTCAAGTTCAAGTTCAAAGTTCAAAGTCACCTTTATTGTCAATTTTTCCAAATGTACTAGACATACAGAAGAATCGTAAAAAAAAAAAACGTTTCTCACTGTCCCACGGTGACAAGTATCAATAAGACATTGTATTGTACAATACAATTGTACAATAAGAGTCTTGCCTGATGTTTTTCTGTTTTTTTGTTCATAACACATATTGCACCTTAATTCACTGCACCTCGCAGCTCATTGCACTTTGTTTTATGTTACACTTGTTATATTGCTCTTGTGTGTGTTTTTTTAAATTTTTCTTATAATTATATTGTAAATAGCAATACTTTCTGTTTTTTATATTGCTATTTAATGTTGCGTTTTTTCATGTCTTGCTGCTGCTACACTACAATTTCCCAGTTTTGGATCAATAAAGTACATCTATCTATCTATCTATCTATCTATCTATCTATCTATCTATCTATCTATCTATCTATCTATCTATCTATCAAATAAAACTTAAAATGTACAACAGTTAAGAAAAGAAAAACAGTTAAAAACAAGAACATTTCTGACACTAGCATAACTAGTAAAGTGCAAAAAGGATTCATTGCAAGTATGTCGGATAGTAGTGTATATATATATATGTATATATGTGTATATATATATTATATATATATATATATATATAATCTATATATATATATATATATATAATATATATATATATATGTATATATATGAAATGGCATAATATGTGTCACATATCAGTTTTAATAAAATCTGTAATAGTTTAAAAATTCTATCACAGTATATATATTTTTATGTACAGCAAAAAGTAGCAGCAGAAAGTTCAGAAGGTTCTATGAGGGTTCTCTTAAAACAAGATTAAGATACCGTCATCACATTTCTGTTGCACTAATCCTTCAGCACGTCTGAATACGAACTTGATAGTCTGTCCTGAGTAAAATAGTTCATTCACAGCCATGTCGCCTTTGGACCAGACCAATTAGCAGATCATGTTTTAGCGTGTTGCCGTATAGGAAAAGACAGGCAGGACAACAAGAAGAGGAGGAACGAGGACAAAAGCCTCTGAACTAGAAAGGAAAGGAAGAACATCAGCTGTGACGTTCAGCGTGAATTAAGCTCAAAACAATACAAAGTGAACGTGGTTGTCAGTAATAAAAGCTTCATTAAAAAGTCAAAGGTTCGGGAGGTCACGTCGGTGGTTCCTCCCCACCTGTGAGTTGTCTCTCTCGCTCTGCCGCAACACCGAAGCGGCATGCCTGCAGCCTGCGCGCGCTGATGCAACATGGCATCTTAAAACAAGCATTTACATTGAAAGGTCAGCTGGGGGAGGGCGCCACGCTGAATCCGTGGCTCCAGACGAAGGGGGCGCCCGTGCAGCCAGCAGTTTTAAAGCAAAAACACTCCCAAACACTGGACGGCGAGCCTTTCATCCACCCGGGGCACGCACGAACAGCGTGGGTATAAATATACATGCTGTACGCACACAGAGGGAGTTTTCCTGTTTCCCTCACTCACAAAAACACGACCGAACAGCCAAACACGTTTATAAATACCAGCGGAGCGCCGGCTCGCCTCCAGAAGGTTGGCGAAATCCAGAAATCAACGAGACCCCAGTTTAAATCCCAAACAGCTCGAAATGTAGGCAAAGTTACATTTCCATCATGACAGAAAAGTCACATGAGGACATTAAACTCAGAAGGTTCAGATAAAAAAAAAAAAGAAATAAATTAATAACTTCCCTCCAGAGCCATCAGTCAAACTGACCTGAGACGTACTTGTAAGATAACCAAAGGTGCGACGCCTTTTGCTAATTAACTACATTTTAATGGATTTTATAATGACATGTATAAAATACAAGGATGAAGATACGTCTACATGTGTTTTATTTATGTGCGCGCGCGTTCGAGCGCTTGTGATCTTTGAGCGTTAACTATTTTCTCCTCTGACACCGCCACAGTGAGCGGCGGCTTGATTAATCCTGATCCACTTAATTAGAAAGCTGCCGATTTCCCGCGTGAATACTGATGACACGGGAAACTGCTGTCATTGACTGTTATTGACTGATGGGTTCATTAGGAGCAAGCAGAAGAAAAAAAAGAGGAAAAAAAAAAAAGAAGAACAGCTAAGCCCACTAATCATGTGGCCTTGTGACAAACAAAGTTATGAAACAATTAGGGCTGGGCAAGTTAACGCGTTATCGCATTAACGCATTAATTTATTAACACCGACATTTATTTTATTGCGCGTTAACTCATGTTGCTTACGTGCATTTGTTTTGAAAAGTCTGTCACCGACTGCTGCGGAACCGGAAGATAATTGGCAGGTAAACATGCGGTAAAGTTTAAACAGACATGGAGAATGGTAAAAATCAGTGAACTTTACAGTTCAAGTAGCAACTCAGGTAGCGATATTAACAATTCTGTCTGAAAAAAAAAACATTCAAACCCCTTTGTTTAGGACGATCGCGTCATTCCTCCATGTTCCATCAGATCTGCTCCATGTGTTCACTGTCCTGCTGTTCTCTAGCTGGTTACTGCAGTGCGGCTCCATCTAGTGGCACAGATGTGTAATGACAACAGAAAGTCTGTTCCTTGATTATAAAACAAAGCCATTTCTGGGTCACGTAAACCAGACAATAAAATATTAAAAACAAATTCACCCCCGTGGCCTGTTTGCGAAAATTGAAATATAAAAAAACTGGCATTTTGTTTTGTTTTTTTTGTGTTAAAATATAAAACGGAAAAAAAGTCACTTTTTAATTTTTTTAATTTTTGATTGACAATTGAAAATGGAAAAAAACAAAGGATTCCCAGATAATTACGGATAGATAAAGTTACTGAACTTTAACATGGACATTTTCATTTTAAACTTCTCCCAGATGGAGGATTCAACAGAAACAAGGTTATTTGTAACAACTGACAAGTTGAACTCCCCGTTAAAAGTTTCTGCTGTTACCTCAGAAATTACCTGTTTTAATGTTCTGATTGTGGCCTCTAGATTGTTAGGATTTTGTTGGTAGACTTTTTTTAAAGTTTTTCATAAAAAAAGCAGGATGACATTAATGCCCTGGCAGTGGCAATAAGCTTTATTTTATTTTACATTTTTTAAGATGAGATTTACACTAAATATGTGTCACTGACAAGTACTGATGTGTTACTCCTCAAGTGTTTGAACAACAAATGTTATGACACTTTAGTTCATATGGCAGCAGAACATTTAAATAAAAGGGACCTTTACAATACTTTTGAAATCATTATATGATTTTGCGTATACAACGTGATTAATCGTGATTAATCAGGGAAATCATGCGATTAATCGCAATTAAAAAATTTAATCGTTGCCCAGCCCTAGAAATAACGCTGCAGTGAGACGGACGCGCAGGAACCGTGACCCTCCGGGGAACGGTTGTGTCTGACCCGCCGAAGAGTCGGACGCATGAGAAGTTGCACCGGAGCTGAAGTAGAGAGGCTCTGCATCCGTGTGACGTTAACAGGTGCGCAGGCAGCGCTTCCTCTGCCGAAGCGGCACGTCAAACGTGCACGTGAGCGTCGCCTGGAAGCCTCGCGGCATCGTCTGCGAGGAGTTGTGACAGCTGCGACTCGCAGGTGCGACTTGTTTCTGCAACTGTGAGCAGTGAAACGATTTTATGGACGTCAGGAGAAAAAAAGCGCTACCTTCATGCTGGAAGTTTGACACAAACACACTGGCGGGGGGGGGGGGGGGGGGTCGTGATTTCAGAGCTGAAATAGCAGAACTGCAGCCTGCTTTCATGTTTGTTGATTTCTGTTTGTTGGTGTTATTCAAAGGTAGGGTGGGTGTTTTTTTTGGCAGCATTTTTTACAATATTGCCTGAAAACCTTTTCACATTCCCATTGCACCCACTGAAATAGAAAAAAAAATGAAATGTTTTGGTCCAGTCTAGAGGGTATAATCAGAGAAAAACTCTGACCAATCAATGTACTGATCATCTTTACATTTATTGGCTGCCTAATACGTCCATCAAATATCAATGCACCCCCCCTCCATCTTGCGTGTTCACAGTTTCGTTACTCGAGGACCTCCCACATCTCTGGCAATCAGGTGAGCAGACACAGCGTTGCTATTTGAAAGCCAGAAATCAAGTTAGCTCGCACAGATCATTTCGTTGCAACAATGGCAGAGAAGAAGACGTCAACCGGCAGCAAAATCAAAGGGAAAACTGTTGTTGAAAAAGCAACAGCCATGCGGAAGCTAACCAAAGCTAACTGAAGCTAACCTGAGAACCAAACAGAACCAGAGTGGTTATCGCTACGGCTTTCCAGCGCTGGCGCCAGCTAAAAAATGAAAAGGGGCTCCAGACCGACGCCAAGGTGGCCCAGTTTCTACTGGATAGGTGAGATGATGTCGTTCTGATTATATAATATTTCAACATACTGATCGGTTACGGGTATTGTAGGACTATTCACCCAGTCAGTGAGAAAATGAAAGATGATGACAAAATTATTGTCCATCGAGTGACATGACGAACATATTCCAGCATGTTCCGCTAAGCTACCAACTCTGTCAACTAGGCTACAGTACTATGTGTGACACCGTTAGCTAGGCTGTTGTTATCCTTGACGGCAGCTTTCCCAAATTACGTTGAATGCTATACCTTTTGTTAACTATAAGCTTCATGCACAAACCGATAAATGCTGCTTATTGATTTTGTTTTTAGTTATGACGCTGGCATGGCACATAGTTCTACTCCTACGAAGCCCCCCCCCCCCCCCCCCCCCAGTGTCTACCATTCGTACGGAGTCGCCTTCAGACTCAGACCTGTAAGTACTATTATCACCCAACCTTGACAATACGCAGTAGCTAGTTGATATGGGGTTTTTTTTTCTGCTGTTGAGAAACAATCGTGTGAAGGCGTGGTTTCGAGAGGTGGGCTGAAGAGGAGGAGGCGGAGCCTTTGGGAGGAGGGAGGGAGTGTATATTTTCAAAATCTCACTTGAGTTGGATTGCTGGAACCGTTTTTTTTTCAAAGATCTCCCACCATATCTTTAACGTGCTCCAACATCACGGCTGAAAGCGACACGTGCAGACTTCAGATATCTGACATACAGAGGCAGGATCCAAGAGCACAAATATTGAGGAATGTTCTGGAGGGCCGTGGACGGCTGTGTCAGGAGAGCAGGGGGGGGACAGAGGGCACTCCTCCACCCACGGAGTTGTGTCGAGCAGCACAGACAGTGATCTCCGTCCCCGCCAACAATCCCTGCGCGTCCAGCTCCTGCTGGTTACTGGCGACTCTGCAAAACAAAGCCTTATGTCTCTGCGCCGGTGCGCTCCTCCCCGTCGTCCCTCCGTCACATGACGACTCGACAGAGACGTGCGCCCGGGCAGAAGCGGCTGACGGTGCCGCCAGAGACGCATTGACACTGGACCCCCTGCTTCCTGCGATCCTCAACCATGAATGACAGGACTCCGGAAAAGTGTTGCCAAATTCAGAAAAGATAGATTACCGTATTTTCCGGACTATACGCCGCTACTTTTGTCCCACGCTTTAAACCATGAGGTTTATACAGAGATGCGGCTTTTATATGAATTTTTCTTCAGCCCTCAGGGGGCACTCTAGCAGGAAGTGCAAAAAACAAAAAAACAAACCAAGTAGTTAAAGGCTATTCTGTTTTTGTTCAGTAGCCTATGTTGGCTATGCTACTCTACATTCATTTTGTTAGCATCAATACCTGTTATTATTGGACAAACTGATTAATCCAGGTGTGTCTGACCATTGTAGCTACTCAGACACACCTGGATTTATCAGTTTGTCCAGTCAGTTTGTTGGTTCCTCAGTGGATTTCAGGGTTCTGAGTGGACCCGCCGCAGAGGTAAGGTTTTAATGGGGACCGGATGCAGTGTGGAGCCAGCAGGTCCACGATCCGGCTCCAAAGCGGATCAGGTACTTGAATGCAACGGATCCGTTTCGCGGGTCCATTCCGGATGTCTTTGCTGTGTGGGGGGGTTTCAGTACACAGGAGGAGGAAAAATAAAGCAACTTGGTTTTAGTGTGCAGGAGGGAAAATGAATAAACCATCAATGACTTTTCTGTTTTGTTTGATCAGAACTTTTACTGTTACAGGTAAAATCAGTTCAGGTATGTGAATAAACACTTATGGGACAAAATCTTTAGATGTAAATATCTTATTTCTCAGCCTGGTGGCAGTAGCTTATAGTCCAGTGCGGCTTATATGTGACAAAATATATATTTTGTTTAAATTTTAGTGGGTGCGGCTTATATTCAGGTGCGCTTTATAGTCCAGAAAATACGGTAGGTAAAAACAACGCAATTCATCATTCAAATTTAAATGTCTGTCTGCTTCTCTACAGGGGCCCAGACGAATACAGACCCCCGAAGTGAATTGGTTATGGTCCTCTTTCCTCCTGCCCACATCTCTCACAAATCAACTTAGCCGAAATTGAAAAGCCCCGATTATGTGTAATTCTGATATATTGCTCTGGTTTATTAGGAAAAAAACACATAAACCAGTAACCCGATCTCTGTCTGTGCTGTTCCCTTCGCCCTCTCCGTCGCTCCCACTCACCACCGCACAACCCAATAAGTGTGATCCTTGTGCTTGAGCGCGCGCTCATCACCAGCGCGCACGGCGGGGCGTGCACGCATCATCCACAGCGGCGTTGGGCAGGTGAGGCTTGGCATCAAGTTCCAGCGTTATAAGTTTTCCGCTCGCCAGATTTAGGTCACGGCGCAACTGTAAGAGCGCTGGTTTCACCAGAGACCGTCTCATTCGCTCCCATCTGAGGAAGGTCATTTGCATCGCTCGACATGCACGGTGCTTCCCACAACCCCGCAACCTCCCTCGAAGTCGGCTAGAATTACTGATGACACGATAAGCTGAAACAATAAAGCAACAAAGGGACTTGGATGCAAAGGGCACTCCTCTCAAGCAAACTCCATCTAAACGATTCAATTCAATTCAATTTTATTTTATTTGTATAGCGTCTGTTACAATGTCAATTGTCTCTAGGTGCTTTACAGAGACCCAGATCATGACCCCCGAGCAAAACTAAAATTATAATATTAAATCCTATCAATGATAATGGCAAGTAAAAAAACCCCACAGATAGGGAAAAAACCTTTAAGCCAAACAGTGGCAAGAAAAAAACTCCACTTTAAGAGGAAGAAACCTCGATCAGGACCTGGATCATATGGAGGGACCTTCCTGATGAAGACCAGCTGGGTAAAGAAAGAAAAGAGAGGAGAGACAGGACAGAGAGAGGATGGAGGACAGAGAGAGGAGAGGACACAAATGACTAAATATAATGACCATATAAACATAAACAGATGGAGGTAACAGCACTGAGGTGAGATGGTCAGAGGACCAGGTCACCGATCACCAACCCAGTCGGCACCCAGACACAAGTGGAGGAGAACCCCGGGATGGACAGAAGATGGAACTGCAAGTCAGCATGAAACCCAGGAAACTCTGGCCTGCAAATACACAGAAAGAAAAGGGGGCAGAACCAGCACAACAAACACAGGAAAATAAAGAATATGTAGCACAGTTACAGGAGGAAGGGAGGAAGAAAGGGAGAAGAGCAGCAGAGACACCACTCAGCAGATCATGGTGGCGTCCCCCTGCAGCGTAGGCCTATAGCAGCATAACTACGACGAAGCTGTGATTAAGACGGGCTACTCTAGTCTTAGCTACTATAACTATTAGCCCCTACACACTATAGTTTAGACTAACTGTAGGCTTTACTGAACAAAAACATTTTCAATTTAGTTTTAAAGATGGAGGTGGTGTCAGCCTCCTGAACCCAAACTGGTAGCTGGTTCCATAAAGAAGGTGCCTGGTAGCAGAAGGCCCGTCCTCCAAACCTACTTTTGGTAGGTACTTTTCAATTAAGATTATAATTTAGGTCTTTTCTCTTTTTTTTTTTTTTTAGCTTGCTCTGCTGTCGCCACGTGGGGAGATCCGGAAGAGCGCGCAGGTGGCAGGCCCGCCGCCGCCGCCCGAGATGTCGGTCCAGTTTTAAAACGGGGGGAAAGCGGGCGCTGACGCTTTTAAACGCGCCCTCCGATGAGCAACGTCTCAGAGTAATCCCGGCTTGGCAGCGGGTCTCGCCCAGAGCTCTCCCGGGCTGGCGCCGAGCCAGGTTGGCGCTGCGAGACTCGTTTCCCCACCGCGGACGGAGGCGATGAGTTTGGGGATGAGACGGGAGATGCGGGGGACGGCGCGGACCGGCTGCAGACACAATACTGGCACGGTGACAGCAGACACCGATCGGGACTAATCTCACACATGCTGACAACACACGTACGAGTTACGTGCGGGAGTTACGACTTCGGACCGAGTTCGGCTCAGCTACGTGGACGAAACACAGCGGGATTCCGGGGAAAAAATAATTTTACGACTTATAAGAAAGAAAAAAGGAGTTTCAGCCCAGTCCTCTTTGCTTCTTTAGGTGTGATGTCACGGGGGCAGATTCCCCAGATTCCCGTCCCTATATTTGACCGGTTGGTTTAGCAGAAGTAGGCAGACGTTTGGATGTAAAACACCGTTAATAGTCAGAGCATCATTAAGGGATCTTTCCTCATAACTCGCTTCGCGGGGGGCAGAGGAATGATCAAGAATAATGTCTGGTGCTTTGTAGCCGCCCAGGTCACAGCCTGCATACAGATCTGCAATAAGGAGGAGACGGAGGGAAGGAGGGAAAGGCTCGGGACGAGACGGGGGGATCTGACACAGTGGGTGGGTTCGAGAGGGGAGGAAAAAGTGAGAGACAGAGGGTGAGGATAAATGATCACAATAAGGCGGATCATTTCTGTGTAGCTCGTTCAGACGTTCTGTGGGCCCTGATGGGGAAGAGGTGAAGGGAGGTAAAGGGGAGGGGAGGCTATTTGGGAGAGCGTGGGGGGGTGGGGGGGGGGGGGGGGGCAGAGGGAGGCCCAGAGCTGTATTCAGTGGGGGTAAGCTGCTCCAGCTCCAACACCACTACAAAGCTGGACTCCTAGGGTTCATGAATAAGGCAAGGAAATGATCAGAAAAAAGGAAAAAGAACCCTGAGAGATGTTTAGACAGATGGCCCACTTAAAACGACGCAAGGACACAGACAGAGGAAAGTGATTTTAATCAAACTTCTGATTCGGCAAATAATTTATCTTTATTTCCCCTTAGAATCTCAGCAGAAAGGTGAGAGTGAATCTAACGTGCCTTTTCCGTCAGACATGAAATGTATTGCTGTAAATCCTTCAGAGCGACTTGAATGGACATAAAGAGAAGGGGCTGGAAGGGTGGAAGAGGGTAGGAGGAAGAAAGCCGAGGCAAGGAATCAAATGGAAGACATTCAGAAAAGAGCCGCGGCGCCAAACAAAATAGATAGCAGGGGACTTCTCCTCCCTCGGTCCTTCTTAAAGGGCCACCAAGAGTCTTTGAAGGGGAACATACTAGACAGTATTTTTAGAAATCTTATTTGATGGGATTCTGGCAAAGATCTCTGCTCTGGGCCTTAGATGTAATATCAAATGTTACTTGCTGGGGACAAGATGATGTTTTATGAATTTAGAGAACATGAATTATTGATGGCCAAACTGCTATCAAATATCTAAAAATGAGCAACTAGTTATTCAAAGGGGAGATGGATTTAAAAAAAAAAAAAAAAAGATGCTGCTTTTGTGATTCTATCACATTAATGCTGATTATTTGACCATATCAAACCTTCACACTTGAATTAACTCATAAGAGGAAAAAAAAAAAAGCCCTAAGAGAATGTAAATGTTCGCAGATGCGTGGAAGGTTATTGGAGGCTCCGAATAGGTGTGTTGAGCAGAGACGCAGCACAGGAAAGTGGCAAAAACAAAATCACCAGGCTTCAGAGTGTAGGCGCAGAGGACAAAGAGCCTCCTGGGGGGGGATCTTTGCCATATTAACGCTGAACGGTGGAGGTGTGGTGCCAACCCACGGCCATAATCCATTTCCACTGCTGCTGTCCTCCGTGGAAAAACGCCGCTCTTTCAGATTTCTAAATGAGTGCAGGAAAGGAGGGAAAAAAAAAAAAACACTAAACAGTGGAGAAATCATGCGTCGCCCACCGAACGAGTCCCCCTGAAACCGGCTCGGCTATTCCACCCACCGCCACCCGTCGGCCTCGGCAAAACCCACTGAGGCGTAATCATACGCTTGGATTTCCCTCAGATGACATGACCATGTCGCTGTAGCGGGAGCGTTTAACCGGTCCATTTCAGGATCGCAGAATCAGATTGTGAATGGCGATAAAGCCCCAGAGCGGCCCGATTCCTGCCCCCCCCCGGCGCCCCCACTCTCCAACCTGCCTTTGAGCGGCGTTCGTTTAGCCCTCTAACACAATCTCGACTTCGTGAGCGCGCGTACGTTCTGCCCCGAGGCCCGCCAACTCCACCTGGAGTCTTCATTACAGCGCCAGTGAGCGGCGGCTGTTCTGCCTGGCTGGAGAAGGCGGCAAACAGGGATTCCTCAGAAAATGGGTTTTCTGGATTCTGCTTAATCGGATTTCGCGGTTTGAGAAACCAAATCAAAAGGTTGAAGATGGACTTTAAACATTTATATTTGAAATCATCTCCATTTCTCCATAAAAGAAAAAAAAAAACTACAGTGATCCCTTATTTTTCGCGGTTAATGGGGGCCGCGTATATCAAAATCCGCGAACTGGAGCCGGAGCCCCCCCGAGCCTAAATAATGTGTTTAAAATATGTTTAAAAACCCCAAAAAAGTAGAAAAAAAAAAGGCTCAACTGTGGTCTTTCTGTGACCTTCACAGCCTCTGGTCTCTGAACCGTAGTAAAGAAACCACTGGTATTGTGCTATTTTTGGCTCATAATTAGCGGCTAACTTGCTAACAACAACAAAACAAACAGTCCGGTTTTCTCTGCATGGAACGAGCACTTTATTCTGGTACTGCAGGAACTTGTAACATCACACAGGTTGTATTGTTGGCCTCCTGTTGGTTAACAGAGAATGGGTGCGTTTACATGGGAAGTTTAATTCCTCTTTAATTCAGAATTAAAGTAAAAGCCGAATAAAAGTTACCATGTAAACACTTAATTCCATATGAAAATGTCAATTCCAAATTAACTTAATTCCAAAGTAAGTGGCTGGTTTATTCCCATTTTAATTCCGCATTAAGTAATTCCGCGGTCATGTAAACACTCATTCCTCTTTAAATTAATTCCCGTCTTTCTGCGCATGCTCGTTCTCTTGCCCGTCTGTCGCGATGACGCTAATATTCCGGCAGCACGCAGTAAACGGTGTTCAAGAGCAGAGACGATTTATTTAATAAATAGCTTGGAGGAATTGAAAATAATTAAAAGAACAGATGGCAGGAAACATAAAAATTGTGAGCTTTTCAAAGCGGCCAGGTTAAATGAAGGAGGTTTCGCAGATAGAGACGCCACCCAGGTCAAAAATAAGTGGAATGTTGTTGCTAACCAGTTAGCTAAGTTTGTTTTCTTCCGGTAGATGTAAAGACGTCCGCCCCCCCCTATCCAATCAGAACCCTTCCCAACCCCCAGACCTAAAGTGGAGTTGGATAAAGCCGAACTAACGTGTTTTCCATGTAAACCTCAATTCGGAATTACTATTTCCATGTAAACTCGAAGGAAAATAGTTTAATTCGAAATTATTTAATTTCTAATTTTAATTCCAAATTAAAAAACATCATGTAACCGCAGCCAATGTAAATCTATACACGCTGGGCTGCTGTTTATGCTCACTACACTTTTCATCTAACCCCGTTTTCTTCTGCCGTCCCACGACACACACACTACATTACCCATAAGGCCATCTTCTTAAAGGGGCCAGGCTGGCTCACAACATTTCTGCGCTGTGAGAGAACGCGCACAACATCTTGTTATGTTTCTACAATTTTTTTATTTTTTTAAATCATATTATATATTTCAGAAAAATCCGTGAATAACTAAAACCGTGGAACTTAAAACGCGAATTGGCGAGGGATCACTGTATATGTAAAAATAAGGCATAAATAAATTTCTTTGGTACCCAGAAGGCAAGAAAAAAAGAATTAAAAGAAGAAAGAAGGGTGACAATAAAAGCAGCTGCTTCAAATGCAATCAAGCTTTACTTTACATTACTAGAGGGTGTGGATGGCTGCAACTGCTTCAGATGTGTATGGAGATATATCTGTATCTGCATATATTTCACAAAAATTACAACAAAAAGAAAAAGAAATTCATCGTGGAGAAAAGTGACTGACGCCTAGGCCATTACAAAGCCTTGATCTTTATTTTTCCATTTTTCTTTAATTTCTCAGCCACGTCGACGTTGATTAGCGGCTGCGCTACAGATCGTAGTTTTGTTTGCTCGACGGTGGACGTTTCTGCTGAAATGTTGTGTTTGGGTTTTTTTTTCTTTGACAAACACGGTGCCGGGGATTCAGGCCAGACAACTCCACTCTGGTCTCACTTTGCTCCAGGTGTCCCAATCAGATGCAGGTTTCCTTCCTCGTTCTTCTTTGACGGAAGACGGAGGTTTTCTTGAACGTCACTCATGGGAAGACATCTAGAACCTTCGCCAAACTGATTTGCAGCAACAGTTGCTTCTCTAACGCCATTGTTTGTGTCTTTCCATCTTGGCATTGTGTTATCAGGCACCTGAACGATCCAGACCATCGAGCTGCTAAAATGTCTGCTCTTATCAAGGTCTTCGTAGCTTCTGGTGATCAATTAAAAAAAAAAAGGAATAGTTTGTCTTGGGGTTGATTTTTATGATGCATTTTAGGGATGCACGATAACTGTTTTTTAAAACCAATACCGATAACCAATAACTTTCAACTCCTAAAGGCCGATGCTGATACCGATAACACACACATATACTTAAGATCATTACATCAATACTATGAACAAAATCAAAATTAGTTTGGACTCTTTAAATGAACAGATATTTATTTTTTCCATTGAAAAACTATTGGCAAGCCTCTCAAACATTTTCATAAAGCAATCAAACAAACCTATTTGATATCTCACATCAACTTAAATAAGGTTCATTACTGATATAAAAAATAAAGGCTCCTTGAACTGATGGAAATACATGCATCAGAATTACAAACTGAAAAAGATTAACATTTAAAGGATTTTGGCTTGTGGTTCAATTTAAATTAATACCTGTAATTAAAGTAAATGAGGTTCAGTTTTTTTTTTTGTTTTTTTTATCTCATGGAAGCTTTAGATGAGAGAGATGAGGGAGGGGAGAGACTGCTGCTGGCTTGCGCACGTTAGCATTAGCTCTTGTTAGCGCGATTTCAAAACTCCATGGAAGCGATTGTTATGTTGTAGGTGGCTGATCAGGTTTTACGTATTAAAGCTTGTGCTTCCCTCCTCGTAGAATTCGCTCGGAGGATTTGTCACAAATAACCACCAAACTATCTTCTTCTGAAACTTTTAAGTTCCACACCGCCATGTTTGTTGTGATCAGTACGCTGTGCTGCATTCAAGGTGTAACGTAAATTCCCTCGTTCCCTCGTTTGCTAGTCGTTCTTTCAGCTTTTTCTACTTTTTTTCTTTTTTATGTGTAACATGAGGGGAAATACTGCGAATAACGATTCAAGTCAGCAACTACTAAAATTATGACCGACTTAACGAGTTGTTTTCTGGCATGAGAGGGTATTCTTGATTTTCCGATAATGATAATGCCGACGTTACTTGAACATAACATTCACTGCCGGTCATTTAAGACTCAGAGGGAGCGAGGCACTGCCATGTTGACAAAAATATATATGTTATCGGGGCTATTCGTCGTGATATCGGACTTATCTTGATGACGTCATAATCGGCACGATAGTTATCGTGCACCCCTAATGCATTTACAAAGACAAGGGTGATATTCAACTCTTTCTCTCTCTGAGAGAAAACCTGCATCCAGGCTGCCGCTGACACATCAGGACACGCTGCTCCGTCTGTGGCCTCCTCGGCTCAGCGGCATTGATTTTCACTTTAAACCTTGCAGGTCCACCGTACACCTCTAACCTCCCGTCATCCACAATATTTACCTAGCTGCCGATATTCTGTCAGGGTGCCGTGGCAACAGTCGTGTGTACAATGCGGCTGAGAGGCCTGTCCGTTGACACCTGCGCCGGGCCCATTCAGCCGAGCTCCACGGGGGGAGACGTCCTCTCCGTTTGTCTTCTGTCCACCTCTCTGACTCCCGTCTCTTCCTACTCTCACTGGTGCGGGAGATAATGGCTTCCCTTTCATGGCGACGCTGCGGTCTCTTCCTACCTGTAGCTGCGACCTGCAGAAGTCCTAGCTGCACCCGGCGGTTTCCCACTGCACATTTGTGGTTTTTTTCGACTGCGCGCCTTTCCCTCTCAGGTCCAATCATGTCTCGTTCAGGGAATAAAATCAAAAACATTTTTCAGCATCAAACAGCTTCTCCCTGAAAGGCTTCAGTCAGAAAATGAAAACGACTCCAACACTCCTTCATCTACAACTGACCTGCTCGTGGACGATCATACTCACTCTTCAGGTAGCGGCGGGGTATAAACAACATTATAGAAGTGATCTTATCTGAATATTCATCACATGGCACGTTTCCAAGTCCGGCAATGAAGGAGAAACACGGGCTACAGCTCAGATTAAAGCAGGAGTCAGAGTCCTGGGGAGGAAGGGTGGAGGTGTATGTGTGTGTGTCGGGGGGGGGGGTTGTGTGTGTGTGCGGGGAGGGAGGGGTGGGCATATTTTAATGCATGGTCAGAAGCAGGCATCATTGATTTTAACACTAAGTGAAGGACAAGGAGTGCAGAGCTCGATTCCAAATCAATGACACAGTCCAAAATGTCTGCCGTGCCGGGTGTACGGCTCCCAGATCGGTGTGCAAATCGCAGAGTGGCAACGGATACCGTCGGAAAGCACGGGACCGGACCCGTAAGAGGAGGAGGAGGGCGAGACAGACTCCCAGCCCGAACCGGGCGGCCGCTTCCTCTGCAGAAATGTATATGCAGCGGTTTGTTTTTGGCTCCGTCGTTTCAAAATAGGAAACAGAGGCGTATGCAAAGGAGCGCTACTTCCAGGGATCCTATAGAGACCAAACCAGTGGGTGTGATGGACTAATTAAGCAGGGCCTGTGTACTCAGACATCAATAGGTTCCATCAGACTGCACATATCTCCTTTAAAGGCCCGGCGTCCAGGCAGAGAGGGAATACAGCTGATTATACACCTGCACCGGCCTCCATACGAGCACACTGTACAAAATCAGCACTATTTACATTCAAAAAACAGACAACGTTCCTGGCTTTTTTTTTTTTTTTTTTTTTTTTACTTTTCTCGTGCTTGATATTAGCACAGTTTTCATTGCTTGTAAACTTGCCCGAATCAATGACCTTACAACCGAAAAAGCAACATGTAAATCGATTTCTTCTGGTCCCTCGACTGGTTAAAGAGTTGGGTTGGGGGTTGCACAAAAAAAAAAAAAAAAAAAGAGAGAAGAAGAAAAGGGGAGCTGCTGACAGTTATCCGAGCGGAGGTACGAGCAGAAATTCAAATGTTTCATATCGAGCATCCCAAAATGAATTGGGTTAGAAGAGAGGAGTGAAAGGAGAAAAAAAAAAAAGAAATCAATGGGTATCTGGCTGTGGTGAAAAGGGACGGCAACACGAATGGGATCTGCCACTGGGGCACAGCAGCCGCCAAATAACCTAGAGCTAAAGAATTACAATAATCCCGATGATGTGTGAGGGCTTTTAGAGGCATCGCTGGAAAATTGCTCTGATAGAGGCGTAACAATGGCGTCTAATTCGAGCAGCTTCTCTGCTGCTTTGAAAAGGCACAACAGATGTTAACACTACCTTTTCAGAAGAGATGGAATGACACACATTTCTTTTTTTTTTATTTTTTATTTTTTCCTCCCGCGTGGCGTACGGATGAAAGATTTCCCGGTATACGAATCCACCGTCGGCCGTCTCCCATCATGCTTCGGGAAACCACCTGGTTTCTGCCGGTCCAAAGTTTTCTATCACGCCAGCTGAGCGACGTAAGGGGGAAAAAAAACAAAACAAAACAAAACAAAAACACGGGTCTTTTCCTTTTATTTCATTTTGAGCATGCAGCTGTTTTGAAAAAAAGGAAAAAAAAAAAAAAGCGGCAGAGGCGGGAGGGAGAGATGAGACGGGGTGAACGAGAGGATGAGAAGAACAAGCTCCCATCATCTATTTTAATGCCGTATTTAATTTACATTTTCTTCTTGCTGCCGATAAAAGCAGACAGGAAACACAAGGACAGTGACACGAGGAGAGCTCCGGGGTCAGAGGTCAACAGTTAACCTGTCAGAAGCAGAGTACTGATTAGAATAAATCTACACACTCACCAGAGGTCAGCTCAGGCCGCCGCTACCCCTCTGACCCCCCCGCCTACACTGGCGGTGCGTGTACGTGCCCGTCACGCATAGCCCGCGCACGTGTGTGCGCGTGTGGCTGCATTTCAGTGTGCAGAAACGTGAATGAAAGCATGGATGTACATAGAGCTGTAGCGATACATCAATCTCAGGATACGATACACGATATTCGATATATATGAATATTCATCTTACAATACATTTACATCATTTTCCAAAAGATTTTTAAAGGGAAAATTTTGATTTTTGGTGAAGTGATTTCTTGTGTTGAGTGTTGTGTGTTTGTGAACAATGACTTGTTTGAATGAATTGAACTGAAAGCAATTATACACATGCTGACAGGCAGCTGACAGCATGCAGACACAATGCTAACAAATGTGCAAGAAAAAACTTTCATTTAAAAAATGATGATGTGAGAAAAATACTTTCATTTATTTAAACAGTGCAAATTGTTGCTTGCAAGCTTTTAAAGGTGGGACACGGAGTTTTTGAAAATAGCTTAGAATATCAATACTGAAAAATCTGAAAAATCGATACTTGATACTCGATAAAATATCGATATATATCGCAGAATCGATAAAATCGATAGATGTACAGAACATTATCGTTTATCTTCAATTCGGTGAATGTCCCTTCGTTCTCTCATTAATTATCGTTCCAGTTCGCCTCGTTTCTCCTTGATATATTACCGTATTTTCCGGACTATAAGCCGCTACTTTTGTCCCACGCTTTAAACCATGAGGTTTATACAGAGATGTGGCTTTTCTATGAATTTTTCTTCAGCCCTCAGGGGGCGCTCTAGCAGGAAGTGCAAAAACCAAAAAACAAACCAAGTAGTTAAAGGCTATTCTGTTTTTGTTCAGTAGCCTATGTTGGCTATGCTACTCTACATTCATTTTGTGAGCATCAATACCTGTTATTATTGGACAAACTGATTAATCCAGGTGTGTCTGACCATTGTAGCTACTCAGACACACCTGGATTTATCAGTTTGTCCAGTCAGTTTGTTGGTTCCCCAGCGGATTTCAGGGTTCTGAGTGGACCTGCCGCAGAGGTAAGGTTTTAATCGCAGAAGCGGACCGGACGCAGCGTGGAGCCAGCAGGTCCGTGATCCGGCTCCAAAATGGATCCGGCACTGAGTGCAAGTGGACCCTGATACGGGTCCATTTCATGGGTCTGTTCCAGATGTCTTTGCTGTGTGGGGGGGTTTCAGTACACAGGAGGAGGAAAAATCAGTTCAGGTATGTGAATAAACATTTATGGTACAAAATCTTTCCATGTAAATATCTTATTTCTCAGCCTGGATACCGGCGGCTTATATGTGACAAAATATATATTTCGTTTATATTTTAATGGGTGAGGCTTATAGTCCAGAAAATACGGTAGTATACCGTCATCGTCACAACTGTACACAAATCCCGCCACTGATCATCACGGAAGAATCAAGCTTGGACATGTCTGGTGTCACTGCGGGGTGCGTTACTTCTTTATGTTTCAGGGTGGTTTTCACAGTTTCTCCTAAAATGTTTATGCCCAACAGCTTTAGCGCTCTCTCCATCTTCTTCTCACACCAACTGATGAAAGCCAGAAAGCGGCGCGAGGAGACGGACTTGTAGCAGCAGAGCTGGAAGCGGGGATGGTGGTTTAGTCGTACACCTACCAGCAGCTCCTGAAGCCTCTCTGCCTGCAAAACCAGCAAACACGGAAAAAAAAAAAGCTAACCGCCGAGCGCTCGTCCACGTCTTCACTTCAATGCGAGCAGAAGGGGAGGGTCTGCTCTGTGGGAGGGAAATCTAACACACATAAACACCAGACTTCATCTCTGGGGCTCAGAGGGCGAGACCCCGCGGCCCTCTCGCAGAGGATGAAAGAGCCGTCGCCGAACGACGGGCCGAGGCTGCCGGCGCACGCGCGTCCGCCAAGAGCTGGAGGCTATCGCAGCGTGAGCGGCCGCCGTGGGATGTTTCTGGGCCCGCACCGAAGGAGGCCGTAAAGCTGCCGGCGAACGCGCCGGCAGAAGCTACCTGCTGGAAAAACAGAGGGGCCGGGCTTTAATGGAGACGTTTGGATTTATGTTTCTGACGCGCCGCCATGAAGTGCAACCACTTAATAAGCTCTCTCTCCTAATTGCCGCCGCCGGCGGCAGCGGGGATAAACAGGATCATCCTCTGCACAACACGCGACGCACATCTTTCTTCATGATGTGATGTAATCGTTTGTAATTATGTATCATACGAAGGAACGAAGACATCGTCAGTCGTCTCCTCTGGCTTTCTATAGGACACGTGCCATTGTGAGCACGAGCGCACTGTTTTTCTGCTTTCACGGTTCATCGCGTTCAAGCGACGTCACGCTTTGACATTTCTGTAGCTTCTACAGGCAATAAATGGTTTAGGTTTTAGTTTTCTAGGCCTGGTTTTAAGTGAAAGTGTGGGCCGTAGCTTTTATCATGTCTGACATTTTGATGTCCGCGAAAATAAAAATCCGCTAAACTGGAGCCGGAGCCCCCCCCGAGCCTCAGTAATGTGTTTAAAATATGTTTAAAACCCACAAAAAGTAGCGAAACACTGCAGCAAAACAAGACAAAGGCTCAACTGTGGTTTTTCTGTTACCTTCACAGCCTCTGGTCTCTGAACCGTTGTAAAGAAAACTTTACTCTTTCAACTAACCTCGTTTTCATTCTGCCCATCCACGACACACACACTACATTACCCATAAGGCCACACCATTCCCCATAAGGCCACCTTCTTAAAGGGGCCAGGCTGGCTCACAACATTTCTTTGCTGCGAGAGCACGGGCAGTAAAGAAACTGCTGGTATTGTGGTTTTTTTGGCTCGTAATTAGCGGCTAACATGCTAACAACAACAACAAAAGAAAAAATCTGGTTTTCTCTGCATGGAATGGGAACTTTATTCTGGCACTGCAGGAACTTGTTACATCACACAGGTTGTATTGTTGGGCTCCTGTCGGTTAACAGAGAATGTAAATCTATACACGCTGGGCTGCTGTTGATGCTCACAACACTTTTCATCTAACCCTGTTTTCTTCTGCCGTCCCACGACACACACACACTACATTACCCATAAGGCCACACTACAACCCATAAGGCCACCTTCTTAAAGGGGCCAGGCTGGACACTTGAAGTCAGATAATGTACCTTCAATTGAAATGTGGCTGAGGGAGCTCAGTGAGACCCTGTGCATGGAGAAACTTAAATTTAAAAATGCAGGCAGATGGGCGATTTTTGATAAAGTATGGGAACCTGTATTAAAATACCTGAAGGACTCGAGTGAGGTCAATGTTACAATATAAACATCTTCTCAGGATAATTCTGTGATGATGCTGACTGTGAAAAGGTCCTTCTCCCAGTCAAATGGTACTGATTTAATCTGTTATCAGACGCATAGCCTCTGTTTAGTTTCTGTTGCCATTGTTGTTCTATAAACTTTCAGCTCAGGCTTACACTTTTTTCTTGTAGAGCCCAAACTGTGTCGAAATCCGCCATATTGTCATATCCAATCCATTTAAATTCGATGTTGCTGCTGTGATTTTTTTCTTTTTGCACCTTATTTTATTTTTGTATATTACAAAACATATAAAATTATGATTGCTTTATAAGAGACATGTATTCTATCCAAAAAAAAAAAAAAAAAAAAGTGGCCAGGCTGGTTGCGCTGTGAGAGAACGCGCACAACATCCTGTGACGTTTCCGCGATTTTTTTCTTGATTATTTATTATATTATATATTTCTGAAAAATCCGCAAATAACTAAAACTGCTGAACTTAAAGCGCGATTTGGCAAAGGGATCACTGTAGTTGATCTCAACAGTGTAAATTCCTCCTTTAAAACGCTGAATTTTTTTTTTGAGAAAAGAACATAAAAACTGAATTTTACATGAGCTGCTTGCGTTTGGACAGCGCTGTGCTTGAACGGCCCCGACCCGAACCCATCAGGCATAACTGTCTCATCATTATACAGCATCATTATGGACCGCACTCCTCCAGTCTGCATTTCTCTAAAACTCTACTGAAATCACTTAATGAGGCAGGTGCTTATGCGGCGGCATCACACAAAGCCCGCAGGTATCTGCTTCTTAGTGCGAGTCAGCCGGAGAGATCAGTGGTGTCAGAGCGATCGGGCCTCCGTCTCAACAGCAGAGGGAGAGGAAGGGGGTCAGGTCAGGGGAACTCTTTCTTCCTCTGACCTATTGTTCTTCCTCAGCTCGAAAAAACACACCGCGGCTCTTTCATCCGCGGCTCTGCACCCAGAGAAACAGGAAGCGTCGGCATCACAGACTCCATCCATCATCTCCAGCTAAAAGACCTGTCACGTTTATGGACTTTGGACTCACGTTGTTCTCCACTTCTAGGCACGACTAACTCGCCTCCATAATCATGGAAGAACGACCGCCGTCGCCACGTTTGGTTCCTTCTACCTGTCCTCGATTTTTTCTGCATCTTTTGATTTCCGGTGTTCTCACTTATAGATAGAGAAGGATGAGTGTTTGAATCTGATATGACTTAAGCTTCCGACCAGGGCAGTTCTCTCAGACAGGCTTAACTCTTTTCATCCCTCCTTCACTCAGCTCCCGGCCAACTCTAATAGCAATCAATGAAGACCCGGGCACAATAGCTAATTCAATTTCCCTGCACCAGTTTTCTCATCAGGGCTCAAGGTCCTGTCCCCGGCTGATAGGGCCCCCGAAAGATGTCTGGAAGTGTGAGGATTTATCCGGGCTGCCAGCCGCCCTCCTGTAATAGACACAGATAACCGGATTGCTGGAGGAGGAGAAGGGAGAGCAGAGTTAAGGTGAGGAGCAGAGATGAGGAACCTCACCTGCCCGGGCGCCCCTCCTTCCCTGTCCTTCCCCTATTAAAAAAAAAAAAAAACTTAATCAAGGGACTCCAACTCACACTTTACCGTCTTCAATGAGATTTCGGAGGCTTAGGGCGGGAAGAGTGGAAGAAGAAGTGGTGTGGTGCACAGATTAACACCTGTGTGGCTTCAGCTGCCTCACCTGGGGTCCCCGAATGATCCCCGATGCCCGCTTCACCCCGAATGGCAAAAAATTGAGAGCAGAGCGGATGAGGAGAGAGGTGGCGCCCTACTCTCGCCGCTGTCCGTCAACCGGTGACCCCATGGAGGTTTGCAGAGAAAAGGATCAAAGACGAACCGAAGAGGAAAAAGAAGCAGCACGTGAACACATATCGGTGGAAAATAGATGATCTCCCTCTGTCTCCTCCAATCTCTGCCTCCTTTATTTCCACGTCTCTTTGTTCGGCCAGCCCGCTCTCCTGGACGGTAACCTGCTGTCCGCACCGGTCTCAGTAAATAATAGACGGCGAGAGTGAAGCCTAAGTGTGCAGCGATCTCCTACGAGCGCTGGGACGACAGAATAAACAACACAGGCATCAGAGACACAACAGCCCTCAGGCTCTGCATCCTGCCCATCACACAGCCTCTCTGAAGTGTGTGTGCGCGCGCACAGATTTGAGGTTTTCAGCTTTTTTTTCTTTTTGCATGTACATGCACGTTCAAATGTCATGTTCAGCAGTGTGAAAGCAGATATTCTCGCATCTCTCGCACCATTCGGCATCCCCGGTGAGAAGACATCTGATAGCAGATGCTGCAGTCTGATGGAAACTGAATTATCCAACCACGCCGAACCGTTACTTCTACCCAACTTAACACAACACATGTGAAACGCACATACACACACACACACACACGTGCAGATCCAGGTGCAGACGCATGCATGAGCACATGTGCCGGCGCACTTAAAAGCTCATCACTGCGTCCAGGCCCCTGCAGTAAAAAAATAAGAACACCAAAATAAGGAAATCTACCCTTTCACAACAGAAGAAACAGGCAGTAAAACTAACTGAGACGCTGATTTCCCGTCCCTAATGCATCAGACATGGTGAGGAGATGCGTCTGAGGTCCTGAATGGCGTGCCGGCAGTTGTCATCTGTCTGCTGTTCGGGGAGTTGAAGCTGCTGTGGCGGGCCACTCCAGACTGGCGTACAATGAGCTGGACACCAGCCAACATGTCTGCTCTTCAAACATCACACATTTCAGAGCCCTCTTTCAACCCACACAGGATAGAGGGAAGGCCAGATTCTCAAATATGAAAAAAAAAAAAGAAAGAAAGAAACAGAAGATAATTCTATTTCTTATAAGCGTGAAATAAGAGGCTGGAAATTTCCTGAATAAAATCTTAAACATTTCCAAAGAAAGCTGAGCTAATGAAATACCACCTCCAATGTGATTTATGGAAATGCCAGATAATTGCTTCCTGGCAGCATTTCATCATTGTCTGTCCCCCCCCCCCTTTTTTTTTTTTGTTTTTTCTGTTTCGAAAGCTCCAATAAAACAAGAATTCCTAAAATATGTAATTTGGCTCTAACCTTTTGGCAAAGTTCAGCAGGTCCCCATCTGTGTGTGAGGAGCAGAGAGAGAGAAGAATAATGACCCCTGTAACAGCTTGCCTGCGACTACCTGCTGATCCAAAAACACTGGCCAGACATGAAGCCTCTGCATAGTCAAAGGATCAAACAAAAACCAGAGGATACTGCTTATTTCAAAAAAACAGAAAGAAGGGGGTTTGGGTGGGTGGTTGGGTGGGAAAGGAGAAAGGGAATGCAGGATGGGGGGGGGGGGGAGCGGCGAAGACAGTGAGGAGGACAGTGAGAGTCCTGCCAAGAGTAAAAAAAAAGTGGACCAGTAACTGACTCCCAGTCTTCACTGGCTGCAAACCAGTAAATGCAGCTTAGGAGACAAGACGGTGCGATGATAACCGTTGTCCTGGGCGTCTGGGTTCGAGTCCCACGGAGAACATCGTTCTCCCTCTGTTTCGCTTCGGTCGGGCACTAAAACTGCTGAGAAACCTCTTATTCCGGTTCCGCGGACCGTAATTGTTTGGTTCGAGTTCGTTAAAGGTCACGGCGGCGGGTTTTTTGAGTCTTAGAGACCGACCGCCGTCGTTTTCAGAAATGTTTTCAGATCATACAGCTCCGGCTGTCATCATTTCATTCTGACTGCTGAGCCTGGAAAATAACATGAAAGAGAGATAATGGACCGGTGCCACCATTAGAGATAACCCGCACCTAGTCTGCAGGGGGAAGAAGAAAAACACACATACTGTACTGTTTGAAGCTTAATCCCCTTTATATTCTTAATTAGGAAACAACAAGCAATAAGCCTCTTTGCTGTGCTGACCCGCGCAGACCGAACCCATACGTGTGGGTGTCTGAAGATCTGAGAAGGAACATTTTCTCTGCGGTCGACGTTACTGATTAACGTAGTCATTGAGCTAAATCTCCTCTGGAGGTGCGATTTCACTGCCTTTTGCATTTTTTTTTTCTACTTTTTTTATTTTCAGGTGGATTATGCAAAACCATTGAGCTGGATTTCAGGAAACAGAAGGGAACCACTAAAAGCACATGTGCTAATCGTGAACACTTTTGTTGTAATCTGAAGGCATGGGGGACGGTCCTGCTGGACCAGAGCTCCTCCGGTTGAGACGGATCTGGATCCACTTGTAAGATGTCTAGATGCCACCAGCTCGCGCTTTTTCCACCAAAAGAAGAATTTTACATTTTAAAGACAGCTGTATGTCTTTGTGACAGTCATTAATGAGCGGGAAACCGTGTTGTGCAAATCTCACTTTAAAGAACATCCTCCACCGGCCCCATCGTTGCTGGGACCTTGTACAGTATCACCTTCATGCTACGACACCGACACACACCCCGAAATGTATGTGCACATACTAGGGCTGGGCGATTTTATCGATTCTGCAATATATATCGATATTTCATTTCCCCAGGGAGTATCCTGCAAAGTGCAGGAAGAGCCATTAAGTCCTCCAGCCGCTAGTGTCGCTGTAGAGCATTTCTAACAGGTTATCCAGAAGCTTCTTTCTCTTCCAGCTAGAGCTGAGCCAGTCAGGAGGATGGCGGCAAGTATAAACCCAGCGCCTGAGTGCTTAAAAAAAGAGATGTGGGAGCAGTTCGGGTTTAAAAAGAAAAAGGAAAGCGAAGATTTAGACAAAAGTATGGCGGTTTGCAAGCTGTGTCACGCAAACGTGAAGTACTCTGGAAATACTACCAACCTGCGAGCCCACCTGAAACGTCACCACCCGGACAAGCTAATGCTAACTGAGAGCTAGCCCGAGAAGTTGCGGCGCGATCCGAAACAAACCATGCTGGGCAGTGACGGCGGTTGTTGCCACCAGTTTTCATCTACTTCACCTAGAAAATTACGGAGTCCATTGCCGACTTTATTTGTCAGGATTTGAGACCGTATTCAGGGTTGGAAAACGCCGGTTTTAGGCGCATGGTGAACGCGATTGGAGCCCCGCTATCCTATTATCTTTTTACTTCATTGTGTCCAGCATTTGCAAGCTGCCTGTCAGCCATACAATGTGTAATTGATGCTTTCAGTTCAATTAATTCAAACAAAGTCATTGGAACACTCACAAGATGTCACCAAAATCACTTTGTCCCGTTAAAATCTTTCGGAAAATAATGTAAATGTATCGTAAGATGAATATATATCGATATATATCCTATTGTGAGCCAAATATATCGTATCGTATCAAGAGATTAGTGTATCGCTACAGCCCTAGCACGCACGCACACTCTCTCTCACAAACACACGCACACATTTGCAGAGAAGCAGCTGGAGAGCTCAGAGGCGAGTGATGTAAAATGCCCACAATGACTCCAGGGGGGTTAATTTCTCCCACTTTATTTGTTTATTGCTGCATGGTGAGCAACTGGAGTGGCGGCAGCACAACAAACAGGATGTAGCGGCGAGAGGCTTCCTCCTGTTGTTTCTGACGCCTCACACTGATCCCGCATTAAGGCGGCAATATTCTGCTGTACAGCACCGGCTTCCCACGGTAACGCACAGTGAAAGCATTTCATCGCAGAGGCGTGCACGGCCTGTGCGGGGCCAACACGAGTGCCATCCATTTTCAATATTTACTGTAAAACAGGTCATCTGTGTTTGCAGTAGGGATGTAATGATATGGAAAATTTGATATCTCAATTATAGTGACCAAATTATCACGGTTTACGATAATATCGCGGTATTCTTAATTGCTGTACAAATGTCCAAAAAACACATACATTTTAATAATTTCACAAAAATTGTGATTTTCTTGTCATACTAAAACATCAGAAGACAAAATCTTATCAAAATGAAACTTTCACATTAAAACAGGCAAACAACTGGCACAGAAAGAGGTTTTATTTTAAATGAACAAAATAAATAACAGGAACAAAGCTTATTTGTCTGGTGCAAATTTAAATAAATACTTTAACAACCATAGTAGGTCAAAATATGCAAACAGTTATCAGGAACAAAAATTAGAGTGCAAGTTCAAATGAAAAAAACTTTGGACTTTAAGCTGAACTTTAAATACGTATAAATGTTCAATTAAAGAAACAGTTGTAAAGGAGCCAAATATGTTGTTATAGGGTGTCGCTGTGTTGTTACCTGAGGGTCAGGTATAAAGGTAGCTGCCCATTATTGGTTAGGTGTTTGACCTGGAAGGGCAAAAGGTTTTTGACCGCTGTGGCGCTAACTGCCGGCGTTATGGTTTTCGGATCAGTTAATGGAATAAATTAGTATTTTAACTGCATCAGAAAAACATTGTTCCGGCCCTTTTTCGATCAACACGCAATGGTAACGTTTACGAAATGTGAGTTAGCGCAGCACGTCGACCAGGTTACTCTTGGTCAAACATCTCAGTAGCTTGAAGCATTAGGCTTAGCTCCTTCAAGTTGCTTGTGCAAATTACAATAAAATGTAAACAAGTGCTCTGCAGACAGGATAACATTGTCCTCCACCAGCTGTTCCTCTGCATTCTTAAAAAAAAAAACAACAACAACAAAATATGCCCAGACCTTAGATTTCGTCCTTTTAGTGGGTTGGTAAATGTTGTGCATGCTATCACCACTTTCCGCCATGCTCAAGTTACGATGTCAATGTTACAAGCTACATATTCACGCGAGACACAGTCGCGAGTCGCTGGTAGACTTGAATGAGTCTGATATTACATATCACAGTAATCGACCGCGATAATGAGATGAAGTCAAACATAAACGGTACCACGCTTTAACGTAATACCGGTAACCGTCACATCCCTAGTTTTGAGTAGACGTGAGCAGCCTGTGATGGACTGGTGGATCGATAACCCGGATCAAGTCTGATCTTAAATACATATATATGTGAAATCAGGGGACTCTGATTTGGATTCAGTATCCGTCAGGATGAGCCTGACCTCCTTTTCTGTCACTGCCAGAGATATTTTTGGACTCATTTTAAGCCATATTTCTCCCTTCTCACAGTGGGAATCTCACCGTCCCACACAGGACTAATGAAAGTCCCATCTCACTGCACACACACATGTACAGGTGCACACACATGCTTGCCCAGGCAACACTCTGGGGACAGTTAAAGCTCACTCTCCCATTCACCAAGCTTCATAACCATCAACCTGAACATGCAGTTCAGGGAAGGAGGCGGAAAGATCCAGACTCTAGTCACTGGTTCATTTGACATTTTTCGGTCCTGCTGCCAATCAATTAGCCAATCATTACCGTCGTAGATAATCAATGAAGGACGCTCATCCAGGACCCCGGCGACATCAGCAACAACGCTGTAGCTACATATGAAATTAACTGCTTATACACACACTGACACGAAGGCCTGAGATCCAGATCAATACAGCCTGGTGGTCCGACAAATCCCTGGATTTCAACTGCATTAATTCAGACCCATTTCTGAGTATAAGCCAACTATCATGTTGCAGGTCTAAAAATGTGGCTGTTCTGGCATCTGCAAACCACCGGAGAAAAAGGGGGAAATCCAGTTGATCTAATTACTTTGTTTCGTGGTAATTCAACACTTTTAAATGCAAAAATACTTTAATACAGATTGCTGTCCAGACAGAAGCAGCGGGAACATTAATCTTTAGCTATCAAACATCCAAAAAGAGCCACAGGTTTGTGAAATGTTGCTGAGGATGTTTCAGAAGTAAATAAAGCACTGGTTGGTGCAAAAGTTACGTCCTCTCTAACTAACTACTCACCACGAAGACCGACGACAACGAGACCGGCGACAACGAGACCGGCGTGGCCTCTGGAAATATTACAGCACTCAACACGACCACATTACGAGGATATTTAGCCAGAGGTGGAGGCACTGGTCTGAACTGTGCAGATGTGGGGTTTTTTTTGTTGCACATTACAAGTGGCAGCAGCAGCACTTTCAGTCAGAACTGTGTCAGAGCAGCTCATTTAGACGTCATTTACACATCAGTGCTGCTTTTCTCCGGCGCTGAACTACATGTTGTGCATGCATGGGACGCGTCCACTCCTGCTAGACACAACGCTTGAAATTAATCTGCAACAGCTGGATGCTTTTTTTTTTTTCGGTGTGTCATACTGACTTTGGCCGGAGGGTTTAGGAAAAGAAAAAAAGAGGAGGAGAGAGAGTCGTGGCGGACCTGGAGGACAACATAGACGGATAATAATTACACACTACCGTTCTCTCTCAGGAGGTGGCACTTGCTGCCGTCTCTAATAAGCATCGAGGTTTAGCAGCTTTTCTGACACGGACAATGTGATGGTTTTTCTGAGGCGGCCGCTTTTTAAAAACACATTTACGAAAACGGCCCTGAATTGTCCTTCTTTTCTGCTGCTGACACACTCGCTCAGCATGTGACCGGCGAGAGGAGCAGCACGTGACCAAAATGACTTAGATGCACTGGAGCCGGGAGGGATTTTTAGCTAAATTCGGTTAAAAGCAGTCAGTCTCGAATTTCTGAAGAATAATTAACATTCCAGGAGGTGTCGGGATTGAATTTTTATTAAAGCCTAATTAGGAATCAACTGAAAGAAGCTCCTCCCACAATCCCTAATAATATGCATGTACGTGTGTGTGTGTGTGTGGTTGTGCATGAGCACACAGTTCTGGGGGTTTAGGAAGGTCATAACACGTGAGTGACACCAAGAAAAGCGCCGCCCCCTTCAAATCTGCAGCATGAAAAATGAGCATCAGGTAGTGAAAATGATTAATTAGTCCTCAACAGAATTTAATTATCCTCCGTGATTGGACTATTAGACTTTGGAAGAAAAAAGGAATACCCTTAATTTAATTTCATAAATGTCCATTTAGTGTTGTGCTTGTCCGTGTTTTAATTTCCAGCTAACTGGCAAAATAATATTCAATTAGTTCATTAAGTAAGATCCAGCTGCGTGCCATCTCTCCACACCGGGGGCCGCCTCCCCATGGGCCGCTGAGTTTAAGCCTCTCTGCGCTAATTATCACACTGACATTATCACACTGTACCTGGCATTCTCCCTTACCTTCAGCTCTGCACCATCATGGACGCCGAGCGCGGCGTCACGTGACACGCTCGTGACACCGTGAGGCGACAGCGACTCGCAGTTTTCCTCAGATTTCAGAGATACGATACCGTAAAAATCTCTTTTTTTTTTTTTTTTAAATAAAATTGCATTGCACTCAGGTGCTGGTATTAAAAATAAAAGACAGAAATAAACATGGTGGTGATGAAAGATTGGATGTGTTTGCTGTTACAGGGAGAGCCAAAGGGATGCTGCAGGTCCTGTAAACAGTGATAAACGGACCTGCAGCGATCTGATATTTTTTTAAGTTCTAATAGGGTTTACTTTGAATGAAAATGCCTAATTAAAATCACCTCGGGACCCGGGACAGTACAAACACAGAGTGCCCAGCCCACCCATGTCCACCTGACAACTGACAGCCCAATTTGATTAAAGGCTCATGCGCTGAGGGGCCTCCGCCGGCCATCCCTGGCAGGCCAAAAGTGATCACCATGGCGATGGGTAATTACAGCTGTCAACATGTTCTCCATCCTGCTGGCACCGGTTTGATTGTGCTCAGCAATAATGATGGACAAGCCTAGCATGCTCTCCACCAACCGCCATCGCAGAGCTCTTTTTATCTGACGTGCAGCACTCACATGGCCAGACAGTCCGGGCCACTCGTGGCATCCCGGCCCAGTTTTAATTGTTTCTTTCCCCCCCCCCCCTCCCCGCCTCCCTCGCCGTCCTCGTCCACGTCCCTCTCCTCTCCCTCTCTCCTCTCAGAAGTGCAAGTGTTATTACACGAAACTCCCGCTGTAGCATTAATTGAAGGGAGATATGGTGGGACAAAACCGCCGGGGGGTGGTGCATGTCCATTATCACTCCTGCTTTCAACAGGTCTCACATTTGGAAACTGCAAATTGCAAAAACTTGCAAGGGCAAAATGTTTGACATTATTTGATCTGCAACCATATGGTGCGAGCGGGGGAGGGGGGGGAGGAGCAAACAAACAAAACGAGGAGCAGATAAATAAGTGGGCGAAGGGAGTGCGACACAATAGGAAATGCGGCCGGGAGAGCAAACGAATCGAGAAGATAATTATTTACGGGGGGTAATTAACGGGGAGTTTTGTTTGCGAGAGGGTACGTCAAGTGCTCTCCCCCTGACGCTCTTCCTCGTAGCCTCTCCTCTGCCGTGCCCTTGCCTCTCATCTCTCGCCCCGACAGTGACAACAGCCATACTGTGGATGCTAAGCAGCCCATCGTGAAGTCCGGGGTGCGGGCCCACAAGTTCACTTTGAGAAAAACACAGATTTCCCCGCAGACGCCCTGGCAGTTGATTCACGTTAGCGGCGTTAATGAAGTCGAGTGCAACCGGACAGGGCTTCCAGGTCTTCTCTTAATTACCTGGCTCTGTCTTGGCGTGCGTGTCCTTAATGTGACCTAATGTGGCTAATAACCGGAGACGAACACAAGCGAAGCAGCAATTAGAAACAACGGGCTGAAAAAATGCTGGATTTTATAAATGAATGAGGCAAAAAAAAAAAAAAAAAAAAACACCGCCGGCTGCTTTTCATGTCGACGCGGCGTGTTCCTCAGGTTTCAGAGGTGGAAAGACGACCAGAAGAAAGAGACGAAATGAAAGAGCTTTGAAAGAAAGAATTGTGAGAGAAATCAAATAAAGTGATAAAAGCTTTTTTTGATCAAAACAACAGAATCTGATATAATTTGCATTAAAATTAGATCTTTTATATAAAAAAAAAGGAAATAGAACTGAAACATCAAAGTTCGTGTTTGAACGTAGATGTGCATCTTTTCACATTCTCTTAATATCATTTCAGACCTTTGATACGCCGATCAGATCATTTGAAGAACAGAAACAGGCTTTCCTTCATATTTTTTCCCTTTGTATTAATATTCTTTCACAAATACGTCCTAAAAGAGATCTAGTTTGAGCCTGTAAATTCCTTGAAAGTGGATGAAATTAGGATCTGCCTATTCCGGTTACAGTCCCGGCATGGTACTGACGAAAACAGATGAGTGTTTCTCCTGAGGGAGAGGACTGTGGGTATGGAACGAGTTAGCGCTGCCTGTTATTGCAGCTGATCATAAAAGGCTTTGTGCATGGGAATTCCTCTGTAAAAACTGGATAATGTTTGTTCCTATAAAAACATGTTAATGCAAAACAGTAGGGGCGAAGACAAAGCTTAACCACACTTAATAAGGTCATTAAATGGGAAAATGTAATTGTCCACAGTATGCTAATTAATGTAATGCTTTTTTTTAAAAAACATATGCTGTTTGTTTAAAAAAAAAAAAAAAAAAGAAAAACAAAAAAAGGGTTTTATTCAGAATATCATTTCAACGCTAAACATTTTTATTCTATTAAAAAACCTGGACGTGAACCATTTTTTTTGGGAAGCACACGTCCAACAAACATTCAGTTACATATCTGTAAACACTCAAAAACAAGATTCACGACGCTGCCAGAGTCGTAAAAGAAAAGAATAAATGAACAAGTAAAAGCATAATCGGTTGCTGGAAAGCGCTGCCAAACGTGTTTTTCCTTTATTTCCTCCCGAACGGACTGAACGCTGACTGGAAAGCCTCCATGGTTTTTGACTGGGTGGAGGCCCCTCCTCCCTCTGGACCCCAGCGCCGCCTCAACCCACCAATGGGACGCCGGCGTGGGGATTAGCAGGAATCCTGGGAGGAAGTTTGAACAAGAGGAAACATTAAGTTTGAAATAAAACACAGGAAACGGGGTTAACTACAGCTCCTCCCAGTCAGCGCCAGTGGCCGGGCTATTTTTTGCCCAATTATCCTTGGTTAACGGGATTAATTACTCTAACTTCTTTTTTCCTTTTCTTCCCGTCCACGCAAACGGGCAATAAATCCTCCCCGGCGTTGCCCGGTCCAAGAGGGCCGCTCCAATTAGCATAACAAGTTACAAAAACATTACGGCCTTCGGAGAAAACAGCGTCAGAGCTGCACAGGAAGCCTGATGGCAGTTAGGAGGGCTGTTTAGGTTGAATATAATGTTTGGAAGACGGGTAAACGCGACACAGGTGGCGCAGTTAAAATACGCAAGCACCTGCACGCTTAAAAAAACGCACAAAAATCCAGGAGAAAGTCAACTAAAACATTTAATTCACACACGGAGAGCAAAGTTTGAATTTCTATTGAAGCAATTTTATTTTGAAAGTACATTTGTTCCCCCTCTGACACCTGAAGAGGTGATGCTGTAAAAAAAATAAAGAAAGAAAAGTGTTTTCTGGAAGCTGCAGCTCTGGGACTGTCTGCTCACCATCCTCCGTCTTGTGCCAAAAAAAAAAAAGAAAGAAACACCACCCTTCACACCGCAGAGTCTGAGAGCAGAAACAGCCGTTTTCTAGCCAACCTGTTTAGCATGAGTCCCACCCAGTCGTCTGCTTTCACTAACCTGTCCTGACAAGTACCCAGATTAACGTAATCTCATATCAGTGCAGAGGAGCAGAAGAGAGCAGATGGACTCCCAGTGCCCCCGTCCACCCGACTCCAGCGCGCACACGCCTGCACACGCACACGCACACGCACGCACACGCAGAGGCAAAAACACGAATTCAGACTCTCCCGGCCATAAACGCACACATTACACTCAGCTGCAGAGTGCTTAGCATGCAGAACCCGGGCTCCCGCCACAGCAATTAATGCTCTCCAAACAAACCGCCACAGCTCTGAGTGACGCCGCTCAGGGAGCGCCGGCCTCCGTGTTCGCGCCGGCCTCCGTCACGCCGGGGCGGCCCGTCGGCCGCGGAGCGGGGGGAAAGAAAGTGTCAGGTATGTGGGATGTGTTCATCTAACTTTTTAATGACGACTGCCAGACTGACACGTTTCGGTTGACCAGGAGTTACCACAGAAAACCAGACAAAACCACCCGCTAGTTAATGTGGCGCTGACTCAGCGCTTTGCTCACCGCCATTTTTTTTCCTTCCACACACACGCACACATATATATTTATAATATATATAATAATGATATACAGCGATCCCTCGCCAATTAGTGGTTTAAGTTCCGCGGTTTTAGTTATTTGAAATAATTTCAGAAATATATAATATAATTTTTTTTTTAAATTTAAAAATCGCGGAAACATCACAGTGAAGAAATGTTGTGAGCAGAAGAAATGTTGTGGGAAATGTAGGATTATCGTACCAGAGACTCAAAATTATCGTATTTTGAGGGAAATGATCGTACATCTGTCATAAGCAAAATAACAAGCCCAATGATGCGCTGTAGTCAAATTTAATCACTCTAGTGATAAATAGCGTACCACGGGCATTCAGCTTCGTGGCGTCAATACCGGAATGGGTTAACGGCACCACATCAGCACAAACTTACAGTTGCGTTAGACTAATGTCAAATTAGAGGTGGGAACTAAGAGCCAAATTATGAGACCTGGAGGCGATTTTGGAGAGTAATTTTTTTCCCTTTGCTTTTTCTCTTCTGCTTAAACCTCTGTTTAAATCTCGCTCGCTCGACTTCCTGATCTGGTCCTGACTGTGAGCGTCTCGTGGGGCGGGTGCAGCTGACCATTCAACCTATCATGCTAGTTGTTCTGAGACAAACACTCGTATCTCACGCTCAGCAAAGCACGATTGGCTGGAAACATGTCACATGGGAACAGATGCCTTCAGGGTTCACAAAAAACTCCGACAGACAGTTGCGGCAGGCAATAATTTGAAATGGTCAAATTATCGTACATTTGGCCTTTTTTTGGATATTGATCGTACATCGTACAGAGGCCCAAATTATCGTACAAATACGATAATTATCGTACACCTGGCATCGCTGGTTGTGAGCCAGCCTGGCCCCTTTAAGAAGGTGGCCTTATGGGTAATGTAGTGTGTGTGTCGTGGGACGGCAGAATGAAAACAGGGGTTAGATGAAAAGTGTAGTGAGCATCAACAGCAGCCCAGCGTGTATAGATTTACATTCTCTGTTAACCGACAGGAGCCCAACAATACAACCTGTGTGATGTTGTTGTTGTTAGCGTGTTAGCCGCTAATTACGAGCCAAAAATAGCACAATACCAGCGGTTTGTTTACTACGGTTCAGAGACCAGAGGCTGTGAAGGAAACAGAAAGACCACAGTTGAGCCTTTGTCTTGTTTCACTGCAGTGTCTCGCTACTTTTTTGCGTTTTTCTTAAAACATATTTTAAACACATTATTTAGGCTCCAGTTCGCGGATTTTGATTTACGCGGGGGGGGCGTAACCGCATTAACCGCAAAAAATAAGGGATCACTGTATTTATAATATCGTATTGATGCAACAAAATCCTGCAGGGAGGGGAACTGAATTTTGGATTTTTTTTTTTTTTAACGCTTGTCATCTGCCGTGAGCTCGTCTTTTTACAGTTTCCCTGGTAAATCTCTACAACTTTGCTAAACTGAACAGATGGGCTCCCTAATTAGCGGCGCTCAGGCTGTAAGTTTGTTTATAAAGAGAGAAAGGGTTCCAGACATCTTGACACATTTTATTAACATATCATACCTTAAAGCTACGCCGCTCGGTGCCCACCAGCCTCTTTAGCTAAATGCACACACGCATGCAGACACATGCTTTCACACATGCACCGTTTTTTTTTTTTTTTTTTTTTTTTTTTTTTCACAAACATGCCCGTGTGCGTCATCGGCGCACATACCCCCGTACACACTGGGGAAACAATAAAAGTCAGCCTTGCGAAACGAAACACCCTGTATGCATGCTCATGAATATGCACAATTAACCGTGTGTGCATAAGCTCGGCTCTTTACAGAAGTGCAGCGGCGCATTTTGCACAAGCGTGTGTCAACTGTGTAAATATGTGGGCGCGTATGTTCGTTTACTGGAGTGTCGCCGCACGTGGCGCGTCCTTTGCCGCGGCGCTGGCGTGCTTCTATCTTCTAAATTCCCCCCCCCCCTCCTGCAGTTTTCTCTCCTCTCACCGTTGTGTGTCGGGACACCGACGCCAGGTGACGTCCCGGGCAGGTAGGGGTCAGTCAGAGCGTTCAGCAGCCTGGACAGGACGGACGCCGTCGGTGCCACTTAAGCCACCCGCCCCCGGCGCCACTCAGGGGAGACGTCGTGGCACGCGCTCGCTACGGTGACCCGGTGAGACGCGAGAAACCCACCCAGAGAAGGATGATGACAGAAGAAGGGGGCCTGTCGTACGGAGAGAAAATGGCAGACGATGTTGCTAATATCGCTGTCTTTTTCCCTCTTTTTGTCTCTCGCCCGCGCTCACCGGCGCACCGCGGCCCGGTGTTTTCAGAAGGCACATATTACCATGGTGATTCTGTTTAAGAGGCTTACATTTGGCCCATGCGGGTAGTTGCTGGGGGGACACTCCCATTGCCATGGTGATGGCTACTGGGAGGACACTTGCATTGCCATGGTGATGATGGCAGGAGCCAGGCATGCCAACCAATGAGATGATGGATAAATGCCATGCAGGAGGTGCAGGGGAAAACGTGACTAGAATGCCCGCTAGTCCTACGTGCTGTCAAGGAGACCTTTCGTATTTCTAAAAAAGCTACCCTACTCTAAACATGGAAATAAATAAAATAAAAAAGGGAGATTCCAGATTCCAGATGACATGAATCACGAAGAGGTAACAGGGAGAAGAGGAACTTCAGATTCAAAGAGGGCAGCGATGCAAAAAAAAAAAACCCGGTCAGTCACTGATGGAACAAGGTTGCAGCGTTTGTTTGTGAAATATGCATCGCGGCTAATTCTACATTCCATCAGTGATAACGGCAGCGCTCAGGCAACAAAGGGGATGGGACGGCGGTCTGGTGATTCAGCCTCAGATAATAGCTGAAGCCGTTCCGCCTGCCTCCCAGCAGAGGGAGGCTGGGACTGGGTTGAGAGCCGGCGGGACGCTGCTGGGAGTCGAGGGAGTGGGGGGGGGGGGCCTGGAGGCATGGCCGAGGTCCAAATCAGCCCCGGTCTGAGTGACCACCAAGAGCTGTACATGTAATTATACGGGCAGGAGCTGCAGGGGGGGGGGGGGGGGGGGGGCTGGGGGGGGGGGGGACCCATCCTGCACATTTTATCCTCCAGCACACCTCTGAACTCACTTCTCAATCTCACCTGTCTCCTCTTTCCCACTGAGCTGCAAAACAGAGGCTTCTACGTGCTGGAGAAACGCTTTCGCCCACAAAAGCAGCCGGCTGATGCAGAAAAAAGGTCAAACGCCAGCCGCCCGCAGTAATGCAGCTTCGCCACCAGCACCCGCGGCTCGAGCGAGTACAGGCTAACGCGCAGTTCGTTACATTTTTATCTCAGGGTTTACGAACCACGTGGGCATTCGTACTTGTGAGCGCTCAGCTTAGAAAAAAGGAGGAACTGTGCCTTATTCCACAACGCTGCAGATGCAGCCACAGATGCCATAAATACCGATAAAACAATAAAACTCTTAGGCACGAGCGCCATAACGATTCGTAGGAATGAGATTTGGAAGCAGCATATCGAACCCTGAACAGCAGCGAGTAGAAAGAGGCTTCGCTGAATGTTCGCCATGATGTGTGCCAACAGATGATACGGGACATAAATTATGTCTAAAAACAGATTCATGAGGCCTTAAGGTTTACATGAGAATAGCGACACATGATAAAGGCATGAAACAAAACCCGGAGTACTGCAGATTAAATTAATTCCTCGTTTTCTTCATGACCCCAGTGGGACTTAGAGAGCACTCTGGTTTTACGCTTTAACAGCGGGGAGGAGCCTCATCCCTGGTTAACTAGTAAAATTAAAAGAGATCTTAGATCTACAGTCAAAATCGTGATTTCCTGAACCGGGACCACCGGCTCTGAAGCAGCGGACTAAAACGAACCAAAAAGCTCGATGCGTGAGCCTCACCTGTGGGATTAAGCAGCAGCTGTTTAAGGTGACTTTCTTCGTTCCTGTTATGGCTGCATGAGAAGGAAATCGATTTACCGGCCAAAGTGGAATTGGAGAAAAAGGCGGAGGATGAACTAAACAGATTTACAGACCTGTACGTTTCACGCATGCCGCATGCTTCAGTCTCATCTTCTTCTCCTTCGGCTTCTTCCGCTAACTTCTGGGTTAAAGCCCAGGGCGGGAACTGCAGGGCACGTGCACGGCACACGGGTCGTTTCCGGTCCCACGGGGACGCTGGACACAGCGCCCGACTGCGTGTCGGTCCGGCTACGAGAAGTTCAGCCGAGTTCAGCTGCAGTTGGGTTTTAAAACTAAGATTTCTACCCGGACTAATGTGTTAAATCTGTTTTTCTTTTTTCTAACATCCTGTAAACACACCTTAAAATGAAATGTTATGATTTCCAATGATATCATTAAAAGGTAGGGCTGCACGATAACAGGAAATTATGACATCATCCCGATAAGTCCGATATCACGACGAATAGCCCCGATAACATATATATTTTTGTCAACACGTCAGTGCCTCGCTCCCTCTGAGCCTTGAATGACCGGCAGTGAATGTTATGTTCAAGTGACGTCGGCATAATCAGAAAAACGATTTCTCAATCAGGAAAATCAAGAATACCCCCTCATGCCAGAAAATAACTCGTTAACTTGGTCATAATTTAGGTAGTTGGTGACTTGAATTGATATTCGCAGTATTTCCCCACATGTTACACATAAAAATAGAAAAAAGGCTGAAAGAACGACTAGCAAACGAGGGAACGTGGGAATTTACATTACACCTTGAATGCAGCCTGCAGCACAGCGCTGATCACAACAAACATGGCGGCGTGGAACTTCGTTAAAGTTTCAGAAGAAGATAGTTTGGTGGTTATTTGTGACGAATCCTCCGAGTGAATTCTACGAGGAGGGAAGCACAAGCTTTAATACGTAAAACCTGATCAGCCACCTACAACATAACAATCGCTTCCATGGAGTTTTGAAATTGCACTAACGTGAGCTAACAGAAGCTAATGCTAATGTGTGGAAGCCAGCAGCAGTCTCCCCTCTTCTCTCCTCTCCCTCATCTCTCTCATCTAAAGCTTCCATGAGATTAATAAAAAAAAAAAATCACTGAACCTCATTAACTTTAATTAAAGGTATTAATTTAACAGACAGTCTATAATAGACAGTTTGAGCATGCGTGGAGATACACCCGACTCAGAGACGTGTTTTAGATAACTGTAGCGTCACAGGGAAATGAATTAATGTGGATAAAACCCCCAAACCTCCCCAGTCCCTGACGAGACCGAAAGAGAGCTTTGATACAACGAGCCCTGTGAAGTGTGAAGCTCCTCACCAACATGCATTTAAGCTTCCAGAAGCGTTTTCGTCAGCGAGAGTGGAAACATTCAGGTAGAAAGAAGAGCCCAAACAGAGGAGGAGAACGAACGGACGCACCGCTGTTTGACAAATATTGTGAGATGTGTTGGAGGGACGGTGGTGTTTTCGTTGCTGACATCAACATAAATTTTCCTGGCGCGGCTCTCCTCGCCCAGCGTGGGCCCAGCGCTGGGAAACTGGAGAGGAAATTCTCTGAACCGCAAGGGAGTGGAATCAAAGAGCCGGGGCTCCGAGACCTCTGACACACTGAACTCCTCGCTGACCCCTCAGAGCTCCGACTCACTCACAGTCGGCTCACGTGGGCTGCAACAAACGGTCCGGGATCGACGCGTGCAGACTAGGGATGTAACGATATGGAAAATCTGATATCTCGATTATAGTGATCAAATTATCACGGTTTACGATATTATCACGATATTCTTATTTGCTGTACAAATGTCTAAAAAACACATACATTTTAATAATTTCACAAAATCTTGTGATTTTATTGTCATATTAAAACATCAGAAGCCAAAATCTTATCAAAATAAAAACTTTCACATTAAACGGAGAAACAACTGGCACAGAAAGAGGTTTTATTTTAAGTGAACAAAATAAGTAACAGGAACAAAGCTTATTTGTCTGGTGCAAATTTAAATAAAACACTTTAACAAGCATAGTAGGTCAAAATATGCAAACAATTATCAGGAACAAAAATTATAGTGCAAGTTCAAATGAAATAAACTTTATATAAATGTGCAAATAAAGAAACAGTTGTAAAGGAGCCAAATATGTTGTTATGAATTGTAGTTCACTCTGTGTGTCTGTGGGTGTCGCTGTGTTGTTACCTGAGGGTCAGGTATAAAGGTAGCTGTCTGTTATTGGTTAGGTGTTTGACCCGGAAGGGCAAAAGGTCTTTGACCGCTGTGGTGCTAACTGCCGGCGTTATGGTTGTCGGATCAGTTAATGGAATAAATTAATATTCTAACTGCATCAGAAGAACATCGTTCCGGTCCTTTTTCGACCAACACGCAACAGTAACGTTTACGAAATGCGAGTTAGCAAAGTGCGTCAACCAGGTTAGTCTTGGTTAAACATCTCAGTAGCTTGAAGCATTAGCCTTAGCTCCTTCAAGTTGCTTGTACAAATTACAATAAAATGTAAACAAGTGCTTTGCAGACAGGATCATTGTCCTCCGATGATATTACGTGTCCCGGTAATCGACCGCGATAATGAGATGAAGTCAAACTTAAACGGTAATCATTATCGCGTAAAAGGTTTTTGACCGCTGTGGCGCTAACTGCCGGCGTTATGGTTGTTAATGGAATTAATTAATATTTTAACTGCATCAGAAGAACCTTGTTCCGGTCATTTTTCAATATCACCGCTTTCCGCCATGCTAACGTTACGATGCCGATGTTACAAGATACAAATTCACACGAGACACAGTCACGAGTTGCTAACAGACTTAAATGAGTCTGATATTACATATCCCGGTAATCGACCGCCATAACGAGATGAAGTCAAACATAAACAGTAATCGTTATCACGTAAAATTTTTACGGCGCTTTACCGTAATACCGAAAACCGTTCCATCCCTAGTGCAGACAGACAAACATATACCCACAAGCCCGCCTGGAATCAGTGGGCATCAGTCTGAGCATGAAAGCATCTGCTTCTGCCGTCTGATGATCCCTGTTTGTCCCTGCGAGGCTCTTGGGGGCGGCACATACCGGCCCGGCATCAAGCGTTCTGCGGCGGACCAAAGGTTTGAGGAGCCCTGTCTGAGGAGCCTCATTAAAACTCAACAAACACACACGCACATCTGCACGCACGCATGCGCATGCGGCCCTGAGATAATGATGATGTAATTAGCCCCGATATCCTTGAAACGCCGGGTCGCCAGGAAGTGGCGCGGCCGCGCACATGTGTGCGAGCGCACCACGCTGTCAGAGTTGTCGGGAACTGTACAATGGGCGCGACGGCCACGCGGTCCTGCGCCCGCGGTGATTAAGCTTTCCGAGCCAGCTCCTCTGAAAGGAGCCACATGCACAATGGTCGCCATAATGAGGAACTTTTCCACGCCGCCGTGCACAAATGCAGCCTGACAATCTGAGCAGGTGTGGAATCAGGAACCGCCGCGACCACCAAAGGCATTTTTTTTTTTTTTATTCTTCCTTTTGCCCCAGAAGTTGATTTGCTGTGTGAGTGTGCGTCGCGCCTAATAGGTCCTGGATTAAGGCTCCATGTGCTTATCCGTGGACGGCCGTTGTTGTTTGGGCGCCAGGTGAAAAGGGGGCGCACCTGGCTGGACTTGAATGAAGGCTGTTCACTCTGCCCCTGCTTTTCTGTGCATGGGGTGGGGGAGGGGGGGGGTCACGTTTCTTTGCGTGGGTGTTTGTGCTGCTCGAAGGTCCGGCTCGGGTAAGTGGACAAAGCGACTTTGTGAGATGCCACCACAGAATAAGAGGGTTTACAGCGGTGCTCAACCATGACATGATGCTCGAACCTCCATCACCCGCCGTTTAAAGCAGAGACATTCTCAAGGAGTGAAGCCCGCAGCTGAACACTAGGGATGGGAATTGATAAGATTTTTCTGATTCCGATTCCATTATCGATACTGTTTAACGATTCAATTCTTTATCGATTCTCATTTGGGGAAAAAGGAGAACTAACAGTTTTATTAGCATCAATTTTTTTTACTTAGAAGTCACGACCTTACAAACTCAACAGCGAGGTCAAAAGAGGCCCAAAGATAACGTGTTAACTGTTGTAATATGTAACTGTGCAAATACACAAGAATGTGGAACATTTTACTAACAGATTTTTCCTAATAGAAATAAAAAAAAATCTCTTTTTTAAAAGGATATATGAGCTCACTAAGCACTCAAAAATAATAATAAAGAAAGATAAATACTATCAAATACAACAGAACAGTGCATAGTGAAAATCTGCAAATACTATGAAGAATTAATTCTTTCGCAGAAAAATACATCTTCTAAATGTAATGCAGAAGGCATTCGTTTAATAGCATAGCGTTAATGTTATAGCGTGTTTTACAAAGAAGCACATAGGCAGCGGGATAGCTACTAACCAGAGTTACCAGAGGTGATCTTAGCTTGGCTACTGCTGCTGGGTTGAGATCCATCAGTCCGAAGCGTCAAAAACACGACACTCGTTATCACATGTTGTGTGTGCGTAAATGTTTCTGCATGTTAGCCGTGTTCCCTCCCGACGCTGTTATCTCCACTTTACAATGACTGCTAGTTGCCTTGTTGCCATCTTTCTTTGGTGAAGTGAAGCCAAACTTTGGAGCGTTTGAACCTGGTGGGCGCCATTGTTGTTTACAACTGCAATGCGTGTGCTAAACCGACGTAGCTTAATCACGTAAGTGCTTTTTACGTAACTTGCGTCAATTACGTGAGATTCGTGCTGGTTGGAATCGATAAGAGAATCGCTAGATAAACTGCCAAACTATTCCATGGTATTGAAACACATGGAACCGGTTCTCGATTCCCAACCCTACTGTACACTGGCTTTTAAATTAAATCATGACAGTTGGTAAATGTAGCATTCTGATACAGGCCAACGTTGTTTTTTTTTTTTTTTGTTTCTTTTTAATTAAAAAAAAAAAACAACGGATTGTGTGGACGCTGTTACGACTTTTGTGTGTCACCTTCTAGAGGAGCAACAAGGTCCTCATTCAGGGCTCCTGAGAACAGATGCTGGAGCACACAAAGGTCCGTCAGAGTGTGCAGGCTGTTTTAATCCACTCTGCTGGAAGTCTCCTCTGTAGGCTCGTGCATGCGTGTGCACGTTGCGAGCGTCTGGAACGGCGGGCACGATAAGCTGCAACAAGATAAAAGCTGGCTCGAACAATGATGTCACAGATTTCCTCTGATTTTCAGGGAGGTTCATGAAGTCAGACGTGAACGAAGCTGCTTTGGTGTTTCGCCTTCCCTCCAGTGTGATAATATGACTGAAATAACGACAGGATTAACCAGAGCAATATCTTTGGAGCTTTTTTCTTTTACTTATCCATACAATATCTGCTCTCAAACATAAGCTAGCTCTACTTGCCTCTGTAAATCTTTTTTTTTAACGTCGCCTCTCTTTATCAGTAAACACTTGTTCTCCCTTTCCATCAAGGAGGGAAGAGGAGGGTGACTAGAGGACTCAAAATAATGCAATTAAACACTGACCGCAGGGTTCAGTGCTGCTTATCAATACACCCAGCGGGGGAGCAGAGACCAGCTCAAACCAGGGCTTCTGGGCTGCAGACAGGCACTTTCTCCCACCTCTCTGAAAACACACCTCTGCTCACTGAGGATGAGAGTGTGAAACTACTGCTAAACCAGACCCCCACGAAAAAAATAAAAATAAAAATAAAATCATCAAACGCTGGAGGACACCTTACCCATCATGTGCTACAGCACATGTGTCAAACACGAGGCCCGCGGGCCAAATGTGGCCCGCTACGTCATTGTATGTGGCCCTCGAGAGCTTGTGCATTACTGGCTTAAATTTTAAACCAATATTTTGAGACTTAAAATAAGCTTCGCTACTTTAAAGCGCACATTGACAATAAACTGCATCTTCCATAATGCATTTCATCATTACCCACTTGAGTAAGACGATTTTCAGAACTGATGGACTTGAGGAAAACCTCTACAAACTAGCCCTAACATATCCAAAAAAAGAAAAAAAAACAGTATGTCTTTGGTGTTATGAGGCGGTGTCAGTCGTGAAAGAGCAGCAAACATGGAGCTAAGTATGCTAAATTTAGCCCACGAGAAAGACAAAGAATCTTTTCCGCTTCTGAAACCAAGGTAATGGATGTAAACATCACCTGTGCGAGAGCAGGGTTACAACCACAAACCCTCGGTTTAATATAATGTTTTAAATATTTGAAACTTGAATACATAATAAATACAGAACACCTATTTAACAATATAATAAGGTGTAGTTTAATTTATTTTGATTTATATTGCATTTTGTTACGTTCATACTGTCAATCTGGCCCTTCGAGGGCCACCATGATGCTGATGTGGCCCTCAGTGAAAATGATTCTGACACCCCAACAAGTAGTGACTCAAATACATTATTTTAAATTCCCAACATTTCTTCCTATTTTCACTGACGTCACAACTGAAGTCTATAGGAGGCTCGTCAAAATCAGAAATCAGGCTGGGAGCTTGATTTCTGAGCCAGCGCAGCAGCCTGGGAGCCCCTGGACCAGGCCTCCATTGCGCAGTGAAATCCTGGTCAGCTTCTGGCTCCCTGCTTCTACGTTTCCACGCCGACAAAAGAAAGCGGCGTGACGCCGTACCGCTCGTGTCCTCCGCAGAAAGAAAATGTGACAGACTGCAGCCATGAACTGCCCGTCGGTGTCGAGAGCTACGAGGGTGTTGAACGCGGCGGTACATGACAGCGGTGAGCATCCTCTGCCCCGGAGCGCAATACTCTGTTGGCCCTCGATCATCCGAATCAGGAAAATGTGCAGAGATAAAAAAAAAAATAATAATAATAATGAGTGCACGCATTCAGGGAACAATTAAAGTGACAATGAACTTGTCTGTCGTTGGAGCGCAGGGATCTGCTGGCGGACGTGGCTGCAGGAAGATTCATCTTTTGGAGCTTTCAAATATGCAAAAATAAAAGGGGGAGATTGAGCAATCGTTAAAGAGGGAACTTTAAAGCGGGAACTCCTCCCTTAACCCTCAATTTTTGGCCCTCAATCTAAACCTTCGAAAGTAAGTGTCAGGACTATCTTGTGGCTTAGAAATGGGACACCCCTCGAGTGCAGTTACGTCTTCAGACTGAAATGTATCAGAGCCGTGTTGTCTCTGTATTTCCTGAAACGACACAAGGATAACATTGAAAAGAGCGCCGTATATTCTCTAAATAATATTAGCAAACAACACAATAGAGGATACATTATTCAGTCCTCCGTCGCTACACAACAAGGTATACAAGTAACGTGAAGCCGTAAATGTTACGCAACAACGATGTTAATCCGTGAAAGTCTCAAACAAAGACAATAAGATGGTTTCGTAACATTTATATGTTTAAGATATACGAAAATACTTACGTTTGTAGCTAGCTTTTTTTGTCGCCATCCTTCTCGAATATGTCTTGGCTAAATCACTCAATGCCTTCTGGGTAGCCCTTACTTCCAAGGGTGGTGCCGGAGAATCTCAAACTCGTCCCTCAATTTGACGTTCTTAGAATTGGGATAGCACTTGCACGTAGCGGGAGCGCGCATTTTTGAGATTGAAGGTTGAGATTGAGGGTTAAGGGACGAATTGGAATTCACCCTTTCGCTGAAAATAAGTGAAACGGTGAATGAGTCTTGACAAAAACGGAGCTGCGGTGCTTCGGTGAAGGCAGTACGTAGGCGACAGGAAAGGCTCGGCGGTGTGGTTCGGCCGCTTCACCTCCGTGGAGGCTGAGGGATCGACGGGAGCGGCGACTAACCGACTAAATGACGCAGCCAGTGCAGAACATAGAGAGACCAAAGAAAAAGAAAAAAAAAAAACATCTAGGGGTTTGAAACTTATTCTAATCCATCACCTCCAACGTCTTTAATTTTCCTCCTGCCTCCGTATCGTCTCCACCATCTTCACCGCGTCGCTTTGGTCTGTTTTCCTGCAGAGTTCCAAGGAAGAGAGCGACGGAGCGTCCTAGTTAGCTCCAGGCCGTCCCGAGCAGATCAGAGAGGGCCTCCAAGAAGGAAAATAAGCACTTTAGCAGCAGCTGGACAAATGGACTATTGAGACAGGTGGACGGCCTGCGGACCTCAGACACACACACACACACGTGCACACACACTAATGCCCCGATGGCAGTGTTACCCAAATACATTTGATGGACACGAGACACTTTTCTACCCAGTTTCAAATGCATCCTGAAGAGCAAACACAAAGTCTAAAATACTCTGTGGATCAGCCAAAGCAATTAGTCAAACAGGGTCTCACAGAGGTGGGCTTTGATCACAGAGCTGTGAAATATTTATGAAGAGATGTGATACATGAAATGAGCTTTGAGAATGAGTATCTGCTGGGGGTCCAAATGAGCTCCCCTTAGAGGGACCTTCAGGGGAGGACGACTGTTTGGACGCACAATGGGGGCCCATTCAGGGATGAGGGGGCGGCGGGGACGAGGCTGCTGGTCCGAAGGTGGACCGAGGACCTGAGGGAGTCCGTGGTCCGGGGCGGCGTGGCCCGTTGTTTGAGCTGTTCAGTGCTGACATGCTCCGTTCCACTCGGTTCCACTCAGAGAGACCACAAGAGTTTCAACACACTCGAGCATGCGCTAATTAAAAATCCACACTCCGCATCAATGCTGCAGCAATCAATATGCTTAATTAACTCATCTATACGTCACTCTGTCACACAAAAGACCTCGGGTTTTTGGAAACTATCGTACAGTTACGCGTTCCTGTCAGTCCTCCAGCCTCTCCGACCGCTACCCACCATCGTCCAAACCGTCGCGTCTCATTTCCTTCTTCCCTCCTTTCAAATCTCAGCTCGTCCTGCACAAGATGTGGTGTAAATTCTGTCTCACTGCTCCTTTTTCCTATTAATTCACCGTGAGTAAATTGAAGGAGGGAACGGCGCTCTCCTCCGGTCCTGGTTATAATCAAGCCGCCCCCCTGGAAATATTCTCACACCTTGGCATGCTGGGAAACTCAGGGCTCCAAATGCAAACCCTGCTTCTCCAGGAAGTCTGAATTGGATTGCACTTCAGTGTGAGAGTGGGAGAGATCTCATTAATAATTCCTGTGACTGGAGATATAAAATAATATTTAAAGAAGGAAAAAAAAAATCAATGTGGTTTAAAGTTATATAGATTTTTTTTTTTTTTTTTTTTTTTTGTCTGGTCAACACCTCGCTCCAATTACAAACACCAGTATCGAACAAAGAGAGATACTTGGAGAGGTTTGGTTTCAGAGGGTTTGATTTAAATTAGGGCTGGGCAAGTTAACGCGTTATCATTAATTTATTAACGCCGACATTTATTTTATCGCGCGTTTACGGATGTTGCTCACATGCTTTTGTTTTGAAAAGTCTGTTACTGGCTGCTGCGGAACCGGAAGACAATTGGCAGGAAAAAAACATGCAGAAAAGCTAGAACGGTAAAAATCTGTGAACTTTACAGTTCGGTTAGCAACTCAGGTAGCAATATTAACAATTCTGTCTGAAAAAGAAAATTCTGGACTGCAACAAAACTTTGGATCATTCCTCCATGTTCCATCAGATCTGCTCCATGTGTTCACTGTCCTGCTGTTCTCTAGCTGGTTACTGCAGTGCGGCTCCATCTAGTGGCACAGATGTGTAATGACAACAGAAAGTCCAGTCCTCGATTATAAAACAAATTCAGTTCTGTGGCCTGTTTTTTAATTTAGTATTTTTGATCCAAGTCTAAAATTGAAATATTAAAAAAAAAACAGGCATTTTTTCGTTTTTTTTTTTTTTATTTTGTGTTAGATTAAAAAACAAAAAACGTAATAAAATGTCACTTTTTAATTTTTTGTTATTATTGATTGACAATTGAAAATGGAAAGAATGAATGATACACAGGATTGGTAAAGTTACTGAACTTTAACATGGACATTTTCATTTTAAAGTTCTCCCAGACGGAGGATTCAACAGAAACAAGGTTATTTGTAACAACTGACAAGTTGAACTCCCCGTTAAAAGTTTCTGCTGTTACCTCAGAAATTACCTGTTTTAATGTTCTGATTGTGCTGAGCCACAATCATTTTGTTGGATTTTGTTTGTAGACTTTTTAAAAAAAATTTAAATAAAAAACAGGATGACATTAATGCCCTGGCAGTGGCAATAAGCTTTATTTTATTTTACATTTTTTAAGATGAGATTTACACTAAATATGTGTTACTGACAAGTGCTGATGTTAAAAGTGTTTGAACAACAAATGTTATGGCACTTTAGTTCATATGGCAGCAGAACATTTCAATAAAAGTGTTATTACACTACTTTTGAATTCATTATTTGATTTTCCGTATACAATGCGATTAATCGCGATTAATCAGGGAAATCATGCGATTAATCGTGATTAATAAATTTTAATCGTTGCCCAGTCCCTAATTTAAATATTCAGCTGTGGGGTTGATCAACTGCCCCACTTGCGCCTCAGACAGACGCCAAAGTGGCACCAAAACCCGCAACGGAGGTTTTACGTCTGTCAGAAGGCACCGATAAAACTGGGTAACAGTTCGTAATCTATAAATCAGCCTGCGAGCGACAGCAGATCATCCACCGTCTGACAGCTTCATCCTACAGTTCTGCTGTTTTCTAACAACATGAAACGACACTCCGGACCATTGTGGCCATTTAACCTCCTACTTTATTCAAATAAAACCGTCCTCGGGTTTTCCTGCTCGGGTCACGTCGGTCCCGCCTCTCTCCCACGGTTGGCCCAGCACGGTTCTGGAGCCCCCCCGGCTCAGGCGTCCTGCGCTCCTGGTCGGGCCAGCTCCCCTTGAAGCAAGCATTTCTCCTCTGTTTGTTGGGAGAAAGTAGAGACGGGGAACCTTGAACGTGACCCTCAAAAGGCCCGTTACTGTCGGTTCAGGCAGCACGGCTCACGTGAGCCCCCTCCTTCATGTCCCTCTCTTTATTTAACCCTGACTATTTGCTGAGTTTCTGCTAAAAATCCAATTAGGTTAATTTGAAACAGCCCTGGTGAGAGAACTGTATCCTTTCTGGAGCAGAGATAACTAACCTAATTAAGGCTAGACCTCTACCTCTGTCCTCTTTGAGGCTGTAAATTAAGGAAAGAAAAAGAAAACTTGTCAGAGATTAGGGCTGAGATTAGATTACTAAAGCAAACACTGGAGCAGAGGCCGCATCTTTAAGTGCCCTCAAATTGTTTGGTGTCCTTTCAACTCAAAGTTTTCACCACCTCACCTCCGCCGAAGGGAGATAAGAGGAGCAGTGAATGCAAGGCAGTCATTCAAAACAGTTGGAGGAAAGGTTTAAAAAAAAATTTTATAAAAAAAGCATTTTTTTATTTATTAAGAGTAGTGCGCTAACAGAGCGGTGCCCTAACAGAGCGCTGCACCCAGACCGCCTGTGAAAGCGGACCGTGACTGACTGTGTTTTTTTAAAAAAGTCTTTAAAGTTGCCAGAAACATGTGACGTCACATAAGGGACTGCTGACTGAAAAACACACACACACACGCACACACCTACACACACATTTGCAGAGCAAACACAAACAACAGCCCTGCTGAGTTTAGTTTACTCCTATCAGCTGGTTCTGACCAGCCCGGCAGACCACCCTGACTCCTCAACTCCTCGCTATCACCGGGACAGGAAGGGGGGAGGGGAGTGTGTGTGTGTGTGTGTGTGTGTGTGTGTCTGAGTGAGGATTTGCATGATGGGGGGGATGGGTGGAGCTTGACGCTTGGGTAGAAGGGGTCCCCTCCATCCTAATCAAAGCCCAGCCAATCAGTGCGTTTACATGGGAAGTTTAATTCCTCTTTAATTCAGAATTAAATTTAAATCTGATTTAAAATTATTAAAAATTACCATGTAAACACCTAATTCTGAATGAAAATGTCCATTCTGAATTAAACTTAATTCTGAAGTACGTGGCTGGTTTATTCTGATTTTAAATCTGAATAGAATAATTTGCGGTCATGTAAACACTCATTCTGCTTTAAATTAATTCCGGTCTTTCTGCGCATGCTCGTTCCCTTGTCCGTCTGTCGTGATGACGCTTATATTCCGCGCTGGGCTTGTTTTCGAAACTAATTTTCAAGATGGCAGCACGCAGTAAACGGTGATCAAGAGCAGAGAGGATTTATTTGATACCGTATTTTCCGGACTATAAGCCGCTACTTTTGTCCCACACTTTAAACCATGAGGTTTATACAGAGATGCAGCTTTTCTATGAATTTTTCTTCAGCCCTCAGGGGGCGCTCTAGCAGGAAGTGCAAAAACCTAAAAAACAAACCAAGTAGTTAAAGGCTATTCTGTTTTTGTTCAGTAGTCTATGTTGGCTATGCTACGCTACATTCATTTTGTGAGCATCAATACCTGTTATTATTGGACAAACTGATTAATCCAGGTGTGTCTGACCATTGTAGCTACTCAGACACACCTGGATTTATCAGTTTGTCCAGTCAGTTTGTTGGTTCCCCAGTGGATTTCAGGGTTCTGAGTGGACCCGCCGCAGAGGTAAGGTTTTAATCGCAGATGCGGACCGGACGCAGCGTGGAGCCAGCAGGTCCGCGATCCGGCTACAAAGCAGATCCGGGACTGAGTGCAAGTGGACCCCGATACGGGTCCATTCCGGATGTCTTTGCTGTGTGGGGGGGTTTCAGTACACAGGAGGAGGAAAAATCAGTTCAGGTATGTGAATAAACACTTATGGTCCAAAATCTTTCGATGTAAATATCTTATTTCTCAGCCTGGATACCGGCGGCCTTATAGTCCGGTGCGGCTTATAGTCCGGTGCGGCTTATATGTGACAAAATATATATTTCGTTTTTATTTTAATGGGTGCGGCTTATATTCAGGTGCGGCTTATAGTCCAGAAAATGCGGTAAATAGCTTGGAGGAACTGAAAATAATTAAAAGAACAGATGGCAGAACAAATCCAAAAAGGATGCTAATAATGTAGTCCTCCATGTTGTTGCTAATCGAGTAAGTTTGTTTTCTTCAGGTAGACGTAAATACGTAAAGACGTCCGCCCCCCCCTATCCAATCAGAACCCTTCCCAACCTCCAGACCTTAAGCGGAATTGGATAAAGCCGATCAAACGTGTTTTCCATGTAAACCTCAATTCGGAATTACTATTTCCATGTAAACTCGAAGGAAAATAGTTTAATTCTGAATTATTTAATTCTGAATAATTAATTCCGAATTAAAACACATCATGTAACCGTGGCCAGTGTGAATCTCTTGCAACCCAGTTGAAGCCACTTTCAGGCTAAAACCCCTTCCTCATCGCTGGCACGCGCCGCCATATTCACCAGCTCCAGACCATCCCGCGCCGTGCCCGCCACACCCGCCACACCCTGCCCTTGCTTGAGGCGCCGGCCAGCGCCCCCCCCCCCCCCACCCCCATCAGGCACAGCACAACGGCGGACTTGACTCAGAGTTACATCCCAGAGGGGATTAGCTCCGAAACAAAGACGTGTGAAACCAGCCCGACTGTAATAATTTAAAGGGTGTCTCGGTGCTCGCGGACGCATGTTTCGGGATGTGCAGCGAGGCTGTGCGAGCACGCAGCAAAACAGATCCTTCGAACACGGCCTCGCGTCCAACCCTTCCTGCGGTCAGGCAGAACCAGGACGGTGGCGGGATATCTGTTATTCAGTTGGCGAGCGCCAGATTACAGTGTGGACTCCAGAGTGTTTACATACTGGATGAACAGACATTTACCCTTCACTGCTTCGAAGGGGGGGGGGGGGGGGGGGGTACTGCATATAAAACATAAAGTTGCAAAGCATCTTGAATTCATTTAAGTGTCGGGCTCTTTCAGCTCACCTCATTTTAGACAGAGTGCCCCGGTGTGCTGAGACAAAGGAGAGGTGGCCAGGTATTTACAAGTTGCACCGTGCAATTATGCACCCACAACATGCTTTCACATTCATGGACGCACACACACACACACACACACTCACACCACACACCACCTGCTGAAGCGGGGATGGAGAGATAACAGTAGGGAACAATTAAACCAAATCCCAGCCTTTGATCACTTGGTCATGTGAACATGACAGGTGACCATATGGCTGATAATATGCAAATGACACTTAGCGCTCAAACTCTCTGCAAACGAGGGTTTGAAACACAAACCGGAGCGGCGAGGCCTCTGATGGGAGCTCAGTCGTAACACCCTCCTCAGTGGGTTTTCCGTGCCCTTAAGTGTTGCAAGAGATTTAATTTTCTGCACAGTGAAAAACGCCTGCTTTTGCTTCATTATGTGCCTTCGCCGGCATCCAATTTGGTTAATCCGTCCCTTATATGGACGGCGGTCATGGGCAGGATGCACACAAAACATCCTCCCGCGAAGTCGAGGGAAAGCACACGAGATCATTAGACTTTTATAGCTGGACGGGCAGACGAGGAGGGGAAGAGGCTGAGTAACAGTCAGCCATCACGGACAATCACTCACAGATGCCGGCGCTGCTCGGGCTGAGCGGGCCGGGGCTGAGGGAATGGAAGGTGAGGTCACGCACGTATTTGTGGCAGGATGCGGCAGGATGGGCCTACTGTGTAAAAGTGTGGGTATGGCGTGCTGCGTAACATGGCTGGCACATGGAAACACCGGCGAGTAAGTTCACACACATCTGTACCTATATGCACACACACACACACAAACACGCACGCGCACTCGTGCACGGAGAGTGCTCTGAGACCTAGAGGCAGTTTCCCTCCGGTAACAGCAGGGGGAGCAGCTCCACTGTTGTTCTGAGTGGATCCAGGCCCGCGGGCGCCGGGTCCTGCAGTCAGACGCTGGTTTGATGCTCAGACTGACTGGTAAGCTGCAAAAAAACAAGACAGAAAAACACACTGCGAGGTGATCGAGCCTCACATTTATGTTAAATGTCTTAATGTTTGCAGAAAGGAAAAACCACACACCAGTTGTGTGATCCTGAAGCTGGAAAAAAAAAAAAAGCTTTATTTTTTTCCGTGAGCGTGTTTGTTGGGTCAGCTGACATCATGGGAGTGGTCAGCATGAGTTTAAGTGAAAACGCGTCTTTGAGGATAACACATTTAATCTTCTCATGTTTAAGAGCAAATCTCCTCACAACTGTTGTTATCACGCAGTCTGGTGGAGTTGCAGCGATGGGAGTTTACATCCCTAAAATCCCTAAAACCTTTTTATTTTATGTCTTTAATAGTGCAGTTTGAGAGTCACTGTGCGTCTTTTGTCTTTTTAAATCTCAAAAGAAGCTCCTTCATCTTGGAGATGCACGAGGTTTCCACTGCTTGGAGGAATAAATGTTTCTGGACTCAGTGTGTCAGAGAGGATGCCTGAGCACTTCTGAGTTTACACGTCATCTCTGATAATAACTAGAGCTGGGTATCGTTTGGATTTTATCGATTCTGATTCTGATTCTGATTCTGATTCTGGTTCTGATTCTGATTCTGATTCTGATTCCGATTCTCGATTCCGATTCTTTGATGTGTAGGTCAACAGATCGCGACTTATCTAACAGTAGAATTTTTTCATTAAAAAAACTGTGACACATTTAGACAGGCAACAGGCCATTTTTATTCTTACACATGCTTGCATGCACATATGCACACACAGAATTCACTTACAGCCTAAATGTTAAACAACTTACAGTTGGCAGTTGGCCTCCAAAATACATTTTGCCCAACAAAAAACGAAATCAACAGTTTTTGTTTAGGAAGATGACCATATCTGCTCTTTCAGAAACAGACAGATAAACGCAGACAAAAACATAACCTCCTTGGCGGAGGTAAAAATTGTTTGTTTACCTGGGTTGCTGGGTTACGCTCATACAGACAAGGGGCCCTCCTAGCCAATGGGATGCCAGGAAGATGCTAGCCGATAGCTAATAGCAGAGCAGCTACAATTCAATTCAATTCAATTCAATTTTATTTGTATAGCGTCTGTTACAATGACAATTGTCTCTAGGCGCTTTACAGAGACCCAGAGCATGACCCCCGAGCAAATATCATTAACTAAGATTATAATATTAAATCCAATCAGTGATACAAGTGTAATTACGTTCGGTAAACTCTGGGAGCTGCGAGTAGCAGCGCTACTATATTTTTGCCTTTCATATTTGAAATTTCTTTCGTAACTAGAGGCAATATTTTCCCGTTGATGCGTTTCGTAACCTGAGAACTTCGTACGTAGAGACGTTCGTAAGTAGAGGTACCACTGTATATGAGAAGGCAAGAGTTTCTGGATGAAGACGGACTCTGTTGCAGTCAAAGAAGCGACGGGAGCAACGCAGTGAATTTAATACGGTACACTCGTTTATTTTTGTGATGTCATGCAGGCGAAGGTGTTTTGCCATATTAGTCGTGCACCCTCCTTTGGCAGTAACACGCTTCCCGCAGGTGTTTCACTGCGCCAGGTAGCCGTCATTTCCTGGACTGAAATGCAGCCAAACTTGAGAGCGGCGTCTCTTGGGATCCATGTTGTGGCGAGGGACGTGACGTCGCCACTAGCGCGGAGTTGAGTACGCCGGGCGGAGTAACATCAACAAACTAGTGCAATAAATCAAATCAGAACAAAAATATAAATAAAAATAGCGTGGACATTTAGGAACTGAAAAAAGGAATAAACCAGTGATTCCCAAAGTGTGGGCCGCGGCCCCCTGGTGGGCCGTCAAGGTACTGCAGGTGGGCCGTGAGAGTTTTATAAAATTAAACTAATTAGTTTAAATCCTTGATTTTTTAAAATATGTTTTTAATTACTGTTAAATATTCATTACATGATTTAAAAAATAATTAGAAATAATAAAAAAAACTATTGGATTATATTGGAATATATATTGGAATGTAGCTTTTAGTCTTGCATGTTGATCAAAGTGGCGTTTAAAGGTTTCCATAGGCCGCGGACATTTTTCACATTTCAAAATTGGGCCTTGGTATTCTGAAGTTTGGGAATGACTGTTCTAAATGATTCCAGAACCGGGCGTTAGGAACCAATTCCTACTTGGAGTTGTTTCTCGGTGCCCAACCCTAATCATAACACATCACAGCTCGTGCACGTGCGTGCACATTCAGATCGGATAATCCTCTTTTTAATCATACATCTCTAAACTTTAACATCTGGATCTTAAATAAAAACGCTGTCGCTGAGGTCACAAAGTAACTCTGAAAGCACACAGGACCAAATCTTCAACTCTTTCTCGGAATATTTTAAAACACGGTCAATTAAAAGTTGCAACAACCGTGTTTGCTAAAATCCTGTTTCCTGTAGCTCGATCAGGAACATGTGTGGAGAATCACTGCTACGTCGTTAACAGACAGGCTCGTGAAAGATATTGTTTGATTACGCTAACTCTTGTTTGAGTGCCTCACGCGAGGATCGCTGCTCTGTGTGCTCGCGGTCTTTGTGCCTCCTTCACAGTTGCGTGAGGACACTCACCGTTAATGGCTGCTAACAGCACAAGTGTCAAAGCATCCAAATGCAGACAATTAGAGAGCGGCTCCGCCAGGAAAGACGGATGGCTGCCGTTGAGCCTTTTATTCACGCTCTCCTTTCTTATGCGGGTCCTTCAGCTGAAAGGGCCGTTTCTGTATTTCACCCGGACACAAACGCCTGTTTATTGCGGGTCAAATTCTTCACAGTTTGGAAAAACTCAATGATTTTTGTTGGAGCCATTTTCCATAAATGTGATTTATGCTTATTAGAGTTACGAGAAATAGCATGATACATAAGATTCCTTTGATTTTAACGCATATTTTCCAGACAAAGTGCTGTGTTGTGTAGTGATGTGACAGTTCTGACCAGTGACTCATGACGAAGCAAAAATACTGTATTTTTATTGGCTGCTGTTTGTCTTATAAATATACTGCAAGCCTGTGAAATTTGTGAAGCTATTGGACCTCGGAGCAATGCTTTGTTTGTTCAATTGAAAAAGTTAATAGATAATAGTATTCTGTATTTTGTAGGGATGCACGACAACTACCGGGCCGATAACAGGAAATTATGTTGTCACCCCAATAAGTCCGATATCACGATGAATAGCCCCGATAACATTTTTTTTTTTAACACGGCAGTGCCTCACTCCCTCTGAGTCTTAAATGACTGGCAGTGAATGTTATGTTCAAGTGACGTCGGCATAATCAGAAAAACGAATACTCAATAAGGAAAATCAAGAATACCCCCTCGTGCCAGAAAACAACTTGTTAACTCGGTCATAATTTTAGTAGTTGCTGACTTTATTTGATATTCGCAGTATTTTCCCACATGATACGCATAAAAAAGAAAAAATAGATAAGGCCGAAAAAATGACGAGCAAACGAGGGAAAGGAGGAATTTACGTTACACCTTGAATGCAGCATTGCGGAATAGTGCGGTGAAAAAAAAAAGACATGGCGGCGATGATATAGAACTTCGTTAAAGTTTCAGAGGAAGATAGTTCGCTGGTTATTTGTGACAAAGGCTCCAAACAAAGGAGGGAAAAATAGCACAAGCTTTAATACGTCAAACTCGATCAGCCACCTGAAATATAACCGTCGCTTCCATGGAGTTTTGAAATCGCGCTAACATGAGCTAACGTGAGCTAGCCAGCAGCAAGTCATACCATCAGTTCGAGGAGCCTTTATTTTTTATATCAGTCAGTAATACAGATTATTTAAGTTGATGTGAGATATCAAATAGGTTTGTTTGATAGCTTTATGAAAATGTCTGAGAGGCTTGCCAATAGTTTTTCAATGGAAAAAATAAATATCTGTTCATTTAAAGAGTCCAAACTATTTTTGATTTTGTTCATAGTATTGATGTAATGATCTTAGGTATATGTGTGTGTTATTGGTTATCGGCATCGGTTATAAAAAAACAGTTATCATGCATCCCTAGTATTTTGTATTATTTTAAAGTTTTGGAGTAAAGATACAAAAGAAGAATTTTGCGTCCAAACTTTAAGGTCTAGCACTAGCAGCCGGCTGCTGCTGGCACTATTTTATTTTATTATATTTTATTTTTTCATTTTATGAAGAGCAAAGGTGTCGTTTTACTTTCTGGAGACAGCAGATGACATCACACGGTCCCCATCAATCTCTTCCTCCGTTTTCACCATCACTCTCTCTCTCCTCCCAGCAGACCAGCGGACCCGAGTCATTTTTCCGCGGGCCTTCTGTCTGCGCGTCCCCTCGCCTCCGACGGGACCCGTCACCTTGACCGCCGCTGGCAGACCCGAGCCGGACCGACCTTGGTCCTCCCCGTCGCCCATTAATTCTCCACTCACTCCGTCCATCCCTTCCTCCGAGCGGCCATCTCTCAACCCCCGTCTCCCACGGCTCGAAGTTGTATTTACACTTGCGGAGGCGCGCCCGCGAGCGCGGTCTCCCACGGTTACGGAAGCGTGCGCGCGTGTCGGGGCCCGACGAAGGTGACACCTCACGTGCCGAGATAATGAAGGTTTTAACTTTTACGACTCAAGCATATCAGATTGCAGCGACATGCGCCCGCTACATGAGTGATCTGAACGGGTCGCCGCCCTCCATTTCACGTGCGCTGAGCGGCGCCCGCCGTAGAACGTTTGCCAAAAGGGCCTCATCATCATAACCATCACTTATTTCAGGAGCGGCGGCGATGCTCCGGGACCGGGTTTAGTGAGACATATCGACGGAAACACACTAGAGCAGGGATGGGCAATTAATTTTTACATATTAGGCTATGTGAAATTTTGCTGTGTAGGTCAAATAAAAAAACAAAAATAATAATTAATTAGTCCAATTTATTCTTAACTTGTTAATTTCCTCAAACTGTGAATTACAACACATTTATAGAAACACATCAATACAACAAATAATGTTTTAATGTTTTCCACCTCATTTTACCAGTTCCTTGTTGGGTTTGCAGTTTTGCTAGCAATGCATCAGCCTCTGTTGCGCGCTTTTTCCTCATGCTTGGTCGTGTAGTGGCGACTAAAATTATATTCTTTAAACACAGCGACCCGTGTAGCACATATCAGGCACACGGCTTTACCTTTAATTTCTGTAAAGAAATACTTGCCGGTCCATGTCTTGTTGAAAACATGGCACCTTATTCTTAACTTTTCTCTTTCTTAGCATTAGCACACATTTTGAGGGCAGCATCACTTAGCGCTGTTTACCTTCATGCACAGAAGTACTACGCCTTTCAAAATAAAAGCTGCCACAGTTGTATTGCACGCACAACATTTTTTTTTTTTTTTTTAATTGAGTTGTAATCAAATGTAATTTATGATTGGCCTCATGCGGGCCGGACAGAGGCGCACAAAGGGCCGGATGTGGCCCGCGGGCCGTATTTTGCCCTCTAGAGGGAGGGCGGGCGAGGAGTTACATACTGTTTACCAAATGTTACGGCAGCCGGAGGTGGGGGGTGGGGTGGGGGGGGGGGGTAACCTCAGAGCATGTGAGAGTCAAGATGTCAAAAATCATTCCTATACTTCACAACTGAGCTGAGGTGCTGAAAAAGAGAAAGAGAGAAAAACATCCCTCCTAAATTCCCTCATTGCCTTTCTTCTCTCCTTTCTCCTCAACTCACCTTTTCCTCCCCCCGTTACATTCAGGAAGGGTTCTTTCCATAATAAAAGGAACCTGTGGAACTAATCCTTGCAAATCTCCTGTGCTTTCTGTCCTATACCTCCAGGCAACACGGCGCACTGAAATCCTCGATTTGCATGCCTAAACTGCACTAACTGTGAATAAACCCTTTTAGCTGCTAATGTAATAACATCTCCATTTCAGGAAAAAAAAAAAAAAAAAAAGGAACGAGGAGGTGGGGGGGGGATTCAAGCGAGCTCTCCCCTCTCCCCTCCCCTGCCCCCCCTCTCATCCCTGCTCCTCTGCAGCACAATGGCCCCGGCATACAGATGCAACGAGGGGCCCGCCTCGCCGGCCGCATCTGGTCGGGGTCAACGTTGGAGATGGAAGTGGACCCGCCGGGCCTCCTTCACCTCCGGACCGGGGCAGCGCTTAAAATGATTTTATTAAGTGTGAATCTATTTTTTTTTTTTTTTTTTTTTTTTTAAATGTCATGGCAACTGTCCATTATTTCCAGTCCCAAAAACGGTGGCGGCGGTCCGCCGTCGCGTCGACGAGCGGCGATTAGCAAAGACAAAGGGAGGCGCTCGCGGAATCACGCGTCACTTCCAGGATCTAATTGGGAACTTCCAGCGTCCGCAGAAACACCGCCGCGGCGTAGTTACGTAGCGGGTGGGGGTGGGAGGGGGGGGGGGGGCTTCCTTTACGGATTACGAAGCACTATTTTCCACAGTCATTACAAGATGAAGGTCAGAATACATTACGGGCCTTTTTCTCCCCAGAGCAGGCGGAAAAACAGACGCCAAGATATCGTTTTAATCGTCCAATTACGTGGAATGAACGTAATTGGACCTCCCACCCTCCACCCCTCCACCCCGGACCGCCTTCTCCTCCCTAAACTCTGCTTTCTGGAAAGATCAGCGTGATTTGGTGCTTTTCTTCTTCTTCTTCTTCTCTAAATCGAGGCTGAAAGAGCGGCGGCGACTGTGACACTGCGCATGTTCCCGCTTTTTTTTTTTTTTTTTTTTTTTTTTTTCAGAGATGCTGAACACCACCTCATGGAGTTCACATGAATAATATTAACATCAGAGACTATTTCTTTGGGAAACATCTGATCAAGCTGCATCACGCATCTCGGTGACATGCACGTAACAAACTCTGCTTTTTGTCTCCTTTTTTCCCCCGTCTATCTCAATCACACACACACACGCACACACACACCTACACACACATGTGTGTGTATAAATATCCTCACACAGCTAACGTACATTGGTATTCTCCTGGTACGAGGGGTAGACTCAAACACTTCAAAGGAGCCGATCCACCGGCGCTACAGCGCTAATATAAGACATTAGTGTTGAACACGAGCGCTGCTGCCTGACGGGGAAGAAACCGAGCCACGTAACTAACATGTTACACAAATTGTTTGCAGCAAATGTATTCTGTTGACCCATTTTTTCCTCCCGTTCATCCAGCTGAGCGTACTTTACTCCTCTTATTCAAATCTGCAGGCGCGCCGCGCTCTCCCCATCCGCGGGTTTCCATATTTATTTTCAACCACCGCGCATGGACGCGCGGTGGTTTTTTTGCATGCGCAAATAGACACGGACGGAGACGCGTCTTTCTTTTTACAGGACTGGAAGCGTTTTTTGATGCCTGACGGCTACAGACGGCACGTAAACAGAAATAAAAGATTTCTGAATGAGGAGGAACAGCTTGTAGCTCTGCCACTCACTCAACCAACCGAGCAAATGCCAAGCAAGGACCCCCCCCACCTCCCACCACCACCAGCACCAAACCAAAAAAAAAAAAAAAAAAACATGAAAAAGATGAACTTATTGAGGTCTCTATTTCCATGGCAACACAGAATAGTTTTGATGATGCTCCTTCTCAGTCGGCAGGCAGGGCTCGGCCGAATCACGGCGCAGATTGGCGCTCCGTGGCTTGTTACTAAGGGCGGGGAGAGAAGGGGAGAGAGAGAGAGAGAGAGAGAGAGAGAGAGAGAGAGGCGCAGATGGTTGGAAGAATTGCCACTTTGAAGAAAACCCCGACCCGCACTCACAACTGAGTTCTGCAATATTGATTTGAATGGATGGAGGGGAAGAAAAACCTAGTGGCCTATGAATAAGTAAGTAACGGATAATATGGGCTAAATCAAAAGCCATTCAAACCGAATTGAATATGGCTCCTCAATGATGCAGAGGTCCAGTGCGTCTTTCTCTCTACATGAGGGCCGAGCTGCGGCACTGAAGCCTCCTCGCGTCACGGCGCTAAAATAAAAAAAAAAAAACCCTGAATGGAGACAGACGAGCAAAAGAGAAAATCAGAGATGAAACATCTCAGCTCAATGAGTCTCAATCTCATTTAAATGAACTAAACCTCTTTGCTCATGATTTTGTTAAATATTAATTGTTGTTTTACATCAGGAATGCAGGCGATATGTATTAAAAATGGGCTTTTGACGGACGGGCCGGCTAACCAATGTGAATATCACAGCAGTCCACGGCACCGCTGTGATACTGGATTTCTGCTTTTTTTTTTTTTTTTTTTTTTTTAAATCTTAATTACAAATTTCTCCACAGCACGTTAGAGGCTCCAGTTCTTTTAGGATAAACATCACACAATCATCAGGGGTTTTAATTTACGCAGCTGGAGAAGCTGAGCTAAAAACAATCCAGCAGAAAGAAAAGAAACTCCCCCAAACTTCCCTCTTCCTCTCGGCTCTCCTTCCAGGAGTCATCCCCCCTCGTCCCCCCCCCCCCCCCCCCCCCCCCCTCTGCAGAGAGCCGACAGCCGTAAGGAAGCGGCGGCGGCGGCGGTGGCGAAGGCCCCCGGGCCAGCGGCGGTCCGTGTTCGACACGGCGACGCTGCTGTTCAGCTGAAGACGGCGAGCTGATGGCGTGCCATCATTTACAGCAGCGCAGGCTCCCGAGCACCATCCCTCTGTCACCCCCCCCCCCCCTTCACCCCCCCTTCCCAGCTCCCCCTCCCTCTTCCACTTTGACCCCCGCAACCCTAAATCCCCCCAGCACGCTACAACATGGCAGACAGGCAGCCACGCAGACAGGTGACCGTAAACAATTAATCAACATTGTGACACCTCTACATCTGCCAGGCCTAATACGGGGGGGGGGGGGGGGGGGGGGGCGCTGTCAGCTAGCAAAACAAAGCAGCCCCCAACTCGCGCGGCAGCACAAACACGAGCGCGCCGGTGAGCGGCTCAGCGGCACATGAAGAGCGTCACTCATGTAGACGTTAAAATATTTACGGCGGCGAAGAGGCAGCGACACGACAAAACAGCTTTTAACTGCGCGTTGTTTTTTTTTTTCCCTCCGTCACGTCGTGTCATTCAGCGGAAGTCGCCGGTTCTGACACAACAGCAGGAAGCGTCAGAATTCACTTTTTAAAAAAAAAAAATTTTTTTTTTTGTATCCACTGAGTTATTTTTATTTATTTATTTTTACAGTGTACTGCCCTGAGCTGAGACGAAATGTGTTTGAGGTTGATTTTTCATGAAAAAAAAACAAAACAAAATAAAGATGATTTTGCTGTCCGGAATGAATCAGGTGACTTTTCAACTCGTCAGCCGGGAAAGTTGAGGATTAATGGAGGCCGGAGGGGGTGTGGCCTGAGGGACCACCTGTCCCTGACGGGGGCGACGGGTCTGAAAAGACGGACGACGTCTCGGCAGCAGATGTGTTCAAACCTGCTTTAAAGCTGTAATCACGAACACGTGACATGCTAATGTGCCGTCAGTGTCGTTTATGAACGGGCTCAGGTGAACTTACATCCTCCGTCAGTTTTAAACTGGCTCGGACCCTGAGCGCGGCCCGCCGTCCCGCCGTTGAGGACGTTTCCTCCCGGAGACCGCGGAGCAGAGCCGTACATTCATATGGATGAGCGGAGCTAACAGGTGACGAGTGTCACAGCCGCCGGTGGCCTGTTGTCACTGGAAACGAGGACAATCTGAGGGTGAGGTGGGGGGGTCAGCGGGGGGGGGGGGGGGGGGGGGGGGATCTCTGAGCTGAGGTCGACCCGCCTCATCCGTCAATATAGACATATTGAAATAGAGCGACGACCCCCGACGCTGTGGAGGAATCTCTCATGAAGTTGTTCCTCAAACCAAAAAAAAAAAAAAAAAAAAAATCTAAATTAAGAAAAATATTCGTTGTTTTTTTTTTTTCTTTTCATGCTAGATGCGTTAATAAAACGTATCTACTGCATTTATTTCTTCCTGACGCTGCAGAGTTGAGTGCACAACAGTCCTGACAACAATGCGGCGGTCCCAGGGAGCCACGGAGCTGCCCGGGCCGCGGGGCCTTTTGTTTCAACGGGGGCACTCATTACATTACAATCAAGGGGATAAAGATCCTTTTTTTTTTTTGTTTTTGGGGGGGGGGGGGGGGGTATTGTTCCTCTCTCCATGCGCACCTCTGCTTCTGCAGAGCAACAGGAAACACAACTCCCTGAAATGAACAGAGTCATAAAAGGATAAATGCTCACAATGAAGAGACGCAGGCGCTGGCGGCGCTCACCTGGTGCGGAGAGGAAGGCGGGAAAAAAGAGGAGGAGGGGAGAGTGAGGGAAGGTGAAAGAGGAAGGAAAGGCTAGCTTAGGTTTAAATCAACCTGCCACTCTCACGAAGGTACCGTATTTTCCGGACAATAAGCCGCTACTTTTGTCCCACGCTTTAAACCATGAGGCCCTCAGGGGGCGCTCTAGCAGGAAGTGCAAAAACCAAAAAACAAATCAAGTAGTTAAAAGCTATTCTGTTTTTGTTAAGTAGCCTATGTTGGCTATGCTACTCTACATTCATTTTGTGAGCATCAATACCTGTTATTATTGGACAAACTGATTAATCCAGGTGTGTCTGACCGTTGTAGCTACTCAGACACACCTGGATTTATCAGTCAGTTTGTTGGTTCCTCCAGTGGATTTCAGGGTTCTGAATGGACCCGCCGCAGAGATGTAAGGATTTAATCACAGATGTGGACCGGACGCAGCGTGGAGCCAGCAGGTCTGTGATCCGGCTCCAAAGCGGATCCGGCACTGAGTGCAAGTGGACCCTGATACGGGTCCGTTTCGCGGGTCCGTTCCGGATGTCTTTGCTGTGTGGGGGGGGTTTCAGTACACAGGAGGAGGAAAAATAAACCAACTTGGTTTTAGTGTGCAGGAGGAAAATGAATAAAACCATCAATTACTTTTCTGTTTTGTTTGATCAGAACTTTTACTGCCGTGTTACAGGTTCTGTTCAGAAACAATCAGTTCAGGTATGTGAATAAACACTTATGGTACAAAATCTTTCGATGTAAATATCTTATTTCTCAGCCTGGATACTGGCGGCTTATATGTGATAAAATATATATTTCGTTTATATTTGAATGGGTGCGGCTTATATTCAGGTGCGCTTTATAGTCCAGAAAATACGGTAACCGTCAAACGGTCAACAGGGAAACTGGAGGCAGAACAACAAAGCTCTGATGAGACTGAACAAGCCAGGAGGAGGCTGGACGGGTGAAACGTCTGTGAATGTTTTTTTCTTTTTTTTCTGTGGGGGTGGGGGGTGGGGGGGGGTCTTGTTTGGGGTTCAGGTTTGACTGCATCTCACACATCAAATTGAAGCAAAGTGTAACGTGAATGTTGTGACAAATGAGACACACACGACTGAAAGCAGAGGCAGGTGAGAATTGGGAGGCGCGGGGAAGGCTTCCCCTTGGGGACGTGCGCACGCATGTGTACGTGCGTGTCAGTGCACGCACATGCACGCACGCGGACGGGGCTAACTATTAGGGGTGCAGCGGTACAGGTGGCTCACGGTACGGTCTGTACCGCGGTTTTTATGTCACGGTTTCAGTACAGTTTCAGGCCACCCGCTACCCTAAACAAGCGATCGCGAGATACCGAGTTTGCGGAAAGCGCAACTCGCATGTCGGTGCGTAAAAGAACGCGTCCAAATGGAATAAATGTGCAGCTGTGGCATGATCTCATCCAGATGTCTGCTGTGGAGGAAACCAAGGAGATCTTTGTCTCTGGTGTCAAGCTGGAAAAGGTTGGATGCGGGAATTTATTTCCAATATGTCTGAAACTGTTGGTGGTCGAGGAGGGACAGGAACATTAATTGTTCGTGATCTTTAAATGCACATCCAACGATTAGTTCTGCAATATTTTAAAAAGATCAGCTGCGCTAAGACGCACAACTGGTAACAACTGGATCTTACGCAGGTAAGATCCGGGTTTAGGGAGGTGGAAGATTGCCTTCTGTTAACCTGTTGACTGTTTTCACTCCCTCACCGGTGTATTCAACAGCAAAACCAAAATGCTCCCACGCCAGTGATTAAAAAAAGGTTTTTCCTAATTTCTTCGCTACCGCTGGCCATGCCTGCTTGTTTTTTTTGTTTTTTTTTCTGCGTCTATGAGCTGCAGCCAACCGGCCAAAGTGTGATCGGCTGGTCACTTAGTGCGTTTACATGGGAAGTTTAATTCCTCTTTAATTCAGAATTAAATTTAAATCCGATTTAAAATGATTAAAAATTACCATGTAAACACCTAATTCCGAATGAAAACGTCCATTCCGAATTAAACTTAATTCCGAAGTAAGTGGCTGGTTTATTCTGATCTTAAATCCAAATAGAATAATTCCGCGGTCATGTTTACACTCATTCCGCTTTAAATTAATTCCGGTCTTTCTGCGCATGCTAGTTCTCCTTGCCCGTCTGTCGCGATGACGCTTATTTTCCGTGCTGGGCTTGTTTTCCAAACAAAGTTTCAAGATGGCAGCATGCAGTAAACGGTGGTCAAGAGCAGAGACGATTTATTTAATAAATAGCTTGGAGGAACTGGAAATAATTAAAAGAACAGATGGCAGGAAACACAAAAAATTGTGAGCTTTTCAAAGTTGTAGCGGCTAGGCTAAATGAAGGAGGTTTCTCCATGTTGTTGCTAATCGAGTAAGTTTGTTTTCTTCCGGTAGACGTAAATACGTAAAGACGTCCTCCCCCCCTATCCAATCAGAGCCCTTCCCAACCCCCAGACCTGAAAGCGGAATTGGATAAAGCCGATCAAACATGTTTTCCATGTAAACCTCAATTCGGAATTACTATTTCCACGTAAACTCAAAGGAAAATAGTTTAATTCAGAATTATTTAATTCGGAATAATTAATTCCGAATTAAAAACATCATGTAACCATGACGAATTGCCATGCAGTGGTGGGCCTGTTGACTAAAAGTCACGCACGCTCACGTGCAAGTCAAATGCAAAGTTATTGGAACATAAATACCGGCGGACGTAAAAGCCCGTGTTGTCCCGTGCAGGTCGTACCGAACCGTACCGTATTTTCCCGGGTACCGTTGCCTCTCTACTAACTAACTCTTGTTGGAAATCACGAGGAGACGTAAAATTTCGGGACGACTTCGGGGACACGTTTCCCGCCGTAATCAGTTCTGTTAGAGTCGCCCTCCGCAGATAAATCGCTCCACGGCGCTCTCATGTTCTCGACTCCGTCTCGCATTCTCCACGGAGACGAGGGTTCACGAGGCGGGGGCTGAGAGGTTGTCATCCGCGAGCGCCGAGCCGAGCTGTCAGAGGTGACGCGCGGAACACTTGACTGCATCTTAAAGAGCGGGAAACGCTTATTTCTATCACGAGCGGCTTCGCGTCAGTCTGCGCACATTTCTGCAGAGATGAAGGAGAACGCTTTCTCCTCAGTTCCCGTTAAAGAGAAAGTCAAACGTCAAATGTCGGCTGCGTTTTTTTATGCTCGTTTTTTCTGATAATGTCATTGTCATCTGAGGCGCGCCGCAACAACCCTCCCCGTAAATGTGGTGTGTCGCTCCGCTTGGTGTGAGGAAAAAGAGCCAATCTTCTGTCTTCTCTTTGCAGATTGTTTCATGCTGTCTTCAATCTCGACAGCTTCAACCGGCGTCAGAAACTGCAAACAACGAGAGCAATTTGAACATCAGAAGGCTGATGGAACGACTCTGTTCTTTACCTTTTACTCTTTCATTTCAGCAGCGCCGTGAAGGTTGGGATTGACATTATATATTTGCATAATGCACAAAGAAGAACGATTTGAACACGAGCAGCTAATGTCAGGAACTGTGAGAACAGGAAGTGAACCCATTAGGGGTGTGAATCTTTCACTCACAAAACGATCAGATTCTAATCTCAATTCACAAGCTACGATCCGATTCAGGGACGATTCATAAAAAGTAGCAAACGATTCGATTCGGTATGATTCAATACTGTTCGGTTCAGTTCGGTTCAATAAAAATTGACAATTTAACCCCAACTACTTATTTTGCTTCATTACTAAGAAGAAAAAGAGTAGCACAAATTTAATTTCAAAATAGTATTCTTTTGTTTATTTAATGTCCAAGAACAGTCCACCAGGCCTACTGAACATAAATTCAGACATTAACTTAAGCCTTTACAATATACCTATAATATATAATATTAACATTACATAATGAAACGCAAAACTCGCAATCTGGTGTGCCTCACTTCACAGGTTTGCAAAACTCTGCTCATACTTAAAATTCCATTCTTACTTTCCCTCAACAGAAAATAAAAGATAAACATGGCACAAAGTTTAATTATTCCTGCTAATGTGAGAATACAACGAGCATAAGACTGAAGTTAGATATCAAAATTAAAAGTAGTTGCTGTGAAACAATTAAGTTGCCTATTAAAGGCAAAAATTCAGAATCAGTGCGTTTACATGGGAAGTTTAATTCCTCTTTAATTCAGAATTAAAGTTAAAGCCGAATAAAAGTTACCATGTAAACACCTAATTCCATATGAAAATGTCAATTCTGAATTATTTTAATTCCGAAGTAAGTGGCTGGTTTATTCCCATTTTAATTCCGAATTAAATAATTCCGCGGTCATGTATACACTCATTCCTCTTTAAATTAATTCCCGTCTTTCTGCGCATGCTAGTTCTCTTGCCCGTCTGTCGCGATGACGCTTATATTCCGCGCTGGGCTTGTTTTCAAAACAAAGTTTTAAAATGGCAGCACGCAGTAAACGGTGTTCAAGAGCAGAGACGATTTATTTAATAAATAGCTTGGAGGAACTGGAAATAATTAAAAGAACAGATGGCAGGAAACATAAAAATTGTGAGCTTTTCAAAGCGGCCAGGTTAAATGAAGGAGGTTTCGCAGATAGAGACGCCACCCAGGTCAAAAATAAGTGAAATGTTGTTGCTAACGGAGTTAGCTAAGTTTGTTTTTTTCCAGTAGATGTAAAGACGTCTGCCCCCCCCATCCAATCAGAACCCTTCCCAACCCCCAGACCTTAAGCGGAGTTGGATAAAGCCGAACTAACGTGTTTTCCATGTAAACCTTAATTCGGAATTACTATTTCCATGTAAACTCGAAGGAAAATAGTTTAATTCGGAATTATTTAATTCCTAATTATTTATTCCGAATTAAAAAACATCATGTAACCGCAGCCAGTGACTAGTGATTCAGTCACTGACAAGATACATGGATCCAAAACTTTAGTCAAGCAGTTATAGAAAATAGCATGTTAAATTCAACATGTCTTTTTGATGCCTGTAACTCTGAACATTAGCTTTTCTTAATTTTTTTTTTTAAATCACAAAAAGCTCTAAACCCTGACTAACTAATACGGTATGAAAATTCCTCACCTTTTGCCGAAATTCACCGTATTGAAGTCAAAAAGGGTGACCCACGTGAATCGTGTAGATCCGAGTTTTCTGTTTTGAGAGGGGAGGGGGGAGGGGGTGTCGGAGTCGGGAGATTTTTTTTAATTTAATTATCATATAATTGCCCTAATAAGCAAACTGAGCACTTCAGTAATTGGCAATTTAAATTACACTTGGACGGTCAGTAAATCCTGTCCAGAACCAGTCAGGAAAACCGATTCGCGGCCGTAAATATGGGACATCGGACCGTTCGTAGTGCATTTTGACCGATCCAGTTCTCCATTGACCGCTGCACTCGGATCTCACACGTCACAGACCGATAACCGATTCAAATCGGTTTATCTTTACACCCCTAGAATCCATCTATCCATCCATCTATCTAATTATTAGACGGTAACACACGTCACTTGTTTAACCTCATTTGCGGTAAAAGGCATCGGACCTCCCGTCTCACTTTGATTCATTATAAAAAGAAAAAGAGCTCCGCCGTCTGAGCGGGAATCAAACGCTCGGAGACCGTTGGTCCTCGTGTGCCCCCGGCCCAGGTTGGTGCTCCTTCACTTTAAAAAAAATAAAATAAAATACAAAAATGTGAGTAGCTCCGACTCCGCAAGTGGTACCTTCATTATCACGGGCGTGTTTTGATTTGTGGAAGCCTGAAGCGGCGGGGAACATTTATCTGGACGCAGGTCAGTACGTCCACGCAGGTGAACGTAACCGCCCTGCAGGACGGTCGTCTGGTTAATGAGTGCCGTCCTTATCCATTATTGACATCTGACTTTTTCACAGACGAGAATCAGATTCATGCACGCAGGAGATTTTAGTTGACGTCATGATTAAAATGTCAAAGAGCTTCATTAGAGCACAGACCTGAACAACACGTAGCAAAGTGCTTTCATTCTGTCTAAGCAGCACCTGTTCAGGTAGCCCCCCCCCCCCCCCCGAAAAAAAAAAAACATTCAGGCGGTCGCACCCACACTCCATTTATGTTTTTATTTTGTAGTTTGATTCATCAGCCCTCTTTAATGACCACAGGACGCCCGCGTGTGAGGAAACCCCTCGGCACGAACGTGCAGGTGAGACGTCCACGTCCACAGCCAGGATGTTTGCCCAGTTCATCTAAATAGATAAAGCTTGAAAGCACGCGACAGATCCGTGTTTGGCGTGGCCATTAAGGTCCAGAAGACCAGTGGATGATGAAAGAGGGACCCTGCTTGCTCAGAAAGACCTAACTAGACTTTCATCACCTCGCCGCTCCTGCTCCTTGTGGCCCTTTAATGTTCCACAAATGCCACCGAGACCATCATTGAAGGAAAGATTAAAAGATGGCCAGGGATTTTCTTTTCTTTTTAAAGGTGTTTGATACATGGCTCCACCGGTTCCACGTTTGTTTTGTAGGACTCAGCGTGTCGGCTCGTTCTCGACTGGACACAATGAATGCCTTTAAAAACGTAGTTTTACTGCTGAATTTAACAAATGAGTGAGCCATGTCTGTTTTGGCGTCTTTATTACTCTTCTGAGCGTCTGTGGAACTAGACTGGAGAAAAAAAAACGTACGAGTTCGTACCTTCCGATCTTCCAGAAAAGCTTGGAAGCTGAACATGTTGATCCAGACTCGGAGAGCCCGAAGGTGCCTGATAGTTCCGACCAACCGGAGGGCGTCCAGAAAAAAAGAAAAAGTGCCCTCCAGGGTAGAGATCAACCGATTATCGGTCGGGCTGATTATCGGCGGCCGATATTTCGAAATTTTACTTATATCGGCATCGGCCTTTTTTTTAATCCAACCGGCCGATATGAATAAATCAATTTAAACCTGGGTTATTTGGGCTCAGATGCAGCCGGGCCTCTCTCTCCTGCCTGCTGTCTCCTGCATTATTCACCCCGTCCTCTGATTGGTTCAGCAGCAGAGGCGGAGCCTCCGAACAAGAAGCTGTCATCACAAACACTGGAGAGTGAGAGGAAAAGTTTTCTTGTGTGAGAAGCTCCGGACAGAAAACACGTGTCAAAAGTAAATGCAGGAAGCTCTTCTGAAATTGTAATAAACATCCCAGAACTCTGCATCTCACAACTACTACTAACGTTACAGTGAGCAGCAGAATAACGTAAGAGCAGAGTAAACCTTAGCGGCAGCTATGCTAACTCGTATTACGTCCCAACATGTCTGTGAATTATTTAAAAGAAGACTGCTGATAATATCGACATGGAAACAGTCCATGATAGAAAAGCATGTGTGTGTGATTAAGAGAGAGTGCATAAAAAACGCAGTTCACTTGTTTTAGGGAGCGCTAAGGTGGAGGCTGCTTAGCTTTTACCATAAAATTAGTTCGTCGATCTGTCTCTAAACGCTCTGCAGACTATGTATTAGCAACGGGGAAAATTTACCGTACTTTCCGGACAGTAAGCAGTTACTTTTTCTCACGTTTCGAACCCTACAGCTAATACAACGATGTGGTTAATGTATAGATTTCTACGGGCCAGTTTCATGCCGTCAATACGTTTATCCTATAAATGAAATTACTGAACCGGTTACAGTGGACCAATGAAACTGTTCGAATTAAATCAAACTCACTCGCACTAAATTCTTCAGATCAGTCATTTTGCGCTTCACGCACACACCCTCATCATGGAAAACACACATGAAGGAATGCATATGATTTAGCTTTTAAGTTAAAGGCAATCGATATGTCAGTCAAAGAAGTAAACAGAAATACTGCACGTATTTATTTTGAGATCCGAATATTCAGATAGTATGTATATAGTATGTAGTTAAAGACATGTGAAAAACTCTACAACTCACGACTACTAACGTTGCGCCGAGCTTTCTGGTCTTATGATCTGAAAATGAACAGGAAGATGAGAGAGTAAAATTCAGAAATGATTTATCTAAACAAAGACCACGGTTACACGATGTTTTTGAATTCAGAATTAATTATTCCGAATTAAACTATTTTCCTTCGAGTTTACATGGAAATAGTAATTCTGAATTGAGGTTTACATGGAAAACACGTTTGATCGGCTTTATCCAATTCTGCTTTAGGTCTGGGGGTTGGGAAGGGTTCTGATTGGATGGGGGGGCGGACGTCTTTACGTATTTACGTCTACCGGAAGAAAACAAACTTACTCAATTAGCAACAACATGGAGGACTACATTATTAGCATCCTTTTTGGATTTGTTTTGATTTTATTTTTGAAGCAGCAGCACGACAACATCATTCTTTCGAAAACAAGCCCAGCGCGGAATATAAGCGTCATCGCGACAGACGGGCAAGAGAACTAGCATGCGCAGAAAGACCGGAATTAATTTAAAGCGGAATAAGCGTATACATGACCACGGAATTATTCTATTCGGATTTAAAATCAGAATAAACCAGCCACTTACTTCGGAATTAAGTTTAATTCGGAATGGACATTTTCATTCGGAATTAGGTGTTTACATGGTAATTTTTAATCATTTTAAATTTGATTTAATTTTAATTCTGAATTAAAGAGGAATTAAACTTCTCATGTAAACGCACTGAATGTGGTGGATCATTTTAAATACTGTGTGAGCTCATTAAAGCCTGAAAGGCTGTTTGTGTCCTGTCAGGAGTTTTTATTGCACTCATAGCAACTATTATACTTTTTTTATGTAGCCTTTGTCATATTAACCATAGTCAATCAGGCACTTTTGGAGCTATTATTTTCTATTTGTGTTATTCAATAAACATGCTTTAGGCATTTCAATGAAGTTCAGTGTTTGCATTATTCATTATATCGGTTCCAAATATCGGTTATCGGCCTCCTCTAACTACTAATAATCGGTATTGATATCGGTCCTAAAAACCCATATCGGTCGATCTCTACTCCAGATCTGCGTTGTCCTGCCACTTCTCCTTCCTGCTTCCACGGCTGTTCTTGGACGACCACTTCAGTCATCTAACTGCCCATAATTCATCGGCCTCCGTGCACGGTGACCCATTGTGTTCTGCGCTTATGCGTAGGCGAGCGCGCGCCTGAACTCATGCATGTGTGCAAATCAAGTTTTCACCTTGACAGTTACAGCTTTAATTAAATTAAAGCGAAGGTGTTAAAAGCTGTTGATTGTCACCGTGAATGGCTGAGGAGCTTAATACAATGCATATCAATGCAGCCATAGTGGCCGCGGTCCCCAAGGTGTCAGCCAAGTGACTGTGAATATTCAGCTTTTTCCCCTTCACTTAACTCTCGTTTCACTCTCGTGACATTTCGTGAGCTTCCCCCCCCCCCGGCAGTAAAAAAAACATTTCCATCCAGATACGAATTGAGTTTGATCCGTCCCGATTCGGCAACGACCAGTTTCACCGAAATTCAGTTTTAGCAGAAATAAAAGTGACCATTATTTAATCGAGGAGAGCAAAGCGAGTATTTGAATGAATGGATGAATGAATGTTTTATTTCGGTTTAAAAACAAAAATAAAATCATGTTTTTACAAAAGAATTTATCAGATAGCAACCGAAAAAGTAGTAGGATGAAGCCCCAAGGCTTATTTTTGCCTATCCTATACCATCAGAGGATTAACTAATTCAAAATAAAACATCAGTACTAGTACATCATTACAAAACACATGATGACTTAAACAGAAAAATTGAATTCAAATCATTAAAATGAATTCAAATAATCAAATTTCATTATAACTTTTCATAATATTAGATTTTAAAGTCTTCTTGAACACTAACATAGAATTACACATTTCCATAATTTTACACCCAAAACTGACACACATCTGTACTTTAGATTAGTTCTGACTTTGTGAGTTTTAAACATTAACAACCCCTTTAAATTATAAATCAACTGCCTTCATTTTTTGAATACAAATGGCAATTGTCTTCATTACCACTTGAAACATAATTTCTAATGTTTTTGAATACACAATGTCCAAAAATTTTAATGTGTGTGATCTTATAAAAAGCTGATTTGTAGAATCACGGTATCCAACTCCATTAATTAGCCTAATAGCCCCTTTCTGCAGTTTAATTATTGGATCTAAGTTCGTTTTGTATGTATTTCCCCAAATTTCACCACAGTTTGTCATATAAGGCATCACAAGTGAAAAGTACAGCAAATGAAGGCAGCTCTTATTCAGTAAATCTCTAGTTCTGTAAAGAATAGAAATAGACTTGGATAATTTCTGTTTTACATGTTTTATGTGAGGCTTCCAACAAACTTAATCATCTATTATTACTCCCAAAAACTTAGTTTCATATACTCTTTCAATTTCAATTTGCAGTCGAGTGTTTCTGTCATCGCTGAGGGTTTAAGGAGCAGCTCCTTCCACTGTCGCCGTCTGCACATATTCTTCCTGACGGCCGCTCGCCTCCTCGGGCACCCCCACCCCCCCCACCCACCCCCGCACCGCGTATCGATTCAAAAGCAAACAAGTTGCCAATCCAAATAAACACCATGTCAAGGAGCCATCCGAGCACACGCGAATATCTGCCCAGCATGATACCGTAGGGCAGCGCGCCACGGGGAGCGCTGGAGCTCCTGAGCGCACGGGGGGGTCCGCAGAGGCCAGCCAGGTGTGTGTGTGTGTGTATGTGTGGACGCGTGCACACACTCGCATGTTCGCCCATGCACATACGAGTGTCTAATCATGTGTGGGCTTGTGACCCTATGCAGGACATTTATCTGGTCAATAAGCGCCATCATTGTTATTGTAGGCAATGTACTGTAGAATCAGCGCTGCTCCTGTAGGAGCGACTAGCGATACGCCGCCGCTGGCGCGACGCGATAAGACTCTGAGACGACCTCACTGGTCTCATGACAACTGTGCATTTCACCAAACTTCACCAAAAATCCTGCAGTGCCAGAATAAAGTTCTCGTTCCATGCAGAGAAAACCGGACTGTTTCTTTTGTTGTTGTTAGCGTGTTAGCCGCTAATTACGAGCCAAAAATAGCACAATACCAGCGGTTTCTTTACTACAGTTCAGAGACCAGAGGCTGTGAAGGTAACAGAAAGACCACAGTTGAGCCTTTGTCTTGTTTCACTGCAGTGCCTCGCTACTTTTTGGGGGGTTTTAAACATATTTTAAACACATTATTTAGGCTCCGGGGGCTCCGGTGTTCTGAGATTTCTTCCTACCTAAAATTTTTTCCTACCGTAGTGGTACATTATAGCCTCATCTGTCATTTTTTTCTTACATTGTAACAATATCCTACCAGCACTTATATCTGCTCTCCTCTGTGTTTAGGGTGGTAGCATATTATTATATACATTTAATAACCATAATTATCCGGATAAGCGGAAGACGACGGACGGACGGACGGATTATGAATCCGTATTATGAAGATGAACATGAGGATATAAAGGGTGGATAGAAGAGGATTGACTAGATAAATGTACACTGGAGTTAAAAAAGTTGATATTTTATCGTTTTATCTCTTGTCATTCTTTTGTCATTCTGTGAAGTACAGTTAATATAATTTAAGGTGAAGAAAAAAGTCCTCCAAGTCCTCCAATAACCTATGCAATATAAATACTGTGCATACAAAGTATTAAAAATACAAGAAACTAACCTTTTCTCTTCCACGATAACGAAGTTGCTGCTATACGCATGCGCAGTCAACTCGGGTAGGAAAATATTATGAGAAGGAAGAAATCTCAGAACACCGGCTCCAGTTCGCGGATTTTGATTTTCGCGGGGGGGAGCGGCGGTCCCCATTAATCGCGTAAAAAAAGGGATCACTGTATAATGACTAGAAAAGCACTCAGAGATCGCAGACCTCCGCCAAGTGCAACAATTCTCCCATATAGCGATTTACTGATTGCCATAAAATCCAGGTTCTGGATCAGATCCGGATCAGCCTTTGAAATTTGATAGAGGTTCCCATTGTCAATCCCTGAGTCAAATCTCATGAGTTTTGGGCAATAATTAACGGAAATATTGAGAAACAAAATTTTTGGCCACATTGACCGCAACTTTATTGAAAATTTGAAAGTGATCCAGAATCCAGGATTTCTTCCGGATCACACCCAAAATGAAATCAACAACTACTTCTGCAACAAGTACGTGTCCGTAGATCGATACAGCGACGCCTCTTTGGGTTTTAACGTGGAACGATGTACCTGCAGAGAAATATTTGAAATGATCCCCAACTCAACCAGCAACTAAAACGACTTCAGCTCAGAGTCACTTGGGCTGTTCTGGGATCAGCCCAGCTGACTGTTTTTAACTGTTTTTAATGCAGGAGCAGAGTAACAAGAAAAAAACAACTGTAAATGAAGACTTTAACTCAGAGTCACTTGGGCTGTTCTGGGATCAGCCCAGCTGACGGTTTTAATGCAGCAGCAGAGAAAACAAGAAAAAAACAACTGTAAATGAAGAGCGTTTCCTCGTCAGGCCGCATAAAACAGAGTGAAGCAACCACATGACGCACTGGTGCACGATTGTAACTGGTAGAAAAATAACCTTACCTGCAGCACAAACAGTCACAATTAAAAAAAATAATAATAATAATAATTACACAAAATTAAAAGAAGCACAGAGAACTTCATTAGTGCCGTGGAAAGTTAAATCTCGAGTATCTCACTGAAGACACCCTCGAGCGGGAAAAACTTGAATCCAGCAGCTGTTGATTGATCATCCCTTCATTTAAGCAACGATGATTCGGGGTTAGGACACGAGGAAGAGTCCTCAAGGAACCTCGGGGACCCCGTGACCTCTACCAGTGTCTTGATGGGGTCCCCGAGGCCCCTGCAAACTAGAGAGGCCACAATAATCAGTGGTGCCCCACTGAGTGAGAGCAGGACCACAGCACACCGGGGTCGGGATGACAGACAGGCAGAAGTCGTGGTCTAACGGGCAGAGGGGAGCGAGTGCACGGGGGGTTGAGTGCCAGGGCTCTCGTGGAGGTTTTTAAGGTCGCGCTAATTGCCATGGATTTACGGCGTGCTCTCCGTTAGCCGCAGTTATACTGAGGATGAGGCGGCTACATATCTGGGGTGCTGGTGTGAACCTCTAATTAAATACCACTGCAAAGGTTAACGCGCAGAACGAGGACACGCGGTCGCTGCTCGGTGGAATACATTTAAATTCGGCCTGAAACGGGCGCCGCGCAGCCGCCGTGTGTGAGGGAGACGGAAAAAAAAAGGGCCGATCCGAGCGGCTGATGAAGCAATATCAAGAAAGTTGATGATATTTTCAGTTTCTGTGCTCTCTGCAGGAGATCTTTGAAAAAACGGTTCCAGCGATCCAACTCAAGTGAGATTTTGAAAGTATACACTCCCTTCTTCCTCCCAAAGGCTCCGCCTCCTCCTCTTCAGCCCACCCCTCGAAACCACGCCTTCACACGATTCACGACTACATGAAAGCGCCGCTGTCTCGAGCGGTCACGGAAGTTCACGAGCATTCGCGACAACAACAAGTAGCATCAGAGCGGCTGGCTAACTTCAAGTCATGGCGTCTTCTCCGTCAAGGATAACAACAGCCTAGCTAACGGTGTCACACATAGTACTGTAGCCTAGTTGACAGAGTTAGTAGCTTAGCGAAACACGCTGGAATATGTTCGTCATGTCACTCGATGGACAATAATTTTGTCATCATCTTTCATTTTCTCACTGACTGGGTGAATAGGCCTACAATACCCATAACCCATCAGTATGTTGAAATATTATATAATCAGAACGGCATCATCTTACCTATCCAGTAGAAACTGGGCCACCTTGGCGTCGGTCTGGAGCCCCTTTTCATTTTTTTAGCTGGCGCCAGCGCTGGAAAGCCGTAGCGATAACCACTCTGGTTCTGTTTGGTTCTTCGGTTAGCTTCCGCATGGCTGTTGCTTTTGCGAGCTAACTTGATTTCTGGCTTTCAAATAGCAACGCTGTGTCCGCTCACCTGATTGCACCTGATTGCCAGAGATGTGGGAGGTCCTCGAGTAACGAAACTGTGAACGCGCAAGATGGGGGGGGGGGGGGGGGGGTGCATTGATATTTGATGGACGTATTAGGCAGCCAATAAATGTTAAGATGATCAGTACATTGATTGGTCAGAGTTTTCCTCTGATTACACCCTCTAGACCGGACCAATATGTTTCGTTTTTCTTTTTTCAAACATTTTATTTCAGTGGGTGCAATGGGAATGTGAAAAGGTTTTCAGGTAATATTGTAAAAAATGCTGCAAAAAAAAATCACCTACCCCACCTTTAAGTGTGAACTCTGGCATCTGCAGGACTTTCACCAAATATATCAGATGCTATATTAAGAGGCTTCGATGCTCCACGAATAACCTCAAACGGTGCATGTGTGTGCGTGCACGTGTGTTGGGGGGGGTTGCATGTGTGTGACCCTTGATAATTAGCACCATCTGCCATATTAGAATACCTCTGGAGAGACAGGTGATCTTTATGAAAGCAAGACGGACAATCTGACAGGAATTCTTCCCTCCTCCCGCCGACGAAGACAGAAGCAGCGCTGAAGCTAAATGAGAGACGATATTATGTATGAACAACACAAAAGCATGATTAATATCGCCTTTCATCCATTTTCATGATTAATTCTTTTTTACATCTTCTGTTTAATAATGTTGCTGGTCTGCATTACACGCAGAGATAATCAGAGTAGATTTAGCCGCAACCTTGTTACAGTTTTGGCTTAAAATCAGCTGCTGAATTAAAAAAAAAAAAAACGCCCACTCGCACACAAACATGGCTCGGTCTTAAGAGCTGCGATCAAACTTTGAACTCCAGCCTGAACAAAAAAAAAAAAAAAAAAAAAAAGAAAGCGCTTCGGGACCCTTTCAGCACAACAAAGATATTCACAAAGCCAAAGAGTACACACAGCCCCAAATCCACCAATTTAAATATGTCCTCGCGAGAGAGAGCGCACCCTTTCATCTCACAACTCAAATTAGACAAAAACACACGTCCTATTGTCTTGGTGCAAAAAAAAAAAACAAAAAACAAAAAGAGTGTGCATGAAAACAGTCTGTGCAGAAATGCCCCGTGAAGTGCACATCATGGTGCTGGATCTCTGCAGCGCGCCGGCCACTGTGCATGATGAACTGTGATGATCCCGTGCAGCGCGGCCAGGCGGCGGTTCTGGTTTAGCTCTGAAACCCACCCAAACGGGCCGCTGCACTCAAGGCGCTAATTGGGTATTCATGTGGCGTTTTGTTTGTTTATCGCCGCGTTACCGCCGCAAGTCTTGCTTTAACACGTCTCATTTTCATCCCGGACATGAAAGCCGGAGACGGTACAGTTTCTGCACTGTATTTATGCCACAGAGCGTAATCTCCGCTAACACGAGCTCTTCCCGCTCCTCTTTTGCTCTGAATTACCTCCCGCAGTGGTTTTGTTATTCCCCGACCATCCCCCCTCCCCCCCTAGTTTTTGCTAAATAATTCATCCTGCCTTTAACATTTGCAAATATATTTTACTGATTTTGGATGAGGAGGACCGAGCTGGAAGACATCTCATGCGTTCATGACGGGACGGCGGCGGCCTTCAGGCGTCGGTTTGCGGTCCAGATCGCAGTTTGATTTTATGAAACAGATTATGAGTTGAAAGATGCGGATTACGATCTGCATGTCCAGTGATTTTGTCCCTCTGTAACATTGTGAGAACATGTGGAGTCTCTTTTCTGATTTTCTGATTTTTCATTATTCTGTCGGTCCAGTTTCTCCATCGCGCTCCTTTTTACAGCAGCCGCCAGTCTTCAGCTGTTTCCGGGTCTTTGGGTCTGGGGCAGGGTTATTATAGTTAACGAAAACTAAGACTAAAACTAAAACTAGCAATGAAAAAATATTTCAGTTAACTGAAATAAAAATAAAAACTACAATAAAAAAAAAAACGAAAACTAAATAAAAACTACAATGAAGGATGTAAAACTAACTAAAACTAAACTGAATTGTAGATAAATTCAGCTTCGTTTTCGTTTCGTTTTCTCCTTCGATTACTGCCATAGAGATTACTGCCTGTCCTGCAGCAGCCGCTATGCTACCCTCCCTCCAGAGAGGGGGCAGCATAGCGGATATAGACCTTTTCGGGCCAGCCCCCCGGAAGTACCCCGACCGCCATTGCGGGGTTGTGCTACAGAGCGACACTTTCACCGGCTCGCAGATTAACCAGTGTTTTTCTCTTTCTACAAATATATATTTTTATAATGTCGAGTCGGTCGAGTGGGAATAATGTTCCGTCATAAACTGTGCCAACAATGGTGTGAAAATTCGACAATGGAAGAAGAAAGTATGCACGAAGACTGCCTTGTTTGCAGAACAAGAAGTTAGGAAGACGTGGGTGAAAAATATCAACAGAAAGGACTTTGTTCCAAATGAATACAGCCGGGTGAGTTTTCGTTAACATTCAATCTCGTACTACTCATAGTCTCGCTGAGAGTCCCGGACGATTCTGGCCGAAAGAACAGCAGTATGAGGCTACTGTAGCCCTCGGTACTAGCACAAGCCTATAAATGAATGAATGAATGAATGAATGAATGACTTAGGAGAATGATAAAATAAATTAAATATAACATTAACACATAGCCTAATTTACCGCTCGCGTTAACATTACAGCAGCATAATCTTTATGGCTTGTTGACGTTAGTTGTAGCCAGCGTTCCACAGTTTTTAGTGTTTGATTATGGGAATAGATCATGCTATTTCCATAACCAATCATTAAAAACAGCGATAAACTACCTTCATCTGTAACTGGAGGCCACTGCCTAACATCATCAATCCAAGACATGTCTGTGTTATCCGTAACAGATCTTCCACGCTGCTGTGTTTGGGTTACTTGATGGAGCACCGCACCCTCCAGTTATGGCGGGGCCACTAGGGGGCGCATGTCCACAATTTTCAAGTCGGAAAGGTGCATAAACTGCTGCATACTGCAAGAAGAAGAAAAACTAAAACTAAGACTAAAACTAAATAAAAACTAAACTGAAACTAGTCAATTCCTCAAAATAAAAACTAAACTAAAACTACTAAATTACTTGTTGAACTAACTAAAACTAAACTGAAATAAAAAAGCAAACTGGAAAACTAAATAAAAATAAAAACTAAAGAAAATTTCAAAACTATAATAACCTTGGTCTGGGGTACGTCTAAGCCTCTCTGAGAACTGAATCTGGCCTCTTTCAGACTCACAGCTTGCGCTTCCCTCCAGACTCCTCCTCGGCCTCCTCCTCTCGCCTCCTACGTCTCCTCAGCATCCACATTGTGGCAACAAGGGACCGTTGGAGGAGGGCCAGTCCTGCTGAATTTAGTCTTCCACCTTCCCATTTCTTTAGGTGTCTCCAGGTGAGGAATTATGCAAAGTCCTTATTTGCTAACTTCCCTCACCTTTCGTCTAAACAGCCATGAGGTGAGCTCTTACAGTTCAATCCCTCACAAAGATCTTTAATCTCAAGGGTTTACAGTTCCATCCAATCATGTGATGATTATGACTTGGGAGCGTGAGTTGGGGTTGGTCTTTGATGATGACTCACAGAACTTCTATTTGTGCCCGCCTGACCTTGATACAGTTTAAAGTGGTATTTAGATGCCACTATTCGAAGACCAGGCTGGCACAGTTGCAATCTTACGCCTATGTTTTTCTCCTACCCGGCTCTGTCGAACTTTTGGCAACATCTTGTTGTCTGCTGTACAACCTGTCTTCCTACATTGTGCAATATTTTTTTCTTCTGTTTATAACCTTCTTATCTGAGCCACATTAATCTATTATATTGGACCCCACTGTAAAATCTCTCTTTATCAATAGGCGAATCGTTCATATATGTGTAGATATGTAAATATTGTAAACACTCCTGTATGTATAGCTTATTTTCAGTTGGTTAATTTTTTGTATATTTTCTGAGTGCTATATATACATTTTATATTATTATTGCTTTTTAGTCTATTTTGTAAGTACTTACTACAAACCCTATGCAATTTTTTTTACAATTTTTTACTTTTCATCTGTTCAACTTGTCCTGCTGTTGCAAGTGAATTTCTCCAGTGTCGGATTAATAAAGTTCTATTCTATTCTATTCTTTTCTATTCTGGATTAGAGAGGTTATGTCTTTTTTTAAAAGTCGAGAAAATTGGATATTCAAGAAGGGGAAACTTGCGCAAATTTTATAACAAGTAGCAACCATTTATGGTATTTTTTGCAGTCATGTAACCCCACACACACACACTCCCCTCTTTTTTTTCTTTTCCTTTCTCTCTCTTTCTTCTCCTTTCCCCTTTTTTAAAATTTTTTTTTTAATTTTTTTTATTTTTTTTAATATTTTTTTTTTTATTTAATACTTATTTATGTCATTTGTCATATCAATTTTCTGTTCGTCCTAAAAAAAAAAAAAAACCCTCTTCTCCATCCAAGGGTGTGTACAAACATGTTTAATGCTGAAACCGATGTATCATGTAAGCACCTCTGTTATTTTTGTAAACATCAATAAAAATATGAAACAGAAGAGGGCCAGTCCCAGCGGGGCCAGTCCCAGCGGGGCCAGTACCAGTGGGGCCAGTCCCAGCGGGGCCAGTACCCATGGGGCCAGTACCAGTGGGGCCAGTCCCAGCGGGGCCAGTACCAGCAGGGCCAGTACCAGCAGGGCCAATCCCAGCCGGGCCAGCGCCACAGCTTTCCCAACCGTCGGCCCGAAAGTTCACGTTCAGCCCTGAAAACGGGTCCTCGTGATCATTATTGACGGGCAGCGCGGCGGTAAGACGCTCTGCTAACCAGGCGCAGGACACGTTCGACCGTCGTCCCCACAAACCTTCAGAGAGCAGCAGCCTGGAAACACGAGATTAGCCGAAGCCACCAGGAGGAAGTTTGGTTTATTTTTCTTAATTAACACGCTGAATAATTAAATAAAAGAGTGTCGGCGGCTACATTAACCTTTGATGTTGACTGGACACCAGTCTTCTACAGAGAAATGGTTCTTTTTTCTGGCCTGCGTCCGGCTGCTTCGTCCTGTCGCCTCACAGGTCGCTGGTTTGACACTCGGCCTCTCCCAAAAACACAGGTGTCGGGGGGGCTCAATGACCTCTGTGACCCTGAGTGGGAGGAAGCAGGTATCAATAATGGATGGATGCTTGCCCAAGACATACCGTTTTTTTTGGGTTTTTTTTTCAGGATCTTTGAGGATTTTCTGTTAAGGTTTTATTTCTGGTAAAGTTTTAGTCTCGTTAGCCTTCGTTAAGCTCCTGTTGTGTTTTCAGTTAGTGTCTTCCTCCGTCTCCGTTTTATTTTGTCCTCTCTGTGTTGTGTAAAGTCTTTCTTCCTGTCTTTATTGGTTTTAGCTGTGTCTTGTTATCCAATTACTTCTCGGTACCCGTTCAGAGTCATGTCTTTACCTTCTGCCCTCTTTTTTTTTTTTTAAATCCTGCTCAGCTTCCTTGTGTCTCCCTGCCTGGATTCGCTTTATTAGGCCTAATCTGCACTTGATTCCCTGTATTCATTTCTCATCAGCTTAGTTGTAGCTCACTTCTGTCCAAGGTTCAAGGTATCTCAGGATGACGTCCAGCACAACACATACACGTCAAAGAAACAAATAAATACAACAATAACTGACAAATACGAGCAACCCTTAAACTACACGTCTTACTAAATGAACCCGGACCACATTCGGGGTGAATTTGTAACTTTACGCAACGGACAGCCAGAGTTTTTGGACGTCCAACAGCCTACTTTTGGAGCAGATGATGGATCGATGGTGACCGCTGAAGGGAGAAGCTGTGAGAAGAAGAAGAAAGAGGATCTGATCATTTAAGACCAGTGTCGCCAGCGTTGGCACAGATTTATGACTCATAGACGATGGACGTCTGCATTTGCGACCTCATGTGACAGACGTCTGGCCAGAGATGTGCAAACCTCAATTATTATTATAATAATTTTTATTTATTTATTTAAGGAAGCAGACGACCAGGGAACCTTACTTCGCTCTGAAACTGGTGCAGTGAACTTAACAGCAACGCAAAGCACTAGGGGTGCACGATAACTATCGGGCCAAAAACAGGAAATGATGATGTCCTCCCGATAGGTCCGGTATGACGACGAATAGCCCCGATAACATATATATTTTTGTCAACACAGCAGTGCGCTCCCTCTGAGCCTTGAATGAGCGGCAGTGAATGTTATGTTCATGTGACGTCACCATAATCAGAAAAACGATTACTCAGTAAAAAAAAATCAAGAATACCCCCTCATGCCAGAAAACAACTCGTTAACTCGATCATAATTTTGGTAGTTGATGACTTGAATTGATATTCGCAGTATTCTCCCACATGTTACACATAAAAAATAGAAAAAATAGAAAAGGCTGAAAGAACGACTAGCAAACGAGGGAACGTGGGAATTTACGTTACACCTTGAATGCAGCCTGCAGCACAGCGTGCTGATCACAACAAACATGGCGGCGTGGAACTTCGTTAAAGTTTCAGAAGAAGATAGTTTGGTGGTTATTTGTGACGAATCCTCCGAGTGAATTCTACGAGGAGGGAAGCACAAGCTTTAATACGTAAAACCTGATCAGCCACCTACAACATAACAATCGCTTCCATGGAGTTTTGAAATTGCGCTAACGCAAGCTAACAGAAGGTAACAGAAGCTAATGCTAACGTGCGCAAGCCAGCAGCAGTCTCCCCTCCCCTCCCTCTCCTCTCCCTCATCTCTCTCATCTAAAGCTTCCATGAGATTAAAAAATAAAAAACAAAAACTACTAAACCTCATTTACTTTAATTAAAGGTATTAATTTAAATGGAACCACAAGTCAAAATCCTTTAAATGTTAATCTTTTTCAGTTTGTAATTCTGATGCATGTATTTCCATCAGTTCAAGAAGCCTTTATTTTTTTTTATATCAGTCAGTAATTAACCTTATTTAAGTTGATGTGAGATATCAAATAGGTTTGTTTGATAGCTTTATGAAAATGTTTGAGAGGCTTGCCAGTAGTTTTTCAATGGAAAAAATAAATATCTGTTCATTTTTAAAAGTCAAAACTATTTTTGATTTTGTTCATAGTATTGATGTAATGATCTTAGGTATATGTGTGTGTTATCAGTTATCGGTATCGGCCTTTAGGAGGTGAAAGTTATCGGTATCGGTTTTAAAAAACAGTTATCCTGCATCCCTACGCAGCACTGAGTCACATAAGAGACCAGCACATGAATCACTGATCAACGTTGAAACAACTTGATTTGATAAATCTGGAAATAAACGAGGGAGCTGATAACAGAGCTGTCGTCATTTTCCATCTGTGATCTTTGCTCTCTAAACTCAGCTGATTTCCACGGAGCCTCACAAACGCACACGCGTGTACGTCCAACGTGCCAAAAATAATCTTTTGGTCACCTTATCTCCTCGCGGCCGCCTCCGTTGTTTATACATGCAGATTCGGAGGCGCAACATTCAGATGCTGCTCTGCGCCGGCACCCCGGGTGGAGCGGCATAATTAAACGAACCGACTGAAGGAGGTGCGGCGAGCATCCCAACACAACGTCAGGTCCGCCTGGCTCACAAATAAAGCCAGCGGCCAGAAAGGACGGATAACACTCTATCTGAAACAGGAAAGCAGGAGAATTCATCGTGGTCTGTGCTGGGGATCGTTAGATTGTCTCAAAGTTTTATTTTCAACAGGCCTTTTCGATGATAATAGAGCCGTCATGGTGGACATGCTGATCAAAGAGGGGCTTCGTATTATCCTTGTTGCGCTCTTTCGTTGCAGCTTTTCTGCAGCTCGTGAGATCAGAACAGACGGAAGAAGAGGCGGCGTGCGAGCAGCTCACCGCCACCTACAGGCCTGGAGGAGGGAAGCAGCGCTGCGTTTAGAGCGGATGGGTTCACCACCGGATGGCATCTCATGATCCTGTTACAGTCCAGTGGCATGACTGGAAAACTGTTCATCAGTTAAATAGGGGACCTACATCATAGCTGGGTTTTGTCCTCGTCGATTGCTGTGTGTGTCGCTTCATAATTACGCTGCAGCGCTGCAGCTTTTTAGTCTTGAGCTTCCTTTTGCCATATTTCCTTCATGTAGCTCAGACAGCAGCGGAGCAAATAAAGCAGATCATTGTGTGAGCTGGAGCCGACGGGTTTTGAGCAATGGTAAGTTTTGCCGACGTCCCAGTGATCTTCTCTTTCTACACGGCTTGAAACAACAAACAAGAAGAAGCAGCAGTAGCGGGGAATCGGTCAAAGGACCAATCACATCTGTCGTGGTCTTACATCTGTAAGAAGGTGTGGCTCAAAAGCCCAGCAGAAAAGCTATGAGAGGGAACTACAGCGATCCCTTAGTTTTCACGGTTAATGGGGACCGGTGCTCCTGGACATCACTGATGGACTCAGAGACACTTCCAGAAACCACCGTCTGTCAACACCGTTCACCTACAATCCACTGATGCAGGTTAAAGCTGGACCATCAGAGAAGAAGACACATGTGGACACCATCCAGAAACACCAGCGTCTTCTCTGGACCAAAGATCATCTAAGATGGTCTGAGGATAAATGGACAACTGTTCTGAGGTCAGATGAACCAACCATGGACGCCGTGTCCTGCAGACTGAAGAGGAGAGGAACCATCCAGCTGTTATCAGACAATTCAACAGCTGCATCTCTGATGGTCTGAGGTTGATTAGTGTCTATGGGGACAGCTGGAACATCTGGAAAGACTCCATCAATGCTGAAGAGAACAACATCTGCTCCATCCAGACAACGTCTCTTTCAGGGAAGACCTTCCATATTTCAGCAGGACGATGCTGAACCACAGACTGGACTTCACAGGAGAAGAGTCCAGCTGCTGAACTGGTCTGTCTGCAGTTCCAGACCTTTGACCAGTAGAAAACATCTGGAGCATCAGAAAACCACAAATCCAGCAGTGAAGGTCCAGGACGTGTGAATCGCTACTTTTTACTCCTGTTTTGCCTCCAAACACATACTTTGGCAGGTTTTCAAAGGTGAATGAGGTTGTGCTTCTGAACATCATACATCCCCCCCATCTGCAGAAATCCAAACCAGTCCAGAACACTTGGTTCTTTCCGACTGCAGCTCTCAACGTATTAACGGAAAAAAGGAAGAAAGGTGTCAGTCCTGCTTTCTTCCCGCGCAAGCATCAGCAAAACATAATCAGACACAAACACAAGAACCGTTTAACAAACAGCACCTGCACACTGCACACAGCTGCATGCGCGCACATGCAGGTAAACATGTGGAGCACTTGACGTTAAACTGGAGGCTAATTAAGCGGCGACGGTGTGCAGGGAGGCATCTTCAATGAAAACCCATCAGCAGCTGCACCGGAGCAGCAGCAGCTTTGTCAGACACTTGTTGTCAACCTGTCGTTTTGTCAAGCGCCGTTAAAGCGCGCAGGAAGAACCCAAACCGACCCTCGCAGACTCGTTAAACCGGCTTGTGGACTTAATCGTCCCCTCAGAGCGCCGTTTCATTGTGCTGAAAAGAAGTTCGGCAACGTGGCATGGAAAGTTACATAAATCTCAGGGTTTGGAAGAGCAACAGAAGCACAAATGCTAACGAGGACGTAGGCGAGGCCGCGGGCCGTGCAGTTGACTCTAGGGCTGTAGCGATATACTCGGCTCAAGATACGATATATCTACGTATATATACGAATATCAGTATATATCGATATTCATCTTACAATACATTTACATCATTTTCCGAAAGATTTTAAAGGGACAAAGTGATTTTGGTGACATCTTGTGAGTGTTCCAATGACTTTGTTTGAATTAATTGAAGTGAAAGCATCAATTACACATTATATGGCTGACAGGCAGCTTGCAAATGCTGGACAACATGAATAAAAGACAATAGGCTAGCGGGGCTCCATCACGTTCACCGTGCGCCTAAACCCGGCGTTTTCCACCACTGAATACTGTCTCAAATCCTGACAAAAAATGTCGGCATCAGACTCCATAATTTTCTGCGACCTCGGTGAAGTAGATGGAAACTGGTGGCAACAACCGGCGTCACTGTCCAGCGTGGTTTGTTTCAGATCACGTCGCAACTTCTTGGGCTAGCTCTCAGTTAGCATTAGCTTGTCAGGGTGGTGACGTTTCAGGTGGGCTCGCAGGTTGGTGGTATTTCCAGAGTACTTCACGTTTGTGGGACACAGCTTGCAAACCTCCATACTTTTTGTTTAAATCTTCGCTTTCTTTTTTCTTTTTAAACCCGAACTGCTCCCACACATCTGCTTTTAAGCACGCAGGCGCTGGATTTATACTCGCCGCCATTCTCCTGACTGGCTCAGCTCTAGCTGGAAGAGAAAGAAGCTTCTGGATAACCTGTTAGAAATGCTCTACAGCGACACTAGCGGCTGGAGGACTTAATAGCTCAGGAAGAGCACCTGTGCGGGACACGGGGGTTTTGAAGGGAGCTTAGAATATCGATACCCGCGGCTGAAATATCGATACTCCCTGTGGAAATATCAATATACAGTCATGGAAAAAGTGATTAGACCACCCTTGTTTTCTTCAGTTTCTTGTTCATTTTAATGCCTGGTACAACTAAAGGTACATTTGTTTGGACAAACATAACGATAACCACAAAGATTGCTCATAAGAGTTTTATTTAAGAGCTGATATCTTACCATTTTCCATGGTTTTCTTGATTATAACCTAAATCACTTAAGTTTTTACATCAATAGCTATGGCGTTGTACTGCCAAAAACACTGCTTTTATGCATTCAGTGTTTTCTTTTCTGTCTGTTTTAGTCACATGATGACGTTTAGTGGTACCAGGTATTAAAATGAACAAGAAAGTGAAGAAAAAATGGTGGTCTAATAATTTTTTCCATGACTGTATATCGCAGAATCGATAAAATCGCCCAGTCCCTAGCTGACTCTGTGTGTGCATGCTACGGTAAATCAAACTCCAGCCTCGGCTGCAGCAGCTGCACGGGCATTTTGTTGTTCACGTGAAAACAAGAGGGTGGCAGGATCGTCCAGTTCCTCCTGTAAGTCATGGGAACGACTAACAGACGTAAATTTAAAGCTAACGACTCTATGAATTTCACTCCAGACAAAAGTGTTTTTTATTTTCCTGGAATTACTCATTTTGATGTTCTACTTAAAACCACAGAGACATATTTCCAGTGTTCTGGTATCATTAGAAATAAGCTCGTCGAGCATAAAAATTCATTGAACAGCTATTAAATTAGCATATAAAAGTCGGCAGAGGGTGGGGGGGGAAGACGAAGACAGAAACAAGAAGCAAAGCAGAATGTGACACGCTCCAAACTGGCTGCCTGACTAATTTTCTTGCTTTCTGAAGAGTTTCTAAATTCAATTCAGTCTAATTAATTCACTTCATTAAATCAAATATGGTCAAGTCAATATGAAGGGGTTTGCATGAAAAATGCGATTAGCTTGCAAATGACAAGCCCTCCCTTCCTCCCCCCCCCCACCATCCTTGACACCGTGCCAACTGCACACTTCTGCTTCCACGGGCGCCGTGGCTGGATGAAATGACCCAACAGCACATCCTCCGGAGTCTGACTGATAATGACCCTTTCTGCGGGCGCTCCATCTGTAGCTGCAGCGGCTGCAAACAATAGCACAGCGACTTGAAACACTCACCAAAAAATACATTTGCATTGTAGGGGGAGGGAGGGGGTCTTTATTGTGATGCAAACGACCTTGTGAATAGACACAAACCTAAACCCAACAGGTAAATAGTCCAATTCCAGCGTACTCTCACTGCTGCATGGCCGGCGATGGGGGGGGGGATCATCTACGTAACAAACGTGTCCTGAAAGCTCCGGGTGAAAGCCCCTCCGAGCACTTCTGGATCACCACTTAACGTCAGGCCTTTCACCTTTCACCTGGTGATTCAGCAGAGAGGCGAATGTCCCAGACCTGCGTTACCTCCACGCCGTTAGCGGGTCGTCTCGGAGGCCGGGGAAGGAGATGGCTTCAACTCTCTCTCTCTCATTGTGATTTTAATGTGTGACACGAACGGTGGCTTAGCTAGGAGGCCGCAGAGCATTCACCTAAAATTAAAGAAGAAATAATGTTGCATTCCAGTCACAATCGCAGAATTGGACAGAAGATGTATTTCTTTTTCTTCTTTTTTTTTTTTTTAATAACGTTAAACTGAAGAGGCTGGAAACAACTCTATTGTGCACCGGGCATGGCTCTTATTGGTGAGCAGAGCCCCTGCATGTCAAGCAGAGGTGGGGCGCTCTCCCTCGAGTCCACTATCACAGCAGGTTAACCTGGCGCTGCTTTTCTAAGGGCTGATTGCCCGGCCCCCCCGCGGCTCCAGGTAAACCAACAATTTTCCATCAGCAGGGAACGCGGCTTTATTAGTAAAAGCAGGGGGGGAGGGGGGAGGGGGGTAGGTAGGTAAGGGAGAAAAGTGAAATCAAGTTTTACATAGTGGCTGCGGTTACATGATGTTTTTTAATTCAGAATTAATAATTATTCTGAATTAAATAATTCAGAATTAAACTATTTTCCTTCGAGTTTAGATGGAAATAGTAATTCCGAATTGAGGTTTACATAGAAAACACGTTTGTTCGGCTTTATCCAACTCCGCTTTAGGTCTGGGGGTTGGGAAGGGTTCTGATTGGATGGGGGTGCGGACGTCTTTACATCTACTGGAAGAAAACAAACTTAGCTAACTAGGTTAGCAACAACATTCCACTTATTTTTGACCTTCTCTATCTGTGAAACCTCCTTCATTTAGCCTAGCCGCTACAACTTTGAAAAGCTCCCAATTTTTAAGTTTCCTGCCATCTGTTCTTTTAATTATTTCCAGTTCCTCCAAGCTATTTATTAAATAAATCGTCTCTGCTCTTGACCACCGTTTACTGCCGGAATATAAGCGTCATCGCGACAGACGGGCAAGAGAACTAGCATGCGCAGAAAGACGGGAATTAATTTAAACAGGAATGAGTGTATACATGACCGCGGAATTATTTAATTCGGAAATAAAATGGGAATAAACCAGCCACTTACGTCGGAATTAAGTTTAATTCGGAATTGACATTTTCATATAGAATTAAGTGTTTACATGGTAACTTTTATTCGGCTTTAACTTTAATTCTGAATTAAAAAGGAATTAAACTTCCCATATAAATGCACTGGCTGCGGTTACATGATGTTTTTTAATTCGGAATTAAAATTTGTAATGAAATAATTCCGAATTAAACTATTTCCCTTCGTGTTTACATGGAAATAGTAATTCCGAATTGAGGTTTACATGGAAAACACGTTTGTTCGGCTTTATCCAACTCCGCTTTAGGTCTGGGGGTTGGGAAGGGTTCTGATTGGATAGGGGGGGCGGACGTCTTTACATCTACCGGAAGAAAACAAACTTAGCTAACTCGGTTAGCAACAACATTTCACTTATTTCTGACCTGGGTGGCGTCTCTATCTGCGAAACCTCCTTCATTTAACCTGGCCGCTTTGAAAAGCTCACAATTTTTATGTTTCCTGCCATCTGTTCTTTTAATTATTTCCAGTTCCTCCAAGCTATTTATTAAATAAATCGTCTCTGCTCTTGACCATCGTTTACTGCCGGAATATAAGCGTCATCGCGACAGACGGGCAAGAGAACTAGCATGCGCAGAAAGACGGGAATTAATTTTAAACAGGAATGAGTGTTTACATGACCGCGGAATTATTTAATTCGGAATTAAAATGGGAATAAACCAGCCACTTACGTCAGAATTAAGTTTAATTCGGAATTGACATTTTCATATAGAATTAAGTGTTTACATGGTAACTTTTATTCGGCTTTAACTTTAATTCTGAATTAAAAAGGAATTAAACTTCCCATATAAATGCACTGGCTGCGGTTACATGATGTTTTTTAATTCGGAATTAAAATTTGTAATGAAATAATTCCGAATTAAACTATTTCCCTTCGTGTTTACATGGAAATAGTAATTCCGAATTGAGGTTTACATGGAAAACACGTTTGTTCGGCTTTATCCAACTCCGCTTTAGGTCTGGGGGTTGGGAAGGGTTCTGATTGGATAGGGGGGGCGGACGTCTTTACATCTACCGGAAGAAAACAAACTTAGCTAACTCGGTTAGCAACAACATTTCACTTATTTCTGACCTGGGTGGCGTCTCTATCTGCGAAACCTCCTTCATTTAACCTGGCCGCTTTGAAAAGCTCACAATTTTTATGTTTCCTGCCATCTGTTCTTTTAATTATTTCCAGTTCCTCCAAGCTATTTATTAAATAAATCGTCTCTGCTCTTGACCATCGTTTACTGCCGGAATATAAGCGTCATCGCGACAGACGGGCAAGAGAACTAGCATGCGCAGAAAGACGGGAATTAATTTTAAACAGGAATGAGTGTTTACATGACCGCGGAATTATTTAATTCGGAATTAAAATGGGAATAAACCAGCCACTTACGTCAGAATTAAGTTTAATTCGGAATTGACATTTTCATATGGAATTAGGTGTTTACATGGTAACTTTCATTCGGCTTTAACTTTAATTCTGAATTAAAGAGGAATTAAACTTCCCATGTAAACGCACTGAGTATCTGCAGTCGTTACCAACATAAAAAAAGAAAGCAGGTTGTGTAAAGGTGAACAAATGAAAACGGCCTCGATGCAACCTGTAAATAAAGACTTCAGTCAGATTTGTGGGGAAATCCTGTGCAATACTTCTACTGTATCCTTCAAAGGAGTCAAAAGGCTGGAAAAGACACAAAGACTGAAGCGCCGAGCAGGAATTTCATCATGCAAAGACTTTCTGACAGGTGAAAAAAAAACAAAACATCTACCTGAATAAAAACTCAGCTCCCGTATCGGAGATGAGGCGCGCTCTGCACGGCGAATCAATATCATCCCCGGGCTGCGTCTGAATTCAGAAAGGGCCATCTCTGTTAAAACATTACATTTCCGGACAAAACACGCGTAGATCCGAAAACAAACCCAGCCCTGAGAGTGTCTGGGCGGAAAAAGGCACAACTTAGAGGGCAAACAAGCGGTGCCTTATGGTTTTCAAGGTCTCCATTTGTTTTTCCGTGTTCCTCTGTCAGGCGCCGGAGAGCGGCGGAGGGGATGGCGAGCCGTAGAGCCGTAGAGGGTTGAAAGGCCATGGCTGGGATTATAGCACGAGTAGGGACCCCATACTGCGGCCTGACACGCCGACCAGCTTACAGTGCATTTTTCTCTGACAATGCAGGGTCATATACTTTTTAGAGAACATGAAATGTTTTCACACGCGCCCAAAGATAAGCGAAACGTCGAGCAGCCTCCCCCCCTCAAAAGGTTATTTGTTAGCATAATATGCTTTTTTCACCCCATTCCTTTTAAATGACAAAGTCGCCTTCCAAAGTCAACCGAGAACTGAGAAAAAAAAAAAAAAAATCTGAAAGCTCGTAACATCTGACCTTAAAGCGACTGCGTCTATCACATTTGCATTCGACTCATTCGAAGAAGCGGCTCTTTAAAAAAAAAAAAAAAGAGCCCGTTATTCATTCTAGAAATCTGCTGTGTTTCAGTTGACAATCAGCATGGGAGCAGGCTAATCCCGCCGCCAATGAACTCACCTGTCTGTCCACTTAATTCTCAGACGTGTGCTAACATGCCGTTAATAGTCGTGATTCTCCGACTGCTCTGAGCTCTGCCACCTCAGCTCCTGATTAGGACCCACGGGCCCAGAGGTACCGGTGTCGAGGCGGCGCTGATTCCACATCCAGCTTCACACCAGCGTGTCTGAAGCCTCTCCGTTAAATACGCCATAAAGCGGGGCGAGGGAGTAAACAGGCCACTCATCCCCTCGCTGATACCACAAATGGTTGTGTTTCATGAAGAGCCTTTGATGACACCTTCCAGATATTTAATTCACTCAACCGACATTCAGTTAGTTTGTTTTTTTAACTACTCATGAAAACGTCACACCACGGACGCCAGCCTTCTAATGTCGTTCCACACCAACCCCCGTCAACAGGCTTTCAGGTTTACTTGAAAAGTGTTGGAGCTCCTCCACCCCCCCGTACCCCCCCGGGGTGAGGAGGGGGAGGTGGGGGAGCAGATCCCCAGTCCTTCACCAGAACCTCCATCACCGGCAGGAGACGCAGGGGGACGCCGGTCGGTGCTGAGCAGAGCCATCTTCACATTATGTTTTTTAATTCAGAATTAATTATTCTGAATTAAATAATTCAGAATTAAACTATTTTCCAGGAGAAGCAGGAGAACACGGGCCTGTAGATTCATTGTGTCACTGCGTCGAACAGATCAGTGTGTGGATGCAAAACAACTTTCTCCTGCTGAACTCAGACAAAACTGAAATCATTGAGATTAGAGATTAGATTGAGATTAGAAGACTGATTGGGAATCTCAAACTGCTTTAAACTGGTTCAGGTCCTATCTCAGGGACGGGAGATACTTTATTGAAATTGGTAACTGTGACCCAGACCAAATGGCCATGACCTGTGGGGTTCCCCAGGGGTCAATCCTGGGACCCCTGTTGTTCAATCTGTACATGCTTCCATTAGGAGCCATCTTCACAGTGGCCACGGTTACATGATGATTTTTATATTCGGAATGAATTATTCCAAATTTAATAATTCCGAATTAAACTATTTTCCTTCGAGTTTACATGGAAATAGTAATTCTGAATTGAGGTTTACATGGAAAACACGTTTGATCGGCTTTATCCAATTCCGCTTAAGGTCTGGGGGTTGGGAAGGGTTCTGATTGGATGGGGGGGCGCGGACATCTTTACGTATTTACGTCTACCGGAAGAAAACAAACTTACTCGATTAGCAACAACATGGAGGACTACATTATTAGCATCCTTTTTGGATTTGTTTTGATTTTATTTTTGAAGCAGTAGCACAACAACATTTAACCTGACCGCTACAACTTTGAAAAGCTCACAATTTTTATATTTCCTGCCATATGTTCTTTTAATTATTTCCAGTTCCTCCAAGCTATTTATTAAATAAATTGTCTCTGCTCCTGACCACCGTTTACTGCGTGCTGCCATCTTGAAACTTGAAACAAACAAACAAATAAATAACTGGGCATTGTTCATAAAAAAACAAAGAATAAAGTAAAGAATAAAAATTAATTGTTCATTTCATTTACCTTTTAACTGCTATCATCGTCACCTTCTCTCTCAGCAGTGGTTTTTGCCTGATGTTTTGTAAAGAACCGATCCAAGGACGTTTTGACGGCTTTTAACAATCCTTCGAAAATGTGCAAGGCAAACATCATCATAATGAGCGATAGCCCGACTAGTGGACAGTTTTTCTGGGTGATTATTTTAAACGAATTCAGAAACTTCGTGGAATTTTCCTAAAATGTCAAAGGGATGCCAGGAAGATGCTAGCTGATAGCCAGTAGCAGAGCAGCTACATGTTAACGTTCGGTAAGCGGCGAGTAGCAGCACGTGCTGTATTTTTTCCTTTCGTATCCTGAAATTTCTTTCGTAACAAGAAGCAATATTTTCCCGTTGAGACGTGTCGTAACCTGAAAATTTCGTATGTAGAGACGTTCGTAAGTAGAGGTACCACTGTGTATTCAGTCAAAGTAACAGATGCTAAACTACTAATTTCATATATGAGTGCGTGCAAATGGAGCAACACGGAGGATGACGCCGCCGTCACGAGCTCTTCTGTCAAGTAAACCAGTCGTGTCGATGAGGAACACACAGAAACACCCAGATTGTGCAGGACCGGAGCAGACTGGACATTGACATGTCAAGTGCTAACTGACTGCTTGTCAATACACTCACTGAGCAGAAAAGTCTCTCACCGTCAGGGGACCGCGAGGTACAAGAGAGGAGGAAGAAAAGGAGGCGAAAGTCAATCAAATTAGATCCTTCCAGCTCACTAAACTCAAGAACTGGAAGTCTTCTGAGAGAGCTGACGATGTGAACGGGGGGGGGGGGGGTTCGGTCTGAGTGGCTCGCTGCTGAGAGAGACAAACGCCGCCAGAAACTCTCCCGCCACTCTACATTTCCAGCAACATATGATATTCCACAGTATATTCCAATCGATGAACCTGCGACGCTGCTGAGGCCAAACGGTGAGCCGGTGCAAACGTTGCACACAAGCGCTGATTTGCACGCGACGAAGCCGACGCCGGCGCGTAATTTGCCCGAGTCGTCTGGCGAACGGAACCCTCCGGGAGAGAAGCGGGCAGCGAAAAACGCTGTTAAGATCAGAGCGATAACGACTCACTGAACATTATCTGCGTCGCGGCGACCGCCGCCGGTTTGATCCCCGTCTCTCTTTCATTTCTGTCTCATTAGATAAACCTGTGGAAGCCAGACAGCCTTTTAGCATCGACGCGTTTTTAAGATCTCAGCCGTTAGCGCGCGGTCGTGTCACGACCCATCCAAAATTAAATCATCTCCAAGTTACTCCGAGGAAACTTTAATGAAAACTCTCCTCCTTCAGATCAATCTCATGTCAGGGGCTGTCTTGGAAGATTTGAGGGGGGGAGGGGGAGGGAATCAAGGAATCAATAAACCAAATCTAAAAAAGATGAGAAAACACAGAAGGCTGGGAGGAAAGTGTGTGGGTGCGTGCACAGGAAGTGGTGGGGGGCATATCCAACTCATTCTTGTGTCACGTCACATAAATCCATTTGAATATGAGCAGGGACCTCCGTTGTCTGATCCCTCTTGATTTGACTGTGAGTGACAGCGGAGGAGCGGAGGAACGTTGCGCTCACACCTTCGTTTACTAGTAAAAGCTGTTTTCTTTAAGGAGAGAGAGAAAAAAAAACCCTCTCACAGTCACTCACGCCTCACAACGTGTCACGGCGGATGTTCAAAGCGGCGCATCAGCCAGCTGATTGGCGGCGACTTACACATCACATCTGGAGATCAGGTAGCTGTGTCTCAGAGCAAATGGCCATGACCTGTGGGGTTCCCCAGGGGTCAATCCTGGGACCGCTGTTGTTCAATCTGTACATGCTTCCATTAGGCCGCTAATACGCAGCTATAATGTGTCCTACCACAACTAAGCAGATGATACGTAGATCTGTGTGTTTACATGGGAAGTTTAATTCCTCTTTAATTCAGAATTAAAATTAAATCCGATTTAAAATGATTAAAAATTACCATGTAAACACCTAATTCCGAATGAAAAGGTCCATTCCGAATTAAACTTAATTCCGAAGTAAGTGGCTGGTTTATACTAAATTTCAAATCAGAATAGAATAATTCCGTGGTCATGTATACACTCATTCCGCTTTAAATTAATTCTGGTTTTTCTGCGCATGCTCGTTCTCTTGCCCGTCTGTCACGATGACGCTTATATTCCGCGGTGGGCTTGTTTTCGAAACAAAGTTTCAAAATGGCAGCACGCAGTAAATGGTGGTCAAGACCAGAGACGATTTATTTAATAAATAGCTTGGAGGAACTGGAAATAATTAAAAGAACAGATGGCAGGAAACATAAAAACACACAAGGATGCTAATAATGTAGTCCTCCATGTTGTGGCTAACGGAGTAAGTTTGTTTTCTTCCGGCAGACGTAAATACGTAAAGACGTCCGCAACCCCATCCAATCAGAACCCTTCCCAACCCCCAGACCTTAAGCGGAATTGGATAAAGCCGAACAAACGTGTTTTCCATGTAAACCTTAATTCGGAATTACTATTTCCATCTAAACTCGAAGGAAAATAGTTTAATTCTGAATTATTTAATTTGGAATAATTAATTCCGAATTAAAAAACATCATGTAACCGTGGGCATTGACAGCAGGAGAACACAGGCCTGTAGATTCATTGTGTCGCTGCGTCGTACAGATCAGTGTGTGGATGCAAAACAACTTTCTCCCGCTGAACTCAGACAAAACTGAAATCATTGAGATTAGATTGAGATTAGTAGACTGGTTGGGAATCTTAAACTGCTTTAAACTGGTTCAGGTCATATCTCGGGGACAGGAGATACTTTATTGAAATTGGTAACTGTGACCCAGACCAAATGGCCATGACCTGTGGGGTGCCCCAGGGGTCAATCCTGGGGCCCCTGTTGTTCAATCTGTACATGCTTCCATTAGTCCAGCTAATACACAGCTATAATGTGTCCTACCACAACTATGCAGATGATACTCAGATCTATGTGTCACTGACAGCAGGAGAACATGGGCCTGTAGATTCATTGTGTCGCTGCATCGTACAGATCAGTGTGTGGATGCAAAACAACTTTCTCCAGCTAAACTCAGACAAAACTGAAATCATTGTCTGTGGCCCACAGAAACAAAGAGAAAGTGTTATCAGTCACCTTGAGACTCTCTCTAGAACCTAAAAATGAGGTCAGAAATTTAGGGGTAATATTGGATTCAGATTTGAACTTAAACAGCCACATTAAAGCAAAAACATCAGCAGCTTTTTACCATCTAAAAATCAGAATCAAAGGAATAGTGTCTAAACCAGATTTAGAAAGACTAATCCATGTGTACTGTAACAGCCTGCTCACTGGGCTCTAAACCACCTTTGAGACAGCTGCAGTCCATCCAGAACTCTGCTGCACTGGTCCTGACTAGAACCAGGAGATACGACCATATTAGTCCAGTCCTGAGGTCTCTGCACCGGTCCTGACTAGAACCAGGAGATACGACCATATTAGTCCAGTCCTGAGGTCTCTGCACTGGTCCTGACTAGAACCAGGACATATGACCATATTAGTCCAGTCCTGAGGTCTCTGCACCGGTCCTGACTAGAACCAGGAAATACGACCATATTAGTCCAGTCCTGAGGTATCTGCACCGGTCCTGACTAGAACCAGGAAATACGACCATATTCGTCCAGTCCTGAGGTCTCTGCACCGGTCCTGACTAGAACCAGGAAATACGACCACATTAGTCCAGTCCTGAGGTCTCTGTACTGGTCTTGACTAGAACCAGGAAATACGACCTTATTAGTCTGGTCCTGAGGTCTCTGCACCGGTCCTGACTAGAACCAGGAGATATGACCATATTAGTCCAGTCCTGAGGTCTCTGCACCGGTCCTGACTAGAACCAGGAAATACGACCATATTAGTCCAGTCCTGAGGTCTCTGCACTGGTCCTGACTAGAACCAGGAAATACGACCGTATTAGTCCAGTCCTGAGGTCTCTGCACTGGTCCTGACTAGAACCAGGAGATACGACCATATTAGTCCAGTCCTGAGGTCTCTGCACTGGTCCTGACTAGAACCAGGAGATACGACCATATTAGTCCAGTCCTGAGGTCTCTGCACCGGTCCTGACTAGAACCAGAAGAGACGACCATATTAGTCCAGTCCTGAGGTCTCTGCACTGGTCCTGACTAGAACCAGGAAATACGACCATATTAGTCTAGTCCTGAGGTCTCTGCACCGGTCCTGACTAGAACCAGGAGATACGACCATATTAGTCCAGTCCTGAGGTCTCTGCACTGGTCCTGACTAGAACCAGGAAATACGACCATATTAGTCCAGTCCTGAGGTCTCTGCACTGGTCCTGACTAGAACCAGGAAATACGACCATATTAGTCCAGTCCTGAGGTCTCTGCACTGGTCCTGACTAGAACCAGGAATACGACCATATTAGTCCAGTCCTGAGGTCTCTGCACTGGTCCTGACTAGAACCAGGAAATACGACCATATTAGTCCAGTCCTGAGGTCTCTGCAACGGTCCTGACTAGAACCAGGAGATACGACCATATTAGTCCAGTCCTGAGGTCTCTGCACCGGTCCTGACTAGAACCAGGAAATACGACCATATTAGTCCAGTCCTGAGGTCTCTGCACCGGTCCTGACTAGAACCAGGAAATACGACCATATTAGTCCAGTCCTGAGGTCTCTGCACCGGTCCTGACTAGAACCAGGAAATACGACCATATTAGTCCAGTCCTGAGGTCTCTGCACCGGTCCTGACTAGAACCAGGAAATACGACCATATTAGTCCAGTCCTGAGGTCTCTGCACCGGTCCTGACTAGAACCAGGAAATTCGACCACATTAGTCCAGTCCTGAGGTCTCTGCACCGGTCCTGACTAGAACCAGGAAATACGACCACATTAGTCCAGTCCTGAGGTCTCTGCACTGGTCCTGACTAGAACCAGGAGATACGACCATATTAGTCCAGTCCTGAGATCTCTGCACTGGTCCTGACTAGAACCAGGAAATACGACCATATTAGTCCAGTCCTGAGGTCTCTGCACCGGTCCTGACTAGAACCAGGAAATACGACCATATTAGTCCAGTCCTGAGGTCTCTGGCTTCCTGTCACTCAGAGAATAGACTTTAAAACAGCTCTACTTGTGTTCAAGTCACTTCATGGTCTAGACCCAAAGTCCATCTCTGACATGTTAGATCCATATGAACCAACCCGGACTCTCAGAACCTCAGGTAGTGGTCTCCTGCTGGTGTCCAGAGTCGGGACTAAACAAGGTGAAGCTGCATTTCAGTTTTATGCTCCTAAAATCTGGACAGGCCTCAAGTCTGACAATGTTCTGATCCAGTTCTGTTTAGATGTGAAGATGAATTTATCTGCACTCTTTTTCCTTTTAAATTAATTTTAATTTAATTTATTAATGATTATTTTTATGCTTGTATTGAACGATTCTATTTGCCTTCTTGTGATTTTATGCATCTGTAAAGCCCTTTGAATCGCCTTGTGTACGAATTGTGCTCAATAAACTCGCCATTTTGCCGGTGGCCTCTGAGTCTGCTGTGACGTCAGAGGAAGCGGCTCAGACGATCCAGAGTCTCACCTGCCGGATGATCAAGCGAGGCTGTTCAGGAGAAGCGTGCCGTCCCAGACTAAGAGCGCTGGGGATTTTTGGCTCGTGGCTCCTCGTCCCACGAGCTCGAACCTGTGCGTCCCCGGTGGTCTCGTGACAGACCGCCCCGGCACGAACCGAAAATATGAAATGCATAATGGCCACGAAGGTTTGTTCCGTTACTCACCAGCATTCCCATAAACCCGAGAACACACACCAGCCAGTCACCTCTGCGCTCAGAGTCCCCCCGGGGCCACGGCTCTGGCCCCGTTTGAAGATCAAAGCGGCCCGAGTAAAACAGCATGCTTACAGGTGTGGGGAAATTGAAAATTTCCTTGGCCTACTGTGGTTTTGAATGCAACAGGAAGTCTACGTTCACACGTGTGCGTGTTTGTGATTCCGCATCTGCAAACCCACGTCAGCGTGTTTCACTGACTGCGGCTCCGTGCGTAAAGCGAGGCCGCGTTATCCAGCGGGACTTTGATGGCGCACCTGAGCAGAGCTGAGAGATGAGTGAGGATGGAGGGGAGCTCTTTCTTTTTTTTTTTTTTTTTTTTGAGGGATTAGTGACTTCTAACACCTGTTTTGGATAAAACCACAATAAAAAAAAAAAACAACAACAACACACACCTCAGTCAAGCTCAAGTATGCACTTTACTCCTCTCCTCTCCACTTTGTGTTTCTCTGTTAAGAGGACCAGTCATGTCAGGCTTTGCTTCTTTTTTTTTTTTTTTCTTTTTTGTTTTTGGTGAAAGGGAGAACGTTTAGCTTTTGAGGCTATTTGTGCTTCTGACTCTGTAGTGTGTTTATGTCCAATGGGAGGTGTCTGCGCCAGCTTCCTTAAAGGAGTAAGGGGGGGGGGGGTTGTTTGTTTCTCTGCTGTGCCAGGAGAAGTGACAGCCATTCCGGCTCTTTCACTGAAACACATTCATCTGTGTGAGAAAGGCGGCAGCTGAACTCAAGATGAAAGGCCGTGCAGGCTGAGATGCTCGGGACTGGACCGGACCGGACTCCAGAACCAACACAACACCGACAGACAGACAGACAGAATAACCTGCAGTTGTGTCACTGCAGTGAACAGTCAATAATGTTTTTGCATATTAATCATCTTCTGGAAACCAAACCGACCAACCGGCTGTGAACTTTGCGACGTCCCCTTCCAAGAAATCAGTTTCCATAGAAACACAAAGATTATCACCACTGTGACTGTTTCTGCGAGGCCAAGTTTAATATACTTCACCTCACACACAATCCTCTTGACAAACTGGAAAGAATGTGATTTGTTTTGGGTTTTTTTTTTTTTTTTTTTTTTTTTGCACATATATGTATATACAGTCATGGAAAAAATGATTAGACCACCCTTGTTTTCTTCAGTTTCTTGTTCATTTTAATGCCTGGTACAACTAAAGGTACATTTGTTTGGACAAACATAACGATAACCACAAAGATTGCTCATAAGAGTTTTATTTAAGAGCTGATATCTTACCATTTTCCATGGTTTTCTTGATTATAACCTAAATCACTTAAGTTTTTACATCAATAGCTATGGCGTACTGCCAAAAACACTGCTTTTATGCATTCAGTGTTTTCTTTTCTGTCTGTTTTAGTCACATGATGACGTTTAGTGGTACCAGGTATTAAAATGAACAGGAAAGTGAAGAAAAAATGCTGGTCTAATAATTTTTTCCATGACTGTGTATATTTTCTTGCTATTTTGCGCCTTTCTTGATTTTCCACCGAGTCACGTGATTCATCTAAAATCATCTGAGAGCCAAACAGCTCACGTGGAACTAAATATAACTCGGGTCTGGCCCGCACACATTCATTTCACCAGACGGGGTCAAACTCAATGAGAGGATGTGGCGTTTGTTTTAGGAGTTTTCTCTGAAAACAGGCGCACCGACAAACTCTTTATAATATCTTTTATTTCTGCGGTGTGGCTCCATTTAGGAAGTTTCACACATAAATGACTTAGTTTAAAAGATGCAGCTATTTTATCTGATTAACTCCATAAATGTAAAATACAAGAGTTCACAGTGTCGCATAATGAAGCAGCTATTAAGAGAAAAAGACTTTTTAACTTCATCATCTTGAGCGGAACGAGATTAGAAGAAACATTAAAACTTTATTTGTGCTATTTTGTCTTTGTTTTGTCAATATGTTGATTTTTTTTTTAGAATAATTTGGAAAATAATTTGCGTTTGCGTGTCTGTAAATTAGCTACAGAGCGTTTTTCATTTCATTTTATTTTTTATTTTTGCTTTTAATTCCCTTTCCTGGTCATTCACTATTTTCACATTTCTGTCTGTAGAGCGATTAAACTGCCATGAAAATAACTGCAGAAATAAAGGCCGGCGGATGATTTGACGTCATCCTGACAGCAGGTCGCTGCTCCATATGGGTCGCACATATGTCTGTTACTATCTCACCAAACTGTCCTTTGTTTATTAAAGTGGTCAGCAGCGTAAAAACCAGAGTGCTGATCAGTCATAATATCCTTTATCACGTTTTTCAGCTGATCTGACCATCAAGGCTAAACAGGTGCACCTCTGTCAGCTGTGCGCATTCAGAAAAATTCAAAATGACATCACGGCATTGCATTTAAGTAACATTCCTTTCAAGACTGTTAAAAATAGAAACAGTAAAAATATATATGTTTCAGATTAAGCTAACAAATATCTAAAAACGAATAAACAACCATACAAACTCATCCAGCAGCCGGATCGTTGCTGAAGAACGAAACCTGCTGCTGTGACGCGTCCTGAACCCTCCAACCCTCCAACACTTGGTCCTTACGGATCTGAATCACTCACGTGGGTGTTTTTATTTTTATTTTTATTTTTATTTTTGGGAATGGAATATTCTCAGGTGTTCCAGCCCTTTTGCGCGTGTTGCGTGTGCGTGAGTTCATCAGAAACAGCGGACGCCTGACTCCCTCTCACGACGCATGCGTCGCAAACCGACAACCGCGGCTCAGCGCGCGCACACACGCGGCCTTCTGGAGCATCACTGAGACTCACCGAAATCCCAGGAGGCCCCGCGGTCCCGCGCCTGTTTACCTGCCCAGACTTTGTCTTCACCCGGATTAACGCAGAGATTAAAACTCCATTTAAACCGTTATGGTTCCCGTTTTCCCGGTTCCTTAAACGCAACCAGCGACATCTCAACACCTTCTCTTGCTGTCACACGTGACGGAGGTGTGACGCTCGTGCCCTCTGATGCAGGTAATGGATGCGCCATGACGCAACAACTCATCGTTCTTTCAGGGTTTTTCCTCCTCTTGGTTTGTTTTTACTGAATTAACTGTAAATAAACGGTGTTTATTCAGATTCTAATGTCAGCAATAAAAAAAAAACGAGCTCGCAAACATTTTAGTCTAATAAAAAAAAAAAAAAAAAGTTTAGTTTCTCTTTTGTTTGGGGGGGGGGGGGGGGGGCGCAACAATGTACAAAGAGCAGCGAGGAGGAGGAAATCGCTTCCTTTTCTGCAGATCGATATGAGCTCAGCAGGAGCCGAACAGGAGCCGAACAGGAACCGCCATCGACGGACCGTGTGTGGAGCTGACCTTTCCCGCTCCCCGCAGGTCACACCTTCCTCAGCCGAGGAGGTCACCGGGCCGCAGGGGCCGCTGGGAGGCGGGATGCTACATTTTTTATATATTTACACCAATTATGTTTCTGTTTGTAAATGTGACAATCACGCAACCATCTCAGATTACATGCTCTCAATTTGCAATTTAAAAAAAAAGTAATCTAATAGAAAGTGTCATGCTTAAAAAAAACAAACAAAGATATCTACATCAGAGTTGTAGCCTCCCTCGAGCATCCTGGTTATTTACTGAATCAGTTTCTCAGCAGCTTGTAGAACAAGAGGCAGCGTTGCCTGCAGTCAAGCAGCTCCGGGACAAGGGGGGGGGGGAGGGGGGGGGGGGGGACACTCTCTGCAGCAGCAGCAGCGGCGGAGAGGCGGCCTGCACCGGGTAACAAGTCCCGGTACGCGTCCGTGACGCGCGGCAGCGATGACAGCCGCTTATCCACGCGGCAGCACGTGCAGCCAGCAGAAGCAAACACCGGCTCCTCTGGCGTACTTTATTTTATTTTTTATTTTTATTTTAAGGAGGAATATTTTAAGTATTCCGTTTGAGGAGGCACAGCGGCGCCACACACACACACACACCGTCAAACTCACACGCGCGCCTGGAGCGGTTTTTTAAAGGCGTTTGAATTAATAACAGGAGCGCGGGAACACATGTTCTCCTCCAATAACGGGTTATAACCAGACTGTACAGAACCAGGACGGGTTCAAGTTCACGGATGGGTCCAACTTTTTGGGCAGTGGGGGGAGGGGGGGGGGGTTCAGCGTCGCGTAAATGAGTTGTTGCCAACTAAATACGTGACAGGATTTTATATACTGAGTAGAAAAAGCTCTGCAGCAGCCTGACGTGCACGTGCAAAAAAAAAAAAAAATCAGTTTGATTTATTTAAATGAGAATAAAATAGTCTATTACAGCAATTTCTATAACAAAAAAGTGAGATTTTTGGGTTACTGTTTTGTATTTATTTGGTTTCCCCTCTGACGTCACTGTAGCAACACATCTGGTTTATTTAAGCACCGAAGCAACAATTTAACTGTCAGTGAGGAATTAAGAGAGTAAAACTGAACAAATACACACTTCTGAGAATCTTCAGAACAAAACAAACTAAATGCCAAAGACATGCAGCCCAACAGCATAAAGGACGACAGAGAAAAGAATATTTAGCACTTGCGACACCTTTTATTATATATGTATGCAGTAAAATTCTTATCACAATAAGGAAGAAAACACCTCTTAAAACTTTGAACAAAAGCACATTAACGAAACAACTGCCCGTGTTCAGCTCGTCATTGTACATATTTATAGTAAAGAAACATTCTTTATAAATACTGTTTCATCTGTAGCAAGTAAATACCATAATTTAATTACAAATGGATAAATATGGCAGCTGATATTTACAAAAAGGAAAAGGGGGGGTGTAGTTACAGGAAAAAAAAAAAAAAAAGAAAAAATCCAACGGCACAACGTTTATTGTCCTCACAATCTTCCAGATAGTATTTCACAATTTCGAACTTGCAAAGCACAAAACATCACAAAGTGAAGCCCAGCAAACTAAAACATACATTCACAAGCGTTAATATTGTGTTCTGGTTGAGTTTAAACGTTAACTTTGGCACTCTCTCCAGTTCCATAGATGTTTTAGTATAGTACAATCAATTCGCCTTGGAATCACAATATTCAACATTATAGTACAATTGTCGTGGTAATGTGCACTAAAAGTCCAGTTAGAGAAATAGCTACCATTGAAGGAACATCTATACACCGAAAAAGACCGACAAACTATCACAACCAACGGGGGGAAAAAGTGGGCTTTTAGTCGTTATTTACAATATGAAATACACCTCAGATATTTTACATATTTTTCCTCTGTTGGCTATTATTATCTTCCCTGGCGGATCAGAAAGAACTGAATAAAAAATAAATGTTTTCGTGTGCCTCTTGTGTGCATGTGTGTGTGTGTGTCCCACGGTCTCCCACGGTAACCGTGGCTTCGTGTTTTTTTCAGGTTAGTCCTACACGTACCACTCACTGAAGTTGGAGGACAGGCCGCTGTGGCCGGTGGCGTTGTGGACCGCCGAGGCCGGGGACAGCGTGGTGTTGCTCTGGGTCTCCGTGGTGGGGGACACCAGGCCCGGGGGGGTGGACGACTCGTAGCCGGAGCTGGCTGCTGGTGACGAGTCCGATGCTGGTGGGGACGATTCATGGACCTGATTTAAAAAATAAATATACATATATATATTAACAATATGAAGAATAAAAGAGATATTGTATCTGCAAATTCAATGCATTTGATAAAATGAGATAAAAATAGAGTGAATGTGTGAAAGAGAAGAAAAGAACATCTAAAACCAACAGCACAATAAACCCTTTTGTGAGTATTTACCTTCATGTGCTTCCGTAGGGAGCTGGGGTGCGTGTAGGACTTGTCGCACATTTTGCAGAGGTATGGCTTGTCTGACGTGTGCACGTGCATGTGTTTTTTTCGGTCGCTGCTGTTTGCAAATCTCCTGTCGCAGCCTTCAAACTCACACTGGAACGGTTTCTCTCCTGGAAAAAGCAAAAATAAAACGAGACATAAGCATTTTTTTAATACGGCGCCGTGCGTAACAGTCAAATACAAAAGTTAAAAAGAAGAATCCCCGGAAATAACGTTTTTAAAACAACTCGTGACATCAAAACAGAAGTAAAAAAAAAAATTGGGAGTTTAAAGCTACTTTAAAAACGGGAGGAGGGGCGCATCTACATGTTATTTAACCCAAATAATGCGCATAGTTATTTAGAGGGGGGGGTGGGGGGAGGACAAGGCCGTCCTCTGTGGCAGAAAGGGGGGGGGGGGGGTGCCATTTGCTGGGAGACAATAAAAATCTAATTAGCACGTGATCAATTTCATGGCAGCGCCATGAATTTCCCAAGAAAATAAGTCCAAATGTGAAAAGGCTGATAACGGCCCGGTCTGGCACCTGGAACCGGATCAGAACAGGGGAAAAAAAACAAAAAGGCACAGATAAATCCACACACACACACGGCTCCGAACCGAACCGAATCAGGTTCATCTTTAAAAGAACAGAAAAAAAAAGCCTCAGTAGAGAAGGATAAATGAGGAGCTGAGGGATATTTTAAGCTCTCGTGTCGAGCTGATGCGACTTACTACGAGCCGGGCTGCTGTTTACTACGCACGCGAAGCGCTGCCACCGTCCCCTTTGACCCATTTCTACCGTTTAACCACGGCAATAAAAAAAAAAAAAAAAAAAAAAAGAAGAAGTAGTGAACGGGGTCCCAGTTTGAACTGTTTTCCGCGCGTTTGGAAAAAAGAATAAACTCCAAACGAGCCGCGGAAAAGGAAAATGTTTTATCACTCCATCCTAAAGTCCCTCCTGGATCTGATCCCGAATCTACTTTGTCTCTACGAATACTACTTTAGATGCCGAAAATACCTCTTAATCAGGTTTTATTCGCGGTTCCAGCCAGGACACAGTTACAACAGTGGAACAAACGCACATTTACGCACGCGGTGCCAACTACCAACCATCTTACATTTCTCTTACCATTTAAAAAAAAATAACGTATTAAATCATTTTAAAAAAAAATGTACCTGTATGCGTCCTTTTGTGTATCTTCAAGTTTTCCGAGCGCGCGAACACCTTCCCGCAGCCCGGGAACGGGCACGGGAACGGCTTCTCCCCGGTGTGGACCCGAATGTGGTTCACCAGCTTGTACTTCGCCTTGAACGGCTTGCTCTCCCGGGAGCAGTCCTCCCAGAAGCAGATGTGGTTGGTCTGCTCCGGCCCGCCGACGTGCTCCACGGAGACGTGCGTCACCAGCTCGTGCATGGTGCTGAAAGTTTTGTTGCAGCACTTCTTGGGGCTGCTGAGCTGCTCCGGGTCGATCCACTTGCAGATGAGCTCCTGCTTGATGCACTGCTGCCTCATGTAGCGGAAGAAGGCACCGGGGTGGTGGTGGTGGTGGGCTGCCATGTTCATGCCCATGTTCATATTCATGGAGCCGTACTGGTTGTGGAGCTGCGCCGCCGAGTACGGGTCGGTCCGCGGGCTGGACACCTGGTGGTACTGCTCGGAGCGGCCGAACACCTCCCCGGGCAGCCCGAGCCGCATCTGCCCGTTCAGGACGTTCGGGGAGCCGTGGGAGCCGTGCTGGTCGTGGATCCCCGGGAAGAGGATGTGGCCCTGAGCGTCCGTGTGGGAGTGATGGAGGGATCCCGCCGCGGGGCCGAAGAGCGCGTGCTGGCCGCCCGCCGGGGAGGATTCACCGAAGCCGCGGCTGCGGAACAGAAAGTCCCTGGTGGAGTTGAAAGGGGGAGCCCGCGTACGACGTGACGTGCGCGGCGTGGGCCCCCAGAGCCGCGGCGGGGTAGCCCGGCGCCTGGGAGGTGAAGGCAGAGCTCTGTCCCGGGGAGAGGTCGTGGTTCAGCTTGAACGCGCCCATGTGCGCGGAGTCCACGAAGCTGTTCTGAGCCAAACTCAAGTCTCGGTCCGGCATCTCCGTGGCCGAGTGATGCCTGAACGAGCCCACTCCCAGTCCGGGGAACTGGTGACCAGCATCCAGCAGCATCGTTCACGAGCGGGATGTTCTGTTTTCTGCTCAAACCTACAGCGAATCAATCAACAAAAAAAAAAAAAAAAAAAAAAAAAAAAAAAAAAATCAAATGTTGATGCTCACGCGCAACGATTCAACTTCCAGCTTTGGAAACACCATCAAGCCGCTGCTCCGCTCATGATTCAAAACAAAAAAAGAAAAGAAAAAGGAAAAAAGAAAGGAAAAATAAACACACCGGGTGACCGAACAACGAATTTTACTTCTGCTTTTACTTGTAACCGGAAAAAAAAAAAAAAAAATCCCCAAAAAACCGAAGTGAAGAGTTTCCGTGTATCCTTTCTCTCCTGGACTACGTTTTTTAAAAAACACACTCGAATAATTAAAACCGATTATCTTACGAGCAGCTGGAGCGCCTGAAAAAACGCCGCCCGCTCCAATCGTGCGCGCGTCGACGTGTCTGGTCCCTGCCAGCGTTTATCTCGGAGGGTCCCTGTTTCTCCGTGAACTGGCTCTTCCTCCTCTTCCGCCCCCTTTAACTGGAGCGCGTGCATTCGCTCCGCGCGGCCTCATTGGCCGCCGCGCCTCATCAATCCCAGGTGCTCCTCCAATGGCAGGTAGCGCCTCCGCGGCTTAATGGTGAAACGCCATTTTCCACTAATCATTACCGCCTACTTTTTAGGAGAAGATTTTTTTTTTTTTTTTTTTTGGAATGGATCACGACGAGGGAGAGGAGGAAATGTGTGTTTTTCTTTACTGTTTCTTTTAATGGTTTTTCTGCAGAGCGGTAATAAAGATGACAGAGCGGCTCAGAGAGAATTTAGCGCGTCGCGGATTTGTTGATTTAGTTCCAGCTCTGTTTATTTCGAACATGTTTAATGGATCATGTAGCCGGTGCTGTTTCGGTTCCATCTGGAGCCGAGCGGTTGTGGAGCAACCACAACTGGGCCTTTTAGTGGTTCTCGGTTTCTCCCAGTGGAAAACCACTACCGGTTGTTGCTGGTTCTTTACTGGTCCCAGTACATTCCCAGGTCTGTTTCCTCGGTAGTTCTCACCTCCACCGCTCCAATAAAGTGGCATGTTGTGGTGGAGCGCGTGAAGGTTCGGGTTAACCCTTACTGATCTGTGGACCCAGCAGCGAGCTGGAATGTTTTTTCTTGATTAATACACTGAGGGAACAGCTATGAAGCTCGTGTTTGAAGCGTAAAAATGACGTCACGGTCCAACTTCATTTTTACGCACTATTTCTGTAAACGCGTCAAACCAAAGCAGTAAAGTAAAAAAAAAAAAAAAAAAGGGAAAAAAAGTGCTTTTTACTAAATTTACTAACCTCCTGACAGGAGCTGTGCACTAAACCTGAGCTGAAACGGTTAAAAGTCCAAGCCGTGCGTTCCAGCTGCTCTCCAAAGGAAGTTTACGCATGAAAAATCCCGTCCCGTCACGCAAACCCACTTCCGGGTCCGTCCGAGTTCTGGACGGCAGAATAACGGTGACAGGCGAGAAAACATTTAAAAAAAAAAAAAAAACTTTTTTTTTTTTTCTAACTGGTGTTCCTCCTGGCTCAGAGCGGGACAGGCTGTGCGCCATTCTTCCCAGTCTTCCCAGTTCTATTTCTACCCGCACCGCAGGAAACGGCAGGAACCGATCCAAGTTCAAAGTCACGTCTGCCGACCCCTAGAAGAAGTTCTTTTTATTCCGCAGACCCTTCCCCAGATAGGGAGAGAAGAAGAAAAACGCGTCTGGAGGTGTGTTTCCCGTCTGCTGGGAAAAGAAAAGCAGCTTTAATCCACCGAAAATCCCCGAAGAGCCTTTCAACAGGTTTTTGGAGGCACGAACGCGCGCGGAGACGTAACAAACACATCATATTACACAATCATTCACAAATAAGAAATAAGAGGCAGCTTTAATGCTTTATGTATATATAAATATATATATAAAACACATCAATAAGATCAACAACCACAGCTTTTCCTGCAGACTGAAATCAACGCCAAAGGCGCATTTGTGCGCGTTTGTGCGTATTTGTGCGTGTGTTATCTGACAGTATCAGTATGTTAACAGACTGGAAGGTTCCTTGTTTGGCTCCTTGTGACCTTGTGTTTCATGGATGTTTGACCTTTAACCCGTTAAGACCACATATGCTGCCCTCTTGACTCCTTTTGGTAAAATAACCCAGTTTATGACAAAGCGTCTTTGTTTTAAAGACAAGGAGAGAAGTTTAAGAACCACCACCACCCCCCCCCTACCCCCCCTCACCCCCCTCCTCCTCCTCCTCCTCCCTCCAGTCTGAAGCATCGCAGCTTTAGGTGATTTGGAAGTTATAAGCCAACAAAAATTAACCCATTAATTCATTCCTTTTTTAAGAGTCCAAACTCCTGTTCTGCTCGTTTTCTCCTCCTGACGTGTCGGAGCGTGATGGATGTGGGAAATGTAGCACAATAGAGCAGCGCGAGGACATGTGAAGGGCCAACGTTTGCGCGTGAACGATATTCATAAACCGTGGAGCAGCAGGGAGAGAAGCTGAAATAAAGATTTATTTATTCCTGCATGGATCAGTTCAAAAACCACTTGATCTATGAAACAGAATCCTTAAAAAAAATAAAAAATAAAAAAATAAACAGAGCACCCGCTCCTCTGCAGTGTTTTATGGTCTTCCAGAAGGAGCTGGGCGTGATTTCTTTATTTAACAACGTTCATGGTTTAACGACACACACACAGCTGATTTTTATTTATTTATTTTTTTTTAACTTTAAAAATTATTATACAAATATATAACAAAGCTGAAGTGGTTCAGGCAAACAGCAAAGTCTGGAGACAAAACATCTTAAACCGATCCGCATCTAATTATAATTTAATGCGACGCAGCGTATAAGCGAACATTAAAGTAAAGCCCGTCGCTTCAGTCGCTGATTATCAAGTTCATAAATCAGCTGAAACTGGAGAGCACGTGCTGCAGCCCCTATAATACGGACAACTTCCTTCTCTGACATGATGGAAATCAATTACACTTACAATTTATGTGTTCATGGAGGAGAAAATGCGCTGCTGGCGGAGCCGCGCAGCTTTGATGTGTTTTCATGTTCAGGCCACGAGCGAGTTGTTGCACAAGTGGAGGAAAGTTTGGAGGCCAGTTTATTACAGAACAACTGGAAAAGAGATTAAAGACGAAACAAGGATGGATGCACAGCTGTTTGCAGCTGGAACGTCACTGGAAAATCTCCTTTAGAGTTATAGGAATATATATATATATATATATATATATATATATATATATATATATATATATATATATATATATATATATATATATATATTCACACATAGTTGGAGCACTATAGAAATAATTTTGAATGAAGATTTATGATTATTTTCCTTGTCATGTCGTAAAATGACATTTTCAGCTTGTCGCCTAATTTTATTTTTATTATTATTTTTTTATATATATATTTTTTTTTTTTAAACACAGCAGCCATAATATCCAGAAACATACTGGGAAAATAAAAATACTGTGTAATAACTGGGTAAAAGGTCAGAAGCAGAAGAACCTAAAATGGCGTTTATTTCAGCTGGATTTAATTTTTGACGCTCGTGCGCTCAAACAAGCCTTTATTTTATTTTATTGGTGAATTAGACGGTGTCTTGAAAGCTGAACCTTTTCTATAAATTCGTTTTGCTTGCACAGAATAAAATTAACAAGGTTAAATAAAAAATAAAATATCAATGAGACATTTTGCCACTGTTTGGAATTATATATATACATATATATATATATATATATGCATATATATATATATATATATATATATTTATATATATAAAACGTACGTCCACTTGCAGAGGCTTGTTATTATTATTATTTATGATGACTGTTATTCTTCTCTACTTAAGGAGGAATGACGTCACCAGAGCAGGGGATGAATGAGGACGCACTTGTCACATAAAGTGTATTTCGGGGATCCTCGCGCACCGACACTAGTAAACAGAGAGCCGCGCGCGCGCAGATCTGCCGGTAACTTCGCGAGCCCCAACTTTTTGGAGTCGGCGGCGGTGAAGGGAGTGAGGGGGCGGAACCCCGCTGAGCCCCCGCGCTGAACGGCAGCCAATCGCTTCGTCCTCCTAACTGCCAGTCACAGAAATCCGTCCAATACCCGCGGTGCCATTTCTAAACTGAATTCCCCACTGCGTCCTCCAACTGTTGTCGGTTCTGCCAATCGCTTGAGGACAGAGTGGGGAAAAGGAGCAAGCAGAGTTAGAGGCCGGACAAAAGAACTTATAGACCCCCTTATATACATATTTTCCTAATGTTTTAGAGAGCGTGTTGTGGTTTAAAAAAAAAAAAAAAAAAAAAAAAAAGGCAGTTAGGGTGAGCGCGGATGGACTTGTTTGTGTAGTTATGGAGCCCCCTTTAAGCAAGAGGAACCCGGCGATCAGATTAGCGGATTTGGCAGCGACTCAACCCCTTCCTCATCAGAATATGACAGGCTTCCCGGGGCTAGGGGGGCATCACCCTCTCTCCCACCATGCCCACCTCCACCCTGGGGAGCTGGGCAACGACCCCGGAGTGGCACTCACTCCATTTGGACCAGAGCACATGGCACAGACAAGCGCTCTCAAACTTAGCCCGTCTCAGCACATTCAGAGCCATCATCCCGAAGCCCAGACCGCGGCGGGCTTCGCTTCTGCTCAGACCACCGTCGGTTTCCCCGTGGCCCACCCCCACTCAGGCTACTCAAGCAGCAGGGACTTCATCCTCAGGAGAGAACTCTCAGCCTCTGCTATGCACGCGCTTGGCGACCAGCATAGTTCCGCCTCCTCCCCTCATCACCATGGCATGTTCATCTCCCCAACAGGTGCTTATGGGCACGCGGAGAGCGGGGCCCATTCACTTTTCACTGGACTCCACGAGCAGGCGTCCCCAGGTGCCCACCACCACCACCACCATGCCCTCAACGGGCAGATGCGCCTGGGGATCCCGGGGGACGTGTACGGCCGGCCGGAGCACTTCGGGCCCAGGCCGGACCACTACGGACCGAACTCCCTGCACAGCTACAACTCCATGAACCTCAACGTCAACATCGCGTCGGCTCCTCACGGGGCCGCGGGGGCTTTCCTGAGGTACATGCGGCAGCCCATCAAGCAGGAGCTCATCTGCAAGTGGGTCGACCAGGAGCAGAGCCAGAAGAAGCCCTGCTCCAAGACCTACAGCACCATGCACGAGCTGGTCAACCACGTCACGGTGGAGCACGTCGGCGGACCGGAGCAGAGCACCCACGTCTGCTTCTGGGAGGAATGTCCGCGCGAGGGGAAGGCGTTCAAAGCGAAGTACAAACTGATAAATCACATCCGAGTTCACACGGGGGAGAAGCCGTTCCCGTGCCCGTTCCCGGGCTGCGGGAAGGTGTTCGCGCGGTCGGAGAATCTAAAGATCCACAAGAGGACTCACACAGGTCAGTACGACGTCTCGTTGTGTTAAAAACCCGCTGGAAACACGTCTCTTGATCGCTCTGTGTGATAAAATACCGGAGTCCACCTTCTCACGTCTTAAACGGACTCCGAGGAGGTTGTGCGTAAATGCGCACAGAACATTTTAAAATAATAACTCTTTAACGAGTCTGCGCAACAAGTAACTGTTTCATTTCCGTTCTTAAATCTAAACTTTGTGTGTGTGTGTGTGTTTTTTTTTAACTTACCAGGAGTAGGCGTGAGACGATTAGGAGGCATACGATTTGTAAAACGTGCTTACGTACATACGAGCCCGCACGCGTAAATGTAATTGTCCTCCGGCGCGGGACGTTTACGCAAAAGCGCAGTCAACATATGGAAGGTGTTATGATCCGATCCCTGACGTCTGAAGATAAAGACACGTGGAACCGTCGGGGAGACTAGTGTCCGGTGGACTCACGGCAGCTCCGGTTCCGCGTGGAGAGAAAGTCCGTCCGGGTGGGCTGACAACCAGAACAGCTGCACTGGGATGAAAAATCAGTCCAGGGTGGTTTAATTTTAAAAGTAAAGACTGTTTCCATAACAGCCCCCCTGAGAATTGTTTCTGTCACTCGCAGACAAATGGAGACTATTTATTGGACAAATAACACTTAATAATCATAATAATAATAAATTATTTTGACTTTTTCAATGCTGCCGAATCACGTGCAGTCCCTAGAGGAACTAATATTTGACCAAAAGCATCAGTCATCAGAGTCCTAGTTGCACATTTTTTGTCTAAATATCTAAATTGTAAAATAACGCAAAGCACACTGGCGGAAATGCGCGTTTTGGAGACCATATATATATGTGTGTGTGTGTGTGTGTGTGTGTGTGAAGGCTATAACCAGATTCCACTGCGGTGCACAAACGTCTCCTGGTGGTCTCCTGAGGGCCCCCCTGTCCCCCCCCCCCACATACACACACACGTATAAACCAGAAGGCCTCGAGGCGCGTCACACGTGTTCACGCGGTCCAGCCGCTTTAGTGGGTGTGGAGCAAAAAACCAGACTAATGAGAAAACGGATTCTTTGTTGTGTTTATAAGAGGTAAAAGTTTATGAGTTGTGATCCAGCGGAGTCCAGAAAGCGTTTTCCCAGTCTTCCTGACATCCGAACCCACGTGACACCGCGTCTGTTTCTGTCTTTTATCCACAAAGGAGAGAAGCCCTTCAAGTGCGAGTTCGACGGCTGCGACAGAAAGTTCGCCAACAGCAGCGACCGGAAGAAGCACTCCCACGTGCACACCAGCGACAAGCCCTACTACTGCAAGGTCCGCGGCTGCGACAAGTCCTACACGCACCCGAGCTCGCTGCGCAAGCACATGAAGGTGCACTGCAAGTCCCCGCCGCCGCCCCCCTCCTCCACCACCAACGTCACCTACATCTCCTCCGCCAACCCGCTGGGGGACCCGCTGTCCCCCGCCCCCGAGCCGCACCGGAACCGCTCGGCGAACCTCTCCCCGCAGGTCACCAACCTCAACGAGTGGTACGTGTGCCAGGGGAGCGGCGGGCCGAACCACCTCCACACCCCCCCCAGCGACGTGCCCACGTCGGACTCGGACGACGAGGACTCTTTCAGAGGTTCAGACCCGAGGACGATGCTCTGATGTTCACCTGACTGTCGAACCCGGTCCGGTTTAAGAGTTCTGGCCCATCTGGGTGGGATGCAGAAGTAGCCGGTAACATTAGTGACACTGAGATTAGAGGAAAATCACATTTAACTGCGGGTGCAATCTGGAAAACATTTCTCCAGGTGACCCCTGACCTTTGACCTACATGTAAATCACTACTATCAAATGAGCAATTTTTAAAAAATGTAATAAAACTTGACATTTATAGTTAAATACACTCCTCATTTCCAATCCCGATTCGACCAGAACCTTTAAGAATCATTTTTACAGGATGAACATGCAGCGTTTTAATTAACTGCACGACTCCAGACTAAACTGGTTTTGCTGAACTGGGATCTTCCAGTTAATAACTGGACCGCAATCAATCACTGTCACATTAGAGACGTTTAAGAGGGGAAAGGTTTCGCTCGCAACCTCACAAACGCCAGCAAAGACTTCATGGACAAAATCTACGCTAGAAACAAGTCTTTTTTTTTTTTTTTTTTTTTTTTTTTTTTTTAAATTTCACATTTTCTTCAAGATGTGGTACAAACTTTGGAAAAAAACAATAATAATTAAAAAAAAAAAAAAAAAAAAAAAAAAAGGAGGGACGCATCTGAGTTTCATAATGGTTCTAATTTTTCAGATTTATACAATTAATGTGTTTCGATGAAATTTTGTAATATTTAAGAATTATTTAAGTCTATATTTTATGCAAAATACGCAAGTGTGATGCTTGTTAAAGAGTCCGGCGAGTCCCCTGAGACCCTAAACGTCCACACTGACGGGCCCCGACCCGGGAGAACATGGATGTATGTAACTGTACTGATGCTTGTGAATGTCGTGTAGATTTAACCACAAAACCGTTGTTTTGTACAACTGTAATTTATTTTTGCTGGTATCAGTGTTGTTCTGAAATTACAAAAAAGATGAAGAAGAAGAAGAAGAAGAAAAAAAAGCACCAAAGAGTAATAATATCAGTTTTTGGTGACGTCTCTCTTCAGATCTGTTGAAACTTTTTCCAGCTTATTTTTTAATCTGTGTTCTGTAAAAGAAGCAAACATCTACTTGAATAGGCTGTGTAATGTGAAGTTCCCTTTCTCGCATGCCTTTTTGTAGTGATCTGTCTTTAATATAGAGGTGCATGGTGCCACTGGACATTCTGGATAAAGTTAAAAAGAAAAGAAAAGAGAGTGGGAGTGAAAGAGAGAATCTTGATGTTCAAGATTTAATTTACGTATAAAATTCATTCCACAATTTCACTAAAAAAAAGAGAAAAAACAACACAGGACTTATAGCCTACAGTAAATAATTAACATGTCAAATGATTATGATTGAAGTGAAATTGATCATTTTCTGCTCATTAAGACGTTTATAAGATATAAATGGACTGTCAATTTAGCTGCTGGTTGTGAGATTATTTTATTTTATTTTTTTTTTACCTCTTGTACTTGGGTTTTTATTAGAAAGCTGTACGTTTTCTTGTCGAATAATTACAGTTTGAAATGTCAACTCTGAATAAGAGTCAACAAATCATCCCTGGAGTGGAAAAAGATTTAAAGCTTCAGCATCTCTGTTCCTGTAAATATCCAGAAACGGGCCCAGGACGCAGCTTTGGACCAATCACTGAGCTAATGGGAAAACTTACACCCCCCCCCCACCCCCCAACCCCCCACCCCTCTGAAAGCCCTGCGACGACACACAAAGCAGCCGAGGCATGAATCATTCATGGGAAAAAATAAAAGATAAAAAGATATCTGACAATAAGCAGATCCTTGTATAGAGTGTATAAAACAACGAATACGAGTGGGGGGTGAGGGGGTGTGTGTGTGTGGGGGGGGAGACCTCTTATTTCCTCCATTAAAACGCGCGAGCTCACTTTCAAAGAGGTGTCCGTCCAGTCCATAGAATTAAAATTGACCAACGCCACTTCAACGCCACTGGGGGGGGGGGGGGGGGGGGGGGGGGGGGGGGGGCTTTGACGGTCTTCACGGCGCGTTAGGATTCTCTAAAGCGACCGGACACCGTCTGAATGTGTCCGGTCCCGTTAACTGCCTCTAAATGATCCATAATCAGGAGGAGATGACGCACGAGAGAGACGTTCAAAGTCATAATGAAGTGAAGGAAATCAAAAAAAATGACACCCAGGTATATGTTCAGGTCTGCCTGGGGGGGGGGGGGGGGGGTCACCTCTTTAGCAAAACGAAGCCTCAATAAAACACAACACCTTCAGGTTTGTCTACCTGTAAAACACAACTTTTATACATTTTACAGCTGTCTCGTGATTTATTTTTTTTTTTTTTTCGTGAATTTGACTTTTACGGGCGTCGGGGGGCCAAAAAGAGGAGCGTCCCCCCTTGTTGGAAACTAAATAAACACGATGAAAACTAAGCAGAGAGACAGTTGGTGCGGGATTAAAAAAGTGGAGAGACTTAATAAAAAGGAGTGAAGCGGTCACCCTTCAGCGGAGAGGCGCTTTGAAGTCCAACTTATTATTTGAGGAATACTTCCCGGTTGTCCTAACGACGCCGCTCAAAGGGAACCGCGCGCCTTTGTCAGCGATTTGTTCTCCTTTAGTGGGATGTCCGTGGAAATCACTTACACGGGCCACCTTTACGCACTGCCTGCAAATCAGTAACTGGCGGAGTCAGACATGCAGACGCCACTTTGGAGAGGACAAAGCGAGAGGAAAAAAAAAAGAAGAAGAGAAAGAGAAAGAGGTCGGAGTGAAAACGTCGCGGCCTTTAAAAAAAGGTTGAAGGATCATTTCTGAGACGAGCGAGGAAGCAAAACAAGCGTTTATCCATCTCCTGAATGCTGCTGGCACAATGCGCACGAGAAGTTGCATGCGAGGTGATCATTCCAGTCACAAAAGTTAAAAAAAAAAAAAAAAAAGGCGGTCATTTGATCCGAACACCTGCGCCCGCGGGAGGGCGCGCGGGCCTGCGCTTGGCTCACCTTCACCGCCGCGGAGGGACAAGTGCGCCTTTTTTTTTTTTTTTTTTTTAAAGAATTAATCCCTTTTATTTTAAATCTCCAGCTACATAAAGCAGGTGTTGAGATACAAGCAGCACCTCTTCACACCCCCCCCCCCCACCACCACCACCCCGACAACACAACACTGCACACAGAAGAACAACACAACCTTTAACACTCCTTCATCCTGCTACGAGCCACGAGAAGAATTGAGTGATAAACGGAAGTCAAGACCCCTGAAAATGAGAAAAAGAGAAAAAGAGGGACCCTGTAAATCAGTAGGAATTCAGCTGCTGTTAAAAAAAATGAATTTGACACATATACACCTTTAAGTCAAAGCACGACGTGAAATTTACTAAAATAATGAGAAGAGAAACGCCTTTTTTTTCTTTTTTTTTTTTTTTTACTTTTCCTAAGTGTCTATCCCAGTAATTAAAATAATTAGAAAGATTTGGCTGCCACTTCTCACATTTAATCCGTCGTGCAAAAGAAAAAAAAACGGGTTTAATAACAATGTTATTTGTAAATTGTTAAATGAAGGTGTGAAAGCAGGTAATTGGATTCATATAAAAAAAATGTGCCTTTGACAAAGAATTACAGCCGTTTATATCCCGAATCAAACTCCAACTGTGACTTTACTGCTTCAAACTTTTTGTTTTACAAATACACCCGCTGTGTGGCCACAGTTTATTTGCAGGTGTTGTGACAAGTTTTTTTTTTTTTTTTTTCCTGGCAGGTCCTTCTCTAACTGGTATTAGGAGCAAACCAGAAAAGCCTGCTGTCATTTTCCCTCCTCCAACAAGAAACAGTCCAGGACCCAGTTTAGCTTTTACCCGCTAACATGTGAGCTCCTCCGGCCTGCAGGGCGCAGCTCTGTGGCTAACGTGCCAATTAAAAGTTTACTGTTTTCATCCTCAGATTATGATTTTTATTTTTTAAACTCTTGTACCGTCGGACGCCTACGGAGGAAAAGTGGCGCCAACTTCATCAGCAGCGGTTTCACCCATCAGTCAACTGACCTGTGCTTTTTAATTTCATAAGAACTTCAATAAATCAATTTCGCATCATCATTTGGTTATTGTAAATAACGAAGATGTTTTTCTTTTCCTTCAGATGTCGAGTCTGTTCTGCAGAGACAGAGACGTAACTTTCAAACCAGAGGTGTCGAATCATTTCCACTGAGGGCCACATCAGCGTCATGGTGGCCCTCGAAGGGCCAGATTGACAGCATGAGTGTAACAAAATGTAATATAAATCAAAATAGATTAAACTACACCTCGTTAATTAACGGTTTTTGTATTTATTATGTATTCAAGTGTCAAATATTTAAGAATTATTATTTTACCAATTATTATATTAAACTCAGGGTTTGTGGTTGTAAACCTGCTCTTGCACAGGTAACGGTTAGAAGCGGAAGCGATTCTTTGTTTTTCTTGCAGGCTAAATTTAGCATACTTAGCATACTTAGTCCATTTAGCATACTGATACTAATTTTCTCATCGTTCATGAAACTTTCTTCCTTGTGCATCAAATTTTCTTTTCTTGAACATGTTGGGGTTTATTTGTAGAGGTCTTGCTCACGGTGATATACTGTTATCGTTGTGGGTAACAACGAAATGCATTATGGGAGATGTAGTTTATTGTCCATATGCGCTTTAAAGTGCACCGTAAGCTTATTTTAAGTCTTAAAAATCTCGGTTCAAAATTTAAGCCAATAATGCACAAACTCTCGAGGGCCACGTAAAATGACATGGCGGGCCACATTTGGCCCGCGGGCCTTGTGTTTGACACGTGTGCTTTAAACAATCAAAACCTGATTATTCCTGTGTTTTATGAAAGTAATTTACTTTTCACACACACACACAAAGAAGGGAAAAAAAATGAGAGTTGGGTACAAAAGAACATTCCAAATAAAATAAATATCGTAAATGTCTGCAACATTAGCATGCTTTGTTTCAATAAAATGAGACATAATTCATCTCAACATGATCAATTATTTTTAGATTTTATTTGACTTTCAAATGTACGTTAGGACAAGCTCTTAGCTCTTAATTTTTGTTCCGAGCCGCCGAAGATCACACGACGCCACAACGGCAGCACGTGAAGCTGAGCTGTCAGCGGCGGGGTTTAGCTAACTGATTTCCCGCGTTGTCACATGCATCAAGGCTACCTCGCAGTCACGGCACTGCTGTTCGGAAGAGCTCGGCGCATCACTCAGAGACTGACATAATATCTGGTGGCTCGGTAACATCTGTGGGGGAAGAGACTTGGTGCCGGTCCAAAGCCCCCATCCCGGGAACTGGGAGCCGCTCCAAGGCGGTAGGTGAGCGGAGCAAGGTCGTCCATGGACAACGGCGGGAGCCGGGCCCTGCAGTACCTCGCCCATTACGCGGCCAAGCGGCCAGAAAGTAGAAACCAGAGTGCAGATAAGCGTGAGCATGCTGCCCCGGTCGTCTCTTACTGAATTACAACACTTTCCTAAAAGCCTCTAAATGCAGGATGTAGGCTTCAGCGAACTTGGAAAGAAGGGATGAGTGGACGGAGGGAAACCGGTGAACTACTGCAGGTGCACGTTTCAGTGCGGTGCACTTTGGTTTGCGCCCAGGGATGAATGGGAAGTGCTAGACCGGACTAGAAGAAGCGGTGTTTAAAGCTTTATGTGCATCAGCTATAACACAGCAAAATCAGAATACTCAAATTAACACTCTCAGATTTGATTTCAACACTTTTGAAGTGTCTATATGGGTCCACACCATAAAGAGATAATTTAATTAACTTAAGTTCATTTTGGAGAGTTAGTACCTTAACATTACCGTATTTTCCGGACTATAAGCCGCTACTTTTGTGCCAAGCTTTAAACCATGAGGCTTATACAGAGATGCGGCTTTTCTATGAATATTTCTTCAGCCCTCAGGGGGCGCTCTAGCAGGAAGTGCAAAAAACCAAAAACAAACCAAGTAGTTAAAAGCTATTCTGTTTTTGTTCAGTAGCCTATGTTGGCTATGCTACTCTACATTCATTTTGTGAGCATCAATACCTATTATTATTGGACAAACTGATTAATCCAGGTGTGTCTGACCATTGTAGCTACTCAGACACACCTGGATTTATCAGTTTGTTGGTTCCTCAGTGGATTTCAGGGTTCTGAGCGGACCCGCCGCAGAGGTACGGTTTTAATCGCAGATCCGGACCGGATGCAGCGTGGAGCCAGCAGGTCCACAATCCGGCTCCAAAGTGGATCCGGCACTGAGTGCAAGTGGACCCCGATACATTTCGCGGGTCTGTTCCGGATGTCTTTGCTGTGTGGGGGGGTTTCAATACACAGGAGGAGGAAAAATCAATTCAGATATGTGAATAAACACTTATGGTACAAAATCTATCGATGTAAATATCTTATTTCTCAGCCTGGATACCAGCGGCTTATATGTGACAAAATACATATTTCGTGTATATTTTAATGGGTGCGGCTTATATTCAGGTGCGGCTTATAGTCCAGAAAATACGGTAATTTAGTGTAATTATTGACTCTTTTTTGGAGTTAAAATGTAACACTTCTTAACACTAACTAGTGTTACTTTATCTCAACACTTTTATGTAGTGTTAGACATTAACTCTTTCGGGATTGTTGGTTAACTATACAAGTGTTAGAGTTATTTTAACACTGTAAGGTGTAAAATTAGCTCTTCTGAATTACTAAAAAAATGCTTAGAAAATAAGGTTTGTACAGAGCCCCTCTGGTGACATTTGATAAAAAAAAATAAAAAATACGTGGCCACGAGATAGTTAATGCGTGCCCACGAGATAATGATAGTAGCCATTTCCAAGCAGAGACTGATTGTTGCTTGCTTGAGTCGTACTTTAAAAACAAACATGGACACTTTTGACTTAATTTCGTTTTATTTTAATATAGGAATTAATTACCATGACATTCTTAAGGCACTTGCGATTAGGCATGGAGTATTGCTTAGCAAGAGACACTTAATTTGGCTGCGCAACGTATTAACTATGTCGTGGCCACGCATTAATTATCTCGTGGCCACGTATTAATTATCTCATGGCCACGCATTATTTTTTAATTTTTTTAATCAAATATCACCAGATGGGCTCCGTAGATTTGCTAAAAATAATGCCATCATGTTTAGTTGAAACTCATTTATATTCAGACATGCACCAATTCGTCATTAGCTAATTATATGTTAACACTAACATAATGCTAACAGCCCACAACCGATACACTGCTTATTCAGCGTTAGCTTGCTTAGCCGAGTTAACAACACAACAAAAATACGGTTGAAAACTTTTTTTATAGCAGATACAGTCTTTACCATCAAATTACAAGTTTTAGCGAACCAAATGATGAACTAAAATCATCACAGCTAAGCACGGCTAATGTGGCGACATAACTTTACCGTGAGTGTCTCGCCATTGAAGACAGACCAGGTGCCAGAGGGCTAATATAAATATCAAAACCTAACGCGAACATAAAGTTAGCTTATTTTACTTATCGAACAATGTCGACATAAAACCGTGGTGAAACGCACAGCCTAGGTCGGTATTTAGCTCCTGTCGCTGTGTAGCGCGGTGGGGGCGGAGTCTGATTTACACTTTAAGTGTCACATCCACGTTTGGAGTTAAGAGTTAAATAGTTCAGAGTTGATGTTACTACAATGACACTTACAGATTTGATCTGAAGTCACTTTGTTTTGACTCCAACTATTTGTAAACTTAGAGTTACATATAAGGGATTAGACTCTATTCAGAGTGGAATTAACTCACCAACACCAGAAATATAACTCTTCTCAATCTGCTGTGTGGTGACACGTCAAAATAGTTTGTTTCCAACAAACGCAGCTGTGCATTTGTTTCAAGATGAGTCGTCATTTTTTTCCGCAGCTAGCTTAGCGCCGTTGTTGCTTACGTCATGCTTGCTTATACGCATTTGAGGCCTCTTAAATAAGGGATTACTTTCTCACCCGCAGTCCCAGATAATCACGTTTAAATTCACCGGTCTTCCCTTTCTCCCGCTCATATCTTAAAACGTACGATACGAGAAGCGTACAGAGCCGGTCCACCGCTTCGTTCCACGCCCCCCATCCCTTTTTTTCCTCCTCTTTCTTGCCACCACCTGTTCATCGTGGGCACAGATTGATATCTGAGCCGGATTTTGTGCAGAACTATCGCGCCTGCGACATCAGAGAGCCGGGCCTGAACGGGTCCGCTTTTACCGCAGAAAAGGTCAGCATGTAGAGATCGGGGGAAATCACTCCATCGCAGCTGAGAGGAGGGAAGAAGGGGCGTCCTTGGAAACAAGAGAGAAGAGGAAAAAGGCTCGCACCCAGACAGGAAGATGAGCCGCTGCCTGTTCATGGTGGACGAGCTGGTGGAGCTGGTGGAGCGATCATCCCCAGCATCCAGGCTCACCGTAGGAGCGCTAATCTAACGCGATAAGCTAACTAATGTTAAAGTACCAGGTGGATAGACGCCACAGCTCCCTCGGCCCCGCGGCGCCGGACCCTCCCCTCCGACTTCACGGAGACGCCCGCGTGGATCCCGGACATCACAGGCCTCACGCCTGTGCGCTTTAACAGACTCGGGTTTGGCGCTGACAGATATGGCTCCGGATGGGCAGAAGGAAATGTGCTGTCTTGATGTTTCTGACTGACCGGGGATAAGCCGAAGAGGAAATATGGCTGAATGGACAATGAGACTGAGATACGGGGGTCTCCGTCTGACCCGGAGCTTCAAAGGGACGCGAGTCTGGTCCGGTGAGGCCCCAGATGAGGCTTAAGGCGGGAACGATTGAAGACCGAGATGACCTACGGTATTAGGACCCAACACACCATCTCCTTATTCTGTGTGCACTTCAAAACCTGTTCCTGGCTGAAACGGTAAACCGAACGTCCCATAACAGCACACTTTAGCTCTTCTACTTGCAGTGAAGACACTGCTGACAGCCGTAATGTGTCTGGCCGTGTCCCGCAGGACACTTAGCTCTGGACCGTCCCAATCACAAGACTAATTGTATAATTAGGCCGGCTCCACTGGGGATGGGAACCTTTTGGCCCTTCGGAGACACTTGCCATGGTAAATGACAGTATATACCTCAGAAAATATCAAAGCTTATCCATCTTAGCGACGCGTGGTATGAAAGACGCTTATTTTAAAATGACCGATGGCTCATATCTGAAAATATAGATCAGGGGGGTCGGACTCGTTTTCACTGAGGGGCCACATCAGCATCATGGTGGCCCTCGAAGGGCCAGATTAACAGCATGAGTGTAACAAAATGGAATGAAAATCAAAATAAACTACACCTTATTATATTGTAAAATAACAGTTTCTGTATTTTTTATATGTAATTATGTGTAGGTAAGTTTCAAACATTTAATTCATTATTATATTAAACTCAAGGTTTGTGGTTGTTAGAGTATCCATTAGCTCAATTTCAGAAGCGGAAGCGATTCTTTGTTTTTCTCGCAGGCTAAATTTAGCATACTTAGTGCCGTGTTTGCTGTCAAAATGCCGGCGTAGATTAAACTCTTTCACGACTGACACCGCCTCATAACACAAAAGACATAGTGTTATTTCACCTTGAGATACAAACTTGTATTTGTTTTCCCGTCGTTCATGAAACTGTCTTCCTTGTGCATCAGTTTATCTTTTCTTGGACATGTTGCTGTTAGTTTGTTGTGGTTTCTCAGTTCTGAAAATCGTCTTGCTCGTAGTGAGATACCGTTATCGTTGTGGGTAACGACGAAATGCATTATGGGAGATGTAGTTTACTGCCAATATGCACCTTAAAGCAGTGTAAGCTCATTTTAAGTCTTAAAATGTTGGTTTAAAATTTAAGCCAATAATGCACAAGCTCTTGAGGGCCACAGAAAATGACGTGGAGGGCCACATTTGGCCCACGGGCCTTGTGTTTGACACCTGATATAGAACTTTCTTGTGACTCTCGCATTATACGTGGATTTCCGTTACCTCAAAACGTATTGTTACATTGTCTACATTTTAAAGCAGCAGTTTCAATGACTATCTTTTCCCTTCTGGATTATTAGGAGTCTATTTTGATCAAAAATGAATCATCCTCCCCTGCAAAGACAAAGACACCATTTTCCTGTAACAGCCCCTCCTTGGATCTGGTCAAATCAAGAAAGTTGCTTTAGGAGCGCGGACGCTGGGTGACGTCGGCTGTGGCGGGCGCTGCCAGGGGATGGGGGAGGGAGGGGGGGCGTGGGAGGAGCCAGGAAGAGGAGGAAATGGAGGAGAGGGAAGAGCGACGCGCAGGTGCGTCTTTCCCGGTCGGCCGTGGCCAGGTCTGGGCCCGTAGGCGCCCTTCACTTCACTAGGCGGCACCCAAAGGTGCGCCCGGGATGAGGAGGGCCACGGCTCGTGCCCGCAGAACATCTCCAGGCTCAGATGGCGCGTCATCAGAGTCAATTTCACGACACCCCCGAGAAAGTCATAAAGCGGAGCAATAAACTAAAAGGGGAAGATATTAAAAATGAAGTTAAACCAGCAGCAGCATCGATCACCTCATTATGTTTTATGACGCATGCGTAAAAAGTAAAAAATGAAGTTTCTCCTAAGTTCCCTGCTGCAAACTGAGACCGAGATTCAAAGGGCAAGTGGTGCTTCATTAACCGTATCCCCATTTACTTCAGAGCCCCCCCCCCCCCCCCCCTCCTGTGCGTCAGACAGAGCGGATTAATGTCAATTACCTGTCATTCTGCAACATCCAGCAACAATATGTTATTTCTGCTTTAAAAAGCTTCATATTTCAGAAGGAACAGCGACATGATGTTGAGGCTTTTCAAAGGTGCAGAGGCCGCAGATAAAACTGAGGACTGGATGGCTTTTTTTTTTTTTTTTTAAGGCGGGTATGGGCCTAATCTGCAAAAACAAAAATGCTTTTTGGGCACATTTTTAAAAGCATGTTTCCTAAATATCAGTTAGCAGACTGTTACTGGTGACGCTCCTGTTTATTTATTGTCTTCTTGGATACAAACTAAACTGGAACCAAAACGCGTTTTTCTCTTTGTGCGCCACATTAAACGGCCACCGTGCGTGTTAACAAAAAAGCCACAGAACCGGACAAAGAAAACACCATCCAGCTCGAGGAGCAGCTCGAGGACCAGTGAGGGCTTTCTTTCACTTTTCAATCACTCCTGGTCGCGCGCGGGATTAACAGAAGAGCTCTTGACTCCGTCTTTCACACCGAACCAAGAGTCCTTGTCAGCAACTTGAAGGAGAAAAAGGAGGAGAACAACAGTGAGTCCCGGGTTATCGTCTTTAATTGGATTAGATGTTGTCTTGTTGAAGTGCGGAGGATGACAAACAAGAGGTAGACTGAAAAAAACAAACATCACTAGATTAGAATACTGAATAAAGAAAAAAAAACATATACTTGTTTTTGTCGGGACTGCGCGCTGCGCTCACGAGCGTCAAGCGGCGGCGCCAATAACGGGGTGCGCGCCGCTGTGTGCGCAGGTGCGCGGCCTCCACCTGCCACGACCGCGCGTAAAGGGAGGACGGACAGGGGAGGAAGTGGGGGGGGGGGGGGGGGTAATGAAAGAAATAAGGAACCTAATTCACGTAGATGCGCACATACGCAAAACAGCAGTGAATTAAATTTTACGAAGAAAAATCGTCACGAGACCAACTCAGGTGGAGGTCTGAGGTTCAGGTGGAGGTCTGAGGTTCAGGTGGAAACCTTAAAACCCCGGATCTTTCCTGTAAAACGCTCGCGGGCCTCCGACTTCACGCTTCTCGCGCCATCAGTTGCGTCCGCGCTTCAGCGCGCAGCTGCTGTTTTTGCGCCATTTTGCTGGAAACCACCAGGTTTCTGAGAGGCTTTTATTTAAGGTTTTTATGGGAAGATGATGCTCAGCAGAAGATGCGCACAAATACACCCAACACGCGCAGATATGGAAAAGTTGAAGTGGCAGAATTCTGTTTTAACCAGTTTAACCTGTGGTCCAGCTGGACTGAATGAAGAAGCCTGATTGGCTGTCAGAAGCAGGTGTGAGATCTGCTCTCTGCTCCGGTGACGTCTTTCTTTTATGGGCTGCTGTTGTCTTTTTTTTTTCTCTCTCTCTTTTCTCTATCTGTCTGTCTTGTCTCGTGAGTTCTGTGACAACAAAGAAAAACAAACAATGATCAGGACTTTTTTTTCTTTTTCGTTTCAGGTGGATCAAACATCCGCAGAAAGGTATGAGAGCAATGATTGCGTCATCAGTGGAAGGAGACCTGCTACGCGCCAAACAAAGCAGGTGTAAAAATCTAATAACGCCACATCAAGTGTACATTAAAATAAATAAAATAAAGCAAACTGCTGTAATCTAACTGCAAGAAGGTGATAAATATGATGTGATTTCCGCGGCTACTGGAAAACAACAGTCCCGTCTGACGACAGATGGACAAAAAAAAAGACAAAAAAAAAGTTGTAGACTTTTTTGTGTGTACCCCCCCTCCTCCTCCTCCTCCTCCCCCCCCGACAACCTTCCTCACTCCTGGCAACAGCAGACAAAGCGCGCGGGTTTTAGTGGTCTCCGTTGGGGCGGCCAGCCTTTGATCTGGGCCCGTTAAGGAGAGGTGTGTGTGTGTGTGTGTGTGTGTAGGTCGGGGGGGGGGGGGTGCAGGAAGAGGGGCTGCACAAAAGGTAATGTCACCTAGACAAATTTAAGCTATATTCTTAAAAAAAAAAAAGAAAAGAAAATCCTGTCAGCTGCCATTTTTCAATCAATCAGTCATTTTTAATTATCACTGAGAGAAAAGCTCGTGGTGCTATCATGAATATTTTATCAATTAACTTAATTATTTTATATTTATTTAAAAAAAAGGCAGGGAATTGTGAATATATATAGAAAAAAAAAAGATATCCAGCAGTAAAACTCTTTAAGAGCCAGTCAACTCTGGAGTGATGGTTTAAATTAAATAGACAATTACATAAACAAACAGGATATATATTTATTATCGATCTGGACGCACTGACCAGACGGTTCAGTCAGAAAGAGTTCAGTTTCACCAGGATTGAGTCAAAGGGGGGAAAAGTTGGGGTTAAAGGTCTCTGGTTCCGTCCCCGCGGACTCCCGCGCTGCGGACCACGTCACCCGGACAAAAGCGCGCCTGAAATGAAGTTAGTGATGGTCCACATGTGCGGGAGGACTGGGAGGACTGGGAAGTCTGGGACGGCGCGGGAAGGCCTCGTGTTGTGGAGGATCACTGAGAAAACGCAGCTGTCATTTAAAAAAAAAAAAAAAAAAAAGCAGTTGTTATTGTGAAGATTGTAAATAAAGTGATCAAAGTGCAGTTTAGAATTAAAATAATACAGACAAGAAAGAAAAATGTGTTGTTGAAACGATATAACGTTCACCTAAAATTAATTAATACATTAAAAGAAGAAGAAAAAAAATTAAAAAGCTGCAGCTTTTTCCTTCAAACTGAATTATTTTCTAATCATGCAAAGCCACCATGAAGAGAGCAAAATAATTATATCTTCTTTTATATAATTCAAAGCTTTTTATTATTCATTTTAAAGTAACAATTGATAAAGAAAATAATTTTGTTGTTTGCCTGAGGGCTGATATGCTCCGAATTAAGAGCTGATTGTAATAGTTTTGTCACAGTTTCTCAGGATGAAAATGTTCTAATTCTTTCAAACATCATTCCTGAATATTGAAGCAGAGTTAATTATCTTCAGCTAAAAGCCTCGTGCACGTTACATTTGAAGCCACACCTCTCAAACTGTGCAGCGACCATTACGACCATTTTTTTCTTCTTTTTTTATTGCTGCAGAATAATCTTTTTGCTGCAATTAGTTTGTCATACATTGTCATTAGAAGTCTATTAAAACATCAAGTCATTATTCGAGCTTCCCCGGGCGGGGAATTAGAATAAAACTATCCTTCCCACACGGGTCCCATTTAGATTAATGGAAAAATATGTAAAACATTTCGTTTTAATTTTCCTCCGACGGTGTTTTGCATACATGCATTTCCTCCGCGCGCGCGCGCGCGCTCCCTCATTATTTCTGAAAGCAATCTCGAGCAGCGCGTCACCGGCCGCTGAAACGCCGCTCGCAGCCTAATTGATTCCCGTCACAATTTAGTGAGGTTATAATCGTGTTAATTGTAATTTAATCTCTCAGGGAATACCGGAGAGATGTATTTAAATAGAAGAGCAGAGAGAAGAGGGAAGATTGTATCAGAACCGCGCATAATAGAAATGTCATGTAGAATTACACAGTAGAGACGTCACAGAATTTTTTACTCCAAAAACCTCATTGAATTAAAAGTCACGCGCGGTGCAAAGAAAGCAAAAGAAAACGAGCTCCACTAAGATCAGAGGAGAGTTTGTTTCACTTTTTTTTTTTCTTTTTTGGATTGAGAATCTGCAGCTGCACGAGCTGGATTATTGGCTGCACGCGACACTGACGATACTGTTAAAATAGAAACTGGCCAAATAATTTCCCGCTCATCCTCCCTGCATGATGCCCGGATGCTGCTGCCTCTGCTCCGAGCTCTTCCTTCCCGTCTGAGGGGACACCTGTTGGCGCACCTGCAGCTCCGGGAGTCGAGACGTCCACGTGCGACCGGTAAAAGCACTTTGTTCTGCTCTCAGAGTTGTTGGATTATTGCAAACTGTGTTTCAGTTCAACAGATTCAAACAAAAAACATCTCACTTTTATTTCAAAGTATGTTGGTGGAGACAATAAAAACACAAACCACGAGGCCATGCTGTGGAAAATTAATAAGTTTAAAATGAGGTTTTATTTACTCTTTTTCTAAATTTAAATAATATTATCCATAATAGAAATTAAAGCTTGAACAGTCAGTAAACATAACGTTTAATCAAGCTACTAAAAGAATGTTATGATGGTGCAAAGTCAAAGAAATTACCGTATTTTCTGGACTATAAGCCGCACCTGAATATAAGCCGCACCCATTAAAATAAAAACAAAAAATATATTTTGTCACATATAAGCCGCCGGTATCCAGGCTGAGAAATAAGATATTTACATGGAAAGATTTTGTACCATAAGTGTTTATTCACATACCTGAACTGATTTTTCCTCCTCCTGTGTACTGAAACCGCCCCACACAGCAAAGACATCCGGAACAGACCCACGAAACGGACCCGTATCAGAGTCCACTTGCACTCAGTGCCGGATCCGCGATTAAAACCGTACCTCTGCGGCGGGTCCACTCAGAACCCTGAAATCCACTGAGGAACCAACAAACTGACTGGACAAACTGATAAATCCAGGTGTGTCTGAGTAGCTACAATGGTCAGACACACCTGGATTAATAAGTTTGTCCAATAATAACAGGTATTGATGCTCACAAAATGAATGTAGAGTAGCATAGCCAACATAGGCTACTTAACAAAAACAGAATAGCCTTTAACTTCTTGGTTTGTTTTTTGGTTTTTGCACTTCCTGCTAGAGCGCCCCCTGAGGGCTGAAGAAAAATTCATAGAAAAGCGGCATCTCTGTATAAACCTCATGGTTTAAAGCGTGGAACAAAAGTAGCGGCTTATAGTCTGGAAAATACGGTAAATAACAATCATAGGACAAAAATTATTTTTAATACAGAGTCAGACAGCTGTCACAAGCATTCGTGCATATTCCCTAAAACTGGTGCATAAAAAAAGGGTAAAACATAGAAATCCCTGTCAAAAACACGTCAGAGGGTCCCAGCCATCATCTCTGGATCAGAGGGAACATGGATCCCTCAAACTGCTCATCTGTTCTGAACTCAGACTGTTTACAACTATGGATGGAGCTGTGGAGCCTCCAGGAGCTGAAGCCGAGGTCCACCATGGACTTCACCAGTAGTGGGATCTCCTTCCAGACCAACCACGGCCAGCCACGGTGGTCTGGTGATCCACACAAGCACCTGAAAACATTTTCTCTTTCTAACCTGACAGTGATCTGTTGGTTTTTACTCACAGCTTAGAAGTCAATATGATGTTGAGCTGCTAAAATCATGACATCAGTGTCGATCTGCTTCAGCCAACAGCAGAACGAACGGCTAGATGACAACAAGGTCATCAAATGACACGCAGGCGTCTGATTGGTTAGATTTATTGATTTTATGACCTAAAATAAATTTATCTGATGTGGTATAACAATAAATCACTCCTTTGTAACTCTCATGGTGCTAGAACCTATAAGAAAAAAATGTTTTTGGTACCAGGTGACAGTCCCTTCTTGGTGCTAACAGGTGACGGTCGCTGCTTGGTGCTACCAGGTGACGGTCGCTGCCTGGTGCTACCAGGTGACGGTCGCTGCTTGGTGCTACCAGGTGACGGTCGCTGCCTGGTGCTACCAGGTGACGGTCGCTGCTGGGTGCTACCAGGTGACGGTCGCCGCTTGGCGCTACCGGGTGACAGTCGCCGCTTGGCGCTACCAGGTGACGGTCACCGCTTGGCGCTACCAGGTGACGGTCGCCGCTTGGCGCTACCAGGTGACGGTCGCCGCTTGGCGCTACCAGGTGACGGGTCGCCGCTTGGTGCTACCAGGTGACGGTCGCCGCTTGGTGCTACCAGGTGACGGTCGCCGCTTGGTGTTACCAGGTGACGGTCGCCGCTTGGTGCTACCAGGTGACGGTCGCCGCTTGGTGCTACCAGCTGACGGTCGCTGTTTGGTGCTACCAGCTGACGGTCGCTGCTTGGTGCTACCAGGTGATGGTCGCTGCTTGGTGCTACCAGGTGATGGTTGCTGCTTGGTGCTACCAGGTGACGTTTGCTGCTTGGTGCTACCAAGTGAGGTTCGCTGCTTGGTGCTACCAAGTGAGGTTCGCTGCTTGGTGCTACCAGGTGACGGTCACCGCTTGGTGCTACCAGGTGACGGTCGCTGCTTGGTGCTACCAGGTGACGGTCGCCGCTTGGTGCTACCAGGTGACGGTTGCTGCTTGGTGCTACCAGGTGACGGTCGCTGCTTGGTGCTACCAGCTGATGGTCGCTGCTTGGTGCTACCAGGTGACGGTCGCCGCTTGGTGCTACCAGGTGACGGTCGCTGCCTGGTGCTACCAGGTGACGGTCGCCGCTTGGCGCTACCGGGTGACGGTCGCCGCTTGGCGCTACCGGGTGACGGTCGCCGCTTGGTGCTACCAGATGACGGTGGCCGCTTGGTGCTACCAGGTGACGGTCGCTGCTTGGTGCTACCAGGTGACGGTCGCTGCTTGGTGCTACCAGGTGACGGTCGCCGCTTGGTGCTACCAGGTGACGGTCGCCGCTTGGTGCTACCAGGTGACGGTCGCCGCTTGGTGCTACCAGGTGACGGTCGCTGCTTGGTGCTACCAGGTGAAGGTCGCTGCTTGGTGCTACCAGGTGAAGGTCGCTGCTTGGTGCTACCAGGATATAGTCATCGCTTGGCGCCTCCAGGTGACGGTCGCTGCTCGGCGCTACCAGGTGATGGTCGCTGCTTGGTGCTACCAGGTGACGATGTTCCCTCTGTTCCACAGATGAAGTCTGAGACCATGTGACGTGTTCTTGACAGTTAATTCTCACCTGTTTATTTATATTCATGACAAAGAAACCAAAACTGTTAAAGTGTACTTGGTATTAATAATGTTTTGCAACTGTTTTAGTCGTATTCTCACAGAAAAAAATCCAAATTAAATGTTTTATGATTTTACTCATATTAGAATTCATATATTTTTATAATTTACTTTTTCTTTAAATGCACAAGTTCAGATGAAGACACATGATCGCCAGCTCGTATGCACATTGTTACTGCCAGCTGTCTGAACGCACGTTTTAAAGCTACTCGTCCAACAACATCCATGTTTAAGATCCACAAAGCATCCAAAAGCAGTTTTACCAAATTAATATATATTTTTTGTTAATTTATCAGGAGTCACACACAGCGTGACCTTTGCTTATTTTATTCCACTGGATGAAAACAAGCTGAATGTCTGTTCACGGCAGAAAAACCCAACAGGCACTGAGGGGGTTTGTGGCCGGATGCCAGAGAGAGAGACAGCCCACCGTCGGGGTCTCTGGCCGGACGCGGGAGTGGTTTCGATCCTTTTTTTTGTCTGGCCCGGCCCGGCCTGGTCGAGACACCAGCTCTGGCCCAGACACAATAGATCATACAGTAGGAGAGGGGCACAGAAAGACGAGTGGATGAGGTGGGGTAGAGGAGGTATGGCGCCTTTCATTACCATGGTCACCAATGGCACTATTAACCATTCAACACCCCCCCAATTATCCTCCCATCCACAGTCAGAGAGACAAAGCCTCCGTCCCGGTCTGCCGGAGCAACATGGCCACTAATCTGTCTCATTCTAACGTCGCGGTTTACAGTCCCTGCGAGTCAGCGGCGGACGAGCGCGCCACAATGCCTCAGTTGTACTTTTACTTGTGACGAGAAACAGGTTTGATAAAACTTATCAGGGAGTTTTCTTCCTCTGTTGTTTAGATTGCGAAGCTTCCGCTGTAAAAGCAGGTCACATTAACAGCAGGATAAAATGAGATGATCTAAAGACAGTTGCAAATTTATTTATTTTTTATTTTCAAAATGTCAAACAGAGATCTGCATGCCTTTACTAAAGGAAACTGACTCAAAAATAAAAGCACACAGAAAACTGTGATTTCATGTTTCCATCCTTTATTTTTTAAGGAAGCGAGGTTTTGAAGTGTGTGAGTCAGGCTACGGGGAGGTGGGGGGTGGGGGGGGCTCGGTGTGTTTGTTTAGCCTTCCGCCCCTCGGCCCGGTCTGATGGGAGAGCATTCATCACAACCCAGGAGAGACAGACGCGCCGCAGACCGCCATGATGGCGCACGCTCCGCAGGGCACGCTGGGAAGGCGCCTGGGGCCGGTCTCAAGAGGCAAATTCCTTTCACAGTCTCTCTCTCTCTGAGTTTTTTTGCATTTGTTAAAATACTTGAAGATGCAGCACAGCGGCTAACAGCGAAGCTTAGCTGAAACTGCCACAAAAGAATTCATCAAAATAAATATATTAATGCAACAATTAAACCCAGAAGAACATCGCGGCCTCACGTCGGGCGACGCGGCCCATCTCCAAAAGTTTTTTGATTTCAATTTCCAGTTTCCTCCGACCTCTCTAGTCCAGGCGTTGCGGTCCCTTCCCGCTTCTTCTCACGCGTGGCGCTACTTGTCCGGCACGGCGGCGGAGAGCGTCACGATGTTCTGCGCCTGCTTTAGCGAGGGCATGTCGATCATGCTGCCGCGGAAGGCGAACGCACCCTGAAGAGGTTTGCAACACACAGAAGAGCAGAATGAGACGTATTAACGGCAGAGATAACGTGGAGGCGTGTGCTGCTCTACGTGTCAAAACGATGCCAAAAAAAAAAAAAAAAAAAAGCAGTTCCATCAAAGTGTGTATACTGGAAGTACTGTCAATATCTGGAGGTTGTGATTACGAAAAGCAAAAAAAAAGGCACAAACACAGCTCACGGCTCAAGCCATTACGCTCACACAGAGAGAGACGCGCACGCACGTGCGCTCTGCGGCGGGGAGATGGGTAAGATGAATCCCTCGGGCGACGCTTACTAGGAGCAGCACTGGCAGGAAGAGGGGCGCGGGCAGATTGGGTATTACCTCAGCAGATAGCCCACAGAGCTCGGCACACAGGATCCAACCATGCACTAAATTAGGAACAATAATATTGTACACTTAATTGGCCCACCTCCCCCTCGTTCTCCTCAGCTGTCTCTGAGAGTCACCCAGGGGTGTACAGTACGTGTTCTTCTGAGCTGCAGAGGTGCGCGAGGAGACAAGGAAACGGGTCGGGTCAAAGCAGCACACGTATTCTGACATCTTCCCTATAAAACACATGTGTCAAACACAAGGCCCGCGGGCCAAATGTGGCCCGTCGCATCATTTTATTTGGCCCTCGAGCGCTTGGGGGTAATTGGCTTAAATTTTAAACCAATATTTTAAGACTTAAAATAAGCTTATAAAGCGCATATTGACAATAAACTACATCTCCCATCATGCATTTCGTCGACTGATGGACTTAACTAACCCCAACATGTCCAAGAAAAGAAAAACTGATGCACAAGGAAGACAGTTTCATGAACGACGGGAAAACAATTACAAGTTTGTATCTCAAGGTGAAATAACAGTCAGTGCGTTTACATGGGAAGTTTAATTCCTCTTTAATTCAGAATTAAAATTAAATCTGAATAAAAATTACCATGTAAACACCTAATTCTGAATGAAAATGTCCATTCCGAATTAAACTTTATTCCGAAGTAAGTGGCTGGTTTATTCTGATTTTAAATCCGAATAGAATAATTCCGCGGTCATGTTTACACTCATTCTGCTTTAAATTAATTCCGTTTTTTTCTGCGCATGCTAGTTCTCTTGCCCGTCTGTCGCGATGACGCTTATATTCCGCGCTGGGCTTGTTTTCGAAAGTTTCAAGACGGCGGCACGCAGTAAACGGTGGTCAAGAGCAGAGACGATTTATTTAATAATGGATGCTAATAATGTAGTCCTCCATGTTGTTGCTAATCGAGTAATTTTGTTTTCTTCCGGTAGACGTAAATACGTAAAGTCTCCGCTTCCCCCATCCAATCAGAGCCCTTCCCAACCCCCAGACCTGAAGCGGAATTGGATAAAGCCGATCAAACGTGTTTTCCATGTAAACCTCAATTCGAAATGACTATTTCCATGTAAACGCGAAGGAAAATAGTTTAATTCGGAATTATTTAATTCGGAATACTTAATTCCGAATTAAAAAACATCATGTAACCGTGGCCAGTATGTCTTTTGTGTTATGAGGCGGTTTCAGTCGTGAAAGAGTTTAATCTACAAACACGGAGCTAAGGATGCTGAATTTAGCCTGCAAGAAAAACAAAGCTTCTGAAACCAAGCTAATGGACACTCTTACAACCACAAACCCTGAGTTTAATATAATAAGGAGTTAAATATTGTAAACTTGAACACATAATAAATACAGAAATCTTCATTTAACAATATAATGAGATGTAGTTTAATTTATTTTACATTCATGCTGTCAATCTGGCCCTTCGAGGGCCACCATGATGCCCTTACTGAAAATGAGTCTGACACCCCTGCTATAAAACATCGACTCAGGTCTGGATGTTTTAATGGAGGGAAGGGAGGGGGGGGTTAAAAAAAAACAACAACACTGATTTCCACATGCACTCCACGGCCTCAGCGACGAGCAAATGATTTTGCAGTTCGAGGCCAAAACAAACGGAAAATGGGAAAAAAAAAAAAAAAAAAGAAGGATGTCAGCATTACCTTTCCCTCCTTCTGATGTTGCTCGAAAGCAGCGATGAGCTCTTTGGCCCACTGAACCCGGTCCTGGGTGGGGGAGAACTCTTCCTGCACAGCCTGGACCTGCCCTGGATGGATGACCTGCTTACCTGCACACACACACACACATGAAAACACCGTCTGCCAAGTGTAACAGCAGGCTTTCTGTGCCTTCACATAAATCAAATATAATTTTGCCCCCCCAAATAAAGAAGATAGAAAAAAAAAAACAGTATTTGCACTGAATTATCAATTGCGGTATGTTGCCCCGTATCAATTCTGATGAAAATCTCTGCACAAACAAGCGAATGGAAAAGAGAACTGGGTAGCAGCTGGTGCTTCTCTGCGAGAGGAGGAGAGGATGGAGCGTTAATGCACGAGACTGAGTCGGATATATATTTCAGTGCATCCTATGGCTCTGAAGGGGAAGCAGAGGAGCAAAGGAGGCTGCGCATCATCATGAATATAAAACGTCTCGTCTCTGATATGAAGCAGAAGCTACACCAAACACTTAGAGCTTAAGTAGGGAAACGCAGTCAAACAAAGCTCAGAAAAAATCACACAGAATATTACAAACCATCGAGTTCATAAATCAAACTCTGAGCTAATAAAAAAAAAAGCATTTCTGCTGAATACTGACGCTGAACATCTGAAGCAGAAGGAGTTAAGGCTCCGTCTGCCACACCCCCCCCTCTCAGTTAAATGTGGGCGAACGCTACAGACATAATCCCGTGTACATTTGCAGATCAAACTTGTAGTGATAAGTTAAGGTTATGAAACGTCTGGCGAAAACGGGAGGCTCAGCAGCAGCCAGCGGGAACTCGACACTTTAGGGCTTAGCCCCGTCGCCGGCAACAAATCCTTCAAGGTGGCCGAGCATGGCGGGCTGCACGAGCAGGAGAAAAAAAAAAAAAAAAAAAAAAAAAAGCCCCAAAGTGAGGAGGTGAGGTGAGGAGGGAAGAGGGGAGGAGAGGAGCTAGTTCCTTCATCGAGCTCTGCTCAGCCTAGTTAACCTCAGAAAAAAAAAAAAGATGGAACAGTGAGTCAGGGGCAAACATTAGTCATGAACTGGTGTTTATGAGAAGTGGATACCTTTGAGGAGAAAAGCTATTTAGTGTGTTTTGTTGGACATTTGTGTGTCTCTGGGGAGCAGAGATGGACAGACTGACATCCTGAGGACTCTCCAGATTTATCTGAGTATCTCTTTATAGCACCTGGACTACTGCATTAGCACCTATGCATTAAAAAAAAAAACAACAAAAAAACAATATCCTCTGGCGTGTATGCAGCCTGCATGTTGGGTTCTGCCAGCTTTAAACGTCCTGGAAGGTTGTGCCTTCGTGGTTGTTTAGGACAACAGGAACATGATGGAGTGAAGGAGCAGACCCGGTGACTCAGGTGCCCTCGGTTACAACCCATTGGCTCTCCGACAGATACATCACTCGTGCCCTCCAGCCAATCCCGAGCTGCCATGTGGTGCCGGCGTCTCATTGGAGGATTGCTATTTAGCAAAAGAGCTCTGGGGCGGATGATGGGTCGGTTTTACCGGGGACGGAGGTGAGGCGTGGTCCCCGAGAGCAGAGGATTTATTTGGGGGCGTTTTTTGATTTCTGTCGGGCAAACGTTTTGGCCCCGGTGGAAGAACGCAACTGCCGTCAGATGAAGAGGAGGGAAAGATGCGGCGGCGTGTATCTGCACAGTTCGCTCCTCCAGAGCAGAGAACCGGTGCTTCACCGGTGTGATCCGTGCGCTGCGCTAATGGGTGCCGTGCACGGCTTAGGTTGAGCCAAGGTCAATTACTGGCAGGTTGAGGCTTTTGGCTGCGGCGCATTATTGCTTAAGCACACTCCGGGCCAGTAATAGCTGCTAACCAAGATTATACTGAGTGCCCACGGCTTGTAAGCCACTAATCCAGTGCTGCCAATGGTTCTTTTCCGTATCAAATCTGACCATTTATTTAATCAAGCAGCTGTTTCCATTGGCTTTTTACTGCAATAAATTCAAGGAGCTCTCAGGCTGAACGTAACGTACAGGCTGCAGCTGAGAGAAGACAAACAATCAAACAAAACAACACTTACGTGTACAAACAAACACGCATGAACCTGCAGCAAGCAGGTCACCTGGATGATTCACTAGGGATGCACGATAACTGTTTTTAAAAACCGATACCGATAACCGATAACTTTCAGCTCCTAAAGGCCGATACTGATAACTGATAACACACACATATACCTAAGATCATTACATCAATTTTATGAACAAAACCAAAAATAGTTTTGACTTTTTAAATGAACAGATATTTATTTTTTCAATGAAAAACTATTGGAAGCCTCTCAAACATTTTCATAAAGCTATCAAACAAACCTATTTAATATCTCACATCAACTTAAATAAGGTTCATTACTGACTGATATAAAAAATAAAGGCTCCTTGAACTGATGGAAATACATGCATCAGAACTACAACTACATCAGAACTGAAAAAGATTAACATTTAAATGATTTTGGCTTGTGGTTCCATTTAAATTAATACCTTTAATTAAAGTAAATGAGGTTCAGTGATTTTTTTTTTTATCTCATGGAAGCTTTAGATGAGAGAGATGAGGGGGAGGAGAGACTGCTGCTGGCTTGCGCGCGTTAGCATTAGCGCGCGTTAGCATTAGCGCGCGTTAGCATGATTTCAAAACGCCATGGAAGCGATTGTTATGTTGTAGGTGGCTGATCAGGTTTTACGTATTAAAGCTTGTGCTTCCCTCCTCGTAGAATTCACTCGGAGGATTCGTCACAAATAACCACCAAACTATCTTCTTCTGAAACTTTAACGAAGTTCCACGCCGCCATGTTTGTTGTGATCAGTACGCTGTGCTGCAGGCTGCATTCAAGGTGTAACGTAAATTCCAACGTTCCCTCGTTTGCTAGTCGTTCTTTCAGCCTTTTCTATTTTTATTTTTTAAGTGTAACATGTGGGAAAACACTGCGAATATCAATTCAAGTCCGTAACTACTAAAATTATGACCGAGTTTACAAGTTGTTTTCTGGCATGAGGGGGTATTCTTGATTTTCCTGATTGAGTATTTGTTTTTCTGATTATGCCGAAGTTACTTGAACATAACATTCACTGCCGGTCATTCAAGACTCAGAGGGAGCGAGGCACTGCTGTGTTGACAAAAATATATATGTTATCGGGGCTATTCGTCTTGACATCGGACTTATCGGAATGACGTCATAATTTCCTGTTATCGGCCCGATAGTTGTCGTGCACCCCTATTAACACCTGAGAGGCAGGTACTGCTGCTGAAACCTCCTGTCCTCAATGACAGAAAGTGTCACCACGATCTTCCTCCATCAGTAACTAGATTCAAATCAAATGGTGGGACAGCGGGAGATTGGCAGGACACGTGACGACGCTCATGCTGGGAACAACAGAAGCAGCGGCTCCAGAGTCACAACGGTCATTTCATCTCCACCGCGATGAGCAGTGCACGTGTACGCGTAACAGCCAAAAAGGTCTGGGAAACGTTCTGCAGCTCCTCAGCGGTTCTTCAGAAGACACTTTAGCTCGTTGGATGGATTGAACGCTGTCTGTCGCTGGACGGCGTTAAAGGGTGGAAGGAAAAAACATGGAGCGCACAAACGAGAACGGCGGTAAGAAGGTGCAACAGTCAGAGGAGTCCACGACTACAGAAGGATCCAGGTGCAGGAAGGTTACCTGTGAAGCCCATGAGAGCTCCTTCTCTGGCCTGTTGCCTGAGTCCCTCCACGTCTTTGTAGTCGATGTAAACCAGGTCGATGGCCTGCAGGCCAAAGGCCTTGGTGGTCACAACCACCTTCTGCCTGGCGTAGAGCAGCTCCCTGGCATCCTTGGTCCGGGTGGCACCTGAAGACACGCACGGATGCAGACGCAGGTGAGGCAGGACGGTGAGGGCTGACAGACAACTTAACAACAAAAAAAAACCTGTCTGATCTGGACGGGGAACACGACAAAGGCAGCAGACCTGGAGCTTAATCTGTGCTCCATCTGCTTTATTTAACTCTCTTCATTAAATACCAACAGTTCAAACAAACAAACTTACAAACTACAGTCATGCAAAATTACAGTCATGGAAAAAATTATTAGACCACCATTTTTTCTTCACTTTCTTGTTCATTTTAATACCTGGTACTAGTGCCGGGCAATATGACGATACATATCGTGGGGACGATATAAAAGTGTATATCGTGCCATTTCTCTTCTATCGTTTCTAACCTAATTTTATCAATTATTACAGCAAATATGTAATTAAATAACCTTAAATGATAAATTTGATAGAATCATATCTACTTCTACAAAGTAGCCTTTTATGTTTGCACTTTTATTCATGGTTAATGCCTTAAACAGAGTTCTCTTCAACCCTGATGTTTACTTTAGACACTTTATATTGGTTTGCAAACTTTGCACTACAAGGTTACAGATTTCAGAAAGTAGAAAAATAATTTGTTTATTTTTTATAGCTGAACTTCAGTGCAAAAATGTGTTTTTCCTCTCAGAAACTGTTGTACACTTTAAAAAAAATGTGAAAGCTACTGTACCTCTGTACCTACCTGTTTTTGCTGCACTAAAATGTATGTTTGTGACAGTTCAGCTAAATGTCCTTTCAAAATAAAGTTGAAAAGTAAGCAATGAAACTTTATTATGGTATATCGTGATATATATCGTTATCGTGATATAAATTAGTCCATATCGTGATATATGATTTTTTCCATATCGCTCAGCACTACCTGGTACCACTAAACATCATCATGTGAGTAAAACAGACAGAAAAGAAAACACTGAATGCATAAAAGCAGTGTTTTTGGCAGTACAACGCCATAGCTATTGATGTAAAAACTTAAGTGATTTAGGTTATAATCAAGAAAACCATGGAAAATGGTAAGATATCAGCTCTTAAATAAAACTCTTATGAGCAATCTTTGTGGTTATCGTTATGTTTGTCCAAACAAATGTACCTTTAGTTGTACCAGGCATTAAAATGAACAAGAAACTGAAGAAAACAAGGGTGGTCTAATCATTTTTTCCATGACTGTATTTCAAATCTTTTAACTTTTGATGGCAAGCAACCAAAAGCTGACTGTCGAGAAGAAAGGTGACTTCATCTCCATCTCATTTATCTCTAAACTGAATAAAATCTCCTGAAGTGCTTCAAGCGTTTTCCATGAACGTGGAAAAATATTCCCGGAGGGAGGAACCTGAACAAGGAGAGAACGGCTCATTTCAGGAAGGCGAGGCTGCTACCTATGCTGGCGCAGAAGTCGTCGGAGCCGAACACCACGCCGTCGTGGTGCAGACCAGCCGCGGGAGCCAGGCGACGGGTTTCCTCGCACACGGCCTGCGGAAAACCACCAAAACACCGGCCGTCAAGTCAACTCCCAGGACTCCTCTCTCTGCTGGAGAGACTCGGACATAAATGCATGAAGTGATGGTGGTGGACGGTGGTGGACATGTCTCAGCTCTCAGCAGGTAACGATAATTAACCTGATAATTAACCTGAATACTTTCTGAGCATCATCTCTGAGCGATGACAGCTGAAGTATCTTCTCCACTTTGCTCCTACAACAGCCAGGAATTTTCAGATTTGTATTTATTTTTGCACATCAAAGAACGCATTCATTTCAGACTTTTGTTTTATAAGAAAAAGTAGGGGTGCACGATAACTATCAACCCGATAACTATCGGGCCGATAACAGGAAATTATGATGTCATCCCGATAAATCCGATATCACGACGAATAGCCCCGATAACATAAATATTTCTGTCAACACAGCAGTGCCTCACTCCCTCTGAGTCTTGAATGACCGGCAGTGAATGTTATGTTCAAGTGACGTCGGCATAATCAGAAAAACGATTACTCAGTAAGGAAAATCAAGAATACCCCCTCATGCCAGAAAACAACTTGTTAACTCGGTCATAATTTTAGTAGTTGCTGACTTGAATTGATATTCGCAGTATTTTCCCACATGTTACACATACAAAATAGAAAAAAATAGAAAAGGCTGAAAGAACGACTAGCAAACGAGGGAACGTAGGAATTTACGTTACACCTTGAATGCAGCCTGCAGCACAGCATGCTGATCACAACAAATATGGCGGCGTTGAACTTCGTTAAAGTTTCAGAAGAAGATAGTTTGGTGGTTATTTGTGACGAATCCTCCGAGTGAATTCTACGAGGAGGGAAGCATAAACTTTAATACGTAAAACCTGATCAGCCACCTACAACATAACAATCGCTTCCATGGAGTTTTGAAATCGTGCTAATGTGAGCTAACGGAAGCTAATGCTAACGCTCCTCTCCCTCATCTCTCTCATCTCAAGCTTCCATGATTAAAAAATAAAAAACAAAAACTACTAAACCTCATTTACTTTAATTAAAGGTATTAATTTAAATGGAACCACAAGTCAAAATCCTTTAAATGTTAATCTTTTTCATTTAGTAATTCTGATGCATGTATTTCCATCAGTTCAAGGAGCCTTTATTTTTTATATCAGTCAGTAATGAACCTTATTTAAGTTAATGTGAGATATCAAATAGGTTTGTTTGATAGCTTTACGAAAATGTTTAAGAGGCTTGCCAGTAGTTTTTTAATGAAAAAAATAAATATCTGTTAATTTAAAGAGTCCAAACTATTTTTGATTTTGTTCATAGTATTGATGTAATGATCTTAGGTATATGTGTGTGTTATCGGTTATCGGTATCGGCCTTTAGAAGCTGATAGTTATCGGTTATCGGTATCGATTTTAAAAAACAGTTATCGTGCATCCCTAAGAAAAAGACCAAAAAAAAACCAAAACATAACAACAACACTGAAATAATGACATTGCTGATACAGAAAAAGGTCGAACAATAAAAGCTCAACAATTATTTGTGGGGAGGACCGTGAAACAATAGGAATGGGTTTCATGCTTTTGTTGACCTCCAAATTAATAACACCACTGGCTGTGCCGGCGTAACCTGGGGTTCTGTCTGGGCAGAAAATACAGGGTGTGCTCAAGAAAGGACACGAGCCCCCCCCATCAAAAACACTCGCGAGCACGAGCACAGCCGCAGAATCAGAGCCGAGAGAGGAGGACTGCCAATCGGTTTCCCCATAAAAGCCCAGGACGGTTTCCCTCTCTTCCCCCCGCGCAGCCCGAAGGTCACGGCTGCACGATAACGGCGGTCGCTTTGATGGCGGCCAAAACGTCATCGAGAACTTTTCCACCACGGCGACATTAGAAGAGCGCTAATTAAAAAGTGTCGGCATATCTGAGGGACACAACAGAAGGAAATAACAGGATAAATAAATAAATAAATTTAAAAAAAGCCTCAAAAGGCTCATTTTGAGAGATGGTTCGAAAGCGGCGAATCCCTTTTATTTTGGACGTGTGGAGTTCTCTGATGCCGTCTTTAATCTAATCTGAACAAGGGATAAACAACAAAATGTCTTAGGCAGGCAGTTTTTTTTCCTCCTCTTTATTTATATATTTGTTTACCTGCTTTAATGAGCTTTAATGAGCTTTAATTGGGGTGGGTGGTGGGCGGGGTCTGTCTGCATCTTACCTTAAAATTGAGCAGGCCCACAGCGGTTTCCACAAAGGTGACCAGGCGAACGGGCTCCGTCAGCCGCCGTCCTTTCAAGTTGCGCTGAAACCTGTCGACAAACTGAGCGCACAGGGACCGTCTCAGGCACGACTCATTAACAAAAAAATAAAAAATAAAAAACACCGTCTCTGGGAGGAGAGCGCCATAAACCCCTCAGCAACGGCGGCGAATCCACTCGCCGTCCCAGCCACGTTCGGACACAGGTGCTTTCGTCGCTCGCTCGTCCTCCGCCGAAGCGCGTTTCTCATCGTTCGCCGTTAAAAGGCCTTCAGTTAAGTCACATGTGTCAAACAAAAGGCCCGCGGGCCAAATGTGGCCCGTCACATCATTTTATTTGGCCCTCGAGAGCTTGGGTACGACGGAGTATTAGGGCCACACTGAGAAAAAAAAATTGTGGGCAATGATTTTTTTTTTCATTCCTCACTTACGAGAATAAAGTCGAAATGTCGAGAATAAAGTCGAAATGTCGAGAATAAAGTCGAAAAGCAGTTTCCACAATGAAGTTATCTTAAAGATTTATTCAAACCAGCTTTACTCTACCAACATAATGTCTGCGTCTTTGTGCTTTTATCACATAGACGCAGTATTATAATAAGTATTCGTACTTTGAAGAGATTGTGTCAGAAATTGCACCAATTTAGAAAAAGAAACTATATCGATTCTGGAATTCTGGAATTCTGGAAACTGCATTTCGACTTTATTCTCGGCATTTCGACTTTATTCTCACCATTTCGATTTTATTCTGGAAACTGCATTTCGACTTTCTTCTCGTAAGTGAGGAATGAAAAAAAAAAATTGTAGCCGACAATTTTTCTTCCTCAGTGTGGCCCTAATACTATGTCGTACTTGGGCATTATTGGCTTAAAATTCAAACCAACATTTTAAGACTTGAAATAAGCTTACGCCACTTTAAAGCGCATATTGACAATAAACTACATCTCCCATCATGCATTTCGTCATTACCCACAATGATAACGGTTGCTATGAGCAAGACCATTTTTCAGAACTGATGGACTTAAAAGAAAAACCTTTACAAACTAACTCCAACATGTCTAAGAAAAGAAAAATTGATGCACAAGGAAGGAAGTTTCATGAACGATGGGAAAACAATTACAAGTTTGTACCTCAAGGTGAAATAACAGTTTGTCTTTTATGTTATGAGGCGGGTGTCAGTCATGAAAGAGTTTAATCTACGTCGGCATTTTGACAGCAAACACGGAGCTAAGGATGCTAAATTTAGCCTGCAAGAAAAACAAAGCTTCTGAAACCAAGGTAATAGATACTCTTATAACCACAAACCCTGAGTTTCATATAATAATGAGTTCAATATTTGAAACTTGAACACATAATAAATACAGAAATCTTCATTTAACAATATAATGAGGTGTAGTTTAATTTATTTTGATTTACATTGCATTTTGTTACATTCATGCTGTCAATCTGGCCCTTCGAGGGCCACCATGATGCTGATGATGAAAATGAGTCTGAGACCCCTGAGTTATGTGAGTTATGTGATCGGTTTGACCCTCGATCCAGTTCTGCCGGTGCAACGTGTAAAGGTGTACGCAGCAGTCATCTAAACGAGGGACGACAAGAGGAAGCAGATCCTGAGCGACAGTGAATTAAAAAAAAAAAAGCAGGAAACAGTCAGGAGTAACAGATCTGGTGAATCTTTTTAAACCCACAGTGTGTTAAGAGACACTGAGAAGAAATGAAAAATTCACTTTTGATACAAATCTTGACACCTTTATCACCTGCGTCGCTGCTCATTCAGAGGAACATCTGCCAGGGTTCAAAGGGCCCGAGAGAGCGGCAATAAAGGCAGGTGAAATGAAATATTTTACATTATCAACAGGGTTCCCCCTTCATCTGAACCCCCCCACTCCCCGCTTTCTTTAAGACGCTCGTGCTCTCACATGCATGAAAGACAGCAGAGCAAAGTAAAAACAAAATTCAAAAATAAAGGAGAAACAGGACTCGGGACGTCTTTGAGCGCTTTAGCATCAGTCCTGCGTGGCGGGAACAAGGCGACCGGTAGCAACGACCAGAGTGTGGTGCGACACTTCGCCGAGGCCTTTATTCCGCACGACTCCTGCTAATGTGCCGGCTCACCTAAGTAGGGCTTTAAAACCCAACTTTAATTCTTTGAAGACCAAAGCGCTCCCAATTTTTTCCAACAGACCAGTTCACAGCGAGCCCTGGACTGCCAGTGGGGTAGCCCCAAATTCCTAAATCTATCATCTGGAAAGGCACAAAAGCCCCCTCCGTCAGATATTTCCTTTCAAAGCCAAACAAAAAGAGAGAGAGAGAAAAAAAGAGAGAGCGAGAGCGAGAGAAGAAACGTAAAAAAACGTCTACCGCCGTTCCTCTTTCTTTCCTCCCTCTTTGACACTCGGAGAAATGTTTAAAAAAAAAAAAAAGGACGGTTATAAATAACCTCAGGTGCAGAACAACTATTTTCTGTCAGATGAAGAGCAGGATAACCCCCGTGCTCACACTCTTGTCCTCAAAAAACTGAAAGAGTGGGCCTCCATTGAAAGATTTCAGGAAAAAAAAAAAAAAAAAATAGGGCCAATTTTAATCATCTCTCCATTCAATCTCAGTTGGATAAATCATATCTGAGAGATTTGCATAAATACAAACCATCAAAGACTTTTCATCTTCAAAGAGGTTTTCAAGACCCAATAGGCTTTGTACTGTAATCATCTGAGGTCACAACCCTGTGGGAGCAGGGCTGCTATGGCAACATAAAAACTAACGCCGGGGGCTTAGCATAATATGCCCCCTCCATCGCCGACACAGGAAGGGGCGGGCGGGGGTCCGAGAGGGGGTGTGAAAAGAGGGTGTAGATAAACCTATTTCTGCCACAGAGGAAGCTAGATATATGCGGCCTGTCGCGGCGAAACCTCGAAGATATCACACGCAGAGATTACCAGCAAATACGCCGTTCGCCCCGAGTGAGCCTTTCACGAAAACAAATGACAGCTCCATGCAGGACCACGCGCCCCCCCCCCTCCCCAAAAAAAAGCCTCTCTGATTACATGTTTCAGTCCTTCCTCTTCAGCCGTCACTGATTTACATCGCACGAGAGGTAAAACAGCCGCCGTCGCTCCGTTGCTCCGTCAATGGCCATCAAAACGACGACCCTTCAAGGTGTTATTCACCGCTGAATTGGGGGAAAAAAAAGGAAATGTAAAAAGAAGAAATAACACCTCTTCTTGCCATTGAAAGCAACACCGCAAACAAGCCCTCCGACAATTTAGTCTCCCAATCATGAAAAGAAAAGGAGGGAGAGATGGAAGCCGGGGAAAGGAGGCTATAGTGGGACAAGTTTCAATTAATTTTCTTCAAAAGGGGGCCAGATTAAATGTTTCCGGCCTGCTGAAGTGTTCATTTCACAGAGGGGAGGCAGAGAAAGGGAACGAGGGGAGGGGACGGGAGGAGGAGTGGAGGAGGAGGAGCGGGACAGGGTGTGATTCTTCTTCGGTCCCAGCGCACACCAAATAGTGTGACGCACAAAGAATGCACACGGCTCCGAATCTGTGTGAGAATTGTCCCCGAACAAAAGGAGGGAGTTACGCCTGTTATAGGCCAATAAGGCCTGTCAGTCACAGCCAGGCTGGAGGAGAGCAGGGAGACGGGGCCAAAGAGATTTCCTCACAAAGAGAAACAAGCAAGTCCATCTTTTAGTGACAAATCAGTCTGGAGGTTCCTGTGCCAATATCAATAAAAAAAAAAAAAAAAAAAAGGGAGGAAAAATAAACAAGTGAGGGATTTACTGCCCGCCTAACAAGAGTGGAGAGAATCAGACACATGCTTACAAGACACGTTAACACGCTGGAAAAGTTCTGAGGGGAGATGAGATTAGATGGGCATGAATAGTGCCAAAAATTTATATCACGGTATTTTTAAAAATTATATCAGTTTCACGGTATATCACGTTTTTTTTTTTTTTTTTTGAAGGCACAACCACATTTTCTAATCATTTAGAGAGGAATTGCTGAATTAAATTGTCTTAGAATGAGCTATTTTACTGTCACGAGGAGTGAGTATTGTAGAAAAACATTCATATCTACACTAGTATTAATACAGGTTTGCATGGCCTCACAAAATTATACTATTTACAAAGAGGTGGCACTCGTTATTCTAATTAAGTGAAGGAATCAGAATGATGATAGTTGCAGTTAAAATACAGAACCCTTTTATTTTTCAAATTTTGCAACTTGAAAAAACATATTTTGTAAAAAAAAAAAAATCAACATTAACTACAGAGGCGACACCAACCTGGTGTAGCCTCCCGCGGCTACAACTTTAGCTCAGCAACATTTGCAGATTATTGTAGTTTGTTGGACGTCGTCTTTTTTAAATCCAAAGAACTTCCACACGACAGACACGACTCCTCGTTTAGGAAGAAGCTCCTCAGTCTCATGTTGCCGTTCTGGAGCTTCCACTTCAGGACTTTCGCTTTACCGAACTAGTAGCGTGTTGTGCCTCCAGTGCAACTGCAAAACAGTCCCCTGTGAAACAATGTTCTGCGGCACTTACGTTCCGCCGCGCGGCGTTTCCAACGTTGTGTACGCTACAGTACATACTCACCGGTATTACGGTATATGAAAAATTCATATCATAAGTAGGGCTGGGCAAGTTAACGCGTTATTATCGCGTTAACGCATTAATTTATTAACGTCGACATTTATTTTATCACGCGTTAACGCATGTTGCTCACATGCTTTTGTTTTTAAAAGTCTGTTACTGGCTGCTGCGGAACCGGAGGATAATTGGCAGAAAAACATGCAAAAGCTAAAACTGACATGGAGAACGGTAATAATCTGTGAACTTTACACTTCGGGTAGCAACTCAGGTAGCAATATCAACAATTCTGTCTGAAAACAAAAATTTTGGACTGAGACAAAACTTTTGCGTCATTCCTCCATGTTCCATCAGATCTGCTCCATGTGTTCACTGTCCTGCTGTTCTCTAGCTGGTTACTGCAGTGCGGCTCCATCTAGTGGCACAGATGTGTAATGACAACAGAAAGTCCAGTCCTCCATTATAAAACTATTCAGTTCTGTGGCCCGTTTTTTTAAATTTGTATTTTTGATCCAAGTCTAAAATTGAAATATTAAAAAAAACAGGACTTTTTTCATTTTTTTGTGTTAGATTTAGAAACAAAAAAATGTAATAAAATGTTTTTTTATTTTTGATTGACAATTGAAAATGGAAAGAATGATTGATACACAGATTGATAAAGTTACTGAACTTAAACATGGACATTTTCATTTTAAAGTTCTCCCAGACGGAGGATTCAACAGAAACAAGGTTATTTGTAACAACTGACAAGTTGAACTCCCCGTTAAAAGTTTCTGCTGTTACCTCAGAAATTACCTGTTTTAATGTTCTGATTGTGCTGAGACACAATCATTTTGTTGGATTTTGTTTGTAGACTTTTTTTTAATTTTCATAAAAACAGGATGACATTAATGTCCTGGCAGTGGCCATAGGCTTTATTTTATTTTACATTTTTTAAGATGAGATTTATACTAAATATGTGTTACTGACAAGTGCTGATGTTAAAAGTGTTTGAACAACAAATGTTATGACACTTTAGTTCATATGGCAGCAGAACATTTAAATAAAATGACCTTTACACTACTTTTGAATTCATTATTTGATTTTCTGTATAGAATGCGATTAATCGTGATTAATCAGGCAAATCATGCGATTAATCGCGATAAAAAATTTGAATCGTTGCCCAGCCCTAATCATAAGAAAAATAAACACCGGTATTCAGTATGAACCGGTATATCGCCCAGCACTAGGCATGAATGAACGAATCCAGGGTCCGACTCCAAGCATGCGTGCACCTGCTGGAGCAAAAAATAAATAAACCAAACTGATAAATCCAATATGAAAAAAACAAAACAGGAAGCTCTCGGGACAACATCAGAGGCTTGACTTAAACTCACCGTCACTTATTTATCCTGTTTCATTTTACCACCAGGCTTTAATGAATCAAGAACACTCCCCCCCCCCCCCCCCCCCCCCCCCCCCCGGTAATCATCTAACATTTACAGCTTTTAACACGCCGACTCCAACCTGCAGCCGGCGGTGGAAGTCACAATGGCGAAAGTGGACGGCCGACAAAAGAAAAATGCTGAACAAAAGTGACTCTAAATGATGAAAAGTAACCGGGAGTGAAAAGAAAAGCTGGGGGAGAAAATTCGTGAACACCTGTCAGCAATTATAGTTGGAAGAAAGAAAGGGCAGCAGGAAATAGACGTGTTCTAATTAAAACCACTAGTTAAAAACTTCCTGCTCCAAGACTGCGTGTGCGCGTAAATGTGTGTGTGCACATGCGTGTACTAACACTATTGTAAAAAGCCAGACTAGACGCATGGCTTTCTTTAAAGGAAATACTGAATACTCGTCCAGAAAAGCACACGCAGAGAGACGGAGAAGAAGGAAATAATAAGAGCTCGAGTCGCTTTCCACCTGAGATTAAATGAACTTTGAGCTACTCGGGACCGACGGGAGGACCGACGGTTGCGAGGTGTCTCCTGGTACGAGAACCAGATGGAGCCGATCAGAAAAGGTGTGCATTAATGATGTCACCGTCTCCTGACCTTTCAGGACTTGACATCCGCGCAGCACCTTTTTATAGAAAGCCAGAGGCGCGGCCCGGACCCGAACAAACACCTCTTAACTGAAGCTCGGGTTCAGCTCGTGAGAACACATTTTAACCTGGAGAAAGGTTGGGACTAATATCTCAAACATGCGAGCGTTTGTCCAGGACCCCTGGAAGAAGTAGGTCTGGGGTGTCTGGTGTCAGAAACGGGCGTTTTTTTTATGGTGGGTCAGTCAATGTGACAGCTTTCTAACGCAGAACATTACAAGCTCATTAAATTAGAAAGAGTGGGCAGTAAACAGCTGGACAATTACAAAGCACAGGGATATTTTAAAAAGTATCAATAAAGGCTGATTGATCCCAGTTTGATTCAAGCCTGAGTAAATGACATTTGGAGATTGGCGTGGAAATATGTCTAAGTGTGGCGTCAAGCTCCTGGTCGGGACTTGGAGGACTGGTCCTAAATCAGGATCACGATGCAGTGATCTGGTATTTCATAGAAGCTGGAGCCAAACCTCCAACCTTCGTTATAGGCAAGTCTGTTAGTCAAACTAGGGGTGCACGATAACTATCAGGCCAATAACAGGAAATTATGACGTCATTCCAATAAGTCCGATATCATGACGAATAGCCCCGATAACATATATATTTTGTCAACACAGCAGTGCCTCGCTCCCTCTGAGTCTTAAATGACCGGCAGAGAATGTTATGTTCAAGTGACGTCGGCATAATCAGAAAAACGATTTCTCAATCAGGAAAATCAAGAATACCCCCTCATGCCAGAAAACAACTTCTTAAGTTGGTCATAATTTTAGTAGTTGCTAATTTGAATCAATATTTGCAGTATTCTCCCACATGTTACACATTAAAAAAGAAAAAAAAATAGAAAAGGCTGAAAGAACGACTAGCAAACGAAGGAACGTAGGAATTTACGTTACACCTTGAATGCAGCATGCATTGTGCTGATCACAAGAAACATGGCGGCGATGGCGTGGAACTTCGTTTAAGTTTCAGAAGAAGATAGTTTGGTGGTTATTTGTAACGAATCCTCCGAGCGAATTCTACGAGGAAGGAAGCACAAACTTTAATACATAAAACCTGATCAGCCACCTACAACATAACAATCGCTTCCATGGAGTTTTGAAATTGCGCTAACGCGAGCTAATGCTAACGTGAGCTAATGCTAACATGTGCAAGCCAGCAGCAGTCTCCCCTCTCCTCTTCCTCATCTCTCTCATCTAAAGCTTTCATGAGATAAAAAAACAAAAAAAATCACTGAACCTCATTTACTTTAATTAAAGGTATTCATTTAAATAGAACCACAAGTCAAAATCCTTCAAATGTTAATCTTTTTCAGTTTGTAATTCTGATGCATGTATTTCCATCAGTTCAAGGAGCCTTTATTTTTTATATCAGTCAGTAATGAACCTTATTTAAGTTGATGTGAGATATCAAATAGGTTTGTTTGATAGCTTTATGAAAATGTTTGAGTGGCTTGGCAATAGTTTTTCAATGGAAAAAATAAATATCTGTTCATTTGAAGAGTCAAAACTGTTTTTGATTTTGTTCATAGTATTGATGTAATGATCTTAGGTTTATGTGTGTGTTATCGGTTATCGGTATCGTTTTATAAAACAGTAATCGTGCATCCCTAACTCAAACCATCAAAATATCCCAGGTGTGTAACTATTCTGCCATCTTCTCTGGTCTCCAGAGCCTGTAATCTAACCAGCTCAGTTAAATTACCAAGAGACAACAGACGGCTCATCATCGGACCATTTTTGACTTCATGCCCGTCGCAAGATCGAGCTAATGCAAATGATGAGATGTCATGATCTTATGGGACGGTAGAAATCGTGCAGCGTAGAGGAGCCCTTGTGGAACTGAGCGTGCTCAAACCTCGTGGACGTGCGCACCCTGGAGTGGTTGTGTGAAGAACCAACTCCGCACCGTGGAGGTTTGAGGACTACACATCCGTTCTTGTGCAGCGGTCGCGGAGATCCGCTCTGTTCATCCAGGCTTCATCGGTCCACCTGCTCAGCCAGGTGTCATCCTGACCGTAAAGGGATTCAACCAACAGCTACTGGTGACCTGTGCGCGCTCAGCGTGGCGCCGGTTTTCAACAGCGCCTGTTTGCGTTAACGATTTCACATCTGAGCAGTGAGCGGCTGCATCTAATCACAGTTAGGTCAAGTCCATCAGCGGAGATCAGAGTGGATGTGTGGATGTAGAAACCTGAGGACCGTAGATGAACACGCGTCTCATTACCCATCTAACCATCGCCAGAGCCAGCTGTGGTGAACGGACACGCTGCTGCCAGTTTATCTGAAACGGATCGACTTCCCGCCTCGTCCGCTGCCTTCAAAGTCCTAACTGACTGGCGGGGAGTTTCAGTTGTTGTTAGGAGCTTCTGATTTCAGGGCGGTACCGATCGGATTTCACTGATGCCAGCGTCACACCCAGTACTGTTTATTGGTATCCAGGAGATCCATTCATGATCACCAATCAACAGTTCTCAACGCCACGTCCATAACGTAGCAGCTCGGTCCAGCTGGAGCAAAGCTCGCTCCGTTTGTGTGGTCCATTCGAGCTGCTTCTGTCCCCGGCGCCTCCTACGATCCTAAACCCAACCTCCTGAGCTCGATGATCGTTTTAAGCCGCTCCTGTTTGGCTGAGTGATTAACAACACATTTTCTCCACCGATGTGAAAAAGAAACCACATTTTTCCCGCCTCACCGTGACTGTTAGTTGGTTTGTGGCCGACAGCGTGTCCGTCGCCGGCGTGAGGCACCGCCGTGTTGTTACAGAAAACTATCGGGCTCCTGAAACCGATCCGACAGAAATGTCATCCGTTTTTTTGAGCAGGAGCCAAGACAAACGTGATCTCTGTCCCCGACGGCGCTGACGCAGGGATTGGTTTGTTTTCACTGCTTTGATGATGACTGCGGTTTCCTCTTACTCCATGAGTTCTTGTAACTCTTCTCTAGTTTGTTTGGTTTCTTTTTACATTATATTCTAGAAGAAACCCCCCCCCCCCCCCCCCCCCCCCCCCCCAAAAAAAAAGCGCCTCTTAAGCAGATCGTTGTTCGCAGCTCACCCATCGGACTTCCTGGACGTCCTCCACTTTGGGCAACATGATGGCGGGAGGAAGAACCGCCCCCTGCAGAACCACCTCCAGATCAGCCTCGGCGAGCCCGCTGGACACCGAGTTCACCCTCACGCACTTCTCCGTTCGGCCCAGGTCCAGTTCTGCCAACATCCTGGGTATGGTCTCCCTGGCTTCCACCTGCAGAGAAATTAAAAAAAAAAAAAAAACAAGGGAGGAAATATGACTAAATGTCTCACATTTATTCAGAAAGCAGGCTGGAGTAAGAAATGAAGATGTTCAATTATGTGATCAGTGTGCGGCCGTTATTCAGAGAGAAATTACAGTTACCGTCGGCTCGTCTAACTCATTTGTGTCTTTCAAGACTAATAACTTTCATTCATTTAAAAAAGAAGACAATTGAAAAGGAGGAAAGGAATAGTTCAGTCTCTTTAACAGACAAGCATCTTTAGAAACGATGTCACCCACTAAACACTGCATTATGAACGTCAATTTAACCTAAATTACATTAAAGATCACCGTCTCGTGAAAACCCTTTTATAAGCACTTTATTAAGTTGTCAACTGTGTTGAGATGAGATGATGTTAATAACAACGCACAGAGCTGTTATGGTGGGCCGAGACGTTCCCCTCCCCTTAGAAAAATACATTATATCTGAAAATAGGACTTTACATTTACATCATCAAACTGTACGACAAAGAGGGAACCTTTAATGCAACAATTTCCCATCTGATTGAGAGCGCAGCGCCAGATGTGATTAAATAAAATCCACCCAACTCATCACCACATTGTAGTTTCCACATGCAGATTCATTACAAGCACAAAGTGGAGGAAACACAGGTGGATCACTGTCGGAGCAACCAGCCCATCTTCAAACCTCCATTTTTCAGGTGAACAGATGTATTTCTACTAGGGCTGGGCAACGATTAAAAATTTTAATCGCGATTAATCGCGATTAAATCGCGATGATTTCCCTGATTAATCACGATTAATCGCATTGTATACGGAAAATCAAATAATGAATTCAAAAGTAGTGTAAAATGCGCTTTTATTTAAATGTTCTGCTGCCATATGAACTAAAGTGTCATAACATTTGTTGTTCAAACACTTTTAACATCAGCACTTGTCAGTAACACATATTTAGTGTAAATATCATATTAAAAATCTCAATTAAATTACAGCTTATTGCCACTGCCAGGGCATTAATGTCATCCTGTTTTTATGAAAAATAAAAAAAGTCTACAAACAAAATCCTGAACCACAATCAGAACATTAAAACATGAATTTGAAATGAAAATGTCCATGTAAAAGCTCAGTAACTTTATCAATCTGTGTATCATTCATTCTTTACCTTTTCAATTGTCAATCAAAAATTTAAAAAAATTAAAAAGTGACATTTCATTTTGTTTTTCATTTTTTTAGTCTAACACAAAAAAAAACGAAAAAATGCTTGGTTTTTTTTTTTTTTTTTTAATATATCAATTTTAGACTTGGATCAAAAATACAAAATGAAAAAACGGGCCACAGGACTGAATTTGTTTTTAATATTTAATTGTCCGGTTTACGTGACCCTGATATGGCTTTGTTCAGGTAGCATGGCGGCGCTGGAATCACATACTATAACATTTGCAATACAGTGATCCCTCGCCAATTCGTGGTTTAAGTTCTGCGGTTTTAGCTATTTGCGGATTTTTCAGAAAAACATAATATAATTTTAAAAATCGCAGAAACATTGCAGGATGTGGTGCGCATTCTCTCACAGCGAAGAAATGTTGTGAGCCAGCCTGGCCCCTTTAAGAAGGTAGCCTTATGGGTAATGATGTGGCCTTATGGGTAATGGAGTGTGTGTGTGTAGTGGGACGGCAGAATGAAAACAAGGTTAGGGTTAGGGTTAGAGAAAACCAGACTTTTTGTTTTGTTGTTGTTAGCGTGTTAGCCGCTAATTACGAGCCAAAAATAGCACAATACCAGCGGTTTCTTTACTACGGTTCAGAGACCAGAGGCTGTGAAGGTAACAGAAAGACCACAGTTGAGCCTTTGTCTTGTTTCGCTGCAGTGTCTCGCTACTTTTTTACTGTTTTTAAACATATTTAAACACATTATTGAGGTTCGGGGGGCTCTGGCTCCAGTTTGTGGATTTTGATTTCCACTGTGCTGACCACTTCTTCTTCTTCTTCTTCTTCTTCTTCTCGAAGCGCCCAATCAATGACTTTTGTTTTCTAAATCTGTGGTACCTGAGTCAGGAAACTGGGCTCGACCCGACACAGGACCTGCAAATCCAAAAGAACAGAAAACAGAAGTGAACAGGGAGCGTCCGAGGGTCAACAGTCGGTCTGGTTTTGTCTTGTCTTTGAGGGTCTTGACTTGTCTCCATCCCCCTCCAGTCATCTTCATAGGATCGTGTGAACTGACTAAAATGTCTTCATTCGTGCCGCAGACGGCCACCAAAGGACAACAAGAACTCGGTAAAGGACAGATGATCTTTAAGGGAACGCAGCCCCAACGTACGTCTCTCAGCATGAGAATTATGTGAGCTGAGCAGGAAGACGGGTAAAAGAAGGTGGAGGAGGGACAAAAAAAGAGCCAAAAGTAGCCAAACAACCTGTACGGTCTTCTATTAGCAGCACAGTGGCACATGCCGCTTGACTCAAACCAGATGCTGGTGCTGCAGAAGTGGAGAGAAACGCAGGATGGAAGGAGGAGAGAAGTCGGGCCAGAGAGGCTCTCTGGGACAAATGTGGACTTCGTTAAGCTGCACGAGGAAACGGTGGCTTACGAGTTGTCAGCTCGGCCCAGAGGCCGGAGCCTTTGAATCTTTGCGTGTGTGTTTGGAGATGAAAAAGAAGAAAAAAAAAAAAAAGACCCTTCGTTTGAGAAGAAAAAAAAAAAATCAACAACTCGGAGGCTCATGCTTATCCATGAAAAGAGTTCAGCAGACGAGGGACCGCGACGCGCGATGAAACGCTCCGTTTTTACGGCGGTTTCGCTGTCGCACGTTTACTGCCGACATCGGCGTTTGACACGGAGAGACAACACGGAGATCACGATCCCTTGTAAAAACCGCGGGGGAGCAGAGCCGACCCGGGTTCAGCTTAGGGGAACCCCCTCACGGGTCACGGGACCCGACGCCGCGCGCTCTGATCTCCTGGAATGCAGAACTGCATTCAATATTGCAAACTCTCCTCCAGTATCAATAAAATACGGTATCAAACTACATATCAAAGATTCTCTGGGGTTTAACGGGGGGTCATGGGCGGGCTGTCGTCCACGTCTCCCGTCAGCCTCACCGGCTGAGACAGGAGGGATTGTCACAGCGTATGATGAGTGCTCCATGATCTTTGACTCCTACTCAAGTTCTGCCTGTTCCCGCCTCCCGATGCCGCTCCTGTAAGTCGAGGCAGACCCGTAACTGTATCGTGGTAACTTAAAACGGATGGGGGGCGATTTATGCGGCCGTAACTCACTGTTCATAAACCTGCTACTTGGTGGATAAAGTTCTGTCTGTCGCGCTGCGGTTCACGGTGACGGGAGGAAAGCGGTCCGTGAGAAGGACTTGACTGATTCATGTGTCCGGGGTAACCGATCCCTGACTAGATAAACAGAGATCTGACGTTCACGGAGGAATGAAAAAAGGAATAATGCAAGCTTCCACAGCAAACTGGGAGCATGATACATGAAGTATTTAAACTAGGGCTGGCCAACGATTAAAATTTTAAATCGCGATTAATCGCATGATTTCCCTGATTAATCACGATTAATCGCATTGTAAACACAAAATCAAACAATGAGTTCAAAAGTAATGTAAAATGCACTTTTATTTAAATGTTTTGCTGCCATATGAACTAAAGTGTCATAACATTTGTTCATCAGCACTTGTCAGTAACATATATTTTGTGTAAATCTCATCTTAAAAAATTTAAAATAAAATAAAGCTTATTGCCACTGCCAGGACATTAATGTCATCCTGTTTTTATAAAAAATAAAAAAAAGTCTACAAACAAAATCCAACAAAATGATTGTGTCTCAGCACAATCAGAACATTAAAACAGGTAATTTCTGAGGTAACAGCAGAAACTTTTAACGGGGAGTTCAACTTGTCAGTTGTTACAAATAACCTTGTTTCTGTTGAATCCTCCGTCTGGGAGAACTTTAAAATGAAAATGTCCATGTTAAAGTTCAGTAACTTTACTAATCCGTGTATCAATCATTCTTTCCATTTTCAATTGTCAATCAAAAATTTAAAAAATTAAAAAGTGACATTTTAATAAAGGTGGGGTAGGTGTTCTTTTTTTGCAGCATTTTTTACAATATTGCCTGAAAACCTTTTCACATTCCCATTGCACCCACTGAAATAGAATGTTTGCAAAAAAAACGAAATGTTTTGGTCCAGTCTAGACGGTATAATCAGAGGAAAACTCAAAATAGTGATCATCTTTACATTTATTGGCTGCCTAATACGTCCATCAAATATCAATGCACTCCCACCCACCCCTCCCTCCCTCCCTGCGGTTCATGTAGTCGTGAATCATGTGAAGGCGTGGTTTCGAGGGGTGAGCTGAAGAGGAGGAGGCGGAGCCTTTGGGAGGAGGGAGGGAGTGTATATTTTCAAAATCTCACTTGAGTTGGATTGCTGGAACACCTACCCCACCTTTAAGTTTTTCATTTTTTAATCTAACTAAAAAAAAAAACGGAAAAAAAATGCCTGTTTTTTTTTTTTTTATATTTCAATTTTTGACTTGGATCAAAAATACGAAATTAAAAAATGGGCCACAGGACTGAATTTGTTTTATAATCGAGGACTGGACTTTCAGTTGTCATTACACATCTGTGCCACTAGATGGAGCCGCACTGCAGTAACCAGCTAGAGAACAGCAGGACAGTGAACACATGGAGCAGATCTGATGGAACATGGAGGAATGATGGGAAAGTTTTGTTTTCTTTTTTAGACAGAATTGTTAATATTGCTACCTGATTTTTACCGTTCTCCACGTCTGTTTTAGCTTTTCCTTATGTTTCCCTGCTAATTGTTTTCCGGTTCCGCAGCAGCCAGTAACAGACTTTTCAAAACAAAAGCATGTGAGCAACATGCGTTAACGCGCGATAAAATAAATGTCGGCTTTAATAAATGAATGCGTTAACGCTATAATAACGCGTTAACTTGCCCAGCCCTAATTTAAATCTAATGTAAACAGACACCACTCATCACAAGGATGGCCTCCTGCTCCCGTCTCAGTTTGCTGAAATGCTGCTGAATCCGTAATGCCGTGAACGACCGGGTCTCAGCGCTCCGTCCTTCCTTTTATCGGCCTCTCTGCATAAAGTAAGAGAGAAATTATGCCGGCAGACACTTTGACCCCTACGGGCTCTGCTACTCCAAGCCTGAATAAAGCCGTTTGAAAATAAAATATTTTACATTAATGGACGGCCATCCAACAAGTTGCTTCAAAGCCCCTCTCCCCAATCACCTGGTCTCCCACGGAGCGCTCGCCCCGACGTCAGCACCATCCGCCCTTTGATTCCCTCCATCGTTTTCATCATTAGAGGCCGACTCGCAGGCTGGCGAGCAGACGGGGCTGCAGAACGCATGGATGCACGGGAGAAGCTTTTCAAGTGCAGAGAGGCTGACCTTCTGGGAGAGAGAGGGCAGCTTCCCAGCGCTCGGCCTCTGTAGGTATCCTCGGCGTCAAGGCGAAGGATCCTACAGAGCGCTGTGTATATGTGACACAGCATGGCTGCTGCCTTGTAGACGCCACATCAGACCGGAGCGTCTAAACCGATGTGTGTACGGGTCCACAGCGGGATCAGCTTCCTCCTCGGCATCAGATCGTCCATGTCCGGTCCTCCTGTCAAGCCGCTTGAAACGAGCGGCGTCAAATATTGCCTCCGGACAGGCGAGGCGTCCAAGGTCACCAGGCCGTTCAGTCGCTTCGCATTATCCCCTCAGCGCAGGGATAAAAATAGTACATATGCTGCAAATAAACTGGGTGTGACAAAAACCGTGTTTTTTAAGTGAGGAAAGAAGGGCGGGATGTAGTTTTCCCGCCGGAGACAGTTGAGGAAAACCTCCTCCTCCCTCGACCGGTCTGTCTTAATGCCCGTCAGGTCTGATTTAACGCCTGGCAGAACGTTGCAGATGTTGCTCCCGTGTTAACGGTGCCATCAGTGACCCGATGCTACAAAGCTTTTGGGACTTCTTTGAGTCTTCGTTCCAGAGTACACAACTCCCATTTCTACCAAAAATAATCTAGATTCATCTAATCCACATGTGTCAAACACAAGGCCCGCGGGCCAAATGTGGCCCGCTACATCATTCTATGTGGCCCTTGAGAGCTTTTGCATTATTAGCTTAAACTTTAAACCAATATTTTAAGACTTATACCGCTTTAAAGCACGTATTGACAACAAACTACATCTCCCACAATGCATTTCATCGTTACCCACAACGATAACGGTATCTCACCATGAGCAAGACATCAAGAGGATTTTCAGAACTGATGGACTTGAGAAAAACCTCTACAAACTAGCCCTAACATGTCCAAGAGCAGTTATTTAACAATATAATAAGATATAGTTTAATTTATTTTGATTTCCATTGCATTTTGTTACATTTATGCTGTCAGTCAGGCACCCCTGATCTAATCAGAATAATTCAAAGCCTCTATTATTTTTTTTTTAGCACTGAGTTATTTGTGAACGTAGCTCCTAATAATAGTGTCTGACTCCCTAAAGTTTTCCCTTGTTGTGATATCAGTTATTGATGAATCTTGATTTACGACCATCTGGGGGTCATAAGGAAAAGTAAACTGCTAACCACATACCAATCTGGGGCTGTTCATAAATGACGCTTTATAAAATCACTGACATAGTGTCTACAAACTACAGACAGATCCATCATCATCCTGAACGTCAGATGGGATTATATGTAAAGAAGATCATAAATCACACTGAGCGCGGCTGTTTCTTCCCCGTTTATTACCCTTGAAGAGCCGCCGTCGTGCATCCTGCTGTGCAGCTCATGGCTCCATTTAAAATGAGCCGTGTGACTGTATGCATTTGTTGTCTTGTCAGTGAACGTGGGCGTGAGCGTGCACGCCGGCAGGTTTCAAACCATCGTGGATGCGTTCCTGACAGGTGACAGTCAGAGTAACTGCAACAAGACAAAACTAACAGGATAAAAAGGGGGGAAATATCTGTAAATAACTGAAGCTGCTGAGGTAGTAAAGCATCTCTCTGTTACACACCAACCGAATACTTAAGATCATTACTGCTTCATGTTTGGAGTTGATTAAAATCTGCAGCGCAGCCTTTCAGGGAACGGAATGCACAGGAAATGTGCATTAATCAAATAAAATAGTTAACAATTAAATTGATGTATTCTCTGCACATCCAACTTCCTGCACATCTGCTCAGCAGATGAGATTCACAAGTATAACACGGGACACGCTACAGGATCCTGATGTCTCTTTACGGTGATCCCGTTAAACCAGCCTTCGCCGCATCCAGACTCAGCTCACGTAGCGCCGCGTTTTACGGCAGAACAGTCTTTGTAAAAAAAAAAGAAGAAGACTAACTCCTGTACACCTCCTGAAACGACAGACCTCACTTCCTCATCAGCCCTGCCGCCAACAACTTTCACCATTTTTCTGTCCCATAACGCATCCAAATCGAACCCCCCCATCGTGTCAGCACGTCTACGTCCAGGTAATGGAAACTCAGCTTTTCTAGGGTTGTAGGGTTTCTAATGCAGGAGTGTCCGACCCGTTCTGGTTACCATCAAAGCCCCGTTATAATCCTGTTGTTATCATAACCGTCGACACATTTAACCACCAATAAGTAGGGATGGGAATTGATAAGATTTTTCCGATTCCGATTCCATTATTGATACTGTTTAACGAATCGATTCTTTATCGATTCTCTTATCGATTCTAATTTGGGGAAAAAGGAAAGCTAACAGTTTTATTAGCATCATTTTTTTTTACTTAGAAGTCACGACCTTACAAACTAAACAGCGAGGTCAAAAGAGGCCCAAAGCCCGGATAACGTGTTAACTGTTGTAATATGTAACTGTGCAAATACACAAGAATGTGTAACATTTTACTAACAGATTTTTCCTAATAGAAATGAAAAAAATCTCCTTTTTAAAAGGATATATGAGCTCACTAAGCACTCAAAAATAATTAATAAAGAAAGATAAATACTATCAAATACAACGGAACAGTGCATAGTGCAAATCTGCAAATTAATTCTTTCGCAGAAAAATACATCTTCTAAATGTAATACAGAACGCATTCGTTTAATAGCATAGCGTTAATGTTATAGCGTGTTTTACAAAGAAGCACATAGGCAGTGGGATAGCTACTTACCAGAGTTACCAGAGGTGATCTTAGCTTGGCTACTGCCGCTGGGTTGAGATCCATCAGTCCGAAGCGTCAAAAACACGACACTCGTTATCGCATGTTGTGTGTTCAAATGTTTCTGCATGTTAGCCGTGTTCCCTCCCGACGCTGTTAGCTCCACTTTACAATGACTGCTAGTTGCCTTGTTGCCATCTTTCTTTGGTGAAGTGAAGCCAAACTTTGGAGCGTTTGAACCTGGTGGGCGCCATTGTTGTTTACAACTGCAACGCGCGTGCTAAACCGACGTAACTTAATCACGTAAGTGCTTTCTGGAATTGACTGTGCGTAACTTGCGTAAATTACGTGAGATTCGTGCTGGTTGGAATCAATAAGAGAATCGCTGGATAAACTGCCAAACGATTCTATGGAATTGAAACACACGGAACCGGTTCTAGATTCCCAACCCTAGTAATAAGAGACATAAACCCGTGACTTTCACAGTGGCAGTTGCTGCTTTCATCAACAACTAATGGAAACTTCATTTAACTGGGAGCTTCCTCAACCAGTTGGGCGGTCAGTTCCCTACTGGTTCCCTGACTGATTTTACTGTAACTGCTAATGTATACGCGTTTCTTTTAATCCCTGGACTTTTTGATGCTTTTCTTGGTGGTTCAGGACGTTTCCACCCACGCTCTTTTTTTGCTTTGCATCCGTTTTTAAATGTCCTTCCCTCTGGGTAAACTACATTTTTGCTCCAAACCCACGACTGACCCGGACAACATTGGTTTGACTGAGGAATAACAGACTGCCGGTTCCACATCGAGCCCATGAGAACCCCTCACCGGGTCCTCTCGTGAGGTTGGCCCAAGCAGGACCCGGATAAGACTCCCAGCTGAGCCCCGGCCCGCTCATCATCCACCTGCCTGAGCAGAACCACTGTGAGCAGCTCACATGGGACCAAGATGGAGATCACTGACCGCTCCGAAAGTGAAGGAGTGATCCACAGACTTTCACAGACTATCAATCTGCAGTCACGGCTGATTGAGATGCAGCCAGTGAACGGTGCTGCGGCAGCTGGAAACGCCTGAAAGGATCACGTTACATGTTTAGGCTCAGTGAACAGTCACGGTTCGGGAAAAAAAAAAAAAAAAAAAAGAAAATTTGCCATTTATTTGCAAAGATTAAACAGCACTAACAAATCATTTGTTCTCCAACTTCACATGTGGACAGGTTTTCGCCGTCACTGCCGCCAGTCGGAGGACACTCACGCAGTTAACGCTGAAATATGATGAGACGGCTTTTCTCTGGTTGCTGTTACTCATTTGATCGGGAGACGATCAGTCGGATTCCACCGAGCAGACGATCACGTGTTAGCCGGCGGGCGCTGCAGTACACGTGTCTTTGAGACGACTGCAGGCGTCCTGAGGTCCAACCGGGTCGCGTCACCGTTACGAGAAGCACCGGAGAGGTTGTTTACAGCCGATGCCGAACGCTCTGCCCGCCGTCTGATAAATACGAAGCAGAGAACGTTCGATAAGATGAAACAAAATCCTGTTTTTGCAGTAAGCCGGGATGTATTTGTATTAAAAATGCTTCGTGTGTGTTTAAACTGACGACTCAAAGACAAACTAAATATAGCTGTCAGAGTACTGCTCTTATATTTTTGTAAAAGATTTCTCCCAAAACAAGTGATATTTGCTTATATTTCTTCTCATGCGCCCCCACATCTGTTCCATTCCTCTCTCCTCTTCCCGTGCTTTGAAGTTTCCCCCTCCCCCCGTTAGGGTTACTCTCCGGTGATGGGTGCGTAGCGCGGACCGGTGCTGCGCCGCTGCCAGTTCAAACACAGGCGTGTAACAGGATAACGGGACCGCTCTCTCCTCCAGCGTCAGTCCTCACCTCGAGTCCACCATGTTGGTTTTCACCGCGGAAACATGGCTCAAAGGATAAATCGATGCATGACTTATCGAAACTCTGAAGATGTGCAAAACACAAGTTTCACAAGTCCTTTAAGTCCCTCGACCCCTGACCCCTCGCCCCCCCGCGGCACCGCCTCAAAGGGCCCACGCCTGTCACATGACACCTAAAAACACGCACGGACATCATGACAGACAAGTGGGGTTTGGCTCAGCGTTCTCTCTGATCTGGCCGGGGCGGAGTCTGTTTTCTGGCGGAGCGGTTCACGTCCCGTTTGTGAGTCTTGGCCGAGGATGAATCTCTGTCAGGCCTCTGGCGCGCTCAGAGGCGGGGAGCGCGCACACACAGGACGCAACGTATATGTGTGACGGTCCCTCGGTGAAAAACATTCGGCGTTCACACGGTAGTTAAAATGGTCGATGGCATTAAAGAGTTTATTCGTCTGAATTCATCGGAGCCTACGGCGTCTAACACAGCCAACGCCGAGCTGAATTCATCTACCGGTTGACACTCGGTCGCGTAATTGACCTTTCGGTAAGCGCCGCCCCCTCCCTAGTTACTGTTGCTAGGTCGGACACACTTGCTGCTCCTGCGTTAAGGACTGTGTTAACTCCCTATTTTTCCAATGTGTATCATTAGTGTTAATATTTTACTATAATAACTCCATGGTGAAATATTGCTGCTGTGGACCTGCAACAGTAGCTCGAGGTGTCCAGAACGTTTTGGAGGGCCGAAACAAACGCTGGAAAACTGCAGGCTGTAGGTTAAGTTGTGTCCGTCCACACAAGCAACTGAACGTGGGGAAAGTTACAAAACACACCTACATTTACTCCAAGGTAAGTTTACTTTGTTTATTAGACGATTGATTTAACCACCGTTCAGTAAAAGTAAAAATATGATTTAGCGGCAGGAAGGGTGATGAGTTCTCTGTTAGCATTAGCTCTGGTCCATAGGTCTATCCCACACCAGAGCTATGTTAGCATGAGACAGTCGCGGCATTGTATTAATATAATTAATAAAGTGACATTAACATCACTAGCCTCACCTTATACCAAACAAAATAAATATCTAGGGCCATATATATTTGTAGACAACAAGGCAGGCTAATAGCTGGCCAGCGAGCTCTGGTCCATAGTGTAGAAGTCAACGATACTATGGACCAGAGCTATTGCTAACGGAGAACTCATCTCCCTCCTTACCGCTAAATCATATTATTGCTTTTACTAAACGGTGGTTAAATCAAACATCAACTAAACATTGGCTGCGGTCACATGATGTTTTTTAATAATTCCCAATTAACTATTTTCCTTCGAGTTTACATGGAAATAGTAATTTTGAATTGAGGTTTACATGGAAAACACGTTTGTTCAGCTTTATCCAATTCCACTTTAGGTCTGGGGGTTGGGAAGGGTTCTGATTGGATAGGGGGGGGCGGACGTCTTTACATCTACCAGAAGAAAACAAACTTAGCTAACTCGGTTAGCAACAACATTCCACTAATTTTTGACCTCGGTGGCATCTCTATCTGCGCTTTGAAAAGCTCACAATTTTTATGTTTCCTGTCATCTGTTCTTTTAATTATTTCCAGTTCCTCCAGGCTATTTATTAAATAAATCGTCTCTGCTCTTGAACACCGTTTACTGCGTGCTGCCATTTTAAAACTTTGTTTTGAAAACAAGCCCAGCGCGGAATATAAGCGTCATTGTGACAGATGGGCAAGAGAACTAGCATGCGCAGAAAGACCAGAATTAACATGACCGCGAAATTATTTAATTCGGAATTAAAATGGGAATAAACCAGCCACTTACTTGGGAATTAAGTTTAATTCGGAATTGACATTTTCATATAGAATTAGGTGTTTACATGGTAACTTTTATTCGGATTTAACTTTAATTCTGAATTAAAGAGGAATTAAACTTCCCATGTAAACGCACTGAAAGTAAACTTACCGTGGAGCAAATGTAGGTGTGTTTTGTAACTTTCCCCACGTTCAGTTGCTTGTGTGGACGGACACAACTGAACCTACAGCCTGGATTTTCGGCTTGGGAAAGGGAATAAAAATGTCGTAGAGAAGAATGAGACTGTGAGGAAAGACCTCACATAGATTGCAAGCAAAAATGTGAAAAGTAAGACTTTCCCCCAGGATGAGGAGCATACGGAGGGTCCTTCATCTGACCTCCAGCGTAGTCACTGCAGGGACGAGAGACTAAAGGTCCAGCGAGATATTTTACCCCCCAAACTGGTCCTGTTCAAATTCAGCTACTCGTGCCCATGCAGGAGACACGGTGCCGTGAGAGCTGCTGTGGACGGAAGTGTTGAAGACCAGAGAGACGCCAAGGTGAGCGTGGAGCGACGCCCGCTGCTGCTTTCAGACGTACAAACCATCTTCCACGCAGCACCAGAGAGAAAATGCGACCTTTAAACACCGTTAAAACAACGCTGAGCAACATGCAGGCGCCGTTTAGACCTGGTATTAACATCCACCCTCAGCGATCCCATCACAAGAGGACAGCTGGGTGTCAACCCACTCAGGACGCATTTGAGGACACGCTCAGGTCGTCCTGTCATTTAAAGCACATTCAGAAGTGCTCTGGGATGCATGCGGCATAAAAACACGCCTGCCTGCAACGATCAACTCTTCTGTGTCAGTACAGACACGTTGCAATTCAAACAACGACGACGTCACACTGCAGAACAACAACCGTGAAAGAACCATAACTGCTGTCAACCAGATCACGGACCCATCACTCTTCTTCTTCTAAATTCAAACAAGTCCCATTTCTCTTTCAATTTGTCTAAAGCTTTTAGATATCTTCCATCTTTTTAGATCATCATTAATGTTCTGGTTCATGTGTTAATTAAAGTTGGACAATAAAACCAAAACAGTTGGACAGACAGGAAGGGTCCTCCAGGGATGATTTCGTGCTTTGCTGCCTCCTGCAGGGTTAGGGGGTTAAGGTTAGGGGGTTAGGGTTAGGGAGTTAGGGTTAGGGTGTTAGAGTTAGGGCGTTAGGGTTAGGGGGTTAGGGTTAGGGTGTTAGGGTTAGGGTGTTAGGGTTAGGGGGTTAGGGGGTTAGGGTTAGGGGGTTAGGGTTAGGGTGTTAGGGTTAGGGGGTTAGGGTTAGGGTTAGGAGGTTAGGGTTAGGGGGTTAGGGTTAGGGGGTTAGGACCTGACAGGGTGTGGGCCTGACCTCTGATCACAAACTGCCGCTCCAGATGAATGTGGAGTAGAGGTCTTCACAGGTCCACTTTCATGGACCCGAACCCCAATGGACCCGTGAAAATTCGACCCGGAACCAACCTGACCCGAGCTATTATCATATGTCCAGGAGTCCGAACCTGAATGGACCCGAAATATTTTGACCCGGAACCGACCCGACCCGAGTCTTTGGGCCAATTCCAATTCCACCCTTAACCCTCAATCTTGGCCCTCCAAAGTAAGTGTCAGGACTATCTTGTGACATAGAAATGGGACACCCCTTGAGTGCAGTTACGTCTTCAGACTTTGGGGGGCGGCCTTACGCCAAAGCTATGTCCAGTTTGTCAGGAAAACAACGACGACGAAGAAGGAGAAGAAGACGTAGAAGAAGAATAAGATAATATAAATATATATAAAGAAGACAATAAGATAGTTTTGTAACATTTATATTTTTATTAAATACAAAAATATTTACATTTGAAGCTCCCTTTTTTCGGTGCCATCCTTTTCGAAGACGTTTTGGCAAAAATATGCAATGCCTTCTGGGTAGCCTTTACTCCCAAGGGTGGTGTTGGAGAATCTCAATATTGAGGGCGATACAGCCCTCAAACTCGTCCCTCAACTTGACTTTCTAAGAATCGGGACAGCATGCGCACTTCACGGGAGCGAACATTTTTGAGATTGAGGGTTAAGGGAGGAATTGGAATTCACCCTTTAGTTTCCGAACCACGAACCGAACCGAGATACTTGAATAGAACCAAGACAATCCAGCCCATAGTTGCTCATGTTAAAGTTGTCTAGCATTGAATAAAACTTGAAGTTGAAGACCGGACCCGAGACTAACTGTACCGATTCCAACCCGAACCCGGAGTCACGTCTTCTGAATGGACCCGAGACCCGATTCGGTGCTTTTCGCTGCTATTTCAGTGGTGATGATCATTATTGTCATGGATTTCTTTTTTCTGAAGTGATCTTAATTCATTAATCATGATTTGCCAGACTGCTCCAGACTCACTAACGAGCTTATAAGTTTCTTCCTTGGTGCAGGCAGCTGGCAGTTCCTCATGAAAAGGAGCCACGCCCATCAAAGGACGGGGGGTGGAGTCAAGGGAAGCGTCTGACTTGCAGCTGCTGTGAACAGAGCTGTGAAGACGTGGGGAGCTGTTGTGTTGTATATCCCTGGATGTATTACATCATTAGCATCCTAGTAAAACCTTGGAAAACTGTTAACTTTTGACAAAAAAAAAAAGAAAAAGGAGATGAATATGCGTCCTTTAACATCAAAACAAATGGTAACTCTTCAGTGTTGCCAGATGACATCGAGCCGGACTGGACTGCAGGTTTTCTTTAAAGTGATTAAAACCGTTTGTGTGTTCTTAAACCATGTGTCATAATCGGACAAGACGCCTGAAGCTTATTAAAACAACATAAAACCTTTTAAGTCAGAGGCCCAGTGGAGGAATACTGTTGGTTACTGGAATAAAAATCGAAAATGCATCTCAATCAGCTGCTTTGCAAAAGGTTTACATAAAAACAAATGATTTATTTCACTTTCTCGCACTGCTTACTCATTTTCACCATGACTGCATCCTGTTCCGGCACATGTCTGCAGAGGCAGGAGGAATCCCCTCAGCAGAAATCACAGCTCTGCTTCATCACAGACGCCAGATGTGTAACTATATTACAGACTAAAAAGCCTGCCTCATCAGTGTTTAAGTGTAAATCCTCTCCTACACTCGTATCTGTGACCACCGCTACCGTTGTGGTACTTCATTTTTTAAATATTTGAAGCCTCCTGTTTGTTTTGCATTATATTCCTTGTATCTTGTTGTCTCCATGTCCCCCTTTTTTTTTTTAAAGGCAACATCCTGGTATTTTTCTGCATCTTCTCCAATATGTAACAAAGGGACTTGAAGATTTTAAAGCATCTCTTGTCTCTCCTATCAGATTTAATTCCTAGCTGCATCAACTAAACAGAGCGAAGCCAAAAGTTTGGCTGAATTCACACCAGAGTATTCATTAAACCTTAAAACCCAGAACCGACCGCTTTCATGCGCCCACACGGGTCCAGCAAAGGCTGCCGAGGGAGAGAATCAGCTTCAGCGGTTATAGGAAATATTCATTAAACCAACAGATGCACAAATAGCGAATGAACCACTTTCGAGCGCTCTGGTTTTGCGGGAAAATAATGGAGGGATGCTGCTTCCGCGTTCAGTCCCGACTGGCGTACGGCGAGCTACCAACCGTAACGACTCCGTGTTTGCATGTCTGTTTTTTTTTTTTTTTGTTGTTTTTTTTTGTGCTCGGGCGTCCATGTGCGCCCGCGGACACGCGCTCTGGCATGTGTGCGTGTTTGTATTCTGCCCGTCCTGTGTGCGTTAGCGGGAGCGCTCTGCTGTGTGTGTGAGAGAGGCGCTCCCCGTGGCGCCGGCCGCGCCACTATGCCATCTGGAGAGGAAATCGAGTGTGAAGTACAGTATAGTTTGGGACCAAGCTCCGTGGCAGCGGCTCAGCAGTTAGTTCATTAGTTCCAAACTTCCAGGGATTAGGAGAGACTCTCTGCGGCAGGGAGGCAGGGGGGAGTCATGGAGGATGGAGAGACCCATGCGGGGAAAGGAGAAGGAGAAAGAAAACACCGGGGGAAGAACGCCGGACCAAAAGGGCACGGAGAGACGGAGACAGAACATGGGGGAGGGAGAGATAAACAATCTTAACCCCGAGGACACTGGAGAGGAGGGAGACGGGCGAAAGAGAACAAGACGGCGAGCAAGCGAGGAGGAGAGAGGACAGGTGCAGCCGTCAGTTACGCTCCAAGGTTTCAACCTGCCCTCCCTACTCCTCCACCCCACTGATCATACAGATATGATGATATGTGTAAGAGTGTTAGAGCAGTCAGCCTTGTCTTCCCTCCCCTCTCTCCTCCTCCTCCTCCTCCTCCTCCCCCCTCCAGGTCCAAGACGACAGTTAGCAAACTCTGGGTGGCTCCTACCCTTTAATCCCCGTCTCATCTCCCTACCTCCGAAGCGGTCACCGTTTCTGCCAAGGCGGAGGATGGACGCTCCTGGAGTCAAAGCGGCAGGCAATTAAAAGCGGACGTTCCCGTGTTTCGGGCGACAGCGGGGGGAAAAAAGGGGGCGAGAGTGATCTCCAACAAAAGCACGAGTTTGTCGCTCGTTTCCCTGAAGGTGAAGGTGGAGGATAATGAATACATCAGCGTGCATCAGCGGAGCCATTCAAGGCCCGTCCGGGGACGCCGGGCGACTCGCCCCACGCCTCGCCAAAGCAGCGTTTCCGCTGACATTTCGGAAAGTTGATTTTGTGCTTTCCTCCCGTCGGAAAAAAGGATTATGAAACTTTGAGTCACCGTCGATGCCCGGCATGCCTGAGCAAACCCACGGCGCAGGCTGTGTGGTTGTCATGGTGAATCCAATCGCAGCGAGCTTAGGCGCCGTAAAAGCCGTTAGAGCAAACACACACACATCGTAATGGCTAAATCTCCCGTCCGTTTACAGAACAGTTGGTCCCGGAGCAGATCTAAATTGACTTAATCGATCCTAAATTGGCAGGCCTGGGGTAATTTTGTTGGGTCTGTGTTTGAAAAGCCTCCTGTAAATTTCTAACCGTGGTCCAAAATTCAACATCTTCACTTCTTGACCTGGATAAAATGTTGGCGTTGGGCCTGGATTGACCTGACTTACGATTAATGAGTGATTACATTAGTTTTTTTTATGCCCTTCTAGATCACTGGAAAGATTTTAGGTAGGGATGCACCGAAAATTCGGCCACCGAAAATTTTCGGCCGAAAATGGCCCAAAAGTGCATTTTCGGTTTTCGGCCGAAAGACTTTTATCACCGAAACAACACGGCCGAAACAGGATGTTGTGATGACGAACAAAAACCGTGGCCAGCACGCGCTTGTCTGGGGCCAACATGTCTGTGGTGTGGACGTATTTCAATATATCTGAGAAAGACCCACGGATAGCGATTTGTAAAACATGTAACGCTGAAATTTTAAGAGGGGGTGAATCTGCAACGAGTTTCTCCACGTCGGGTTTGATTTATCACCTGAAATCCAAACATCCCCATTGCCATTCTGAATATGAGAAGGCGGCGGCACAGAAAAGGAAAATCCCTCCGAGCGCACCCACTCCGTCTGTGGCGGACGTATTTGAAAAGGCAAGAAAGTTTTCCAGTGATGGTGCCAAGGCAAAGGGCATTACACAAAAAATAATGGAATTCATTGCCTTAGATGATCAGGCGTTCTCTGTTGTAGAGGATGTGGGATTTCGTAGGCTGATCGAGCACATTGAGCCCCGTTATTCCATACCGAGCAGACGTGTGTTTACCTGAGCCATAGTCGGAAATCCCGGGGGGGGACACAGGGGACGTGTCTCCCTTCCACAAAGTTGTCCCCCCCAAAAAATCGTTGTAAGCACACAAAAACAATTGAATAATAATATAGTCATGTTCAATAAAAGTACAACACAAGCGCTGCAAATTATAAACGTAAAAAGCCTTTTTTTTTAAATTGTTGAAACATTGTGACCCCCCTAATTCTCAAAGTGGTTTAGTCCACATGCTGTTTCTAACGGGCAGGGCTACCAGCAGCTCCATGTGTCAGCGAGTGTGTCATTTAAACGTGGAAGGGATTTTTAATTGTATTTTATTTTTGCATTTTTAAGTTGCCATATTTAATGGCGTAGTTGTAATATGTTGTTGTATTTTGTTTGTCAAAAATACAACACTACAATATAATAATACCACCTAATACCATTGTTGATTTTTCAGTTTGAACATTGAAAAACCTGTATACGGTAGAATATGCACTGATACAACACATGCTACAACTACTATTATTACTTTTTCTAACATTCAACAGGCTGTGGGCTCAACCCTGCAAGGCAAGTTCCAAAGGAGCAGGAGAGAGAGAGGGAGAGAGCATTTATTTTCATGTCCCCCCCAGGAATTACTCTCTGAAATTTTACTGTTTATTGTCCCCCCCCAAATGAAATGGGATTTTCGCCCCTGACCTGAGCTGTTTAATGTTATTGCAGCTCACGTCCATGAGCTTATAGCTGCAGATATTTTTGTTGTAGTCCTACAGAGAATTTTTTTTAAATGCACTTGAATTAAATGCACTGTGTTTTTATGAGAGAACATTTTTACAATCTTTCAGCAGGCCAGTCAGTTATAGGCCTGTATTATTATTTAATGTACACCTGAGTGGGGTCAAGTTAAAGATTTTATTTTGAATTTTGTTTTATATTGTGCATTGTTGTAATGTCAGTGCTAATAAATATTTTCATAATTTTGCAATTAATTTATTCTTTGTAGCATCAATATTAATTTATGCAATGGTAATGCCTTGATTTTAGTGAGGTTAGTACACAGTCATAGCCATGAATGCAATGGTACTAATAATTGGCATAATAATTTATTTCGGCGTTTCGGTTTTCGGCCTTGGTTTCTTCATTTTCGGTTTTCGGTTTCGGCCAAGAATTTTCATTTCGGTGCATCCCTAATTTTAGGTTCAAATATGCTCAACTATCAGAGTTGTTTTCATGTTTTCTTTGACGTGACATCACCAGCAGCCCGGTGAGTCAAAGACGAGTCAAAGGTTCAACCAGAGGACCTTCAACAGCTTCAACGGCTCCAACGAGCACGAGACCTGCTGAGGTGCTTGACCGCACTGAGTCTCAAAAGCTGAACCCTCTTTGCATTTCAGTGGGTTCTGCATTCTGCGAGGTCCATCTTTTCCAGCGCTGACGTATTCTGCACGTCGGGACCGCCACGTGACAGTGCTCCATGGCGCCGCGCTGACCTGAAGCTTCAGGCAGATTTCGCCGCCGTGGCTGCGGCCTCCGTCCTCCATCCTCCGTCCTCCAGCAGCTCTGCTTCTGCACGAGGAAGACGTTTGTCGCAGACGGGGAAGGAGGACGAAGTCGCTGTGGCGCGTATGAGAGCATCGCTGAGGCAGCCGATGGGCGGGAGGGTTGAAACGCAAGTGACTGTATGACGTCGGCACACAGCTGTACGGTTTACAGAAGAAGCACATCTGTTCTGTGAGACCTGCAGGAAGATGGCAGCCGAAACCTCTTCACACTGTTTTTACCTGTGTGTAGTAATTAGGGTTGGGCACCGAAAAACAATTCCAAGTAGGAATCGGTTTCCCAACGTTCGGTTCTGGAATCGTTTAGAAGATTTTTGAATTTCGATTCCTTTTTTCAGTTTCTAAATGTCCGTGTTAATTCATTTATATATTTTTTTGATTGACTGCACTAGTTTGTTGATGTTACTCCGCCCGGCGTACTCAAATCCGCACTAGTGTCGACGTCAAGTCCGTCGCCGACGGGACTTCACTCGCCACAACATGGATTCCCAAGAGACGCCGCTTTTGGGTTTGGCTGCATTTCAGTCCAGGGAAATGACGGCTACCTGGCGCAATGCAACACCTGCGGGAAGTGTGTTACTGCCAAAGGAGGGAGCACGACTAATATGGCAAAACACCTTCGCCTGCATGGCATCACAAAAATAAACGAGTGTACCGTATTTAATTCACTGTGTTGCTCCCGTCGCTTCTTTCGACTGCAACAGAGTCCGTCTTTATCCAGGAACTCTCGCCTTCTCATATACACTCTACTTCGAACTTCTTCTACTCTACATACGAAGTTTTCAGGTTACGAAACACCTCAACGGGAAAACATTGCCTCTTGTTACGAAAGAAATTTCATGATACAAAAGGCAAAAATACAGTAGCGCTGCTACTCGCAGCTCCCAGAGTTTACCGAACGTAAACATACTTGTAGCTGCTCTGTATCTCGGTTTGAAAGCGGTGCGTCCGAGCTGCTCTGCCATTGGCTATCGCTTAGCATCTTCCTGGCATCCCATTGGCTAGGAGGGCCCCTTGTCTGTATGAGCGTAACCCAGCAACCCAGGTAAAAAAAAACTACTTTTACCTCCGCCAAGGAGGTTATGATTTTGTCGGCGTTTATCTGTCTGTTTCTGAAAGAGCAGATATGGTCATCTTCCTAAACAAATACTGTTGATTTCATTTTTTGTTGGGCAAAATGTATTTTGGAGGCCAACTGCCAACCATAAGTTGTTTAACATTTAGGCTGTAAGTGAATTCTGTGTGTGCATATGTTCATGCAAGCATGTGTAAGAATAAAAATGGCCTGTCGCCTGTGTAAATGTGTCACAGTTTTTTTAATGAAAAAATTTTACTGTTAGATAAGTCGCAATCACATCAAAGAATCAGAATCGAGAATCGTTTTGAACAGGAATCGAAACAGAGAATCGGAATCAGAATCGTTAAAATCCAAATGATCCCCAACCCTAGTAATAATAAATGCAAATGTTGGAATAACTGTATATAGTGCGGTATGATAAGTGTACTTTGATAAGTCAGATGAAGATATGCAGTTAGTCACTCCCCAAACCCCTCAGAGCTGCATATCCTATGTAAAGCAGGAAGTCCTAAGAGAATAAAAGAGAGAGTTCAGGCAGGAGTTAACGCAGAGTGGGTTGGAGACTGACTGAGCACTCTCTGCCGTTCTCCTTGCAAGTAAAATATAACAACCATCTCTTGTCTTCCTTTTGAAAAATGTTTTAGGTTGGCTGAACCTGACAGTAAATGTGTGAGGGCTTCAATTTCCTCACTCCTTATCTCGCTTCTCTCAGCATGAGCACAACAATAAATATTGCATGACTATATTTTGTCAGTGCAGTAATTCAGTGAATATGGAAAAAAAAAAATGCAATCTGATGGCTTAGTGCCTGAAAAGAAACCCCGGATCCCTAATAAATATTCCTTCTGATAAAAGAACTTAACATGTTGAACAAGTCAAAGTAATAGGAAAACAAAACTTATTCTGAAACTAAAGCTAACATCAAAACAAATGTTTAAATGTATTTTCAGAGAAGTCACACAATCACAGCTAAGGGTGTGAAAAAAAATCGATTTGGCAATATATTGCGATTTTCGGCCGCTCAATATAATATCGATTTTTCAGCTCCTAATATCGATATCGTCAGTATGTTGTAATGGTTATTTAAATGTGCAAAACCACTAATAATAAACAATAAATAGGTTGGTTTGAAGCAAATAGTTTTGACTCAATTTGCTCACTGGGTAGAATATCGCAATATATCGTGATATCGCATCGCGACCCAAGTATCATGATACATATCGTATCGCGAAGTCCTTGCCAATACTCACCCCTAATCACAGCCATGGACCACAGAGGAGGAAGATGGCCCAAAATGTGAGAGGTAAAGAACGGGCATCAGTGGGGAAGGTAAGCTAATTACTATTTCTGTTTTACGCAACACGACCGAGAAGACGCATAACAGCTTAAAGAGCCGAGTCCAACAAGCTCCTGTCATGTCGTCTGAGGCTCTGCACAACGTAGCGATGCGAGGAGAGAAAAGAAGATCAGGACATTAGACAGTAACTGAATTATCAGGCAGGGGACGAGTGATGTACAACGCTATTTTCCAGAAGTTATCGCTGGTATTTTGATGTGCATTACTCACAGTGCTACCACTGGCAGACCGAGTGGTTTGCCTGCTGAGGGACATTATTCTGCGTTTTAAGGAAATGGAACTACCCCGTGGCTAACCTAATTTCATTCTCCACCAATTGTAAAAGCATGTAACAGGGTCCACAGGTGCAACCCACCAGCTAATTACTTACAAAGGACAGGCCTTTTAAGAGAGGCTGGGAGAAATGAATCATGTTAAATTCAAAATATGAAAAAAAGAATCCTGGCAAATTCAGTCAGTCAGTCGTGAAAGATCACGTTGGTTTGATGAGTCAGTCAGCTGCGGGGCAACATGTGAATTATTCTCCGGTTAACGGCTCGTCTCTGCGCTGCTTTCCCCTCCACGTTTCTCCTTTAACGCATCATAGAGACGGCGGCTCTGACATCCACCAGCACCATCGCAGTCTTAGTCAGTCACACAGGCCGGCTATGGCAAGCTGTTTTAACATAAAATAGTTAGATTTTACTATCCGGAATTAGCATTATAGATATCAATCATTTAATTTTGACTAGTCGTAATTATATTATGACTAGTAGGAATATAAATTAAAGATATCTGTAAATTCATTCGGCCTAGTCAAAAGTACATTTAGCGATACTGTAATTCATTTTTGTCAAGTCAAAACTGAATAACAGATAACGCACCACTCAACTCATCACACATCCTCAATGACAATTACAGATATCTTTAATTCGGTTTTCACTAGTCAGAATGAAAGTTAAAGATATCTCAAACGTAATTGTGACTAGTTAGAATTGTTGAGTTTAAGCCAGATTTATACTCGAACGTCAGGTCGTCTGCGTCACTTACGCAGACAACGCAGAGATTGTAGGTCGACGCAGACAGTGTCGCAGAGAGGAGAGAAAGGAGGCCTCTGATTGGTCAATTCTACATCCGCGTAGACAAGAGCCCGTCATCGAAGAAATGAGGAAGTTAGGGATGCACATGGTTAACCGTTTAACCGTTAACCAATAACAGTTACTTAATCGATTAATACTAACAGTGAATTTTGTTTTTAAGCTACGTCATTTAATCAACTCATGGGGGCGTGTCGACAGGTGCAACAGGCCTCTGATTGGTCAATTCTACATCCGCGTAGAAAAGAGCGCGTCATCGAAAAAATGAGGAAGTACCCACATCTGTACGATTCTGGTTCTCCACACTACAAAGACAGCACATATTCTAGTAATTCATGGAGGGAGATAGCGATGAATGTGGGTCTGGATACGGCCGAGACGGTGAGGAAGTGGAAAAACACAAGAGATAAGTTTAGTAAGTTTAGCTAGTTCGTGATTGTCCCTCTTGCGTTGTGGCGCGGAGACCACGCAAGTATAAATCAAAAGTGTCTGCGGCATCTCTGCGACAAGCTGACGGCGACACATTGGCGCGAGAGTATACACGGCCCTTAAGACGTTGCAATTCGTTGCTTATCATTGGCTAGCTTTCTATCAGCTATTGGCTCAGTCAACCAAAGTTTCAGTTAACCAAAGAGTAGTTCCTCTCCATTTCTGGCCGTTAGCTCCTGTTGTGTTGCGGCGTTAAAAACCTGGTTAAACACGCCAACTTAAGCCCCCTGTTGCTCGGACATCGTGAGAAACAGTAAAATGTCCTACTAGTATTTCAGCTGGCTAGCTGGAGAAACAGAGTTACAGTAGTGGTCGATTATTTTAATAGCTTTGATTCGGTAACAAGCCCCTAATACAAGATATCTGCAATTACATTCTGACCAGGAAGAATCAGGTTTAAAGATATCCTGAATATGAGATATCTTCAATCCGATGATAGATATCTGCATTTAAATTATGACTAATCCATAATTCCAGTTAGAGATTTCAACAATTTAATTTCGACTAGTCGTAATTCCAATTCAAGATATCATCAATGTTATTCTGGCTAGGTAAAATTCAATTTAAGGTATCTTGATATACAAAAGCAGATATCTTGAATTAACAGTGTTTGGAGATATCTAAAATTGGACTTGCGACTAGTCAAAATTATGTTGTAGATATCTTTAAATGGAAATAAAGATAGTCGTAAATCAGTTGCAGATATCTGCATTGTGAGTTACGGATATCTGTTAATGGATTACGACTATCTGTAATATCAAACCCCATACACATGAATGGGAAAAGTGACGTCATTTGTCCTAGTAAGAATGATGTTGTGAATATCTGAAATTACAATTGTGGATAGGAGAAATTACTTTGTGGATATCTGAAATGTTATTTTTGGATAAGAAGAATTGAATTATGGATATCTCTAATACATATCCAGTTTAACTATTTTATGTTAAAACGGCTTGTCTCAGCCGTCAACTTACTAAGTTGACAGCCATGTCAAGCATCTTTATTATCGTGCCTCAACACACCTTTGTCATTTAGCTTTTGGCCCGGGCCCTGCTTTATTCCGCTCTCCAATCACAATTTCATGGGCAGCTCGGCTCGGCCAATGGGATGACGGGCAGGAGGAGGACGCTTTTAACCTGCTACATCTGGCGCTTTCCCACTGCTCACCCAGTGGGACATAGTCACCTTGCTTTGAATGATTGATAGGGGGTGGGGCTAGGGGGAGGGGGGGGTTACAGCTACCTTCCTACAATCATGACGGAGTGAAGCCTCTTTGTCACAGAGAAAACAACTTCCTGTCTTGTTGGTGGTGGTGGTAGTGGGGGAGGTATGTCAGTCAGGATCATAACGCTACCTGTTCCTTTTGCATCCTGTTCATGGAAAGCTTCACTGAGTTCGCGCGCAGGTGCGTTCGGGTACCTTTTTGCTGAGAGCCACGCCATCCTCGCAGTCCAACACGGCGCAGTCGACGTCCAGCGAGGCCAGCTTCTTCAGCTTCCTCTCATCGTTGCCGGGACAGTAGAGCACCGCCCTGCGGGGGACGTAGCGCAGAGGGGAGCCCGCGGGGTGGTGGTGGTGATGGCGCCGCACGTCGGCGCACAGCTGCCAGACCGCCGGCTGCAGCCAACCGCCGCCACTGTGGGCACAGAAACACACACAGCACCTGAGCGCACATACACACAACACAGCACCTGAGCGTATAGCAGCACACGAGCTGATTTTTCATTCTTTCTAAAATGGAAATCATCATAGGCCAAAATCCGAATAAAAGCTTAAAATAAAACAGAATAAAATAAAGGAAGGAGGGAAATTGCAGTTTCTGTATCTCTGATTGTCAGATTTATTGAATATGAATGAAATTCCAGCGACAGATTACTTAACATTGACTTTAACAGCGAATTTAAGAGCTTCTTTTGAAAAGGTTAATAAATCACACACGGTGCTCGTGAAATACAGAGGAAACAATCGAGACCACGCAGAGTCCACCGCTTTGGATTTCAAATATAACCACTAAAAGGACTGTTGAAAGATAGAAGAGTCACTGGTGGCATGTTTGCTGTGGTTTCCTCTGAAACATTTCAGCTTCAGACATGTCCTTCACTGCTTTTGCATTGAGGGGGATATTTTGAATAATATGCAAGAAAAAAAAACAACACTGATAACCTTTTTTTTAGGGCTGGGCAAGTTAACGCGTTATTATCGCATCAACGCATTCATTTATTAACGCCGACATTTATTTTATCGCGCGTTAATGCATGTTGCTCACATGCTTTTGTTTTGAAAAGTCCGTTACTGGCTGCTGCGGAACCGGAAAACAGTAAACACAAGGAAACGCTAAAACAGACATGTAGAACGGTAAAAATCCGTGAACTTTACAGTTCAGGGTAGCAACTCAGGAAGCATTATTAACAATTCTGTCTAAAAAAAAATTCCTGGACTGCAACAAAACTTTGGCGTCATTCCTTCATGTTACATCAGATCTGCTCCATGTAGGGATGCACATGGTTAACCGTTTAACCGTTAACCGATAACGTTGAGGAAGTGGAAAAACACAAGAGATAAGTTTAGTAAGTTTAGCTAGTTCGTGATTGTCGCTCATGCGTTGTGGCGTGGAATAACATAGAGGAGACCGCGTGAGTATAAATCAAAAGTGACGGCGGCATCTCTGCGACAAGCTGACGGCGACACATTGCCGCCAGAGTATACACGGGGAAGTGTCCGCATGCGTCCACGACAGCGCGCGCAACATCGCGGCAGCCATCTAGTGGCACAGATGTGTAATGACAACAGAAAGTCCAGTCCTCTATTATAAAACAAATTCAGTTCCGTTTCCCGTTTTTTTATTACGTATTTTTGATCCAAGTCTAAAATTGAAATATAAAAAAAAACCTGCACTTTTTTCATATCTTTGTGCATTTTCGTATTTTTTGAAAGAATGATTGATACACGGATTGGTAAAGTTACTGAACTTTAACATGGACATTTTCATTTTAAAGTTCTCTCCAGACGGAGGATTCAACAGAAACAAGGTTATTTGTAACAACTGACAAGTTGAACTCCCCGTTAAAAGTTTCTGCTGTTACCTCAGAAATTACCTGTTTTAATGTTCTGATTGTGCTGAGACACAATCATTTTGTTGGATTTTGTTTGTAGACTTTTTTTTTTTTATTTTTATAAAAACAGGATGACATTAATGCCCTGGCAGTGGCAAAGAGCTTTATTTTATTTTACATTTTTTAAGATAACATTTACACTAAATATGTGTTACTGACAAGTGCCGATGTTAAAAGTGTTTGAACAACAAATGTTATGACACTTTAGTTGATATGGCAGCAGAACATTTAAATAAAAGTGCATTTTACACTACTTTTGAATTCATTATTAGATTTTGCATATACAATGCGATTAATCGTGATTAATCAGGGAAATAATGCGATTAATCGCCATTAAAAATTTTACTCGCTGCCCAGCCCTACTTATTTTACATGCACACACATACACAAACAGCTGCCAGGGCTGAATTATTTTCTAGCCTCTGATACAGCTGTTTCCACCAGATAGGTTCTGTTCAGGATCAGACGCATCCAACTACATCCCACCAACTCTCTCTGGGCAGCAGAAGTCCTCAGAGGACCTTTATTGGTAGACGGTGTCCTGCTTTGCCTGAGAAAGGCAAAACAAAGCAGGCAAGAAAGGGGATATCCCTTCTAGTAAAAGAAGGGGCCGAATTATTCTCTTTTCTTGTCTTTTGCTCTCTAAAGGAGCTTAAGTGACTTCAATAGCCACTTAATCCTGTCAACTACGCTTCCATATGCCCTCCAGTCCCAACAAGACCTAATCTACGCTGAGATGTTGCAGTTGTAGCAGGCAGTTAAGACCTATTCAAAGTGCTTCAAGCACTTCAGTGCTCCCAGACGTGCTGCCTAGTTAGCAGAGGCCTGGGTAGGACGTACGGGAAAGTTTATCCATGCAGAGCCCACATTTATGGAGAACATCTTGAGAAAACACAGCCACTTCAGAAGTGTGAACGCAGATCAAATCAGTTCATTATGTGCACACGCACACTGGACACTGTTAAAAAGCTTGAAAGATAAATATGTTTAAAATGATGACGGGTTAGGGTTAGGTGTCCTGGCATTGGCCAACGGATGTAGAAACAGCCACCTTTCCTTCAAGCATCTTCAACCTCATTTTTCGTGGAGGCGACATTGCAAACTCCCATACGCAGTCCAACTTAAGAAGAAAATGCATTCATTTCTAAAATAAAAAAAAAAAAAAGGAAATAAAAGACAAATTTATATGCGTTGAGCAGGAAATAAGTAGTCCCCAGGAGGTAACGGAGATGTAGAGATGTGGCAGATGAGTGTGGTTGCACAGAAATGTAGTACCGCAAAATAAGATGGCTTTTTTTCTTAAAGGGAAAAAAAATGAAAAAAAGCAAAAAATAATGTATTTGAAAAACAATAGATTAAATGGTGGATCTGCTTGATGTTACTGGGTTTTTTTTTAAATTATCAAACAATATAAAAGTCCAAAACAGCTTTTTTGAGGTAATTATAATCACAATTAATTAAAACCCACAGAAATCTTGGCCGTCAGAAATATATCTCTTTTAGAAACTACATGGAATGAGGGCATTTTTTTTTTTTTATTAAATGCAAATGCATGCAAGAATACATGTGCGCATTTCAGTATATAAACAGGACAAACCAGCATACTTATGAGCCAGCTCATGGACAGTCCAGCCAACCTCTCCAACCAGCTCTCTGAGCTTCAGTTTAGGTGCTTTCACAGCACCGGAGGAAGAAACAGTGATGATGATGATGAGGGTCCACATAGCTTAAGAGTAGCTCCACTGTTCAAACTCATGAAATCAGCAATACGAATGGAGGTTATTAATAATAATAAGAGGAATAAATGCTGGTGTATCACTGCAGAGAAGAATGCACCTTAAAGTTATTTGTGACGAGTGAAGGTCAGGCCAGTGTTCCCAGCTCTGCCCTGCATGTTGCATTCGTTCCCCTGCAACACATCTGATTCAAATGAATGGAACGTCAACATTCTTGCGCAGACTTTGACGACAAGCCAATGTTGATGCATCCATTTGAATCGGGTGTGTTGGAGCAAGAAAACATCCAAAACATCTGCAGGGCAGCAGTCCTCCAGGATGGGAACTGCATCCCCATGTCCCTCGATTTAACACAGAACGACCTGTAAGATGTGAAATGTAGTAAAATAGAACGATGATGCAGCTGGAGGACAGGAATTCACATGAGATGACTGAAGAGAAGAGTCTCGTCATTGCAGCTGCATCAGGATCAGTGCTCCATCTAACGAACACACTAAAACAGCCATCAGCGCAATGACGTCTCTCCCTTTTTTAAAACTTTCTGGCACTGGCGTGCTCAAGGAGCGCTCGGCTGAAAAAAATAAATAGATCCATAAATATTGACATCTGACCATCACTGTTTTACGCTGATGTTTAAGTTTTTAAGTCTTTATCTGCAGATCCTGATGTCGTGCCGATATCATCGTGCATCTCTGATATTAGGCGTGCACGATAACTATCAGGCTGATAACAGGAAATCATGACGTCATTCCGATAAGTCCGATATCACGAACGACTAGCCCCGATAACATATATATTTTTGTCAACACGCAGCAGTGCCTCACTCCCTCTGAGTCTTGAAATGACCGGCAGTGAATGTTATGTTCAAGGAACGTCGGCATCATCAGAAAAACGATTTCTCAATCAGGAAAATCAAGAATACCCCCTCATGCCAGAAAACAACTTGCTAAGTCGGTCATAATTTTAGTAGTTGCTGACTTGAATTGATATTCGCAGTATTTCCCCTCATGTTACACATAAAAAAGAAAAAAATTGAAAAGGCTGAAAGAACGACTAGCAAACGAAGGAACGTCGGAATTTACGTTACACCTTGAATGCAGCCTGCAGCACAGCGTGCTGATGACAACAAACATGGCGGCGTGGAACTTCGTTAAAGTTTCAGAAGAAGATAGTTTGGTGGTTATTTGTGACGAATCCTCCGAGTGAATTCTACGAGGAGGGAAGCACAAGCTTTAATACGTAAAACCTGATCAGCCACCTACAACATAACAATCGCTTCCATGGAGTTTTGAAATCGCGCTAACGCGAGCTAACGGAAGCTAACGGAAGCTAATGCTAACGTGCGCAAGCCAGCAGCAGTCTCCCCTCCCCTCTCCCTCATCTCTCTCATCTAAAGCTTCCATGAGATAAAAAAAAAAAAAATCACTGAACCTCATTTACTTTAATTAAAGGTATCAATTTAAATGGAACCACAAGCCAAAATCCTTTAAATGTAAATCCTTTTTTAGTTTGTAATTTTGATGCATGTATTTCCATCAGTTCAAGGAGCCTTTATTTTTTTTAATATCAGTCAATAATGAACCTTATTTAAGTTAATGTGAGAGGCTTGCCAGCAGTTTTTTAATGGAAAAAAATCAATATCTGTTCATTTAAAGAGTCCAAACAATTTTTGATTTTGTTCATAGTATTGATCTAATGATCTTAGGTATATGTGTGTGTTATCGGTTATCGGTATCGGCCTTTAGGAGCTTAAACGGTTTTAAAAAACAGTTATCGTGCATTCCTAACTGATATAGTTCAGAAGAGTCATGAAATGAACCAGAGAGATGCTGAAAACCCTCCTTCTACCTCGACACCACCTCCAGCTCCCATAATGCTGCTCAGAAAAGTGAGGCCAGAGATCTTGAGCCCAACGGCGGGCCGAGACTGACCCAGTTTAGCACTGGAACGGACAAAAGGAAAGCAACTGGCCCTCCACAGTGAGAAAGACACTGCTGATGTCGTTCCCCCTTTGCACTGTGATGACAAAACACCTGAACATTGTGAACGGGCAGACGTCTCAAACTTCAGCATTCACAGAGGTCCTCATCCCTCACTGATGATCAATTCATCAGGTGCATCCAGGTAAAGGCACCGTGCTTCAACTAACTCCATGAACACCTGTGGGAACAGTAGGGGTGTACTTAGTTTTTCACACCCTCCTGCATTATAGATTTATTTTCATTTAAAAACAAAAAAAAAAAGAAGAAGAAGAAGAGCTGAGAGTGTAATTTGTTGGTCCAACAGCATATTAGTTTGAAGACTAAAGTTCAGGGAGTTTAGCTTTATTTTTAATTTTATTTCCATAAAACATCATGACTGAAAGATTTTACACTGAGGGAGGAAATGAGACACAATTTTGACTCGTAACGACGGCTGGTGGGCCAAACCATCACTTCAGCGATCCCACCATGAGTGTGAATGGAAACAGAAGAAATGGAAAAAACAAAGACCCCGAGGGCAAGTCCTTCTCAGGGGGAGCTCCTCGGTGGGTCCAGGGGAACCCCAGAAGTCTTGGTCCAGTGGGATAAAGGTTCTGATCACATGGACGCGTGGTCAGGCCTGACGGCAGAGACCTGCTGGTCCCAGATATTCAGGTTTCATGGTCAGAGAAAGGACCGGCTCCTCCTACACGCTGCAGCCAAATCAAACCTCGTAGCAAAGTGATGTTTGGACCGGCTTTGAAGGAGAGGAGGCCACGTTCTGAGTTTGGTTCGTCAGGATTCTTCTCAGAGCACAACTCTGGAGCCGGCTCCAGAGTTTATTTTAATCCTTAACCGACTCTAGGTGGAGAGAATCAATACGGCAGAAAAGCCCCCGATGATCTAAATCCTCACCGTCGACATCTCTGAAGTGTGACGACAGGAAGTTCATCCCCACTTAGATCTCATCTCCGCCACGTTCAGGCAGCGACTCCCTTACGCCCTGATCTCTGGGACTCTGTTATTTCATCTCTTAATGAGTCTCTCCTGGTAGCAGTTTGAGCCGTAACATTAAAAACGATTCAGCACTGTTCAGTCTGAAGCGTGTGTGTGTGTGTGTCCTGTCTCAGGCCTGTCATTAACTGATTAGTTACTGTAATAATTGCAGGGGTGCACGATAGCTATCAGCCCGATAACAGGAAATTATGATGTCATTCCGATAACTCTGATATCACGACGAATAGCCCCGATAACATATATATTTTTGTCAACACGGCAGTGTCTCGCTCCCTCTGAGCCTTGAATGACCAGCAGTGAATATTATGTTCAAGTGACATTGGCATAATCAGAAAAACGATTACTCAATAAGGAAAATCAAGAATACCCCCCTCATGCCAGAAAACAACTCGTTAACTCGGTCATAATTTTGGTAGTTGCTGACTTGAAGTGATATTCGCAGTATTTTCCCACATGTTACACAAAAGAAATAAAAAAAAATAGAAAAGTCTGAAAGAACGACTAGCAAATGAAGGAACGTGGGAATTTACGTTACACCTTGAATGCAGCCTGCAGCACAGCGTACTGATCACAACAAACATGGCGGCGTGGAACTTCGTTAAAGTTTCAGAAGAAGATAGTTTGGTGGTTATTTGGAGTTTTGAAATCGTTCACATTATGGCTCACACTAGCGCAAGTTTTGAAATCGCGCTAATGTGAGCTAACCGAAGCTAATGCTAATGTGTGCAAGCCAGCAGCAGTCTCCCCTCCCCTCATCTCTCTCATCTAAAGCTTCCATGAGATTAAAAAATAAAAACTACTGAACCTCATTTACTTTAATTAAAGGTATTAATTTAAATAGAACCACAAGCCAAAATCTTTTAAATGTTAATCTTTTTCAGTTTGTAATTTGATGCATGTATTTCCATCAGTTCAAGGAGCCTTTATTTTTTATATCAGTCAGTAATGAAACTTATTTAAATTGATGTGAGATATCAAATAGGTTTGTTTGATAGTTTTATGAAAATGTTTCAGAGACTTGACAGTAGTTTTTCCAATGGAAAAAATAAATATCTCTTCATTTAAAGAGTCCAAACTATTTTTGATTTTGTTCATACGATTGATGTAATGATCTTAGGTATGTGTGTGTGTTATCAGTTATCGGTATCGGCCTTTAGGAGCTGAAAGTTATCGGTTATCGGTATCGGTTTTAAAAAATAGTTATTGTGCATCCCTAAATAATTGTTTTTGTCAAAACGTAATGAAAATCCTCTGATCGTAGCGGGTCTCAAAACTTTACTTTGCCTTCACATATTTGACAAAAATGAAGCCGAACAGCGACAGAGAGTAATCACCAATGCGCTAGCACAGTGCCAAAAGGGAAAGAAATAAGCAACAGGCGTTTAAGGCATCTTCTGCAATGATGCTGGATATGGATCACATGATCACGTAGTCCACCAATAACATTGGCTCTACTGCCACGTTCAGCTTTGACCCATCAGATTTATTTATCTTTTGTTTAGGGCATATAGTTTTCTAACCAAACCGTCACTTTTCCGCAACGTTCAGCTTGACCGCTGCAGTTATTTACTCGTGATGTTGGGTTGTGTCTCAGTCTGAAAGCATCTGTGCGGTTATTTAAAAGGTGGTTCGACACTTTTGAGAACAGATTATAAAAGGATCTGTCGAATCTGCTTGATCCTTATTGGTGTCTTGCGCTGCATTCGCTTCCTTTGTCGCTAAATTGCTCTTCGTCACTTTGCCTGCCGACAGGTTCTTCCTTCGTCTCCTCGTCGGTTTTTCGTTTTCACTGAAAGGGTGCATCTCCATCCAAGATGAGGATTTTCTCAAATGCGTTACCTTAAATCGAACATCAGAAGTGTCTTAAAAGCAGCTGCGCTCTTCATATGCAAGGAGGCTTTCAGCTCAGAGCTGGAAACCCAATTTACGAGTCTCAAAGGATGCTCTAACGTGCACCGGTCCGACAGTGTAACCTGTGTTATATAACGTACCTGTTACCTAACGTACCTGCGGTATTAGAAGGTGGTTTTAGATGCTGCAGGCTGCATCGCAGCTTCAGAAAACACAATCTGACGTTAAACGCGCGACAGCAGAAAGTTTCAACCCGCTGATTATTGCGTTTTAACGGTCAATATTGCATTATGGACAGTTTGAAGTAATTGCTTCATTATCATGACATGATGATAACAGCTTCTTGTAGCGCTGCGCGCCTCCGCGTGGCAGCACAACCGCCTAATTCAGGCGGTAATATTCATCCTACTACATGAATTACAGCGGATAACAAGAGGTCCACTCGAAAACAGGCCGCGATGACAGCCTCCCTAACAATATGTAGATTTCAACAATTATCTCTCCAGCATGGTGGAGCAGACAGAAGCTGTGTCTAAAATGTTCAAAATTAAAGATCTGTGCCTCGGCCCCGCAGTAATCAGACACTTCTTAATATGTGGACCACATCCGGAGGTCTGCGGTGTTTAAGAATTCAGATTAGATTTTGTAAGAAAAAAATAAAAAAATAAAAGATGAATAAAGAGTAGGGAGGAAATCAATGCTGTTGTTCAAACAGCAACAAGCCCCCCCCGCCTTCAGAGACCAGTCGGCGGGGGGGAGATAAAATGGTCAAAAAAGTCATCAATATTTACCTGCTTTCACATACCTGCCTGTCTGACGCTTTGTTTTGGAGAGCGAAAAAGAGAAGTGAAGCCTTCGCCACGCATAGCCCTCCTCCCAGCGTGACGCCGTGATGTGCACGTGTGTGTGTGTGCGCGTGTGTTGTGCTTGTGTGTTTTTTTTTTTTTTTCCACACTGCCTCAGGACTGAGGACACAACTGGATAGTGGAGAAATGCTGAAAAAATTAACCGCAGACACCCAAGACAAGGGAGAGGAAAGAATCAAACACTTGGCCCACCTGCTTCCTTCGTTGCCCTCCAGCAAGTTGGAGCTCAGGATGAGCGACCCGGACCAGACCAGATCAGCCGGGGGGGGCCGTGGTCTGGACATGTCGCCATTTTGACGATGATGTCTGCGGTAGTTACGCGGAGCCACGAGGAGGCCGGGCGCCTGAATGCTGCTCACGTGTGCTCCTGCGTGCACGACTTACTTCCTTTCAGCCATGTTTGGGAGCTATTTACAGGGCGTAAAATCGCGACTAACCGGTCGCCAAATGCGACCAAAATTTGACCATTTCGACCGTTTTTTTTCTGCCTTGTCGCCAGTGACGAGGGCCACAAAATTCACCATCAATTTAGAAAAAAAATATTTTTTCTATAATTTCTGCACATTTGTTATCTGTCACCAAGGCAAATATATCAAAATAATTTAGAAACAAAGTTTATTTGGCGAAAAGTGCCCATGTTTTCGGTGCACGTTGCATCACATTAGGGATGCACATGGCTAACCGTTTAACCGTTAACCGATAACAGTAACTCTAACTGATTAATACTAACGGTCAATTTTGTTTTTAAGCTACGTAATTCAATCAACTCATGGGGGCGTGTCGACAGGTGCAACAGGCTGATTGGTCAATTCTACATCCGCGTAGAAAAGAGCGCGTCATCGAAAAAATGAGGAAGTACCCACATCTGTACGATTCTCGTTCTCCACACTCCAAAGACAGCACATATTCTAGTAATTCATGGAGGGAGATAGCGATGAATGTGGGTCTGGATACGGCCGAGACGGTGAGGAAGTGGAAAAACGCAAGAGATACGTTTAGTAAGTTTAGCTAGTTCGTGATTGTCACTCTTGCGTTGTGGCATGGAATAACAGCAGAGACCACGCGAGTATAAATCAAAAGTGACGGCGGCATCTCTGCGACAAGCTGACGGCGACACATTGCCACGAGAGTATACACGGGGAAGTGTCCACATGCGTCCACGACAACGCGCGCAACATCGCGACAGCCAACCCTCCCGGACTTATCGGTTAACGGTTATTAATCGTTAAAGGGCGTCGGTTAACGGTCATAAAAAAAAAAAAATCCAAAATGTGCATCCCTACATCACATCAAAATGCGCTTTCATGTGTTACCATACGGCCTCTGGTCTCCGAACCGTAGTAGGGAAACCACCGTACTATGCTATTCCAGGCTCGTGACAAGCGGCTAACACTCCAGTGAAAACGAAAGAAAAAGTCCCGTTTTCACTGCTTGGGACGGCTCTTTATTCAGGAACTGCACGGAACTGACAACGTTACACACTCGGCCGCTGCTCATGCTCACTTCACTTGCTCCGTTCAGCCGCCCGCACCTCACAGACTACATTACCCATCAGGCTACTCCCCTTAAAGGGCCAAGCTGGCTTACAACACATGCTTGTAAATGTTTCTGAAATGTGGTGATAGTGGGCGATAATGGGGTTTTTTTAACACGCAATCTAACAAAACTTTTCTATCACCATATGTACATTATATAGGTAGACCCACAAGCTATTCTTGATAGGGATGCGCGCGATTAGTCGTCTAAACGATTAAACGTCCGCCCACTTACTAGTCGGCACCAGAAATATTAGTAGTTTAAACCAATTTGTGTTTTATTCATGTACAAGATTGTTTAACTGTCACTAGTCGGGGCCACAGAGCCGTCAGACAGCAGCCCCCTCTCCACGGCAATGCTCGAGTAGACTGGAGTTTTAAAACGGCACGGTGGGAAGATGGCCTCTCGCAAAACCAGCGCGGTTTGGCGGTACTTTAATCTAGAAAATGAAAACAAGGTAGTATGTAGACTGTGTCAGAAACAACTGGCATACAATCACTCGACTGGAGCAATGCGCAACCACATTCCACTCAAGCATTTGGATGTTAATCTGCACGAGACGACGGCTGCTGATGCTAGCGGTGCTAGCCACACTCAGGCCGATTTGACAATGTTTACCTGGAGACAGTGTTCTCCTTTTTTTTAGACTAGTCGACTAGTCTTAATTAAAATTTTCGTTTAGTCGACAGGGAAATTATTCGCCAGGAACATCCCTAATTCTTGATCATATTGACATTGATTAGTAAATAAAACAATAGTGAACTGATGAAATTTCCTATTGAAATTCTGTCTATGACCCCAAAAAAAGCTACTGCATGACTGTTAAACAGACTTCCAAACTTGTAGCTTCTTTCATGCAGATTCCAGTTTTTCTCCAGGAAGCTTAGATCTCCTGGCAGATATAGTGAGGTGGTGCAGATGTTTCATAATATCACACTAGTACAATAGTGTTTCCCTGTTGGATTTACTGAGGATGTGCTGGAGAAATGTCTACTTCAGATGCTAAAGACCATTGAAGCCATTGAGCCTCCTTGATGATGTCAGCAGTCTACGAGGGCGTATGGGGCGACGAAAAACACTGGTGACCAAAACTGCTAGCTGGCTACCAACTTCAAAAACCTGGTAGCCAGGGGCTACTTGGTAAAAATTCTAATTTTATGCCCTGATCTAACATTTAACTGGAGGTAGAAGTCTGCGTTTGAGTCACAATCTGTCATGATAACATTACCAGCCGTGCATCGTCCTCATTTCCAGTAACAATGACCCTCAGAATCAACTATTCCCTTTAGTCATACCCCCACCCACGTCCTCTCCCCTTTCCACTCTCATTAGTTTGGCTGTTATGCCTTAATCTGCACAATGAGGATGAAGTCGTGGCAGTTATCTTCAGCGAACGATGTCTTTCCACCTGTAATCCTTCTCAAAGTTCCCAGCTTTCTCCAAGCTCCCAAATCAGCACACAATGCTTCTATGAAAGGCCTCTCCCTCTCTTTTTTTTTCTATCCCTTCTCCTAAAAGTAGTAGAATCCACCTCCTCCTTAGAGGAACGGGGACATCTTAATCTAAGTCTCAGGACAGGGGGAAAGTAGGAACAGAGAAGGACAGATAACTGATCCCAGACCAGTTATCCTCCCGTCTGTCTAAAACATGTTGGTTAATCAGTATGAAGCTTAACCCGTAATATAGTTAAAACCAACAGGAGAAAGGAATCAAAATGCAACATTTAAATGTATGCAAAATACTGTTGTTGCATTCAGTTAAAGAAAATCAATACCTTCATCATTAAAAGTTAATAAAGAGGGGGGGCTTCAAAAGGTCAAACAAGTCGCTCAATTCAAGGAGGGCATAAGGGGGTTAGCTTTTAACTTAGCATTTTTATTGACTCTGGCAAAATAAAATGAGCGGGCTCTGTAGGACTGTGCACTCTGCATTGGTCATTCAGGCCCTCAGAGCCCCATTGTAGTACTTTGAAGGGAATGAAAGGAAACCCCACTGGTGGAAATGCAGTGGAACAGCCCCACAACAGGCCACAACTGTTCCCTTATGCATGAAAGGCAGGCACATAAAAGACAAGATGGACTTCAGAGGTAGGGCCAAAAACAAAGGCAACAAAAGTGCTGATCACGAGGGGATGACACGACTCGTCTCAGCAGAAGGAGCAGGCAGAAAAGGGGACGGGGACAATGGCGCTCCCAGCCAAATGACATGTTGAAGAATTGAAAAATCCACACAAGAAGTGTCTTCTCAATTCACTAAACCCACAAGAGCTGAGTGACTGTCGGCTGGATCCCGGTCAGGCTGAGGGGCGGGCGGGTTGGCTAAAAACAGCCCACGGCTTTTTCTTTCTCTAACTTTCTCTCCCAAGTCTGCCAAGTTGATTGCCAAAACAGTGAGAGACAGACGAGGGTGATGGCTCCGGTCCACATGTACAAAAACCGAAACCAAACCGGACCTAATCAAAGCGTGGTGGGCTCCACTCCCGCAGCTTCCGTCTTGATTTGTTGGCCGTCTGCGTGTTTGATCTGTTTCTGTTTGTGGCCTAAGAACAATTATACTTCTGCCCGGCCTCCATGGAAACAGTCTCGCGGACAAAAACGCTTTTGCTTTCCCCCCTCAAAGAGCATCCTGGTTTCGGTGACAGTGCTGCTGAAATTAGAGCCAAAGTTTCATAAGTCATAAAGGCGTTGTTGACAAGAACGTTTCTTGCCAGTTTTTTTTTTCCTCTTTGACGGCTTGTAAGTCGAGCAGGAAGTGAGTGCACGCTAAGACCAGCTCACATTTGCTTACATTATTATCATATAAAAGCGCCTTCAAATCTCACAAACTGACGAAATTGGTTATTTTGCGCGGCGGATTAAATCGGGAGCCGAGGCCACTTGTTGAGCCAAACTCCAAAGAGCACTGAGCTCCACAGGTGAAGGCCCCAGGCCGATCCCGCGATCCTTCACGCACACCCGCGGGCCCTTTCACTGGCCATCACCCCGTCTGATTAATGGATCAATGCGGGAATTGATTAGTGAGGAGGAGGTGGGGACAGTAACATAGGTCAAACGTCAATAATGTCCCCGCGACAAAAGGTGGAAGACGTAAAATGTAGCAGAGATAGCCTGCAGCCAGACCTCTACCCATCAAAGCCCTGGCAGGGACAACATAAAGGCCTCGGCAACATTCTCCAGCCGGCCCTGCCCCCCCTCCTCCCCCTCCGCTCCTTTTCTCTTGGTAATGTTTTCTGTTAAAGTGGCAGGAACCATTCTGGGGGCTGCTTGTCAACTCACCTTCATAAAACAAGCCGTAAAGCGGCAAATAACAGGCTTATATGGCTTCATTATGGCGGCCACGCAGCATCGCGGCCCTGGGCTGTGGGGTGAGGGGCGAGGGGCTCGTGCTGGTACCGGAGGGGCCGGGGAGGACGGCATTGTTCTCGTGAAGATTTGTTGTCCCATCGGCCGTCCTCATATCCATATTTACTAAGGACAGGGGGCCACTTGACCCTTTCAACCCTGAAATGATAAAACTACGTAGCAGGACAGAGAAAAGAAGGGGGGGGAGAAGTCGCCTCGGTTCCCTTCACGCTAGTCCTTTTAACAGAAGCATTAAATTATCTAAAAAACACACACAAACCATCCTGATGCACCTGAAGAGTTAACGCTGGGGGGGTCAGGGGAACCGGGCCAGATGGAGCATGCATCTGCGACAGTAAACCTTTGGCCACTGACGGGCCGGACATGAGAGAAATTCTCATTTATTTCATGCAAATATCTCGGGACAGTGAAGGCTGCAGCGAGCTCAGTGCCTCCAAACACCTCTGCTGTTTGTCTTTTTTCTTTTAAAATCAGAGGCGGTCGCATCGCAGAGAAGTCTGACTCTGCGGCGCATTCCTTCAACACAAATTATATTTCTCCTCTTATCTGCTCCGAATGGAATCCAGCTTTCATTCCAGGGGACGAGAGTTTAAATCCTATTCTGAAAAAAGGGCAACGTTTGACACGCAGAACTGCGTTATAATCATATCTGATGTGTAAGCGTTATCCCACACATAAATTATGAGGGATCCATTCAGGCCTCGAGAAGAACTATTTATAGTGCCGCTGATATTAGCAAGTCAAATATGCAGCGCAGAGGACTTGCAGAACATCTGGTGGACAAGCTTATGCTACATTCGCCGAGGCGAGTCTCCGTGTCTCTGCTCATCTGTCATCGTGCGGATCGCTTACTTCCCTCCTCGGCGAGGCTGCGCGGCAGCGGCACAGGCGCAATCACTGCGATCAGTGTAGTTAGTTGTCACCTCCATGAGCATTAACGCTCTAACATGGTGACCAGAGGGGTTAAAATGGGGGGGGGGGGGGCGCTGACTGCCTGCTCTGGTCGAAGGCTGACACTTTTCTCCGAAGGGTGGTTTTGGGTGTCGGGATTACAGTGCTCGGGACAAAGGAGGCGGCGGAGAGGTGGGGAGCTCAAGAGGAGCCGGGAGGCCCGTGCATGGGACGCTCGCGGGTCAACAAGCCCATCCCCTCGACTCCTACGACCCCCCCGAGCGCGCGGTCATGTGATCACACACCGGTTCCCCGTAAGTTGAGCAGCAGAGCTGGGCGATACTGGGAATTTTGGTATTGATCTGATACCAAGTAAATACAGGGCCAGTATCACCGATGCCGATACCAATACCGATACTTTTTCATATCAAGCTTGATCTATCATGAAACTGCTGATTTTTGGCTTCAGATTATTTTGTTAAAACCTAGAATACAATTTTGCAAACTTTATAGGTGACAGCAAAATACTTTATTATCACAATTAACATTTTTTTCTGTAAATCTTCTTTGGAGTTGAATTGTTTTGTTCATAATGTTTTTTTCTAATCCACCTCTTATATCTTTCAATACTTTTGTTTGCACTGTGTGAACTTTCCTGTTGCTTTCAACTCACATGTGTCAAACACAAGGCCCGCGGGCCAGATGTGGCTCGCCACGTCATTTTATGTGGCCCTTGAGCACTTGTTCACTATTGGCTTAAATTTTAAACCAATATTTTACGACTTAAACTAAGCTTACACCGCTTTAATGCGCATATTGACAATAAACTACATCTCCCATAATGCATTTCGTCATCATCCACAACGACAACAGTATATCACCATGAGCAGTGCTCAAGACGATTTTCAGAACTAATGGATTTGAGAAAAAACCTCTACAAACTAATCCCAACATGTCAAAGAAAAGAAAAAAATGATGCACTAGGAAGACAGTTTCATCAACAACAGGAAAACAATTACAAGTTTGTATCTCAAGGTGAAATAACAGTATGTCTTTTGTGTTATGAGGCGGTGTCAGTCGTGAAAGAGTGTAATCTACATCGGCATTTTGACAGAAAACATGGAAATAAATACAGAATCCATTATTTAACAATATAATAAGGTGTAGTTTAATATATTTTGATTTACATTGCATTTTGTTACACTCATGCTGTCAGTCTGGCCCTTCGAGGGCCACCATGATGCTGATGTGGCCCTCAGTGGTTAAATGAGCCTCACTCCCCTGCTTTAACTCTATAATTTCCCCATTATCTATTATCTATTATTTTATCTTAGTTAACACCTTTCATTGAGATACATGACATGTACTGGGTTATTTCAAGGTCTTGAGTTGGCTCCAGTAACATATGGGTTAAGCAACTTTGAAAGTAAATATGAATTGATGCTGAAATTGACCCCTCTGATCTACCTGGATGCTCTCTGTTGGACTGAAGGACACAGCGACAGCGTGTCAGACACAGACTTTAATGAATTTGCAGTATCATTAATATCATTCGATATCAATACCAGCATTGTTATCGATATTATCAATATTTGGATCGATCTGCCCAGCTCTACTGAGCAGGCCTACTGGGGAACGAGCGCCACAATGAAAACGCACAGACGGTTGGCTCAGGTTCAGGGCAACACACAAAACACACGACGTATATTCCACACATTTGGAGCGAGGCCAGCGGGGCTCAAATGTGTTCGCCGTCGAACCATATGGACGCACGTATCTGAGCCTAATCTGAGCAACGCTGCAGCAAGCAGACACGTACCCCGGCCTGCCCGCGGACGCACGTATCCGGACCGCTGAACAGCAATCGCCATCTTGAGCCATCCTGGACGACCGGGGCCATCTGACACCGCGGAGTCCGAGGCGGCGGCGCTTTCCGTCTCAGTTAACGCCGTTACATAAGCTCCGACGGCACTGAAAGCATTAACAGCAGCCGTTCGGCAGGTGAGAACGCCTCTCACGGCTCGTAAATGTTAACGGCTTGAATTTATATATCAGCGGCTGGAAACCTCGGCGGGAAACGACCACGGATGCACCTTCAGCGCCGAGAGAACAACTAAATAAGTTGTGATAAGTATTTAAAACAGCCGGTAGTTTCTAAAGGTGTCGAGGAATTTGTTGCAGTAAAAATGATTAAGAGGAGGGGAGAGGGATGAAGCAGCAAGAATTATTTATAATTAAAAAAAAAAAGAAGCCCTAAGCAACATTTAACTATCTGATCTGTGATATGTCTTAGTGAGACTCTGATATGGAACAAATGAGAAAGTAGATCCGGCGATCAGGATATTTGGTCGGGCCACGACACAAACATACCCCCAGACCTCATCACAGGCCTCAGAAGAAAAAAAAAAAACTCTGACAGATGGGTGTACGAGAAAGAGCCCTTCAGGAGACCAGAGCACACCAAGGCGTTGTCTGACCGACGATTTGGGGGGAAACTCTGGCCGGAGACGAACGGGGACAGAGCGAAATCAGGGACATGTGTGGCATTTGTCTTATTTCCTCTGTTGTGGGGCATCGTGTGTGTGTGTGACGAGCGAGCGTAGCGTTTTGGATCATATTCCATTTAATTAACCCCCCCCCCTCCCCCCAAATGCACACTTTACTTTACACACTTCACACTCCAGGCCCGTCACGGCTTCCCTGCAAGTTGCCTGTGCCCCCAAGTGGCCGCACATAATAACTGCATCTATTTTACAACTTCCTTGGGTTTAAAAACAGGGATTTAAACTGCCCTAACAGCCAAATCTTAAACTCATTTTAAGCTTCTGCATCAAGAAGTACGTGACGGACATTTTTTACATCAAAATCTCAGTAATGAAAATTGTTGCCTATTACTTTTCAGAAAATCTTGGCCAGTAACTCCTGGTGTGACAGCGCAGGTTCAACTGGACGCATCGAAATCATCCAAAAAGTTTTGTTTTTATTTTTTTTAAGTGAAAAAAGTAATCAACACAGAACCAGTTTCTTTCCCTCTTTATTTTATTTTTTCTCTCAAAGAAGGCTGTCGATAAATCATCATTCCTGAGTGTCAGCACTGAAAGGCCAAACTTTTAAAGGAGGAATTTTAAGTAATAAAGCTGATGCTCCCCATAGTGTTGTAATGACAGACGCTTCATTCTTTCACCCAACAGGGATGCCTTTTGCCCTCAACTTCTGCCCAGCCCCGAGCCTTTAATTAAGACTGGCTTAGGCCTGACTGATCCTGACACACCAGGAAGTTTCTTCAAAATCTGACTGCCAAAACCACGGCGGTATTATATAGGCCACAGCCCCCTGTCGAAGCCCCCGGCCCCTCCCCTCACCCTGCATAAAAAGGACCGTAAGCTGAAAGCCCCTTCCCGTCAGTCCATGAGATCCGGCATTATTAACAAGTTATGTCAGTGCATTTTGCATTAACCCCTAACTGCTAAATAAGATCTTCTTGTCTAATTACAGGCCGCCTTTGTTAATCCTTTAATTACTGCTCACACTTTGTCTATGCAGTAAGATGAAAACCTCTGTTAATTAACTCATGTAAAGTGTGGTTTTTTTTTTTTCAGCTTTTCCACATCAGACCTGCCGTCCACCACATCAGCTCATCGGTTTCCTGACGAGGAGATCTGTGATGCCTGCAGGAAACCAGAGCACATGAAGACGGTTTCTATAGCATCTTCCACCGCGGCGCAACCAGCAATGAGTCAGCGAGCCCCGGTGGAAGCCTCTCACATGGTTTTAATATACCCGACACTAGAATTATCTAACAAGATTAGTTTTACAAATGCAGCTAATTTTACACCCGAGTATAAACGAGCATGCATGGAGACTTTAACAGTTGACGAAAAGCTGATAAAAGAGAAGAAAGCGGCCAAACCGAGTTGGGGCTGTGAGGAGCAGCTACAGTCGAATTACCGCAGTTTACTCAAGTAATTTTGTCGTTTTGTTTTCCACTTCGGTTGCAGATGTAAAGTACGTCCTCAGTGTTGAGAACTGCAAACAGACATAACTGGTGCTGAAAGCAGCTTTCATGCTCACTCCCAGCTCCTCCCACAGCTGCCACAGCAGGACTTCTCCCCTGAAACTGGTTTTCATGTCCAAGGCACTTCTGCTATTTTTACACTTTCCTTTATTGTACTAATTTATTTCACTTCCGTTTTCATTTCTAATGCTCAGGGAGAAAAATATTAGATGTTTTATGTTCGGAGAAGAAAAAAATATCCAATTTGTTTTGCTGCAGCGCTTTGAGGTTTGCCTGCAAAAGTAAAGTGCAATATAAATAAAATTTATCATCATTATAAATTCATTGCACGGGTGGATAATAGTGGATGGATGGATGGATGGATGGATTTATGATAATGGTTGATACTGGATGAATAGATGGATGGATGGATAGGTGGATGATAGTGGATGAATGGATGATGATGATGGATGGATGATAGTGGATCAATGGATGGATGGATGATAGTGGATGGATGGATGGATGGATGGATGGATTTATGATAATTGATGATATTGGATGGATGGATGACAGTGGATGGATGGATGGATAGATGGATGATATTGGATGGGTGGATGATGATGGTGGATGAATGGAGGATAGTGGAGGAATGGATGGATGGATGGATGGGAGTTGATGAATGGATGATAGTGGATGGCTGGATGGATGATGGCTGGCTGATGTGGATGGCTGGCTGGATGGCTGGCTGGATGGCTGGATGGAGGGATGGATGATTGGATGAATGGATGATGATGGATGGATGGATGGATTGGATGGATGGGATGGGATGGATGGATGTTGCTGATGGATGGCTGGATGCTGGATGGATGGATGATAGTGGATGAATGGATGATGACTGGATGGATGGTGGATGGATGGAGGGGGGGATGGCTGATGATGGATGGCTGGATGGATTGATGAATGGATGGATGATAGCGGATGAATGGATGGAAGTGGATGAATGGATGATGATGATGATGGATGGATGGATGATAGTGGATGAATGGATGATGACGAATGGATGGATGATAGTGGATGAATGGATGGATAGATGGGTGGATGATAGTGGATGAATGGATGATGATGGATGGATGGATGGATGATAGTTGACAAATGGTTGATGATGGATGGATGGATGATACTGGATCAATGGATGGATGATATTGGATCAATGGATGGATGGATGGATGATAGTGGATGGATGGATTTATGATAATGGATGATATTGGATGAATGGATGGGTGGATGATAGTGGATGAATGGATGATGATGGATGGATGATATTGGATCAATGGATGGATGGACGATAGTGGATGGATGGATAATAATGGATGGATGGATGGATTTATGATAATGCATGATATTGGATGAATGGATGACGGATGAATGGATGGATGGATGATATTGCATCAATGGATGGATGGATGGATGTTATTGGATGGATGGATGATAGTGAATGGATGGATGGATTTATCATAGTGGATCAATGGATGGATGGATGATGACGGATGGATGGATGATATTGGATGAATGGATGATGATGTATGGATGATAGTGAATGGATGGATGGATGATACTGGATCAATGGATGGATGATATTGGATCAATGGATGGATGGATGGATGATAATGGATGGATGGATTTATGATAATGGATGATATTGGATGAATGGATGGATGGATGATGATGGATGGATGATATTGGATCAATGGATGGATGGACGATAGTGGATGGATGGATAATAATGGATGGATGGATGGATTTATGATAATGCATGATATTGGATGAATGGATGACGGATGGATGGATGGATGGATGATATTGCATCAATGGATGGATGGATGTTAATGGATGGATGGATGATAGTGAATGGATGGATGGATTTATCATAGTGGATCAATGGATGGATGGATGATGACGGATGGATGGATGATATTGGATGAATGGATGATGAGGATATGGATGATAGGAATGGATGGATGGAGGGATGGATGGATGATTGGATGGATGGATGGATGGATGATAATGTATCAATGGATGGATGGATGATGATGGATGGATGATATTGGATCAATGGATGGATGGATGATAGTGGATGGATGGATGGATAATGGATGATGGATGATATGGATGACATGGATGATGGATGGATATGAAGGATGGATGGATGATATTGCATCAATGGATGGATGGATGTTATTGGATGGATGGATGATAGTGAATAGATGGATGGATTTATCATAGTGGATCAATGGATGGATGGATGATGACGGATGGATGGATGATATTGGATGAATGGATGATGATGTATGAATGATAGTGAATGGATGGATGGGTGGATGGATGGATGATATTGGATGGATGGATGGATTTATGATAATGTATCAATGGATGGGTGGATGATGATGGATGGATGGTGAACAAAACTAAAAAAAAAACACCAACAGTGTAACACTACTTTGGGTCTCTAAATGGATTCAAAGATGCTTGAACTCATGGATAAGACATTAGCTACTTTAACTTCTCATAAAAGATTCATATATTGCTTCCACATTACTTATAAAATGTAATTCGGTTCTAAAAGTTTGCTTTAGATGCTGTCAGTTTGACTGATCTGGAAATGTTGCACAGGTGTCCCTGTTATATCACAGAGAGCAACAAAAACGATTATTTTCCCAGTATGTTGATGTCAGTCAACCTACACTTTAAAGTAAAACGTGCTGGAATCAGGTCTAACGGTGAACTAAGACGACACTTTTTCTGAAACACTTGATACAGAAAAACCCACATCAAGTGTCGTAGGAGTGAAATGGTAGGATTAAAAAAAAAAAAAAGCTCAGCAACAAAAACACAAAGCCAAACAGAAAGTGGAAAGTGGCAGGAGAGAGCGGGACCCTACCTTGGCCCACTGCCCCATTCAGGGTGTGGTGAGGGCGGACAACCGCCAGACCCCTTCCTTCCCTTACTGGGAGGCTCATGGAAACTGCACTCAGTCATATTTTCAGCTTGTTTGGCACCAAGTAATCTAAAAACCAGACTAGGATGATGTTTCTGAAGCAGGCGTCCAGATATTTGACAATCGGGACGTTTTAGTTTGATGATGATTTTGTTTTATAAACCCTTTCTTTTCTCTGAATGAATTTCTAATGATGGAGTTGTGTGCGATGGTGTGTTTGATCTCTAGGCTTATAAATGAAATGTAAATAACTTTGAATGGAGTTTGTAGACAGTTTAAATGGTGACCAACGTGTTGTCTGTTGTTCTTCAGCATCTTTTTTTTTTTTTTTTACCTCACAGATACTACAGTTACTAGTTCTGGGTGTTTAGTACGCGCGGTGAACGCCACCTACATTTTAAATCTAGATTTATTCAGGGCCTTAACTCACTAACAGACTACTGTCAATCTGTACTCGCTATCAAAGCAGAAGAGATCAAAGAAAATCAACTCTGACACCAAAACACGAGCGCAAAGACTGCAAGCTTTCCAACCTGTATCTTTTATAAAACCTCACAGTCTTCTGGGTAGGGATGCACGATAACTGTTTTTTAAAACCGATACTGATAACTGATAACACACACATATACCTAAGATCATTACATCAATACTAGGAACAAAATCAAAAATAGTTTTGACTTTTTAAATGAACAGATATTTATTTTTTCCAATGTAGAACTACTGGCAAGCCTCTCAAACATTTTCATAAAGCTATCAAACAAACCTATTTGATATCTCACATTAACTTAAATAAGGTTCATTACTGACTGATATAAAAAAAAAATAAAGGCTCCTTGAACTGATGGAAATACATGCATCAAAATTACTAACTGAAAAAGATTAACATTTAAAGGATTTTGACTTGTGGTTCCATTTAAATTAATACCTTTAATTAAAGTAAATGAGGTTCAGTAATTTTTTAATTTTATCTCATGGAAGCTTTAGATGAGAGGAATGAGGGAGAGGAGAGACTGCTGCTGGCTTGCGCACGTTAGCATTAGCTTCCATTAGCTCACGTTAGCACGATTTCAAAACTCGCGCTAGTGTGAGCGATAATGTGAACGATTTCAAAACTCCAAATAACCACCAAACTATCGTCTTCTGACACATTAGCGCGATTTCAAAACTCCATGGAAGTGATTGTTATGTTGTAGGTGGTTGAATCAGGTTTTACGTATTAAAGCTTGTGCTTCCCTCCTCGTAGAATTTGCTCGGAGGATTCGTCACAAATAACCACCAAACTATCTTCTTCTGAAACTTTAACAGAGTTCCACGCCGCGATGTTTGTTGTGATCAGTACGCTGTGCTGCAGGCTGCATTCAAGGTGTAACATAAATTCCCACGTTCTCTTGTTTGCTAGTTGTTCCTTCAGCATTTTCTATTTTTTTTCTTTTTTTATGTGTAACATGAGGAAGAATACTGCGAATATCAATTCAAATTCAACTACCAAAATTAACAAGTTGTTTTCTGGCATGAGAGGGTATTCTTGATTGTCCTTATTGAGTAACCGTTTTTCTGATTATGCCGACGTCACTTGAACATAACATTCACTGCCGGTCATTCAAGGCTCAGAGGGAGCGAGACACTGCCATGTTGACAAAAATATATATGTTATCGGGGCTATTCGTCGTGATATCGGTCTTATTGGAATGACGTCATAATTTCCTGTTATCGGCCAGATAGTTATCGTGCACCCCTATCTATTCCTCTAGATGTCTACTCTAACAACTCTACTGTGGTTTTACGGAGGCCCAGCTGAGGAACCGGTGCCATTCAGTTTAGGCTTGGCACCGGCGTCTGCAGGAAGAGCCTCCTAAAGACCTCCTCCAGTCAGAAAAGTGATGCTCGAACGATTTCAGACGGGCTTCGAACCATGATCTCGGTTCTCTAGTTCTGCTAAAACTACACAAATAACACAACCGCAGACCTGCAGAGACCAAAACAAAGGCAGCAGCAGAGGAAATGGAGATAGTTTCCCTTGGTAATATCAGTCTTTTTTGGCGTATGTAGGTCACTTGATGATTTCTGAAGGAACGGCAGCATCCTGTTGTTCATCTCGGTTGCTGGCTTTTCAAAAACTAAAAAATAAAAAAAAATACCACCTTATCATGATCCGGCAATTTTCCTTGAGCTGCTCGGAGGTGCAAACTCCAGAGAAGGTGCCTTTTATCTCCTCACAAACTGCCTGGAGACGTTCTCTGAGGGCGGTAAGTGCTCAGAGCGCACAGTAAATTGCAGGTCACCTTAAAATTGCACATGTTATTTCCTATGACGGAGGGCAGCTTTGTATTCGCCACTGTGCACGAATACAAATGGTGTCGTGTTAGTACAATGTTGAATGGAGACCTCTGGATAAAAGAGAAAGGCATGGATCAAGTCAGAAGGTTCAGCCAAAACTGGTCCATGACTGGACCCGGATAGCCAGAGCAGATATCAGGTCCAGGAAGTCATTAAGAATATTCCATTTGGAGTTAGTGAACGCTTTCCTGGACAGAGCCGAATGGGTGTTACTGGAAATACCTGCTGGTGGACACGGGGCATTATGGGTGTCATAGCGCAGACTGTTTTGACTGGATCGAAGCCTAATGACCGTAATGTCACCGTTAACTAATATATGAACGTGATGTCCAACTCTCTATAGGCCTTATTCTTTAGAGATGTTCAGAAAGCTTCAAACCTAATCTTCAAGAGCAGAAAGCTGGCTGAGTCCCCCCCCCCCCACACCCCCTACTTTAAGGTCCTGTAGCAAAGCTGCACTTCAAAAGCGCCTCATCACCGTCACGTTCTCCTGGAGGAGACCGGATGCACAGGCTTACGCTAGGTTAGCCCGACACAAGAGACGAGTGAAGCAAAGCTTTGAATCTGGGCTTGTAAAGGGAAGAGCTCATGCGCAGGCCTCCTGACCTTCCAGCTCCACTTCCTTCCTGACGAGTACTGGAATGTTGTGTCAGCTTTAATAAAGAGCTTTTACCTTTATACAGAGACCGTTTCAGATGTGACTGGAACATCCAGCAGAACCACAACAGGCAGCTGAGAATCAGCTCCTGTTTCCAGAGAGCCTCTTTGTTCAAGGCTGGGACTGATTCAGTCTAACACTGATAAAAATAAATAAATCAATCAATTCAAACGCAAAGTTTCTACTGAAACTGCTGAAATAGCCCTCACTGATTTCTCCTGTTAAGATAAAACATCTACAGCTTTGATTATTCACATGTCCATATTCACAAAATCCAAACTGGTCCATTATCCAGAACTATTTTTGGAACCACGCACTTCATATTCACTAGTATGGGACAAACATCTGTTGGGACAAACATCTGTATGGACAAACAACTGTTGGGATAAACGTCTGTATGGACAAACATCTGTTGGGACAAACATCTGTTGGGACAAACATCTGTTGGGATAAGCAGCTGTTGGGATAAGCAGCTGTTGCGACAAACGTCTGTCTGGACACACATCTGTCTGGACAAACGTCTGTTGGGACAAACATCTGTTGGGACAAACATCTGTTGGAACAAATGTCAGTTGGGACAAACGTCTGTTGGGACAAACGTCTGTTTGGATAAACAACTGTTGGGACAAACGTCTGTATGGACAAACAACTGTTGGGACAAACATCTGTATGGACAAACAACTGTTGGGACAAACACCTGTTGGGACAAACATCTGTTGGGACAAACACCTTTTGGGACAAACATGTTGGGACAAACACCTGTTGGGACAAACATCTGTTGGGACAAACGTCTGTATGGACAAACAACTGTTGGGACAAACACCTGTTGGGACAAACATCCGTTGGGACAAACTCCTGTTGGGACAAACGTCTGTTGGGACAAACGTCTGTATGGACAAACGTCTGTTGGGACAAACGTCTGTTGGGACAAACATCCGTGGGACAACTTGGGACAAACATCTGTTGGGACAAACAACTGTTGGGATAAACGTCTGTATGGACAAACAACTGTTGGGACAAACAACTGTTGGGACAAACAACTGTTAGGACAAACATCTGTTGGGACAAATGTCTGTATGGACAAACAACTGTTGGGACAAACACCTGTTGGGACAAACATCTGTTGGGACAAACATCTGTTGGGACAAACACCTGTTGGGACAAACGTCTGTTGACAAACAACTGGGACAAACGTCTGTTGGGACAAACAACTGTTGGGACAAACAACTGTTGGGACAAACATCTGTTGGGAGAAACGTCTGTTGGGACAAACAACTGTTGGGACAAACAACTGTTGGGATAAACGTCTGTTGGGACAAACATCTGTTGGGATAAACGTCTGTTGGGACAAACAACTGTTGGGATAAACGTCTGTTGGGACAAACATCTGTTGGGACAAACATCTGTGGGGACAAACAACTGTTGGGACAAACAACTGTTGGGACAAACATCTGTTGGGATAAATGTCTGTCTGGACAAACATCTGTGGGGACAAACAACTGTTGGAACAAACAACTGTTGGGACAAACATCTGTTGGGATAAATGTCTGTCTGGACAAACGTCTGTTGGGACAAACATCTGTTGGGATAAATGTCTGTCTGGACAAACATCTGTCTGGACAAACATCTGGTGGGACAAACATCTTGAAAAGGCTTAAATTCACTCATATTCCTATTTAGTTCACTCAGAATACAGACTTTTGCTTCTAGAGTAACTTTGTCCTGATTGTTGTTCTTTTATTGACAGATGATCTTGTAGTGAACTGATACCTGCTCTATCATTATTTGAAGCCTTTTTGTTTGTTCGCTAGTAAAGACTGTGGCGTGTTGTCAGCATCGTGAGCCGTATTTCACCAACAACAGTTTAAATACTAAAGTTTACAGACACAAAAGCACCGGAGCCACACTGACCTCTTTATCCTCTTCCGTCTACCATTAAAGTATCTGACAAGGCCTCCTGAAGAAACGAGTAACAGGCGGCTTTACACTTCACGGAGAACGAGCGATACTGTTGATGATTTCTGCTGATGATTTCTGCTGCACATCTGCGTTGGAATATCACACCAGAGAGGATGGAAAGCATTTCATCCTTCCTCTTCATGACGTTTGTACTTCTCTTGTGGTCTCCGGGTCCCATTTTTGCTTCGGCTAACTCGGTCCTGTGCGAGGTCCCCACTTTGACTGTGGCTTCATCCTGTATTTTCCAATTATCACCTTTTAAAGGCCAGCTGGGTGCATTCCAAGCCATCAGGGGGCAATTCCATCTGCATTGCTCACAAAGTCACGTCCAAGCGCTTTCATGCTTAAGTTCATAGCGCGCAGTCTAAAAAGGGCCGAGGCAGCTCCAGCCAGAAGAGTCACAATGGCAGAATAGCTTCACCAGATATTCAGAGCGCTCCAAAGACGCTGAGGATCGCCGGCGGTGAAATTCGTGACAGGGTAACATCCTCCAGCTTTGAAGAGGCAGAGTTTGCGTTGCTAACACAGCGAGCAGCTTCTCCAAACTTTCTATTTTCAGGCTGATCAATGTAAACCTCTTGTGACCGAGGGTGTATTTACAATTTCAGCTCATTATGCTGATTTTATTCTCCCTCTCCCTCTTCTTCATTAACTTGATTTTAAAGCAGCTCAATATGTTTCTTCTTAGATCGCCAGCTGAAATTTTCCTGCAGCCGAGGAAATGACAGCGGTATGTGCGCTTATGTGTACATGCGTCCGTTGTGTTTGCTCTGCACATTAATTAGCGCCTGCCTTTAGGCTGCCTTTTCTGAATGCGGGCGCTCTTTTCACGAGTTTCAGATCCGTATTTGATTTTTCCCTCCTCCCTTCTAGCCGCGTTTTAGCTGCTGGTTCATTTTCATCTTTGGTTTTATCCTGCTGAGGTGCGACGCCAACGGTGCATAATCAAAATCTGCAACACTACACATGGACGGAGAGCACGGATCTGCGGCCGGGCGGCGGGAACTGAAAAGGGTAGAAACGGGTCAATGGCCAACAGACAACAGAAGTCGGCAGAAGGGCAAGAGACGTCCAACACAATTGGGTAAATCTGTTTTCTAATGGAAGGGTGTGGAGCCGCAGAATAACTTTATACCGTGCAGCTGTGAGTGTGTCCTTGTGATAATGCACGTGTCTCCGGGCCGTGGGACAAGACAGGCGCCCGAAGCCGCCGCTCAAACACCAGCAGCCCTTAACGCAGTGTGTCTAATGCTTCTATTTAGCGTTTGGGGTGCAGCGGCGCGTGGCCTCCGAGGTTTTTTCAGGAGGGGAGCGTGGACGGCACCTAGCCCTGACAGCTGTGCCCCAAAGCGGAGACAAAAGCCCGAGGAAGTACCGCATCAGCGAAGATGGGACTGAAAGGCATGGCAATTTGTTTGCGGTCCGGCCCACACCGTCGTCTGATTTAGTTCATGATGCGGAGGAAGACGGCGCTGGTAAATATGGGAGGCGACTTTAAACACATTCGGTTTAAGAAGAACAAAAAAGGGCGAGGCATCGTGTGGTACCTTTAACTGCTAATTCGCAGCAGAGTAAATGGGGGACATTAGCTACGTTTTGGGGGTCTGTCTTTTCATCGTATTTTATTTGTGATCCTTTGATAGTGGGGAGTCTCTTTGTCAACGGGTGAACATCAAAGACGAACTAGCTCACCATGTTGCTCGTGTTTCCACGTCCACGTGTGGATTCAAACCTAACAATACAAAGACAGCCATGTCTTTAAATCTATTGATTTAATAAGTTAGCAGGTAGCCAGACAGACAAATGAGCCAGTTGTGGGCATTTAGGCAAATATCTTAGGGATGAAATCCAGTCTGTAGTTCAATGAACGCCCAACGGATTCAAAAGCGTAGCCCGCATTTCTCCCAAGAACAAAGACTGCCCCCGGTGCCAAGTGATGAACGCTTTTTCCTTTTGTATATAAAACATAACTAACATATTTTTGTTTGAAGCGCTGGAACAAACAGATACGACCAGCATTGTTTTGGCTTAGAACCTTTAAAAAGGCATTCAGAACCCATGAAAAGTCGTCACAAACATCATTTGTCGTCTTCACTGGAACATACAGTTACATCTGGGTAAGACTTTTAAAACCTTAAACAGTTTGTTTGACCTGGAGATGTTTTAACAAATTAAACAAGCGTTGCTTTAATTATTAGGGGTGCACGATAATTATTGACCTGATAACTATCGGGCCGACAACAGGAAATTATGACGTCATCCCGATAAGTCCAATATCATGACGAATAGCCCCGATAACATCTATATTTTTGTCAACACGTCAGTGCCTCGCTCCCTCGGAGCCTTGAATGACCGGCAGTGAATGTTATGTTCAAGTGACGTCGGCATAATCAGAAAAACGAGTATTCAGTAAGGAAAATCAAGAATACCCCCTCATGCCAGAAAACAACTTTTTAACTCGGTCATCATTTTGGTAGTTGCTGACTTGAATTGATATTAGCAGTATTCTCCCACATGTTACACATAAAAAATAGAAAAAATAGAGAAGGCCGAAAGAACTACTAGCAAACGAGGGAACGGAGGAATTTACGTTACACCTTGAATGCAGCTTTGCGGCACAGTGCGCTGATAAAAACAAACATGGCGGCGATTAAATGGAACTTCGTTTAAGTTTCAGAAGAAGATAGTTCGCTGGTTATTTGTGACAAATGCTCCAAGTGAAGGAGGGAAAAATAGCACAAGATTTAATACGTCAAACTCAATTAGCCACCTGAAACATAACCGTCGCTTCCATGGAGTTTTGAAATCGCGCTAATGTGAGCTAACATGAGCTAACATGAGCAAGCCAGCAGCAAGTTAACCCCTCCTTCCCCTCCCCTCTCCTCTCCTCGTCATCATCTCTCTCATCTAAAGCTTCCACGAGATTGGAAAAAAAAAAAAAAAACTACTGAACCTCATTTACCTTAATTAAAGGCATTAATTTGAATAGAACCACAAGCCAAAATCCTTTAAACGTCATTTTTTGTTACTATGGAGTGCACTTTTTCAGTTTATTTACACAGACAAGTCTAACTTGTGTCAGTACATTATGCACTGTGCATTATTTTTTATTGTCATTGAGGAATGAATTTTTTCAGTTAGTAATTCTGATGAATGTTTTTCCATCAGTTCAAGGAGCCTTTATTTTTTTATATCAGTCAGTAATGAACCTTATTTAAGTTAATGTGAGATATCAAATAGGTTTGTTTGATAGCTTTACGAAAATGTTTGAGGGGCTTGCCAATAGATTTTCCATTGGAAAAAATAAATATCTGTTCATTTAAAAAGTCAAATCTATTTTTGATTTTGTTCTTAGTATTGATGTAATGATCTTAGGTATATGTGTGTGTTATTGTACATTAAGTCATGAAGTGAACCTGTCCAGTTCTTCTCCCCATCAGCTCAGTACTGGATTACTACACATCCTTCACATAAGACAACTGTGATGAGTCGAAGGCTGGTTCGCAGGTTTTCTTACGTGGCAGATTTGACTTTTGTACGTGCAAACTCTGCTTTCCTCTGAGCACATCGGTGAGCGTGAGCCGTGTAGTCTCAGAAAAGGACTATTCTTGCCTCGTAGCGAGATTTAAAACATTCAGAACAGCACGCACGTCATGTTGGAAATCAAAACAGGAAAACCATCCATCGCTCGTGCGGGAGGAAGTAGCTTTATTAAAGCCCCGTGTCCAAACAAAGATCTGTGGACACACAAGCTCACAAATGTCAGGGGATTCAGATGGCTCAAAAAATATCCACTGGTTTGAATTAGACCAAACAGCCTGCAGCTGGTTTGTTCTGTGTGTGCGAGCTGAGCAGAGGACCAGCAGGTTGCAGGCTCTCATCGGTGCAGAAGTCCAGCCACGTCTGTTCTCTAAGATTACAGGATTGACTTAACTGACTCCGAGCTGAGAAATTCAAGTCTTACAGCAAAAAGATTAAGCACGACATGCTAAAAAGATAAGAAAGACGTGTAGGCGAAGAAACTGTACAGGTTATGCAACATTAAGTAAACTTTAAAATATCAGTAAATGTGTGACAGGCAGCGGTCCAGGAACATGCACAGAATGTGGCTGTATTACAAATAAATAATTAGAGACTAAACTATCAGATGGTCCAGGCTATGTTACATATCAACTAGGGATGCACCATAACTGTTTTTAAAACCGATACCGATAACCAGTAACTTTCAGCTTCCTAAAGGCCGATACCGATAACTGATAACACACACATATACCTAAGATCATTACATCAATACTATGAACAAAACCAAAAATAGTTTGGATGTTTTAAATGAACAGATATTTATTTTTTCCATTGAAAAACTATTGGCAAGACTCTTAAGCATTTTCGTAAAGTTATCAAACAAACCTATTTGATATCTCACATTACCTTAAATAAGGTTCATTACTGACTGATATAAAAAATAAAGGCTCCTTGAACTGATGGAAATACATGCATCAGAATAACAAACTGAAAAGGATTAACATTTAAATGATTTTGACTTGTGGTTCCATTTAAATTAATACTTTTAATTAAAGTAAATGAGGTTCAGTGATTTTTTTTTTGTTTTTTTATCTCATGGAAGCTTTAGATGAGAGGAATGAGGGAGAGGAGACTGCTGCTGGCTTGCGCACGTTAGCATTAGCTCGCGTTAGCGCGATTTCAAAACTCCATGGAAGCGATTGTTATGTTGTAGGTGGCTGATCAGGTTTTACGTATTAAAGCTTGTGCTTCCCTCCTCGTAGAATTCACTCGGAATTCACAAATAACCACCAAACTATCTTCTTCTGAAACTTCAATGAAGTTCCACACCGCCATGTTTGTTGTGATCAGCACAATGCATGCTGCATTCAAGGTGTAACGTAAATTCGATGTTCCCTGGTTTGCTAGTCGCTCTTTCAGCCTTTTCTATTTATTTTTCTTTTTTATGTGTAACATGAGGGAAAATACTGCCAATATTAGGGATGCACCTTTTGGATTTTTTTATGACCGTTAACCGACGCCCTTTAATGATTAATAACCGTTAACCGATAAGTCCGGGAGGGTTGGCTGCCACGATGTTGCGTGCGTTGTCGTGGGCGCATGCGGACACTTCCCCGTGTTTACTCTCGCGGCAATGTGTCGCCGTCAGCTTGTCGCAGAGATGCCGCCGTCGCTTTTGATTTATACTAGCGTGGTCTCCGCTATGCTATTATACGCCACAACCCAAGAGCAACAATCACGAACTAGCTAAACTTACTAAACTTATCTCTTGCGTTTTTCCACTTCCTCACCGTCTCACCCACATTCATCGGTATCTCCCTCCATGAATTACTAAAATATGTGCTGTCTTTGTAGTGTGGAGAACCAGAATCGTACAGATGTGGGTACTTCCTCATTTTTTCGATGACGTGCTCTTTTCTATGCAGATGTAGAATTGACCAATCAGAGGCCTGTTGCACCTGTCGACACGCCCCCATGAGTTGATTGAATTACGTAGCTTAAAAACAAAACTGACCGTTAGTATTAATCGTTAGAATTACTGTCATCGGTTAACGGTTAAACAGTTAACCATGTGCATCCCTAGCCAAGATTGATTTAAGTTAGCAAGTACTAAAATTATGACCGACTTAACAAGTTGTTTTCTGGCATGAGGGGATATTCTTGATTTTCCTGATTGAGAAATCGTTTTTCTGATTATGCCGACGTTACTTGAACATAACATTCACTGCCGGTCATTTAAGACTCAGAGAGAGCGAGGCACTGCTGTGTTGACAAATATATATATGTTATCGGGGCTATTTGTCGTGATATCGGACTTATCGGAATGACGTCATAATTTCCTGTTATCGGCCCGATAGTTGTCGTGCACCCCTAATATCAACTATTAAATTTACCAGATATGAAAACTATGTTGCATAAATAAGGAACTAGAACTAAAAGTATTGAATGCACGTACAAACTAGAATGTTTAAAACTGGTTATTTTATGACGCTAAGGCACAAACAAGCCTTTTAATCACTAGCGATTCCAGCAAAGCAATGAGAAATTCAAACAGCACTAAATCTTGTTCATTTACAGCGACGATGTTGCTTCATTTTTAAATAAATCAGAAGGTAGTATTTATTTAAATTGATAGTTTATGGGGATGTTTGAGGAATGAAAGTTATTTTCACCTGAATCTGCATAATTAAGCCTGATTTATGATTATGCGACGTGGTGATGGCGTCCCGGCGCCGTAGGCGTGAAGCCTTCGTCGTCAGCTGTGCCGGACCCTGACGTGCACGTCTGTCACGTGATGCTGGATTCACGCAGCGGCGTTGCAGCAGTGCTTTGGGGGGGTGCTGATGTACCTTCATCACACCAGCCAATCAAGTTTCTTCCTGCTCACTACACAAACAGTGCCTCCAGCAAGTCCCGCCCACTGAACGATTTCATTGGTAAGCTCCTGTCCTGTGGTCTGATATGGCTGACGCTTGCGTTGAAGGGTGAAAAGGTGAGGATTTCCCAATATTTTCCAGGAACCACGGTTCAGTTCAGCAACGCTTGTCGGCCCATGATCATGATGCTTTCAGCGGGTACATGAGTGGGAGATAACTACACGTCGAGTCGATGTGGATCACAAGAAACAAGACCCGTACCGCTTGGCAGTGACGTTCCCTCATAAATCCTTCGTTTTCCTGCTGCTGCTTCTCCTCAGTTGTTTTTAAAAGTTGAGTAGAACAACTGTCTGGTGTTCAGCGTTTACCCGCACCAGTTCACATTAAGTTTACTTTATTTGCTCTGTCGCTTCATCTGAGATACATGCAGAAAGTAAACTCAAGGAAGCTCAGCACAACAAGCTACAGCGCTGCAGAAAAGAGCCTTTACTGGCCCTCTAGTGGACGGCGACACAACTACAGAGCAAAGAAAACAACGCACATGTGTGTTGTAAAAAGTACAGTTTCTTCAGTCGCCTGGAGGCGGTTCATCTTGCAAACTACAACCTCCTGTAAAGTTTGTCCACGGCTGTCTTAAACAGAGACACACTGCTAGGTTGCAGAACTGTTCATTTATTCTTATTTTTTAAACATATTTTAAACACATTATTAAGGCTCTGGGGGGCGCCAGTCCCCATTAACCGCGAAAAATAAGGGATCACTGTACGTGAGAGTGGCCGTGTTCTTATTGTGATGGACAGCTCGGTAGTAAACGCTCTGGCAGCGGGCCTCGTAGTAAAGTTAGGTGGAGGTGCACGGTGCAGCTGCCCTGGCACACAGATATGGGTCACGCCAGGCTGTCCTCCGCCTCACCCCGGCACCAGAGCCCAAGCCCTGATGAGATTAGCCGGCCAGCCAGGCGCTCAGTGGCGGTAAAACACAAACACCAGTGATTACGTGACACACTGCGGTCTGATCCCCCCCCCCCGCCCCGCGCAGGGTCACAAACAGGTCACCGCGATGACCGCGGCGGCATTTCAAACGTACAGCCACGCGCGGCGGCACACCTCGCGGGTGTCGCACACGACCAGACCCGGTCATCCTGCGGCGTCGTGCCGTGGCGCTCGGGGCATGAAGAGCCAAGCGGTGACACGGCGGGCTTCCCATCATCCTCCAGTGATGCCTTTTTATGCAGCTGAGTAAAGAAAAAAACAAACAAAAAAAAAAATCTCATATCTGACAGAAACAGTTTTACATTTCCAGTCTGCCCTAACAAGTGCTACGTTCTGTTAAAAATCACCGGGTTCGAATGCCACGGTAATCACTCATTCAGCAGCAGTCGGGAGAAAAGGCCTCCTTAAGGTAGAAAGGCTGGGTTTTATATAGCGGGAGCTTTGATTACTGCCCCATCTTGAAACCGCATCCGGTGACTCAAGACATGCTCTGGTCCTCCCCCACATTTACTGGGAAAGTTGCCGTCCCGGGTTCCTGTAAATAAGTGATGTCACAGAGCTTAATGATGCCCAGGAAGAAAAAAAAAAAAAAAAAACAGCCAAGTCCTGAAGAAAAAGAATAAAAAGAAAATGCCGCATAAGTCACATTAAAGAATTAGCTTTGCACACTTGCTGGGACTGCTGATCACACGGTCGAAACGCCGAGCGGCAAAAGCCTGTAAAGTTCGCCCCACGGGGGGAAGAGGAGGAAAAACATCCTCCTCATCTGAACATCAACCGTTCTGTCAGTAATGACGACGTTCAGATGGCGAAGCGGCCCCCGAAAAAAGAGACACTTTCTCCAGGCTTTCTCCCCGCTCTCCTTGATGCAGACTGGTAGTGACAGTTGTTTCCAGTTGCTACATTTAAAAGGGCCCATCATAAAGCCTGGCTGGAGGAAACAGGATAAGCGCTTGAGCCAAGGCAGTAAAAAGCTCTCTGGGAACTTGAAAGCTGCACAAATGAAGTCTGCGTCTGCCATCTGGAAACAATAAACAAACAAAACCCAGCAGCCAAACAAACACCGAGAACGGCAGAATCGGGGGGGGGGGAGAGGCCGAAGGAGACGGGGCGAGGGGACGGAGAAACGGAGGCGGAAATTAAAGGCTCGAGAGCGTCGATGAGTGACAGGCGGAGGAGGGCATCGACGTTAAAAATGTGTGCGGCACGCTTCATTAGCAGACGCTGATGGGAGGACGGACGCGGAGAGACGGTCCTTTGTACGGAAACGTCCTTTGATGCCGGGGATGATGGTCCTGCTGTTTGAATGTGTGTGGTACCTCTGAAACCTGGTTCTAATGAAGTGCAGCGCTAACAGGAGGCTGCCTGTCTGCAGCCGGCGCTGGTCCCAGTCATCTAATACGGTCCAACATGACTCCCAAATTCAGCTAAATACCAAAGAGACATGCACTAATCCTTTGCTTCCTGGCCAGATTAATCAGGAAGAACCCCCCCCCCTTAAAAAAAAAAAAAAAAAAATGTCTGAGTAGAAATTCTCAACTCCTGGTGTCACAAATAACAGTTAGAAATGCTCTCTATGACAGAACTAATTACACAACTGCCGCTGGAGACCACGCAGCTACTTAATTTATGTCAGCTTCCATTTAATTAATAACTCATTTAATGCAGCCATTCCCAAACTTCAGAATACCAAGGCCCAATTTGAAATGTGAAAAACAACCTTTAATTACAACTACAGGACTAGACGCTATGTTCTGACATCATTGTAAGGGGTCGACACTTGTCATATTAAGTTAAGACGACAGTAGAATAACACTTAACTGGTTTGTTTTGTTACTTCTTAATGTTTTTAAATCACGTCGTTAATATTTTTACAGTAATTAAAAACATTTTAAAAATACAGAGGATTTAAAACATATTTGTTTAATTTTAATGACCTCTCACGGCCCACCTGCAGTCCCACCAGGGGGCCGCGGCCCACACTTTGGGAATCACTGCTTTAATGTATAATTCAAATTCAAATTCAATTAAAAAATACTTTATTAATCCCCCAAGGGGGAAATTCAAGTTTCAGTACACCAGGAAAAATCAGGTGTACTAGGGGAGCTGCTAGAGTCCAGCGGTCATGTGAAGCAGAACTTTATCGATTCAGCGATATATATCAATATTTTATCGAGTATCGATTTTTCACCCGCGAGTATCGATATTCTAAGCTTCTTTCAAAACCCCCGTGTCCCACCTTTAAAAGCTTGCAAGCAACAATTTACACTGTTTAAAAAAATGAAACTATTTTTCTCAACAAATCTTTTATTCATTTTGTTCAGCATTAGCAAGCTGCCTGTCAGCCATATAATGTGTAATTGATGCTTTCACTTCAATTAATTCAAACAAAGTCATTGGAACACTCACAAGATGTCACCAAAATCACTTTGTCCCTTTAAAATCTTTCAGATAATGATGTAAATGTATTGTAAGATGAATATGGATATATATCATATCGTGAGCCGAGTATCGTGTATCGCAGTGATTCACCAAAGTGTGGGCCGCGGCCCCCTGGTGGGCCGTCGTGGGACTGCAGGTGGGCCGTGAGAGGTCATTAAAATTAAACAAATGTGTTTCAAATCCTCGATCTTTTTAAAATATGTTTTTAATTACTGTAAAATATTCATGACATGATTAAATAAAACATTAAGACGTAATAAAACAAACCAGTTAAGTGTTATTCTACTGTCATCTTAACTTAATATGACAAGTGTCACCTTATTTGTTGACCCCTTACATTAATATCAGATCATGGTTCCTTGGTCCTGTATGTGGATCACAGTTGTGATTAAAGGTTTCGGTGGGCTGTGGAGATTTTTCACATTTCAATTTGGACCTTGGTATTCTGAAGTTTGGGAACGGCTGCTGTATCGTATCGCGAGACTAGTGTAGTGTAGAGACTACGGCCCTAAGCAGAACATACAGTGATGGAAAAAATTATTAGACCACCATTTTTTCTTCACTTTCTTGTTCATTTTAATACCTGGTACCACTAAACGTCATCATGTGACTAAAACAGACAGAAAAGAAAACACTGAATGCATAAAAGCAGTGTTTTTGGCAGTACAACGCCATAGCTATTGATGTAAAAACTTAAGTGATTCAGGTTATAATCAAGAAAAATGGAAAATGGTAAGATATCAGCTCTTAAATAAAACTCTTATGAGCAATCTTTGTGGTTATCGTTATGTTTGTCCAAACAAATGTACCTTTAGTTGTATCAGGCATTAAAATGAACAAGAAACTGAAGAAAAAAAGGGTGGTCTAATAATTTTTTCCATGACTGTATATCTGGTAAAGATAAAGATTCTAAATGATGAAATGATTTCATACCAAACGACTCGGCACACCAGCATTCAGATGTTAAATGGAATTAAAGCCCTTCTCAACTTCACCTCGCTTTGATGAGATTAACTCTCAGTTGCATCGTTTCAGATTCTACAGCTATTGACGCTCGTCTCTCTGAGAGAAAAAGGCCGGTTCTCAGAGCAGCCGGACCAGGAGACGAAGCCGCTGATAACGGCAGTCCCAGTCTGTCCTCTCAGAGCTCAGGTTGTCAACACTGACCCCCAGGGGTCAAAGCAACAACTGCAGTTACTGACAGCGCACACCTATAGACTCACACTGAACACGCTGAAGGCAGAGCAGAACAGGGGATGAAGGAAAACACACACACACACACAAGTACATGCAAACAACCCACATATACCAAATCTCCCTGCTGGGCCTGGTTAACAAATGGTCCGCTATAAAAGTGGGCCTCTTACTCATTAGAGCGCTGTATATCAGACAGGAAATGCTGGGTAAATTACACCTCATCGCCCTGGAACTACCCAGCCGTCACCATGGCAATGAGCCAACCTCCGTACCATGAGAAGACCGCAGCATCACCGCCGCAACGGAGGAGGGGAAATGACAAGATGATGCCCTCCCTGTCGTCGCCCGGCACCGCGAAAAACATCTCCGGGCGTAGATTTCAGAGTTCAGATTTAATAAAGCCATGTAAATCTGAATGTATTTATGAACAGGAAAATGTGTTCTTTTGAAAGAATCAAACCCCAAACCTGGAACCAATATCCTGCCCACACACACGGGTCCAACAGCAGCCAAAACAAAGCGATATGACGCGTGCACCCGACCGGCATGCTTGTTCACGCCGACGCAAACTGCAGCCGACCTGCAACGCGCCAACGCAAAACTTTTCTCATATTTGCTCCGGACGGCAGCTTAATTAAATAAGGTCAGGGGGGTCAGGTGAGGTCACCTGGCACATCTGGGTGAAAGGAAGAGCAACCTGGGTAAACGTTTGGAATAAAGCTTTAAAGCAGCATCATGGTGGCCCTCGAAGGGCCAGATTGACGGCATGAATGTAACAAAATGTAGTGTAAATCAAAATAAATTAAACTACACCTCATTATATTGTTAAATGAAGATTTCTCTATTTATTATGTGTTCAAGTTTAAAATATTTAACTCATTATTATATTAAACTCAGGGTTTGTGGTTGTAAGAGTATCCATTACCTTGGTTTTAGAAGCGGAAGCTGTTCTTTGTTTTTCTTGGAGGCTAAATTTAGCATACTTAGCTCTGTGTTTGCTGTCAAAATGCTAACGTAGATTAAACTCTTTCACGACTGACACACATTACACAAAAGTTATACTTTTGTGCATCAATTTTTCTTTTCTTGGACATGTTAGGGTTAGTTAGTAAAAGGTTTTTCTTAAGTCCACCAGTTCTGAAAAAACGTCTTGCTCATAGCTGCCGTTATCGTTGTGGGTAACGACGAAATGCATGATGTGAGATGTAGTTTATTATCAATATGCGCTTTAAAGCGGCGTAAGCTTATTTTAAGTCTTAAAATATTGGTTTAAAATTTAAGCCAATTATGCCCAAGCGCTAGAGGGCCAAATAAAATGACGTGACGGGCCACAGTTGGCCCGCGGGCCTTGTGTTTGACACATGTGCTTTAAAGTGTTGCACTGTTCTTAGAGATGATAAGTTACGCGGCGCTGCCGTTGGCGCGCATCCTGCACGCAAAAACACAAGTTTTCCCACTTGTGTTGTTCTTAAAAACCGCCGTGCTCAAACCCTTAACCGCGTAAACCGCCCGTTAGCCGAAGAAAACTCTTTTGTTGCATTGTTCACACATTCCTCCGCGGCCGTGTTTGCACAGATGCAGGTCCAGGTGTTCTCCGGGGTCGTGAGGAGCCCTGCACCCGAGCCGAAGATGTGCTGCTGATCAAAGGCATTGGCGCTTCAGGCACAGTCACTCGTTTTAGTTTTCTTTTTCTTTTTTTTTCCCTCCTCCACCCCCACCTCCTTCTTCTTCTTCTTCGTCTTCTGTGGGGATATAGGTTACCGCATCCATCTGGTGCCCTCATGGATCCTGCCTCGGCCAGCGCCGGGACAAGTGTGGGCCTTTTTCTTCGCCGCCGTCTCGGGCTGCTCCCTCGCTCCTGTTTACTCAGCTGCTCCTCGCGCCGGTCGCCACAGCTTTGTTTTCGCACGCCAACATGTGTCGACTTAATGCTCTGCAACAGATTTCAAAGGCCAGATTAGCCGGGTCAACAGCAGGTAATGGGCCCGTTCACTGATTCACTGGATTCAGGCCGTAACTTTGACAGGAAGCGATGAATGTCGGCGGGTTCGTTTCGCTCGTGTTAAATTCGGGCACGGAAAAACGAACATTTCGGATGAAAGAAAGGGGCGGAGCCAGAAAGGACGAGCTGCTTTAATATTAACATGTGGTGCTTGAGGTTCCTGGGACCCTGACCCAACCCGCCGGCCCCCGGTCACACAGTCCCGCTGGTTGTTTTCTTGCCTGAATGGATTACGGCCACACACCTCCAGCTCGGCTTCCACCACTAATCAATGAGGAAATGAGGTGTCAACACTCCGCTGTTTGCTCGCCACTCATTTATTTTTCTACCGGAAGCCGAAGGAAGCTCGGCCCGAGAGGACGGCAGATGAGGAGGGAGACGAAGATTCCTCACGCCTGAATTTAGCTGGAATTAATTTCTTTAACGCCGACGCGTGTAGATTCCTGTCGCATCGCACGGAAGCGGCGAAATGACACTTTTGCGTCGGTATCAAGGGTTAATAATCTCACATAGTCTCATTTCCAGTATATTTTACAAACTGAATGGGGAAAAAAAAAGGTCTTTAAGTGTCTGGCTGTGCATCCATATGACCAAGCTAAAAGAGCTGGTAATGGGAAGACACCAGGAAGTCCTTAATGCTTCCAATCAGCATGAAGTGCCATCAAAATAAAATTCTTCACAGTAGCTGCTGCTTAAAACAACTGGGGCAATTGAAAAATTCCTCTTTCAGTTTATGCCAAATGCCACTATATAAACATTGGAGCTGGACTGCCAAGTGTCTGCACTGCTTTATGCCCCGTCTCTTAATTGAAAACGTCATAGGGGCGCAATACACTTAGGGTTTTTATAAGCTGTGCTATAAAGCCCTGGCAGGCCCTGAGAGGGGAAACTGCCCATTAACTTATAAGGTCCAGGCCTCGGCTCTCTTAATTGACAACCTCTAGGCTACTTTCATCACTTGTCGACTTCATAGCAGCAGCCAATGCTTCCTCCAGGATGCTGTTGCATCTTTGACACGAGGGTGTTTGTGACAAAGAGCAGTCTGCCGCCAACGCCGGGGCCGAGAGCTCTAGGCTGTCCATAAAACAAGCACACATTTCTCTCTTGGTTCCAGCCATCTGACAGGGCTGCATTTAACCTCTAAAATACTGCTTCTGACAAACACCAACCCTATTCCAAAAGCGCTCCCGCTCGGAGGCGTAGGCATTATATAAAAGCTCTGCTATAAAAGTCAAAATGCAGGGAAGAAAAGCAGAATGAAAACAACAACAACAACAGATAGAATCAGTTTCATACAATGGAGGAAAGTGTGAGCTGCATTAAAAAAAAAAGAGAGACTGGTGTGACGGTCACTTCACACTCTAATTTAACAGGACTGTCAGCTTTGTGCCTCTGGAAATTCCCGCTCCTTGAATTAGAGCCACGTGTCGCAGCGTTGTTGAGCAGGACGGACACGTTACATCGACCACGCCACCTCCATCAGCTGAGACGCTTCTCATCAGACGACAGCAGAGGAGCGCCGACTGTCTCTCACCTAAAGTTAGGACTTCATTTCCCAGAAAGGCTCTCAGGACTGATGTTACAGCTACACGCGGTCGGGACGCTTGTCAACATCGAGATCAAATCAACAGGAGAGTGAACTAATGGTAGAATCGGTTTATCAATGGAGAGACTTCAGAGATGCCTCTTCATCGACAGCAGCTCGTCACCGTCACTTCCTCGCTTCAACGTCGCTCCTGTCAGCTCATTACAGCTGCTTAATTAACAATCAAATATATTATATTTTATAATAAAAATATATATATTTTTTGCAGAAACTGTCATAATTTCTTGATGTCAAATGAAATGACTGTCGCAACATTTAAAAAACAGATTACATGATAATGTGATTACAACACAACTGCTCTTCTCATCCTTCTGTTTATTACAAAAGGTTTTAAAACATGTGGTGAACAGCTGCCACCCCCCCCCCCCCCCCCACTGCCCCCCTCCCCACACACACACACACAGACACACACACACCCGTCTTTTCCAGAGCGTCCCCATTTAAAGCCCAGCGGTACAGCTTTGTGCTTCCCTGCAGCACCAACTATATTAACCCTGAAAGAGTCATCAGTGCAGCAGATTTATACACACTTTATTTTTCATTTTCTCTTTTCTGAAGTTTTGACCTTCAGATTTTTTTTAAATATAAAATAATAAATGTTTTATTATTTTATTATTACTTTACATATATATATATATATATATATATATATATATATATATATATATATATATATATATATATATATGTGTGTGTGGGTGTATGTATATATATATATCTATATATATATATATATATATATATATATATATACATACACACACACACACATACTAAGGATTTTTTGTATTGATTCGTATTAAATGAATATTCAACTATTTAAAAAAAATTAAAACATTTTCTTCGAAGCTGCAGAAAAATGCAGACTAATTCCTATGTCAGTAGAAAATAAAACAAAAAAAATAATAATAATAATAATAATAGCAACAACCTTAACCTTTCTGATTTCTCTGTTTTTTTAACTAATTATAAAATACGTAAATGCATCCGAGAAAAAGAAAAACAATGAGACCAAAACTTTCAAATTAAATTAACATGCCATACAGTGATCCCTTGCCAATTCGCGGTTTAAGTTCTGCGGTTTTAGTTATTCGCGGATTTTTCAGAAATATATAATATAATTTAAAAAAAATGTTAAAATCACGGAAACATCACAGGATGTTGTGCGCGTTCTCTCACTGCAAAGAAACGTTGTGAGCCAGCCTGGCCCCTTTAAGAAGGTAGTCTTATGGGTAATGGTGTGGCCTTATGGGTAATGTAGTGTGTGTGTCGTGGGACGGCAGAATAAAAACGGGGTTAGATGAAAAGTGTAGTGAGCATCAACAGCAGCCCAGCGTGTATAGATTTACATTCTCTGTTAACCGACAGGAGCCCAACAATACAACCTGTGTGATGTTACAAGTTCCTGCAGTGCCAGAATAAAGTGCTCGTTCCATGCAGAGAAAACCGGACTTTTTGTTTTGTTGTTGTTAGCGTGTTAGCTGCTAATTACGAGCTAAAAATAGCACAATACCAGCAGTTTCTTTACTACGGTTCAGAGACCAGAGGCTGTGAAGGTAACAGAAAGACCACAGTTGAACCTTTGTCTTGTTTCACTGCAGTGTCTCGCTACTTTTTTGTGGTTTTTAAACATATTTTAAACACAATATTGAGGCTCAGGGGGCTCCGGGTCCAGTTCGCGGATTTTGATTTTCGCGGAAATTAAGGTATCACTGTATGTGTACTTTTCCAATTAAAACAGGTGCACCTGTTTTAATGCACCTCTTTCACGTGGAAACTGTGATTGGTGGAGAGCGTGGCTGCAGAGTTAGTTGTCACCATCTGAAATTCAGATGAACACAAACGCAGAAACGGAGCCATCAATGCATTTCCATTTATTACCATAAAGATGAGGAGCTCAGACACCTGCAGGTGACAGGAAGTGACTGCTTTTCAGCTTAACCAGATTTAGTCGGTGACCAGGAGATCGAGCGATAATAAATCAGATCTTTCTAAATCAAGCAAATGCATCATGATCATAGAAGCTCAGCTGTGCACACGTGCACAGAACGCCTCAGGTATGGAGGCTTTTATTTTTTAGGTGAGGACAACTCAAAGATAGATAGCACATAAAAAGGTCAAAGGAAATAATTTCACAGGAATCACAGACGGAAAAGCCTTTTCTTTGACACCAACTGGCATCCCAGTATAAACAAAGAACAATTACATTTAACTCACTAATGAGTTATTCCATAAGTGATTACATTTATTCTGAATGAACAAATGAATGAGTTTTATTTGTCCTTCCACAACAAGTTGCAACGGAAGTATACATTGCTTCTTCAGTAGACGTAGTAAAAGTTTATTCTGGTCTTAACTGGTAATTATAAAACCTGCTGTATGTGAGAATGACTATTCAAAAATATCTGAGTCAACCAAGTGAATGTGAAGATATGATGATGGAAATAATAACACAGATCTGCTAATCCAGCCCTTCACTCACGTTCCTTCTCTGTTATCTTTTCATCCATGTTCTGAACAAATACAGCACAAACCCGTGGCAGAAACCTGCAAAACCAGCAACATTTCTTCTAGGGATGCAAGATAACTATCGGGCCAATAACAGGAAATTATGATGTCATTCCAATAAGTCCGATATCACGACGAACAGCTCCGATAACATATATATTTTTGTCAACACAGCAGTGCCTCGCTCCCTCTGAGCCTTGAATGACCAGCAGTGAATGTTATGTTCAAGTGATGTCGACATAATCAGAAAAATGATCTCAGTCAGGAAAATCAAGAATACCCCCTCATGCCAGAAAACAACTCGTTAACTCGGTCATAATTTTGGTTGTTGCTGACTTTAATTGATATTCTCAGTATTTTCCCTCATGTTACACATAAAAAATAGAAAAAAATAGAAAAGGCTGAAAGAACGACAAGCAAACGAGGGAACGGAAGAATTTACGTTACACCATGAATGCAGCATGCAGTTCAGTGCGCTGATAAAAACAAACAAACATGGCGGCGATTATATGGAACTTCGGTAAAGTTTCAGAATAAGATAGTTCGCTGGTTATTTTGACAAATGCTCCAAGTGAAGGAGGGAAAAATAGCACAAGATTTATTACGTCAGACCCAATCAGCCACCTGAAACATAACCATCGCTTCCATGGAGTTTTGAAATCGCGCTAATTTGAGCTAACATGAGCTAACGTGAGATAGCCAGCAACAAGTCAACCTCTCCTCTCCTCTCCATCATCTCTCTCATCTAAAGCTTCCATGAGATTTAAAAAAAACAAAAAACTACTGAACCTCATTTACTTTAATTAAAATGCATTCATTTGAATGGAACCACAAGCCAAAATCCTTAAAACGTATTTTTTTTGTTACTATGGAGTGCACTTTTTCAGTTTATTTACACAGACAAGTTTAACTTGTGTATGTATATGACCTGTGCATTATTTTTTATTGTCATTGAGGAATGAATTTTTTCACTTAGAAATTCTGATGCATGTATTTCCATCAGTTCAAGGAGCCTTTACTTTTTATATCAGTCAGTAATGCAGCTCATTTAAGTTGATGTGAGATATCAAATAGGTTTGTTTGATAGCTTTACAAAAATGTCTGAGAGGCTTTCCAATCGTTTCTCATTAGATAAAAATTAATATCTGTTCATTTAAAGAGTCAAAACTGTTTTTGGTTTTGTTCATAGTATTGATGTAATGATCTTAGGTATATGTGTGTGTTATCGGTTATCGGTATCGGTTTAAAAAAAAAAAAACAGTTATTGTGCATCCCTAGCATGAATGCATGAAAGCATGAAGAGAGACAGGTGATACTGCCAAAACCAAAACCACAGACTGACACCGACGTGACACCAAATCTAGAGTTTATATGACAGACAGACTCTCTCACAGAGAGACGCAAACATAATCATTCCTGCAAACAAACTAGAGTTCATTTGTGTGGAAAAGTCGGCGTTTAAGTGCAGTATTTCTCCTCAAACAATAAAACACAGAGACGTTTGACGGACAGCTGCGACCCTGCCGTTGGTGGAAATGCATCAATGTCTGAATTCCGCTAGAAAAGGAGGGAATAAAGGAGGACAGGTATCTAAAATAAATAAATAAATAAATAAGACTTACTTTGGACAAACTCCTCTCACGGCTCTGCTGATGCGCGCCGCCATGTTTTTCCGGGTAGAGTGAAGGAGCGAGCAGTGATTGGCTCCGAGAGCCGTTCCCACGTGCTGTGACAGTCACGTGACTGGTTACGGGGCGGGGCGGGGGTATGACGTCTCTCCAGCACATGGGAAAGGTAAACAGCGAAGGACGCGGACGCAGGTGAGGTGAACGTAGCTGCCGCGGGGTAAACTGTGATGCAGTTTATGAAGATGGCGGGAAATATTTAAAATTAAAAAATTAAAAAAAACATTGTGATGCTGGCGGAGGAGCAGCGCTCCTGCAATCGGGAGACACCGGAGACGCAAAGCAGAGCGAGATCCGTGCACGAAGCGGATATCGCTGTACATGTCATGACTGCGGGCGGGGGGGGGGTTCTCTGTTTAAATGTGCTGGAGTTGAAGCCAAGCACATCTGCAGGTGGACCCCGAGGGAAAAGTTACAGAAATGTTTAAAACAAATGACCCATTATCATCACAAAACAAAATAACTTCTTTTTTTTTTTCACATGGAGGAAGTCCTAAGAGAAATACATTCCGAAGCACATTTTAAATCTTTTAATATTTATCATCCTATTATCCTTTTTTTGTCTGTGTGTTTTTTAAAATTATGAATAAAACCAGTGTTTTTCCTCCAGTGACAGGACTGTGACTGCTGTGGTCATCATTTTTCTTTTACTACTAAAATATTTTTATACTTTGCACTCCCTTGAGAGCTGCTTTAACAAGTGATTTTCACTGCATTTGGATCAATAAAGTTTTGATTTTATATTAATTAATTTAGATACCAGGGTTGAGTGTGAACTCTGAATTATGCAGTTGGGTGTAACGCTGTTCATGATTAGGGGTGTGAAAAAAAAAATCTATTTGGCAATATATCATGATTTTTATCACGACCGATTTTTCAGCTCCTAATATCGATATCGTCACTATGTTGTAATGGTTACTTAAATGTGCAAAAACACTAATAATAAACAATAAATAGGTTGTTTTGAAGCAAATAGTTTTGACTCATTTTGTCCTCTGAATGATCAATATCATCTGATGAACATATACAGCAACTTGAGTTTTAATCTCTACTTTTAATTTTGATATTAACTGGGTAGAATATTGCAATATGTCGTGATATCGCGATATTGTGATAATATCTTAATAGCGCAATATGTCGTGATATTGTGATATCTTAATAGCGCAATATGTTGTGATATCGCGATATTGTGATAATATCTTAATAGCGCAATATGTCGTGATATCGCAATATTGTGATAATATCTTAATAGCGCAATATGTCGTGACATCGCGATATTGTGATAATATCGTATCGTGACCCAAGTATCATGATACATATCGTATTGCGAGGTTCTTGCCAATACTCACCCCTATTCATGATGACGCTTTAAAACATATTTAAACAAAACTGTCAGAAAAAAAAGCCACGTTATCTCAGGTAAAGGTCCCCGTGACGATTTATACATCTAAACTGGCATTTTTTTTTTTCTTCCAGTAAACTTCAAATACGATGCAGGAAAACTTGATTTTTATTAATATCGCACCTCTAAACCGAAGGGGAGGACGTGTGCGAAACCATTCTTGCGTGAGATCAAAAAATGCAATGGGGTAGGAAAATTCCACCCCTGGGTTACTTGGAAACTACTTCTTTCCCTCCCCTTCTGTTCGTCGAACACAATTGTCGTCTCCTAATCCAGTTTTGATAGCATTTGGCACAGTTTCTTTGGATCACAGCAAGATGCTCAACTTCCATTCTGGTATCCCCGAGGAACCTCTGAGCCCAAGAAAGCCGCCGACACCAGGTTGCATCAGGGAAGGGGTCGGGGGTGGTGGGGGTGGTGGTGGTGGGGGGGGGGGGGTCTCGGTTTCCTTGTGAAGCACAGAAAATTATTTTTTGATTCATGTCACCCTTTTACACACACAGACACACACAGACAGAAACATGCTCATCAATCTGGCAGTTAATTTGAGGTTTACGCTGAATACGTGTTTATTCCTGTCAGTCTGCAACGCTGTTGAACGTTGCGATCACATAATGACCCCCCTGTTAGGCAACAGAATATAAAATATTATGTCAAAGGAGAGAGCTTTTTGCCTTTGTCCCCCCCCACCCCACCCCCCACCCTTCTCCCCCCCCCATCCAAATGGACAATGCATCACTAGGCCTTGATGCCTCAGAAGTCTGGGTTCATTAAAATCTTGAACGAGTGCCAAAGCTGTAGTCGGAGATAAAAGGAATATGAAAGGATAACAAAATTTATGGATGGCAAGACACCACCTCACCCTGGCATTTATAATAAACAAATGGTTTCTGTTTCCAATTTAAATTTCTCATTATACTGTGACTTTTGGAAAATGTGTTTTGATTTACCAACATTTTATCTGAAAAACTGTATAATTGATTAGATTTACATGGCTCTGATTTTGATGCTGATCTCCTGCCTTCCCCAGCAGTCCCCACCCCCAGCCCAACACCCCCCCCCCCCCCCCCCAAAATAAAAAAAAAATGAATGATCTGAACAGCTCCTGAGGCACATTAACATCATATAAAACAAACCTACATATCAAACAGTTTTTTTTTTCTGATAAAATAATTGGTTTAAACCAGCATAGAAACCAATTCATCCCTTTGAAAGAAGCCTCTGCAAGGGCACCAAAAAAAAAATGGTGAGATAGACTTCACAGCCCAAGTGAGATGGACATCAATGCAGTTCGCCAGCAATGGCTATATTAACCCATGGCTAAATCCCATCACACAAATGTCAGTGTATCCGTTATGAAACCATGACATTTAGATCCAAGGTCTCTATTGTGGTTTTAGAGGGAGCTGGTGTTCCTCCGTTCTTTGCATCCCTCAAACCCGCCACACAGCCTCACGGTAAACCGCTCTGCAAACATGGAAAGGTTAGAGATCGGAACGGTTTATCCGTCCGGCGTCGTTGCATAATGCAGAGTTAATCTTGTAGATCACGTGTGTGTCAAACACAAGGCCCACGGGCCAAATGTGGCCCGTCACCTCATTTTATGTGGCCCTCGAGAGCTTGGGCAGTATCGGCTTAAATTTTAAACCAATATTTTAAAACTTAAAATAAGCTCACACCGCTTTAAAGCGCATATTGATAATAAACTGCATCTCCCATCATGCATTTCGTCGTAACGATAACGGCAGCTATGAGCAAGACGATTTTTCAGAACTGATGGACTTAAGAAAAACCTTTTACTAACTAACCCCAACATGTCCAAGAAAAGAAAATAGATGCACAATAGTATAACTGTTTGTGTAGGGGGGTGTCATTCGTGAAAGAGTTTAATCTACGTCGGCATTTTGACAGCAAACACGGAGCTAAGTATGCTAAATTTAGCCAGCAAGAAAAACAAAGATCCGCTTCTGAAACCAAGGTAATGGATACTCTCAGTGATGTTTACCACAAACCCTGAGTTTAATATAATAATGACTTAAATATTTGAAATTTGAATAATACAGAAACCATTATTTAACAATATAATAAGGTGTAGTTTAATTTATTTTGATTTACATTGCATTTTGTTACATTCATGCTGTCAATCTGGCCCTTCGAGGGCCACCACGATGCTGATGTGGCCCTCAGTGGAAATGAGTCTGACACCCCTGATGTAGATGATAACGAGGAGGATAATTTTCATGCTAATGAGACAAATAAAACCTAATATTTTGTTTTTATTTTAATGATCTATCTCATCTCAGGTATGATCTGGGTGCTGATTGATAGCAGCAGTACGTCATTGCAGGAGACTCATAAAGAACATACTTTTTTTTTTTTTTTTTTTGGTCTGAAAAAGAAATACAGTGAAATTGCCAATTTCACAACCCCCCCCCCCCCCAAAAAAAAAAAAAAAAAAAAGAATTTCCAGTATCGCGCACTGGACGGACGTGCTCAGCAGCTGCAGCCTTTCCTGGATGTGGCACCATTCGACTAACTCCCTCTAATTTAGCCTGGACAACCTTTTCAAACATCACCACCATCACCACGGCGCACCGGGACGAGCCCGACCTGACACATCACGACCGCTCACGAGTCACGTGCGATGAGGAGCAAAAACCGCATTCAAGATCCGGACAGTGTGTCATAAAGCTCTCATGTTAGGAGCGCAACACCTATAAGCCACTTGGCTGAGGATCACGAGATGTTTAATTATTGCCTCTTTACATTAGTTTGGATTCCCCCCCCCTCAGGCATCCATTTGGGGGTCAGGCTATGAGGTGGTGGGGGGTGGGCAGTAAGGGGGTTGAAGCTGGTGCAGATGGTAAAGAGGAATAAAAACCCCTCATTACCAGCTCTCTGCGTGTCTCTCTCTCTCTCTCTCGACTAACTGCAGTCCAGATTGTGAATTACAAATGATATCATGACAATTTTTCATGCTCTTCAAACCAGTGATGTTTTACCGACTCATTTGCTATGATACCTTGTTACAGATCCAGCTGTGAATCAGAGACGTTTCATGGGGCTGGAAGCCCGCCACCCGCTGGGCCTGGCCAATGACCTGGAAGGCAATAGGGGATGCCAGTGCCTGCAGCATGTGCTGCACTGACAAAGCAGCAGGGCACCGTCAAAAACCCTCTCATACAAACTTTGCAGATCACTCTGTTTTTAACAGATGAGTAAGCACCGGTCCTGACTTTTTTTTTTTTTTCTATTTTTTTTTAACACGAGATTCATGGATTTCCCTTCGCAAGTGAGTGGCTTGTGCTTGATGCATAGGAAAAAAAAAAAAAAAAAAAAAGGCCTTGCCCACGAGGGGAATGGTGTAGTGGAGGATCTGGGGTAGAGGAGCGCAGATAGCAAACGGCAGGGTCACTGCGCGGGTTAAGCAACAATTCAGTTGAGTGCCCATAAAGGGAAGTGGAGTGTGGTTTGGAAGAGACCGGCGCACCAGTCAAAGAGGCCCTGCAATCAGATTAAACTTTGGCCTTTGAACTAAAATTGCAGCAAGGCCTCTCGACTCATTCAGCGGCGCATGTGCACGGACTTTACCAAATGTTTGGGAGCATTTCTTATATCAAAATCAAGCCAAAGCGAGAACTCCGGCACGCACGTCTTCGTCGGCTCATAATCCGATGAGACAAAGTAGCAACTTAATCCATTCATTAATTTTTATATTCATCAACGGGATTTCGGCGAAGTGGAGGTTGTTTTGGGGGTTTCCAGATGAGAGCCCTCACGCAATCCCAGGCCCAGATGACTTCTGCATTACTAAAATGATGCTGCCAGGAGTGATGGAGCTGAGAGTGTCAGGAGGCATTAGCTTTCACGGCACCGCGAGCTGGTGGACAGGACCAGACCGCGGCCCCCTGACCCGGTCCACCGCCAAAAACTACTGACCCGGCAATCATGAGAGGCGCGGAGGAAAAACAGCGCCGCCGTAAAGAAACAAACTGTTTTTGGAAAAACCAGAAAAATATGAATGAGCACGAAACCAGACGGAGGAGAACAGTAGATGTTGGACCTGAGACGTCTCGCGTGCCAGCCAGAATCGCAGGAAATTGTTTTAAGAGCTTGTTTTCCTGTTGGGTTCACTCTGATTCTCCCTCTCTCACTTCATTTAACGAAATTAATGAGCAGAACGAGCCAGCTCTCTGAATATTGACTTCTTGGGCACTTTGTCGGGGAGCTGAGTTTCTGTATTTCAGTGCTTATAAGTAAATGAGTTGACTGCGGTGACCTTTACGTGGTTGTTATTCTCGAAAAAAAATCTCTTTGAATGCGGCCATGCGAGAACCCACAGAAGGCGAAAATCACATGTGATGCAGAGTTTACGAGACTCTCGAGACCCTCTGAAGGAGGACGTCCGCCGCTCAGACTGAGAAACATCAGGGAGGATGCAAACGTAGAGTTCACGTCAGGACAGACCTGCTCACAGCTCAGCATCAGCGGCTCCCTCTGAGCTGTCTGTCTGCGACGCTACAGCCAGACAGCGATACCGCCGCACGCTGCAGGAAAACACCGTTCAAAACGTGCCGCGTCTGTCTGACGCCGAGAGCCGGCGGCGTGGACGCGCACGCCCATTTACATATGCAGCGCATCCCAGTCCGATCTGTGAAAGGATGTGAGCTCATTCATTATTCGTTTTGGTTGCGCAGTGATTACGATTTTCTAGGGGTGCACGATAAATATCGGGCCGATAACAGGAAATTATGACGTCATCCCGATAAGTCCGATATCACGACGAATAGCCCCGATAACATATATTTTTGTCAACACAGCAGTGCCTCGCTCCCTCTGAGCCTTGAATGACCGGCAGTGAATGTTATGTTCAAGTAACGTCGGCATAATCAGAAAAACGATTTCTCAATCAGGAAAATCAAGAATACCCCCTCATGCCAGAAAACAACTTGTTAAGTCGGTCATAATTTTGGTAGTTGCTGACTTGAATTGATATTCACAGTGTTTCCCCTCATGTTACACATAAAAAAAGAAAAAAATAGAAAAGGCTGAAAGAACGACTAGCAAACGAAGGAACGTGGGAATTTACGTTACACTTTGAATGCAGCATGCAGCACAGCGTACTGATCACAACAAACATGGCGGCGTGGAACTTCGTTAAAGTTTCAGAAGAAAATAGTTTAGTGGTTATTTGTGACAAATCCTCCGAGCGAATTCTACGAGGAGGGAAGCACAAGCTTTAATACGTAAAACCTGATCAGCCACCTACAACATAACAATCACTTCCATGGAGTTTTGAAATCGCGCTAATGTGAGCTAACGAAAGCTAATGCTAACGTGTGCAAGCCAGCAGCTAGTCCCCCTCTCCTCTCCCTCATTCCTCTCATCTAAAGCTTCCATGAGATTAAAAAATAAAAAATAAAAACTACTGAACCTAATTAACTTTATTTAAAGATATTAATCTAAATGGAACCACAAGCCAAAATCCTTTAAATGTTAATCTTTTTCAGATAGTAATTCTGATGCATGTATTTCCATCAGTTCAAGGAGCCTTTATTTTTTTATATCAGTCAGTAATGAACCTTATTTAAGTTAATGTGAGATATCAAATAGGTTTGTTTGAGAGCTTTACAAAAATGTTTGAGAGGCTTGTCAATAGTTTTTCATTGGAAAAAATAAATATCTGTTCATTTAAAAAGTCAAAAATTATTTTTGATTTTGTTCATAGTATTGATGTAATGATCTTAGGTATATGTGTGTGTTATCGGTTATCTGTATCGGCCTTTAGGAGCTGAAAGTTATTGGTATCGGTTTTAAAAAAACAGTTATTGTGCATCCGTACGATTTTCCCATCAGGCTTTTTCAACGACGCCATAACATTATGAAATCCCAGCTGGCCCGAGGCGTTGCGGCTGCCGTGAAAAGTGGTCACAACTGACTAGTTAACGTGGGCCATGCGGAGCGCCGGAGACGAGCACTAAATTCCACACAGGTGACCTGTGAATCTTTAAAAACAGGCAAAGTTGCAACGAGACACAAAAAGAGAGAGCAGTGACTGCAGACGATGATGCTACTGAAGCGTGCACCGCTTAACGCTCCGCTTTAAATTATGCTAATGCCGAGCTGCAGACTGCGGAACCGTAGCGGTGCTTTGAGCCACGGACTCGACCTTAACCCAGCTGTGGTCCCACGGGGGACCCGGTCCCGGACCAGCAGGCACATCTCCCACTTCTGCACAGCTTCATTCTTTTAAACTGGATAAGGCAGTGATTCCCAAAGTGTGGGCCGCGGCCCCCGGGTGGGCCGTCGTGGTACTGCAGGTGGGCCGTGAGAGGTAATTAAAAATAATCAAATATGTTTTAAATCCCCGATTAGAAAAACAAAACTGTTTTCATTTACTGTAAAGTATCTATGGCATGATTTAAAATATTTAGAGGTAATAAAACAAACCAGTTGAGTGTTATTCTACTGTCATTAACTTAATATAACAAGTGTCACCATATTTGTTGACCTCTTGCACTGATATCAGAACAGCCACGGTTACATGATGTTTTTTAATTCGGAATTAATTATTCCGAATTAAATAATTCCGAATTAAAGTATTTTCCTTCGAGTTTTACGTGGAAATATTAATTCCGAATTAAGGTTTACATGGAAAACACGTTTGTTCGGCTTTATTCAATTCCGCTTAAGGTCTGGGGGTTGGGAAGGGTTCTGATTGGATAGGGGGGGCGGACGTCTTTACGTATTTACATCTACCGGAAGAAAACAAACTTACTCAATTAGCAACAGCATTCCACTTATTTTTGACCTGGGTGGCGTCTCTATCTGTGAAACCTCCTTCATTTAACCTAGCCGCTACAACTTTGAAAAGCTCACATTTTTTGTGTTTTCTGCCATCTGTTCTTTTAATTATTTCCAGTTCCTCCAAGCTATTTATTAAATAAATCGTCTCTGCTCTTGAACACCGTTTACAAAAACAAGCCCAGCGCGGAATATAAGCGTCATCGCATTAGACGGGCAAGGGAACGAGCATGCGCAGAAGGACCGGAATTAATTTAAAGCGGAATGAGTGTATACATGACCGTGGAATTATTTTATTCGGAATTAAAATCAGAATAAACCAGAAACTTCGGAATTAAGTTTAATTCAGAATGGATATTTTCATTCGGAATTAGGTGTTTATGTGGTCATTTTTAATAATTTTAAATCGGATTTAACTTTAATTCTGAATTAAACTTCCCATGTAAACGCATGAATGTAGCTTCTAGTCTTGTATATTGATCACAATTGTGATTATAGGTTTCGGCGACCCGCAGAGATTTTTCACATTTCAAATTGGGCGTTGGTATTCTGAAGTTTGGGAACGGCTGGGATAAGGTTTTCACACCACAGCAGAGTTAGTTGTGAGAAAATTTGTCACAGGCTTATCAAGACCTATTCATCAAGCATCTAGTAATTACCAGAATGAGCTACAGGATGCCCCCCTCCCCCCCCTCCCCTCTCCTCGGTGATGGTCAGCAAATAAAACTGGGATGTGTTGGCACCTTTAAGTTATAAATACTCTCTCACCCAGGGCATAAGAAAGCTGTCAACGGTACATTTGTTTTCCATTTTTCACCACCCAAAGCACTTCAACCCAAAGGAGGGAAAAAAAAAGGAGACAAGGTGTTAAAAATGCACCACAACACTAACTATTTTGCCCTTTGGTGGATTTGGGTGCTTTAACAGATGGGTCTCGAAGCGGCTCCTTTTTTGTTTTAGTGCGGCGGGGTTGTCTGAATTTCCATTCAATGAGTTCTCACCTCCACACATGCAGATTAAACGCACGCACATGCTCGGTCGTGCGCGACAAACACGAGTGCGCGCACGCACACACACAGCAGCAGCTGCTGTCGCCTCTCTCCCATAATGCCCAGTCAGCGCTAAACTTTTTACTGATTGAAAAAACGTAAGCGCGTGTCAAGTGAACTGAAAGACGAGGGTTGATCTGACCCACGCATGCAAGTAAGCTGTTATGACCCCCCCCCCCCCCCCCCCCACCCACCCCAACCCCCACCCCGCCACAAATAGATCAAAGCACATCTGTTTCGGTGTCCAGCAGCCACACATCTATAATTGCAAACCGGCCCTAACGGCTCAGAGCGACCCGTCAGACGCTAAGCAGTTTGGACACAGGAGATAGTAAAGCATATGAGCGTAGCGCCACCGTCGGTAATCGCCGGACGGGGAATTCTCCGGAGCCACGGTGGCGGCTCGTCTGGTCTCACGTGGACTGAAAATAGATGTCACAACCTGAGCCCGGGAGACGTGGGCCCGGAGGAACGACGGGGCCACGCAGCTGGGATCGAGAAGAGGGCGTCGGCCAGCGGCCTGAGCCGAGGGGACGCCGCTCGGACGGAGAATACACGTTTAAGTGTTGAGTCTGCGGTGGACGGCAGAGAGAAGCTACAGGACAGCTGACGGTGTCGGTCTCGGCTGAACGGAGTCAGCGCCGACTGACGAGCGAAGCCTCAAGTTGGCCAGTTGTCACAGTTTGACGCTGATTCGGCTTAATGAGTGCGGCGCTGTCACCGCACATCTGCCCCTCGTTCACTTGTAGAATCTGGCAGACTCCAAACCTGCCGGAGTCGCTGCTACACGCTGGAACTTGAGACGGCACCACCTCGGTGTTGGGCAGGTTACGGGGAAAATCTCACGAAGCCGCGCGACTCTTGAGTCGTGCCTCATCTTCCAGAAAGATCAAGGAGGCCGCGTTGGCTTTCTCTGCAGGATCCAGTATCTGGAACTGAACAGACACGGTTCTGATTGGTGGATCTGTTGACCAGAAGGGACAGCGATGAAAACTGTACGTCCCGTTAGAGTGACGACGATCATGTCTAGGGATGGGAATTGATAAGATTTTTCCGATTCCATTATCGATACTGTTTAACGATTCGATTCTTTATCGATTCTAATTTGGGGAAAAAGGAGAACAAACAGTTTTATTAGCATCAATTTTTTTTTTTGACTTTGAAGTCACAACCTTACAAACTCAACAGCGAGGTCAAAAGAGGCCTAACGCCTGGATAACGTGTTAACTGTTGTAATATGTAACTGTGCAAATAAACAAGAATGCGTAACATTTTACTAACAGATTTTTCCTAATAGAAATGAAAAAATCTCCCTTTTAAAAGGATATATTAGCTCACTAAGCACTCAAAAATAATAATAAAGAAAGAAATCAAATACAATGGAACAGTGCATAGTACGAATCTGCAAATACTATGAAGAATTAACAATTCTTTTGCTAAATGTAATGCAGAAGGAATTCGTTTAATAGCATAGCGTTAATGTTATAGCGTGTTTTACAAAGAAGCACATAGGCAGCGGGATAGCTACTTACCAGAGTTACCAGAGGTGATCTTAGCTTGGCTACTGCTGCTGGGTTGAGATCCATCAGTCCGAAGCGTCAAAAACACGACACTCGTTATCGCATGTTGTGTGTTCAAATGTTTCTGCATGTTAGCCGTGTTCCCTCCCGACGCTGTTATCTCCACTTTACAATGACTGCTAGTTGCCTTGTTGCCATCTTTCTTTGGTGAAGTGAAGCCAAACTTTGGAGCGTTTGAACCTGGTGGGCGCCATTGTTGTTTACAACTCCAATGCACGTGCTAAACCGACGTAACTTAATCACGTAAGTGCTTTCTGGAATTGACTGTGCGTAACTTGCGTAAATTACGTGAGATTCGTGCTGGTTGGAATCGATAAGAGAATCGCTGGATAAACTGCCAAACGATTCCATGGATTTGAAACACACGGAACCGGTTCTCTACAGGAACCGGTTCTCTACAGGAACCAGTTCTCTACAGGAACCAGTTCTCTACAGGAACCAGTTCTCTACAGGAACCGGTTCTATACAGGAACTAGTTCTCAGTCCCAACCCTAATCACGTCGTGGTGTCTGCTGATCTGCGGAGGACAGCGGTCCTCCCATCTGTCCCGACCTCGGAGGCGTCTCTGCAGACCCGAAAAAAGCCACTTGAGAAATTCCTCCTGGGCATCCTGCTGGAAAATAGCACAAAGGTTTACTAAACATCATTGTGGCGGTGGCACCAATTATTGTTAATATACATCAAATAGCCGCGAAGCAGACTGATCACTCCGATGACGGCAACTGTCAGTCTGCACCCCACTGAAGAGAGCTGTTGAAATAATTAGTCCATGCCCTGTGAATAAAAAACAATAATACCGCGGCCGAGATGACATCCAAAATATGCGCGCCGCCTCACGTGACCCGAAAACCCGCCGCGGCGGCGGGAGGCCACGTCCTCGGTGACTGGACGCCGACGGACGCAGGCTTTTGTTTCGGGGTGTAAACAGTTCATGCAGCGTCTGCTGCATCGTGTTCATGCTGCATGTTAACTTTAACTCTTGTCTCAACCAGATTTGAAAATAAACTCGTACTCGGTGAAAATGTGAATGTGAATGGAGGCTGTAACCCCTGAGGAAGAGGAGCAGTTTGACCTGTCAGTGGTTTTAATGTTAGGGCTGATTAGTGTGTTAGTTTATAGAGGTCAGAAATATTTAAAAAAAAAAAAAACAAAACAAAGCTGAATCCGAGCGTGTGATATATATGTACAGAGAAAAATTACAGAAGAAATCCAAAGGCCAGGAGAAAATCAGTGAGGCAGAGCTTTAGTTCAGTCCACCTCCTGCAGATGGCGCTGCTCAGCTGCCTCTCTCATGTTTTGGTTTCAAATATTAAAATTAAAAAGACTCTCCAAACACCCAGAATCTCTGTAAAACTCGAGGCCTGGTTATTTTTTTTTTGTGTGTGATTTCGGATTCTGAAGTCGTGAATTCTTCATGCCGCTGCAGCTCCTAGAAGGAAGTTTGAAACGGCTTTTATGTCCCGGGATGATGATGATGATGATGATGATGATGATGAGCTTCCTCTCACCCACAGAGAGAAAAGAGCTGCAGAGACGACCAGCTTCAGTAACACATTCCATTATTTTTTTAACAAAAAGGCAATAAAGCTTATGAGGTCTATCAAAGCAGAAAGTGATACGCAGCATTTAGAAATGTCCATTTGATTCCTCAGATGGATGTTGGATTAATTATCATTTTTTGTATCCTTTTTTGTGTTTTGCAAAAACACAGCAAGTGTATAAAACACCAGCCATGGCTTGTGTGGAAGAGTTTGAGTGTTTTAGCTCATAAAAGTGTTGTTTCTTCTCAGAATTTTAACTAACTGGGTACTAACTGGATTTTTTTTTTTTTCTCTTTTCAATAATCCACCAGTGTGTACAGGCCGTTCTAGATCATATCATCCGTCAGCTCCATCATGAGCTGTGAGCCTGATGACTTTATAAACTCTGACACGTCTCCATATATAGAGGAGAAAGGTAGAATTTACAGCATGTTGATGGGTGTGAAGTCACGAGCAGTTCAGGGCTGGTGTGCGTTTTTAACAACCGGCTATTGTGTCAGCACTGTGACATGCTGGATTAGAAACGGCTCAGGATGAAATGAAAAGAAAAAAAAAAAAGAAAAGAAAAAAAAAGAAACTGCCCACAGACACCTTCGTTAAAAAAAAATACTGTTCAGCTCTCCTTTCAGACTCACAACAGAAAAAAAGAAATTAAAAAAGCTGCAGACGGGCCAGTGTCGGGCAGGCGGCGGGTGACGCACTGCGGTGGGGGGGTGGGGGGGGGGGGGGTATGTGAGGTGGTGGTGGTGATGATGAGACCAGACACGAGCCACATGAGGCCCCGTGACAACGCAGGAGTCCCCCCCCCCCCCCGTTGTACGTCCAGCAATCCACTCACACGCACACACATCACGCACAAATGCGCATTCGCACGCAATTTTAGCACAACTGCCAAACAGAAAAGCGCACAATTACACCGACGTGTTTTAATGCACCGTCTGTGTGAAGGTAAAAGAGAAATACTGGAAGCTTTTGATCACATTAATGCTGATTTGTAATGACTGCGCCCCCTCTAGTGGTCATGTGTTGTATAGCAGCTGAATACAATACTACAGGAGTTGCAATATTTTCATTTATAGTGATGTTTTCTTTTTTCCTCTTTTTTTTGTTGTTTTTTTCTTGGCATGCATGTGTTGGAAATCACTTTTTTTTCCTTAAATATTTGTTTTTTTTCCTCTCTCTCCACCATTATGATGAAGTTTTGCTTTAATTCAGCAGCTGAATGAGTCCAGAGCAGCGGTGAAGTTTGTATGTTGGGGGGGGGGTGGGGGTGGGGGGGTTTCATACAGAATTCATTTTGGCAGCAGAAAACATCCCAGATTTGGTCAGGCACCGTTTGTGGAACCACGCTGGCTGCCTCCACACACGCTGTGGACACCAGAAGTCATTCCCAGTTTGCCTCACCAACACACCGCTGGTCCCGTCCACCGTTGGGGCGCCTTTAAAACGATATGCCTTCCGGGGTGTTCTTTTATGGGCTGCAGTTACACCGTCCACTATAGTATCATTCTCTTCAAATCAGTTTGTTCCCCTCACTTCAACCCCCCTCCCCCCGCCCTTTTTTTTTTTTTTTTTTTTTTTTTTTTAGCCCACCCCTGACTTAACAACCAGAAAAAGGTCACATTTCTGAGAAGTGACTTCCATGCATGTTCCATGCTGGGTCGTCACTTTCAATTTCCCAAGACCTTTCATGTCACACACCCGTCAAACCCAGAAAACTGGACTCCACTTACACGCCACCACGTGAGCTGGGACAACAGATAAACCACACTTCGAACCAAGCGTGCAAGCGCATTTTAATATAAATGTGCTCTGTTTGAGGATGAGAGAAAAGTAAAAACGTCTAAAATGTGGCTCTAATGCTGAATTTAACGCCCGTTTCTCCTTCAGATCCTGCAGCATCTGACGCTGAGACCCTCGGGACACCTGGCGAGGCCTCAACGGACGACTGTCTTTTCCTCTTTCCAGAGCGCCGTTCAGATCGCATGAGAAGTTTAACTCCAGGCGCAGAATTAATGGAGCGTGAAATGTGGGCCTTAAGTGCGCCGGGCTCCTAACCTGCAGGTGACACCGACTACATGAAGCTCTTACGGTGACCTAAGTGATCCGTCTCATAACTTCATTTGACTGGTGACAATTAGTGACCTTTTGCCGATCCCGCAGCCTTCCCTTTAGATTACACCTACGGAGAAGGCTTCAATGGGGGAACCAGATCAGATGCACTGCTCTGCTCTGCTTTTATTGTAAATTTTGGAATCACAATATTGAGCTAAATATGGGCGGAAAAAGCAGATGTGTGTGAGAACGAAGCACCGGGGAACAGTGGAAGAAGAAAAGTCACAGAAGATGCTGAAAAATAATGTGAAAGAATTACTTTCTGAATAATTTATGTGCTCCTTGCTTTACAGACGGTTAAGGAGCAAAATGAAAATACTTTTCTCTACTTTTCATCACCAACTGTGCAGCGATAGATAGACTTCACTGTTGACTTTTGTTTTCAGCTTCTGGTACTTCCAGGTGCCGACAGGTTTGTCCTGAACATCTGGAGGAACCCACGGCTCCTGGACTGTTCAGTGATGAGTCCGGAGGGTGACATCTTCTGGTGGAGGCGGCGTCTCCATCACTGGAGCTCCTCTCAGCGTAGAGAGACATCCAGGTGAAACTCTGAAACCAGCAGCACGTTCTGGAGTCTCCAAGATGTCACCGCTGGCCCCCACAGAGCAGGTTCATCTGAGACCACCTCTAGAATCTGGGACTGGAGAGGATGAAGGTTCTGAAAACCTCAACTCCACTGATCACTGGTGGGATCAGACTGGACTCCTGCTGGAGACCAGAGAGACCAACACAACCACGTTGGCTGGTTGGAGACTGGGATGTTGTCTCACAGCTGGAGGAGGAGGAGGAGCCAGGCTGGTGACCAGCAGAGGGAGGAGGAGCCTGACTGGTGACCATCAAGAGGAGGAGCCTGACCGGTGACCATCAAGAGGAGGAGCCTGATTGATGACCATCAAGAGGAGGTGCCTCAGTGGTGACCATCAAGAAGAGGAGCCTGACTGGTGACCAGCAGGAGGAGGCGGAGCCAGACTGGTGACCAGTGGGAGGAGGAGGAGCCTGAGTGGTGACCATCAAGAGGAGGAGCCAGACTGGTGACCATCAAGAGGAGGAGCCTGATTGATGACCAGCAGAGGGAGGAGGAGCCTGACTGGTGACCATCAAGAGGAGGAGCCAGACTGGTGACCATCAAGAGGAGGAGCCTGATTGATGACCAGCAGAGGGAGGAGGAGCCTGACCGGTGACCATCAAGAGGAGGAGCCTGATTGATGACCATCAAGAGGAGGAGCCTCAGTGGTGACCATCAAGAGGAGGAGCCTGACTGGTGACCAGCAGGAGGAGGCGGAGCCAGACTGGTGACCAGCGGGAGGAGGAGGAGCCTGAGTGGTGACCATCAAGAGGAGGAGCCAGACTGGTGACCATCGAGAAGGGGAGCCTGACTGGTGACCAGCAGGAGGAGGCGGAGCCAGACTGGTGACCAGCAGGAGGAGGAGGAGCTAGACTGGTGACCATCAAGAAGGGGAGCCTGACTGGTGACCAGCAGGAGGAGGCGGAGCCAGACTGGTGACCAGCAGGAGGAGGAGGAGCCAGACTGGTGACCAGGGGGAGGAGGCGGAGCCAGACTGGTGACCAGCGGTGGAGGAGGAGCCTGACTGGTGACCATCAAGAGGAGAAGCCTGACTGGTGACCAGCTGGAGGAGGCGGAGCCAGACTGGTGACCATCAAGAGGAGGAGCCTGACTGGTGACCAGCTGGAGGAGGCGGAGCCTGAATGGTGACCATCAAGAGGAGGAGCCTGACTGGTGACCAGCTGGAGGAGGCGGAGCCTGACTGGTGACCATCAAGAGGAGGAGCCTGACTGGTGACCAGCAGGAGGAGGAGGAGCCTGACTGGTGACCATCAAGACGAGGAGCCTGACTGGTGACCAGCAGGAGGAGGAGGAGCCTGACTGGTGACCATCAGGAGGAGGCGGAGCCAGACTGGTGACCATCAAGAGGAGGAGCCTGAGCGGTGACCATCAAATTTAAAATTAATTTTAAAGAAAAAAAAATTAAATTAAAAATAAAGAGTGCAGATAAAATCCTCCCAGTTGTCATCTTCACATCTAAACAGAACTGTTTTCAGTCTGGATCTGAACATTGTCAGAGTTCAGGTCTGTCTCACATCTTCTAGAAGACTGGTCCAGATTTTAGGAGCATAAAACTGAAATGCAGCTTCACCTTGTTTAGTCCTGACTCTGGACACCAGCAGGAGACCACTACCTGAGGTTCTCAGAGTCCAGGTTGGTTCATATGGATCTAACATGTCAGAGATGGACTTTGGGACCATGAAGAGACTTGAACACAAGTAGAGCTGTTTTAAAGTCTGTTCTCTGAGGGACAGGAAGCCAGAGACCTCAGATCAGAGACTTCAGGACTGGCTGAGACCTCAGTCCAGAGACCTCTGGACTGAGGTCTCTGCATAGACGTCTTCTAATAACTCGACTACACGCTGAGATTTTTTTAAATTTAATCTTCACTTTCTGTGAAGTGATAACAGTTTGATGAATCTTTCCTCATGTTTTGATTTGGAACAGACCCACCAGTGTTCCCAGTGCATTTGACTGTTTCTAGCTGGAACACACGGAGAGGAAAGAATTACTCAACTCTGATACTCAACGTCTGTGACTGACATGTCGCGTCTTCCCCTTCAGCCTTCCTTCCTGAAGCCCCTTGGGTCTCGCTGTATTGTGCAACCAACAGTATTTATCAGATGCTTTAAAGCGTTGCAGATTTTGGGGGGGGCTGCTTATAACCGAACTGGATGTTGCTTCATCTCTGCTGATTTTCACAACCCTGAACAGGTCTGGAAACTTACTGTACTTCAGAGTTCTCCTGGATGTCCTTCACCATTATGGTCTCAGTTGTCTCCATCTGGCATCACACGTGTAGATTAGTGGCTGAATTTAGGGGTTAATTCTTCTGTACTGCAGGAAAATAAACAGTAAAATTATGAAATCGTTCCTTCAAACCTTATTAGGTACATTAAATGTCAGTTAGGCTGCAATGGAAAGAAATACACAGTTCAGTCTATCACATTTTAGACACAAAGTTACAGAAGATGTCAGCAGTAAATACAACATACCTTTGTTTAGTAGGGCTGGGCAAGTTAACACGTTATTATCACGTTAACTCATTAATTTATTAACGCCGACATTTATTTTATTGCGTGTTAACGTATGTTGCTCACGTGCTTTTGTTTTGAAAAGTCTGTTACTGGCTGCTGCTGAACCGGAAAACAGTAAACATAAGGAAAAGCTAAAACAGACATGGAGAACGGTAAAAATCCGTGAACTTTACAGTTCAGGTAGCAACTCAGTTAGCAATATTAACAATTCTGTCTGAAAAAAAAGCTTTCACCCTCTTTGTTCAAGACGATGGAGTCATTCCTCCATGTTCCATCAGATCTGCTCCATGTGTTCACTGTCCTGCTGTTCTCTAGCTGGTTACTGCAGTGCGGCTCCATCTAGTGGCACAGATGTGTAATGACAACAGAAAGTCTGTTCCTTCATTATAAAACAAAGCCATTTCTGGGTCACGTAAACCAGACAATAAAATATTAAAAACAAATTCAGTCCCGTGACCTGTTTGCTAAAATTGAAATATAAAAAAAAACAGGCATTTTATTTTTGTTTTAGATTAAGAAATGGAAAAAAAATAAAAAGGCAATATTTAATTTTTTAAATTAATTGACAATCAAAAATGGAAAAAAACAAATGATACACAGATAATTACGGACTGGTAAAGTTACTGAACTTTAACATGGACATTTTCATATTAAAGTTCTCCCAGACGGAGGATTCAACAGAAACAAGGTTATTTGTAACAACTGACAAGTTGAACTCCCCGTTAAAAGTTTCTGCTGTTACCTCAGAAATTACCTGTTTTAATGTTCTGATTGTGGCCTCTAGATTGTTAGGATTTTGTTGGTAGACTTTTTTATTTTTCATAAAAAAACAGGATGACGTTAATGCCCTGGCAGTGGCAATAAGCTTTATAAGATTTTAAGATTTAAACTAAATATGTGTTATTGACAAGTGCTGATGTTAAAAGTGTTTGAACAACAAATGTTATGGCACTTTAGTTCATATGGCAGCAGAACATTTAAATAAAAGTGACCTTTACACTACTTTTGAATTCATTATTTGATTTTTCGTATACAATGCGATTTATCGTGATTAATCAGGGAAATCATGCGATTAATCGCGATTAAAAATTTTAATCGTTGCCCAGCCCTATTGTTTAGTTAAACATGTGTTCCCTAAATTAATTAAAATTAAAAAAAAAACTGCTCATGATCATAAACCTACGATTTGACTGAGATTACTCAGGTCATTTTGTTTTCAATTAATCATAATTTTTGTGCATTTACAGTGAAAAAAAAAAAACGGTTAAAAAACTTATGCTTATAAGGAAAGTCCCGCGACACTGTGAGACAGTTTTGTGTGTTATTTATAAGATTACCAAGCTGCTTGGATGTAAATGTGTGCAGGTGAAATTACGGGTTAAACGGTAAAGGTTAGTGGTTAAGTTTAGTGGGGAAGTACGAGTTCACATGAACGTCTGAAGCTGTTAATTTACAGTGAAATCTGCACATTCAATCAGTTCGTTTAGTTTGCAGCGAAGCTGCTTCGTCTGTCTCTTCAGAGGCTCACCGGTACGGCTGCATTTCAACGCTATTCTCAGAAAACTATTCTCAGAAACCGAAGCTATACTTTTTTTTTTTTTTTTTCTCATTTATACGCTTATAATGTTTTGGGACTGTTGGTGGTTGACATATATATCTAGATGTGACATTCTTCAGTGATTCATCCACACATCATAGGACTGTGCGTCGCACTTCTTCTTTTTTTTTTTTTCATACTAGCAATACTCCGGCTTCCTCTTATATCTTCCATCAGCATCATGTTGGGTCTGCCAGAGTACAAACTTAAACCTCAGAGGCAGGAACTCGACATAAAACCTCACTGTGTCATTTCACCCAACTGTTCTTACAACCCTTCACACCTACTGCTGAAGCTTAAATATGTCATTTAATCAAATTATAGCTGTTATGAGTCACAGATGCTCTTGTCTAAAGCAGCAGTTCTTAAACTTATTTTGGGAAACTGTTGTTTAAAAGACAGAATAAAGTTTATGACGATAAGTTACCAAATAATTCCTTGCGGCTTTCGTCATTACTGACAATTTTAACGGAAATATCGTTGACGCAAATATCTAATCAGCCAATCACATTTATCCACGCAGACGACCTGCTGAGGGTCAAACCAGCGTCAGGATGACGTCCCGCTGTCTCTGACTGTCTGCTTGTAAATGTCTACTTTTAAAATGGTTTACAGGTATGATGTCACCTACCTGAGCAGAGTCCCTCACTTCACCTCTAAGGTCACGTTGTGGTTTCACAGGAACAGGTCCGGACCTTTTACCTGGTTAAAAGGTCCAAGAAATGATGTAAAGAAACTCACATTTGACAACTTTCCAACAGTACAAATACACACGAATGCTTGAAATGTGGTGAAACTTTAATTCAATTCCATTTTATTTTTATTTGAATAGCTTCTATTACAATGCAAATTGTCTCAAGGCGCTTCACAGAGACCATCATGGCCCCTGAGCAAATACCATTAACTAGAATTATAATATTAAATCCTAATCAAAGAAAAATGGCAAGTAGAAAAAAAAAACCTTTAAACCAAACAGTGACATGAAAAAAACTCCACTTTAAGAGGAAGAAACTTTGATCAGGACCTGGATCATAAGGGGAGACCTTCTTGATGAAGACTAGCTAGGTAAAGAAAGAAAAGAGGAGGGAGACAGGACAGAGAGAGGAGAGCACATACAGTCATGGAAAAAATGATTAGACCACCCTTGTTTTCTTCAGTTTCTTGTTCATTTTAATGCCTGGTACAACTAAAGGTACATTTGTTTGGACAAACATAACGATAACCACAAAGATTGCTCATAAGAGTTTTATTTAAGAGCTGATATCTTACCATTTTCCATGGTTTTCTTGGTTATGACCTTAATCAATTAAGTTTTTACATCAATAGCTATGGCGTTGTACTGCCAAAAACACTGCTTTTATGCATTCAGTGTTTTCTTTTCTGTCTGTTTTAGTCACATGATGACGTTTAGTGGTACCAGGTATTAAAATGAACAAGAAACTGAAGAAAAAATGCTGGCCTAATAATTTTTTCCATGACTGTACATCCTGGCAATACTATATAGGACAAAATGTATAAATATTAATTATCCATTAACTGTAGAACTAATAATTCCATGTTCTTCTATTCTGACTGGTTATTGTTAGTCATGAACTACAGAGATGATTATATAAACAGATGTAGGCAGCAACACTGAGGTGGTCAGAGGATCAGACTGCATCTTAGTTGAGATGACTATATAACTATATTTAGCATTAACATGTTTTATTAAGCAGCTGGCAGAAAAGAAAACTGTCAGTGTCTGAGCATTTTTGTGTAATGTGGGAACTTACTGTGTCTCATTTGAGAGGAAGCGGTGTCACTACCTGGTATTATCACTATCTGACACGATCTAATAACACTCTAAACACATTATTGATTTAAGTCATCTGGTGACGGGGCTGACCCAGGACACGCTGACTTCATCTGGTCTGGAAACACCTTGTGTGTGTGTGTGTGCGTAGGGGTATAGTACACATCAGATAACCACTAACTATCATACATCCAATGAAGCCAGACAGAAACAAGTCATGTGGGTAACACCAAGCACCCCCTTATAGTTTTCAAAGCTACGTGCTGCTAACATCAGCTCTGGATGAAATGATCTTCAGCAGCTGAGCAGACCTCCATTAAAGCTGGCCATTTTGTCAGTTTTCTAGTCTGGAGTGTTCAGGTATGTTAACACAATGCCAAGAGGCAGAGATATAAGCAACAGGCTCAGAGAAGCAACTATCACTGTGAATCAATCTGGACAAGATCCTTAAACTATTTCCAAACACGACAGAGTTCAGCGTCGTGCTGCAACTTCTTACCAAGTTCTTCCCAGGAGTGGACGTCCCAGCAAATTCAGCCCAGGATAAACCATGCAATCCTCAAAGAACTAAAATGAAATATATTTAAAAAAATAGGGCTGGGCAACGATTAAAATTTTTAATCACGATTAATCACATTATTTCCCTGATTAATCACGATTAATCGCATTGTATACGCAAAATCAAAGAATGAATTCAAAAGTAGTGTAAAATGCACTTTTATTTAAATGTTCTGCTGCCATATGAACTAAAGTGTCATAACATTTGTTGTTCAAACACTTTTAACATCAGCACTTGTCAGTAACACATATTTAGTGTAAATCTCATCTTAAAAAAATGTAAAATAAAATAAAGCTTATTGCCACTGCCAGGGCATTAATGTCATCCTGTTTTTATAAACAATAATAAAAAAGTATATAAACAAAATCCAACAAAATGATTGTGGCTCAGCACAATCAGAACATTAAAACAGGTAATTTCTGAGGTAACAGCAGAAACTTTTAACGGGGAGTTCAACTTGTCAGTTGTTACAAATAACCTTGTTTCTGTTGAATCCTCCGTCTGGGAGAACTTTAAAATGAAAATGTCCATGTTAAAGTTCAGTAACTTTACCAATCCGTGTATCATTCATTCTTTCCATTTTCAATTGTCAATCAAAAAAAAAAAAAAAAAAAAAGTCTCATTTTATTATGTTTTTTAATCTAACAAAAAAAAAAACGAGAAAAAATGCCTGTTTTTTTTCATATTTCAATTTTAGACTTGGATCAAAAATACGAAATGAAAAAACGGGCCACAGAACTGAATTTGTTTTATAATGGAGGACTGGACTTTCTGTTGTCATTACACATCTGTGCCACTAGATGGAGCCGCACTGCAGTAACCAGCTAGAGAACAGCAGGACAGTGAACACATGGAGCAGATCTGATGGAACATGGAGGAATGACGCCAAAGTTTTGTTGCAGTTCAGAATTTTCTTTTCAGACAGAATTGTTAATATTGCTACCTGAGTTGCTACCTGAACTGTAAAGTTCACAGATTTTTACTGTTCTCCATGTCTGTTTTAGCTTTTCCTTATGTTTACCTGATAATTGTCTTCTGGTTCTGCAGCAGCCAGTAACAGACTTTTCAAAACAAAAGCATGTGAGCAACATGCGTTAACGCGCGATAAAATAAATGTTGGCGTTGATAAATTAATGAGTTAATGCGATAATAACGCGTTAACTTGCCCAGCCCTATTAAAAAACAAAACCCAGAGTTAGATCTACAGGCCTCACTAAAGATATTAAACATTCAAGTTCATGACGCCTCACTAACTAAAAGGCTGAACAAATTCAGTTTGTTTGAAAGGGGGAAGTGAAAAGAAGAAGGAAGACTTCTGGAACAATGTTCCAGTGACACCGGAGGACAAAGTGGAGTTATTTGGCCTCAATGACGGTCTGGCAAAAACACCTCATAACCGCTGTCTGGAATAGGGGTGTATTCTATGTCAAGGGTTGTAATCCAAAGCACACCAATGAACCTATATCAGAATGGATAAAAAAAAATAATAAAAAGAGAGAAACGATTCGAGGTTTTAGAACAGCCTCGTCAAAGTCAAAGACTGAAGTTCGTCCACATCAGTGTGAGAATGTGAGAGATTGAAAAGGTCAGACAGAAGATGACAGCTGTAAGTTATGTGGATGTTCAAGGTACTGAAATCAATAATCAAACAGGGAGGAATAACCTGCATATAGACGGGTAATATAAATGTTTTACTGGTTTATATCCAAAGGGATGTGTTATGTCAGGGAGAAGAAAGAGGACTGGAGAGATTGGTTGGTCTTCTGATCTACTGGGATCTTCTCTACAACCATCTCCAGGGTTTCCAGACGATGGTCCCAGAAAGAGAAGATGTCCAGCTGTTGACGTCAGAGGTCAGAGGAGGACGGACAGACTGGTTGGAGATGATGGAAGACGACAGGAACTCAACCGAGGTCTGCAGAACTCCATCTCTGAACCTTGAAGCAGATGTTCTCCAGCTGCTGAAGACCACAGCAGGTGTCACTGCTGTCAGCTGAGAACAGGAAACTGACAGGAACCAGAACTGGACCACAGGAGACTGGAAGAACATTGTCTGGTCTGATGAGTCTGGATTTCAGCTGCAACATCCAGATGGAACCAACATGAAACCATGGATCCATCCTGGTCCATCAACGGTTCAGGCTGCTGCTGGTGGAGATGTTCTCAGTACCAGCTGATTCTGGTTTAAACACCACAGTCTACCTGAGGATCTACCTGACCATCTCCATACCTTCATGACCATCTTCTGATAGATACTTCCAGCACCATGATCATCTCTAACTGGTTTCTGGATCAATTAGTCCACTCTCCTCCAGTGGCCTCCACAGTCTCCAGATCTCAGTCCAGTAGAGCAGCTTTAGGATGTTGGAGGAGCTGGAGGTTCTCATCATGGATGTAACTGGTGATGCTGTCATGACAACATGAACCAGAACCTCTGAGGAACGTTTCCAACAGCTGGTTGGATCTGTGACACCAAGAATTAAGGCGGTTCTGGGGGAGAACGGAGGTCCAACCTGCTCCTGGACAGGTGGAGCTGATGAGGAGGCCGGTGAGTGTTTATGTGTCCTGAGAAGAGCCATCCACTTAAGCATTGTCTCTTTTGGCTGGATTTGAATAAACAGTTTATCGATGCAAACTTCAAGAATGATTAATTTCAAATTAATTCAGTTTTACTTTCAGTTGTATAGCGTCTATTACAATGCAAGTTGTCTCCAAGCGACCCAGATCATGGCACCATAGTTATTAACTAAAATTATGATATTAAATCCTAATCAAAGAAAAAGAAAAATGGCAAGTAAAAAAAAAAAAGAAATCTCCCATCGCAGGAGAAAAGAACTTTAAGCCGAACAGTGGCACTAGTGGGCTTTATTTAACAATCAAGGATAGACAGGAAACAGGGCAGAGAGAACGGGGAAGACACGTGGCAAAGGGTCATCCGGGCCGGAAGTTAAACTCACGACCAGCTGCATGAGGACTGTAGCCTCTGCATATGGGCCGCCTGCCCTAACCACTGCTCCACCGGACGACCGGAAAAACTTCACCTAAAGAGGAGGAAACCTCAGGCAGGACCTGGATCATAAGGGGGGACACTTCCTGCTGAACACCAGCTGGGTGAAGAAAGAAAAGAGGAGGGAGACAGAACAGAGAGAGGATGGAGGACAGAGAGAGGAGAGCACAAACATCCTGGCAATACTAAATTAGATAAAATGTATAAATAATAATTATCCATTAACTGGAGAACTAATAATTCCATGTTCTTCTATTCTGACTGGTTCATTGTTAGTTCATGAACTACAGATATGACTGTATAAACAGATGTAGGCAGCAACACTGAGGTGGTCAGAGGATCAGACTGCAGGTCAGCATGTTAGTTGATATCAGAGACATCTATATAGACGGGTGGAGGTCAACGCTGGGATGACGTCTATATGGACGGGTGGAGGTCAACGCTGGGATGACGTCTATATAGACGGGTGGAGGTCAACGCTGGGATGACGTCTATATAGACGGGTGGAGGTCAACGCTGGGATGACGTCTATATAGACGGGTGGAGGTCAACGCTGGGATGACGTCTATATAGACGGGTGGAGGTCAACGCTGGGATGACGTCTATATAGACGGGTGGAGGTCAACGCTGGGATGACGTCTATATAGACGGTGGAGGTCAACGCTGGGATGACGTCTATATAGACGGGTGGAGGTCAACGCTGGGATGACGTCTATATAGACGGGTGGAGGTCAACGCTGGGATGACGTCTATATAGACGGGTGGAGGTCAACGCTGGGATGACGTCTATATAGACGGGTGGAGGTCAACGCTGGGATGACGTCTATATAGACGGGTGGAGGTCAACGCTGGGATGACGTCTATATAGACAGGTGGAGGTCAACGCTGGGATGACGTCTATATAGACGGGTGGAGGTCAACGCTGGGATGACGTCTATATAGACGGTGGAGGTCAACGCTGGGATGACGTCTATATAGACGGGTGGAGGTCAACGCTGGGATGACGTCTATATAGACGGGTGGAGGTCAACGCTGGGATGACGTCTATATAGACGGGTGGAGGTCAACGCTGGGATGACGTCTATATAGACAGGTGGAGGTCAACGCTGGGATGACGTCTATATAGACAGGTGGAGGTCAACGCTGGGATGACGTCTATATAGACGGTGGAGGTCAACGCTGGGATGACGTCTATATAGACAGGTGGAGGTCAACGCTGGGATGACGTCTATATAGACAGGTGGAGGTCAACGCTGGGATGACGTCTATATAGACGGGTGGAGGTCAACGCTGGGATGACGTCTATATAGACAGGTGGAGGTCAACGCTGGGATGACGTCTATATAGACAGGTGGAGGTCAACGCTGGGATGACGTCTATATAGACAGGTGGAGGTCAACGCTGGGATGACGTCTATATAGACAGGTGGAGGTCAACGCTGGGATGACGTCTATATAGACGGGTGGAGGTCAACGCTGGGATGACGTCTATATAGACGGGTGGAGGTCAACGCTGGGATGACGTCTATATAGACAGGTGGAGGTCAACGCTGGGATGACGTCTATATAGACGGTGGAGGTCAACGCTGGGATGACGTCTATATAGACAGGTGGAGGTCAACGCTGGGATGACGTCTATATAGACAGGTGGAGGTCAACGCTGGGATGACGTCTATATAGACAGGTGGAGGTCAACGCTGGGATGACGTCTATATAGACGGGTGGAGGTCAACGCTGGGATGACGTCTATATAGACGGGTGGAGGTCAACGCTGGGATGACGTCTATATAGACGGGTGGAGGTCAACGCTGGGATGACGTCTATATATAGACGGGTGGAGGTCAACGCTGGGATGACGTCTATATAGACGGGTGGAGGTCAACGCTGGGATGACGTCTATATAGACAGGTGGAGGTCAACGCTGGGATGACGTCTATATAGACGGTGGAGGTGGAGGTCAACGCTGGGGATGACGTCTATATAGACGGGTGGAGGTCAACGCTGGGATGACGTCTATATAGACGGGTGGAGGTCAACGCTGGGATGACGTCTATATAGACAGGTGGAGGTCAACGCTGGGATGACGTCTATATAGACAGGTGGAGGTCAACGCTGGGATGACGTCTATATAGACATGGGTGGAGGTCAACGCTGGGATGACGTCTATATAGACAGGTGGAGGTCAACGCTGGGATGACGTCTATATAGACAGGTGGAGGTCAACGCTGGGATGACGTCTATATAGACAGGTGGAGGTCAACGCTGGGATGACGTCTATATAGACAGGTGGAGGTCAACGCTGGGATGACGTCTATATAGACAGGTGGAGGTCAACGCTGGGATGACGTCTATATAGACAGGTGGAGGTCAACGCTGGGATGACGTCTATATAGACAGGTGGAGGTCAACGCTGGGATGACGTCTATATAGACGGGTGGAGGTCAACGCTGGGATGACGTCTATATAGACAGGTGGAGGTCAACGCTGGGATGACGTCTATATAGACGGGTGGAGGTCAACGCTGGGATGACGTCTATATAGACAGGTGGAGGTCAACGCTGGGATGACGTCTATATAGACAGGTGGAGGTCAACGCTGGGATGACGTCTATATAGACAGGTGGAGGTCAACGCTGGGATGATGACGTCTATATAGACATGCTTGAAAAGGGGTAAAACATTAACATAACAGCAAAAAAAAAGTGTCAGTGTGTGAGCAGTCTAGACTTTGCGCCAAACAATGCATCAACAACCTGTGGGAACTTTTTTGTGTTACATATGAGAGGAAATGGTGTCACTATCATCACTATCTGACACCATCTAATAACACTCTAAACACATTATTCATTTAAGTCATCTGGGGATGAGGCAGAGCCAGAACACACTGACTTCATCTGCTGGCCTGGCAACGTCTCGTGAGTTTGTATGTGTAGAGGCATAATACACATCAGATAATCACTAACTTGCATATAGACTGGTAATATAAATGTTTTACTGGTATACATGCAAAGGATTGTGTTATATCCAACGATGAGATCAAGAGTTTCACATAATTTAATCATCTAATTGGTAATGAAGTACTTTTAATTTTGTTGCCGTGAGTGAATTGTGAGATGCTGTATACATTATGTCAACTAAGAACTGTGGATGATGTGCAAAAAAAAAAAAAAAACTTGACTGACATGATGACAAAAAGAAGAGGTGGGATTTTAACTCCTCAAACATCCTTTAAAAAGGTGCTTCATGCTCCACAGCTCAGTGTAGAAGAACAGCCAGCAGTAATAATAGTAAGTTAACTCAGCTCTTCCTGTAAGTATGCGACACTATCAGGATGTTTTTGGAACAATGTGGTGGTCTTTTGTCCCTCTGCTTATTCCAGCTTGATCGTTCATGATGTGATCCTTCTGTGAACCTGACAGGTTGGGATGGCCTTTGAAAATGTCACAGCGGACTCCTCCGAAACGCCTCCGAACCAGAGCAGCTGTGATGTGTTCGTCTACCAACGAGCCGCCGTGGTCCTCTTCCCCATCTTCTACTCGGTGGTTTTCATCATCAGTGTGTGCGGCAACTGTTTGGTTCTTTATGTCATCTGCCAGAAGAAGCAGAAGTTCAACTCCACCTCCATCTACCTGGTCAACCTGGCGCTCTCCGACGCCCTGTTCACGCTGGCGCTGCCGGGGAGGATTACCTACTACGTACGTCACTTTGACTGGCCCTTCGGTGACCTTCCCTGCAGAATCACTGCCCTCATCTTCTTTGCAAACACCTACGCAGGTAAGAAGACGACTTTTGTCGCTAATGCGTCATCACGCTTTTTAGGGCGTCTTAATCGTGAATTGCATTCTTTTACGTCGCATTTGTTCTTGCATTCAGAGCTGTTTGTGCTTTTTAGGGATGTAACGATATGGAAAATTTGATATCTCGATTATAGTGACCAAATTATCACGGTTTACGATATTATCGCAGTATTCTTAATTGCTGTACAAATGTCTAAAAAAACATAATTTCACAAAAATCTTGTGATTTTTTTGTTATATCAGAAGCCAAAATCTTATCAAAATGAAACTTTCACATTAAATGGAGAAACAACTGGCACAGAAAGAGGTTTTATTTTAAATGAAACAAAATAAATAACAGGAACAAAGCTTATTTGTCTGGTGCAAATTTAAATAAACACTTTAACAACCATAGTAGGTCAAAATATGCAAACAATTATCAGGAACAGAAATTATAGTGCAAGTTCAAATGAAATAAACTTTTGACTTTAAGCTGAACCTTAAATAAGTATAAATATGCAAATAAAGAAACAGTTGTAAAGGAGCCAAATATGTTGTTCTGAATTGTAGTTCACTCTGTGTGTCTGTGGGTGTCGCTGTGTTGTTACCTGAGGGTCAGGTATAAAGGTAGCTGCCTGTTATTGGTTAGCTGTTTGACCCGGAAGGGCAAAAGGTTTTTGACCGCTGTGGTGCTAACTGCCGGCGTTATGGTTGTCGGATCAGTTAATGGAATAAATTAATATTTTAACTGCATCAGAAGAAAATCGTTCCGGTTCTTTTCGATCGACACACAACAGTAGCGTTTACGAAATGTGAGTTAGCGAAGCGCGTCAACCAGGTCACACTTGGTGAAACATCTCAGTAGCTTGAAGCATTAGTCTTAGCTCCTTCAAGTTGCTTGTACAAATTACAATAACATGTAAACAAGTGCTCTGCAGACAGGATAACTGTCCTCCACCAGTTGTTCCTCTGCATTCTTTAAAAAACTAAAAATATGCCCAGACCTCAAATCTCGTCATTTCAGTGGGTTGGTAAATGTCCTGCGTGCTATCACCGCTTTCCACTATGCTAACGTTACAATGTCGATGTTACAAGCTACATATTCACGCGAGACACAGTCGCGAGTCGCTCGCAGACTTGAATGAGGCTGATATTACATATCCCGGTAATCGACCGCGATAATGAGATAAAGTCAAACATAAACGGTAATCGTTATCGCGTAAAGTTTTACCGCGCTTTACCGTAATACTGAAAACCGTTCCATCCCTAGTGCTTTTAAACTGTTTTACAACAAAAATGACCATGAGGTCAATGCCTAAAATACCTAAAACATAAAATGTAGGATTTGTCGTGCCATTGTGTTGTCTCTTTTTTTTTCGTTAAGCTGTGTCGCACATCCACTTTATTCCCAACAGGTATCGGCTTCATGACCTGCATCAGCTTGGACAGATACCTGGCCATGGTGCACCCACACCGGCTGCAGTGCCTGCGCAGCGTCAAGGTCGTCCGCAGAGTCTGCTGCCTGGTCTGGGCTTTGGTATTTATGGAGACGGCTCCTCTGCTTTTCCGCAGCATGCTGCACAAGCGCCTGGACAGGCGGACGTGCATGGAGTACTTCAACTTTGAGGGCTCCCGCTCCACCCCTTATTTCTTGATTCTGGCCTGCGTCGTCTCCTTTTGCTGCCCGCTCGCCGTCATCCTGGGCTGCTACGCCAAGGTCAACCTCAAGCTGCGCGCCGCGGCCAAGCACAGCTCCGTAAAGGGGCGGACGAGGAGAAGCCACAGAGCCAACGTCATCATCCTCCTCATCCTCCTCACCTTCGTCGTCTGCTTCAGCCCTTACCACGTCAACATAATGCAGTTTATGTTCAGGAAGATAAACCACCAGCCCAGCTGTGAGGAGCTGAGAGCCTTTAAGATGTCCTTACAGGTATAATCTGCCGTTTCGCTCAAATCTCAAACGTTCCCCATCCGTTTACCTTCTAATAATCCATTGTCACTCTGCAGATCACAGTTTCACTGATGAACTTCAACTGCTGCTTGGATCCAGTCATCTACTTCTTCGCCATAAAGACGTACAAGAAGCGAGTGATGAGCCTGTTCAAGGACTACCTCCGTACCTCTGGGGCCTCCTCCAAGATGACAGCTGAGAATAGCAGCAGCAACACCTGAGGCAAAAAAAACAAAAAACAAAAACACAGCTGAGCGAGCGGGACACACATCTGAAATGAGCGTCACAGAGGAGACCCAGTTTAACTCCGAACGGCCTGTTTTTCTCTCCCGTCGATGTTTGTAGAAATGACACGAGTCTTTCTAAGCAGGAGTTTGTGTCACTTGTGCATTAACGTGTTCATTTCCATTGCATGTTGTCTTTCCCACATGTGATTTAGGAGAGATAAAATCTGCCAGTCCCTCCTCCAAAAAAAAAAAACACCTCTTTAACTCTTTAATAGCTCTTTAATAGTCAGTTTTCTTGCACTGTAAGATGATTTATATTATTGCCTTCCTCGCTCTTTATTGTAAAGAAACATTCGAGGACCATGTAGTAATATTAATAATAGTCTCATACAGTAGTAGCATTTTCTGTACTTAGGGGTGTTTGTATAATTCTGTATTGCTGTTGGATGAAAGTAAAGCCCTTGATCGGGGTAAAAAAGAAAAGCTATTTTGGTTAGTGCTGGGCGGTATGACCAAAAATTTATATCACGGTATTTTTCAAAATTATATCGGTTTCACGGTATATCACTGTATTTTTTTTTTGAAGGCACAACTGGGTGTTAACCACATTTTCTAATCATTTAGAGGAATTGCTGCAGTAAATTGGCTTAGAATGACCTATTTTACTGTCACGAAGAGTGAATATTGTAGAAAAACATTCATATCTACACTAGTTTTAATACAGGTTTGCATGGCCTCACTATTTACAAAGAGGTGGCACTCGTGATTCTTATTAAATGAAGGAATCAGAATGATGATAGTTGCAGTTAAAATACAGAACTCTTTTATTTTTCAAATTTTGCAAACAACTTGAAAAAACATATTTTGTAAAAAATCAACATTAACTACACAATGTAAACAACGTCCTAAAGTTCTAGCCGCTGGAGGCAACACCAGCCTGGTGTAGCCTCCCGCGGCTACAACTTTAGCTCGTCAATATTTGCAGATTATTGTAGTTTGTTGGACGTCGTCTTTTTTTAAATCCAAAGAACTTCCACACGACAGACACGGCTCCTCGTTCCGGAAGAAGTTCCTCAGTCTCATGTTGCCGTTCTGGAGCTTCCACTTCGGGACTTTCGCTGTCCCGAACTAGTAGCGCAGCGTTGCCAGGTGGGAAACGTAGGATTATCGTACCAGAGACTCAAAATTATCGTATTTTGAGGGAAATTATCGTACATCTGTCATAACAAAAATAACAAGCCCAATGATGCGCTATAGTAAAAATAGCGGGCGAAGCTGACCATTCAGCCCATTCGGCCCATCATGCTAGTTGTTCTGAGACAAACATCGAATGGCTGGAAACATGTCACATGGGAACAGATGCCTTCAGGGGAAAAAATAAAAAAAACTCTCCAGCAGACAGTTGCGGCCTGCAATAATTTGAAATAGTCAAATTAGCGTACATTTGGCCTTTTATTTTTGGATTATTGACCGTACATCGTACAGAGGGCCAAATTATCGTACAAATACGATAATTATCGTACACTTGGCAACGCTGTAGTAGCGTGTTGTGCCTCCAGTGCAACTGCAAAACAGTCCCCTGTCAAACAATGTTCTGCGGCACTTACGTTCCGCCGCGCGGCGTTCCCAACGTTGTGTACGCTACAGTACATACTCACCGGTATTACGGTATATGAAAAATTCATAGCATAAGAAAAATAAACACCGGCATTCGGTATGAACCGGTATACCGCCCAGCACTACTTTTGGTCACCTGTGAAGCAACAGCAGCAACTCTCATTTCCTTTTTGTGAAGAAACTCATAGGATCAAGCGCTGTGGCAAAACGGCGTGTGTGATAAGAAGTCGTTACAGTTTACCCATCTCTCGAATCACCAGAAACATTGTTGATGTCGTCCCCACATAACTCCTGTACACATCTCACGACACGCAACAGAGCTGTGGGCATGCGTAAAGGAGAGCACTGTCCCTCCTCCGCCTCGAACCCACTTCTGACTCCTGCGTGGGAGTGCGTAGATGAAAATCACCACTTCCTCACCCACGTTTCCTGCTCCCCCTCACAGACCTCGTTCCTGCCCGGTTCCATGTCTTGCGGTCGGGCTGCGGCGGGTGCATCGCACCAAACCGAGCAGGTGCACTTTCTCCGTTTATAGCAGGTCCCGCATTTAGATTTAACCTTCATCATTTCCTGAGTTTTAAGAAGAGCTTTGCACGAAAACACCATGCACCAAAAGAATACGCGTCTGCGTTTTCACAAAGTGTTTGTGTGATATTATCTCAAGCCTGGCATTTAAGTGAATAACGCACGAAAGACGGTTATTTAATCTTTTTTCAACGTTATACAAGTGAGCAATCTAATCTGGAGACTTTCAGCTGCATAAAATATCGACATTATAATAAATAAAACCTGCCAGACCAACGTCATGTATTTTATTGTCTTATCCAAAATGAATAAAAAGGTGTAACAGTAATTTTAAAGTCCTCACCGCTGGTAGTTGTACTAACTTCACTACAGTACAGAGAAGAAAACAAATAGTTATAGTACCATTTCTGTATTGATTTAGAAATTGATATCGTTAATTTTATTCTCTGCTTCCACCTTTGTGCGTAAAGACATTTTCCTTCAGGATTTCCAAATGTGGTCGGATGTTTTGACGGGACGCATCGTCTTTTTTTTTTTTATGTCTTTACGCTTCATCTTCACCTCCGTAAAAGGTTTTTATGCTTTCACTCCGTCTGCATTTTCTCCCACTTCACCTGTCTTTCCTTCACTGCTCCAGTCATTCCTGGAAAAAAAAAAAAACCTGTGAATGCAATAAAAGCTTTAATCCAGCAAAGAAGAGTCGGGGGATCTCCTCTGTTTATTTGGCGCTGCCATGGTGAATCACTGTCTCTATCGATGATGTCTTTGTGTAGTCGGTGACTCAGAGTTGACAGAACCAACTCTAAACCCTCTTTTTGAAACTGAAAACTGAGAGTTTCTTATCTCAGGGTGAGTTGAACCTCCTTCCTGAAACAGGACCCCGTTGACACGCAAACACACTCATATATATGTAGGCCAGGGGACGGTAGGGGTTGTGTTTCCTTCAAGCTCAGGGCCTCCACCAGAGGTCTGGGAGCCTGAGGGTTCTGCAGGATCTGAGCTGTTCCCAGTATGGGGCTCCTCTGGATCCCAGAGGTTGTTCTTGGTATCTACTGGATCCACCATCGGCACCACACATAAATATATGTTCTACATCAGGAAACCGGCTCTGATGACCTGCGATGACCACGTGCAAATGGTACATCAGTGCACTTTCATTTACACACCCACTAATAGTTTTGTACTTTGCATGTTTTTCCACTTCCTGAACACAATTTTGCGTATAAATGGAATATTAGCACATAAAGGTACATCGCCTCACCAACGGCGGAGCATGTCACTGCTGGGCCGGGGGCGGGGCACATGACCGGGCCCTTTAAGCCCAATAAAGCTTGTGATTACTTCGTTTTACAACATACACGTCACCGCAAAAGCAGGGCTACAAGCATTACTACATTTTTGACACATAGCTCAAAGCATTTGATAGTCAGATTTCAACACCATGAAGAGCGACCATGTGATTTTGAAATCAATCAAACCTGTAGTATTATGGCATAATATATTGTCTAAAATGTATTCAGCGGTTTGCAGTTGTCACATCACGCGGGAGACGCACCAGCAGTAGCTACCGTCATTCATTCATTCATTCATTCATTCATTCTGCTCCGTACCACGAGCCGATTTCGCCTGATGTGTTTTCATTGCTGTTAATAAATACCAACTCCGAGCACGTCGGTGTACGAGCCTTTTTGCAAGAGTAACCCGACAAAACCGACAGAAATCTAACAAACAATAAGAACAACAAAAACATTAGGCTACCTGGCCTCTAATAATAACGTTAGGCTACCTGGTCCCTAATAATAACGTTAGGCTACCTGGTCCCTAATAATAACGTTATGCTACCTGGCCCCTAATAATAACGTTAGGCTACCTGGCCCCTAATAATAACGTTAGGCTACCTGGCCTCTAATAATAAGGTTAGGCTACCTGGCCCCTAATAATAACATTAGGCTACCTGGCCCCTAATAATATCATTAGGCTACCTGGCCCCTAATAATAACATTAGGCTACCCGGCCACCTAATAATAACGTTAGGCTACCTGGCCCCTAATAATGACGTTAGGCTACCTGGCCCCTAATAATAACATTAGGCTACCTGGCCCCTAATAATAACGTTAGGCTACCTGGCCCCTAATAATAACGTTAGGCTACCTGGCCCCTAATAATAACGTTAGGCTACCTGGCCCCTAATAATAACGTTAGGCTACCTGGCCCCTAATAATAACGTTAGGCTACCTGGCCCCTGAATAACATTAGGCTACCTGGCCCCTAATAATAACATTAGGCTACCTGGCCCCTGATAATAACATTAGGCTACCTGGCCCCTGATAATAACGTTAGGCTACCTGGCCCCTAATAATAACGTTAGGCTACCTGGCCCCTAATAATAACGTTAGGCGGTCGGGCTACTCTGATAACAACCACATCAACAGTTTACAACTAACTCACATATTGTTTTCAGTGTCAGTGATTGTGGGTAATTGTACCTGTGAATCTGGCTCCCTGACCGTGGTTCCAGTTCTGGTGGGTTTGACTCGCTGCCAACAATGTCAGGTTCATCTCCAGGAGGATATGTATCCAGCTTTTTTAGTTTAGGCTTTTCCTGCGCTCTTTTTTCCTTTTCTTTACTTTTGTTGCTCCACTTTTATGCTTGTATGAACTGCCACTCATGATTTAATTAATCTGTGATCCACCTACCCTGCACCACATAGACTCTGTTGACTAGCCAGCCATGCAGCACAACATTTAATTCACTGTGTAGAAACCTACGTGACCAAAGTTAGTCTTAATTTTTTTTTTGACCACCATGACTCATTCTGGTTGGGAAACCTACATATAACCTCATAGTAGCGCACGTATTCATCGCAGAAGTTGTTGTAAACAGTATTGCGCAAGGCATGACTGATGCCTGAGAAGAGGCCTGTTTCTTTGTCTTCGCCGGGCCGTCCTGAGGCCCTCCAGGGGGCGCTCTAGCAGGAAGTACAAAAACCAAAAAACAAACCAAGTAGTTAAAGGCTATTCTGTTTTTGTTCAGTAGCCTATGTTGGCTATGCTACTCTACATTCATTTTGTGAGCATCAATACCTGTTATTATTGGACAAACTGATTAATCCAGGTGTGTCTGACCATTGTAGCTACTCAGACACACCTGGATTTATCAGTTTGTCCAGTCAGTTTGTTGGTTCCTCAGTGGATTTTAGGGTTCTGAGTGGACCCGCCGCAGAGGTAAGGTTTAAATCACAGATGTGGACCGGACGCAGCGTGGAGCCAGCAGGTCCGCGATCCGGCTCCAAAGCGGATCTGGCACTGAGCGCAAGTGGACCCCGATACGGGTCCGTTTCGTGGGTCCGTTTCGTGGGTCCGTTCCGGATGTCTTTGCTGTGTGGGGGGGTTTCAGTACACAGGAGGAGGAAAAATAAAGCAACTTGGTTTTAGTGTGCAGGAGGAAAATGAATAAAACCATCAATGACTTTTCTGATTTGTTTGATCAGCACTTTTACTGCCGTGTTACAGGTTCTGTTCAGAAACAATCAGTTCAGGTATGTGAATAAACACTTATGGTACAAAATCTTTCCATGTAAATATCTTATTTCTCAGCCTGGATACCGGCGGCTTATAGTCCGTTGCAGCTTATATGTGACAAAATATATATTTCGTTTATTTTTTAATGGGTGCGGCTTATATTCAGGTGCGCTTTATAGTCCAGAAAATACGGTACTTTTTCTTTGATTTGCTGGTTTGGATCACTGCCTCTCAGTAACAGGAACTGACTGGTGGGTACTGTGAAGGCGCGTGGAAAGATCGCAGGTGTGAACCTGAATGACCTGAACCAGGTCAGGTCTTTAAAAGGAGGCGTGGCCCATCTTGGCTGGTCCAAGCCGTCCCCGTTTTAATGGTTTTTGCGTCGCAGATATAGTCTGTAGAAATGCAGAACGAACAGACCTCCTGCTGTCACTGGCTTCATAAATAACTCAGTAGGACTTTAACCCGTTATTATGTGCCGTCGTGTGGTTTGCATGTGGTCTCTGCTGGCTGTGCGTCAAATTGCCCCTCGGGGACAGTAAAGATGAAAGACAGGAAACATCAGGGATCTCCGTCCAGAAAAGTTTCTGTGCAGAAACGGAGATATTTGCAAGCTGCTCAGGAAAGAGCAGAGCAGAGCCAAACGCTCATCCAGACCGCTGCGACGGGAGTCATTTTAGAACAAACCCTTTGTTTCGAAGTGAAAGACACGTATTACCAGTTCAAATATGCCACGATGATTTTAAAAACTGCCAGATCAATTGCAGTTATTTTATTCTAAGAAATTTGCCCCTCAAATTCAATTCAGTCGTCACTTTTTTTCCACTCACAAGGTCTGAATAAATAGTCCTAGATACTCAGCCTCCCATCTGATGATGATACTATCTGGCAGAACTGCATATTAAAACGGTTTTTAGTGAGGACGATCCTAAGGTGATTCGTTGAAATGCATCGTCTCTTCAGGAAAAACTGAAATCACGATGCAGCTTCGAGAAATTCTCCACTCGGTACATTAAAGTATTTTCACGTTTGCAGTAACGGCACATTCGATATCATGAACGACCTTTTTGAGGGCGAAGCTCAGTACGAAATGAAATTACTTTTTGGATATCTCAAGACAACTTCATGTCGGAGCAGGACTCGCTTTCAAGGATTTATTCATTTGATTACGGACGTCTGGGGCGTGACAGCCGTCCTGTGAAGGTTGTTTTGGAGAGCGCTGCTGATGGGATTGATCTGATTTCTATTCAGACGCTATCTCTTGTGAAAAATATTCCACTGCGGGAAATTAAAACTGGACTTTGCTGCTTTTATTACTTCAGGTGATGAACGTCGTCTTCTTTTTCTTCACTATTTATCTGGAGTTTATTTGATTGTTGGCTCTCAAAGAAATTCAGACAGAGTCCTTGTGTCCACGTAGGACTTTCCACCCAAGCATCATTTCTTTTTCTTTTTTTCTTTATTGTTCATGTGAAGCAAAGTAAAAGCTGTTTAAATGTTATTTTGAAAATGTCAAAAACATGACCAAATTAATTTGCTAAAAGGCATCAGATGGCTTTTACTTATCAGTGGGAATCTTTAACCTTCAGATGATGTGAGCATGGCCCAGCTAAACCGTTTTCCCTTCGAGGCCGTTGTTCTGAGAGTTGAAAAAAAAAAAAAGGAACCTGGCCGAGTGTTAAAAGTTTAAAAAACTGTTTGAAAAAAAAAAAAAACCCCATTAATTTCAGTTTTGAGAGAGTGGAGCTTCACAAACCTGAAAAGAGCTGAAATTAGCTCTGTGAGGAGAAGATTGTGAGGCGTTTTTCTGTGTGAGGAGATAAGACAGGGGCCCTGATCTAAGACTTATATCTGACCTCCCTTCTGTTTCTGAAGTTATTGAAAAAAAAAAACCTAAACACTTGCAAATCAGCTGTTTGACAGCCGGCACAGAGACGATCTGTGTGTTGGGTCGGGGTCCAGGTGGTTTCATAGTAAAGAGAAAAAAGCCCCGGAAGCTACCAACAATCTCCTCGTGGTCCTCGGAAAACAGACATTTGTTTACTCGTAGTTTTTATTCGACCTCCAATCCAACATTCTCTCCCAGAAGCTTGAACATGTTGGTGGGAAATTTAACGGACCCACACGAGCCTGGTTTAATCCAAACAAACCAGTTTTAAACTATGCAACTACGGAGGAACGACACGATCACAACGTTATTTTCCGCTGGCTGGTTTATACGTTTATTCTAATGATACGCTGACTGACTGCAATCGTGAAGATCAAAATGTTTTCAGACCATATTAGTTTCCTGAGGCGACGGCCAGCCTGCTGCCATCCTGGCTCGCCACAAGTCTATATAAATATATACCTATAGTCTGCAGACATCTATAAATCTATACGATTCTCACCACATATATTTAGATAAACATCAGTCCCTGGTTTGAACAAGTTGTGCAGAACAGCATGAATGTCAAACATCCTTTAGATAAGAGTGCCAATTTTTCATACACCACAAATGATTAACATTTCCTTTACGTGCGCAGGAGCTGTACAGGAAGCCACGAGGCTCGCTTCTCGTAAGTAAGAAAGGAGGTTGTTGTCTGCCGTCTCCTCTCAGAGCCTTTACGGGGGTCAGCGTTGATGCAGCGCCGTCGTTGGGGGGGTTTCTGGGTCGCAGCGGGCGCTTCTCTGAGCGCTGTATTTTCATGCTCTCTCTTAAAAAAATAAAACAGCCATCAATATTACTTTGTCAGCTAATCCAAGGACAAGCGTTCAAAAAAAAATTCCTTTTTAGCTTTTAGATCACATGTGTCAAACACAAGGCCCGCGTGACAAATGTGGCCCCTCACGTCATTTTATGTGGCCCTCAAGAGCTTGTGCATTATTGGCTTAAAATTTAAACCAATATTTTAAGACTTAAATAAGCTTACGCCGTTTTAAAGCGCATATTGACAATAAACTACATTTCCTATAATGCATTTTGTCGTTACCCACAACGATAACAGTATATAACCATGAACAAGACATCAAGATGATTTTCGGAACTGACGAACTTAAGAAAAACCTCGACAAATTAAACCCAACATGTCCAAGAAACGAAAATGATGCACAAAGACAGCAGTTTCATGAACTATGAGGAAACGAATACAAGTACCTCAAGGTGAAGAAACAGTAGGCCTGTCTTTTGTGTTATGAGGCGGCGTCAGTCATAAAAGAGCATAATCTACGTCGGCGTTTTGACAGAAAACACGGAGCTAAGTATGCTAAATTTAGCCCACAAGAAAAACAAAGAATCGCTTCCGCTTCTAACCATTACCTGTGTGAGAGCAGGTTCACAACCACAAACCCTGAGTTTAATATGATAATGAGTTAGATATTTGACACTTGAATACATAATAAATACAGAAACCGTTATTTAACAAGGTGTAGTTTCATTTATTTTGATTTATATTGCATTTTGTTACATTCATGCTGTCAGTCTGGCCCTTTGATGGCAACCATGATGCTGATGTGGCCCTCAGTGAAAATGAGTCTGACACCCCCGTTTTAGAGTAATTACTCGTTACACTTGAGGCGCTGACCGTGGTGGTTTATGGAGAGAAGGTTTACGTACCAAGACAGAATTTTCCAGCTTCATTTCCCGCTGCTGTTCCTGCTTGTTTACAGTGACAATAATTATGTTAATGCTGAAATGAGCCTTAATGATGATTGTCATTCATTCCATTCTTTCTTACCAACTGATTAGCTTTTGATATGAAAGAATCAATAATTAAATCTCATAAAATGTCAACATTTTCTTTTTTGCTACACTTGTTAAACAGTTACAGGCGTGTTCGTAACGTTTGCGGTCAAAATTAGATTTTAACAGGAAACGGGCTCGTTGGTGTTCATTAACGTTACTCAGCTGGACGGACGATTAGGAACGGCTGCGGTTCCTTCGCAATACAAACCTGAAGTGTCAGCTTTGTGCTGTAACAGCGTTTCAACAACACCCAAAGACGTCTTACGAAACACCCAGTAGCTCTTCCGCTGCTGGAAGACGTCCAAACAAGATTGATTACTTTTGTAATGCAGTTCACCAGAAGGCTACAAAGCAAGATGAAACATGCAACAAACGCCCCGTCCATCCAGCCCGGATCAGCCCGACTGCTGAGTGACTCGTGTTTCATTTCAAATTGGCTTTTAATGCACAAACAGTTAAAGTTTTCTGGAGAGTAAATGTGTATATTAGGAATGGTTTGTAACTAATATTCTTTGGGCTCCAGACTGTAACGACATTGCTGCCATCCTGTGAGTATTTAAGTCATAGCAACATCTGTTTGTGTGCCTCCTTTCTTTCATTTGTTGGGAATGAGCTAAACCTCAGCAGCTGCAGTACCACCAACTGTCCAGATGAGGGCAGTGTTCATCTCAGAAGATAACTCACTGTGTGTGATGGCTGTGAATGTGTGAGTTGTGCACAAACGGACCATCCATCCATCATCCAGACCTGTTCAGGATCTGCTGGAGTCGATCCCAGCTCTCTCCAGGTCTAAAGTCAGGGGTCCACCCTGGACAGGTCTCCAGTCCATCACAGGGACAACCATGAACACTCACCATCACTCCTCCAGGTGATCTAGAACCACCAGTTCACCTGACATGCAGGTCTTTGGACTGATGGAGGAAGCTGGAGAACCTGGAGGACCGCCAAGACACCCCGCTGCCCACAAACAGACCAAACAGGATGTTTTGTGATACTCTGCGATATGTGCAAGGACTCAGTTATTCCGACACGTCCTGTGGTGCAACTGGACCCAGTTCCTGCCCGTGTACAGTGTCAGACATGTGCTCTGACTGTGTTTTCATGTGAATCAGCTGTGATGGAGCAGGGAAACTAGAACGTGCAGGACCTGGAACGAAGAACGGTGCCTTCGACGGTCCTGGGGGAAGTTAATGAAACTGGCTTCGGCTTCACTTAAATTCAGCAAACATAGAACTAAGAAATGCACCCTAATGATTTCATTCAAAACTGTTGGAGCACAAAGACAACACATTATTACAACATTTCAGTACTTTGATTGATGCTATGATGCCAACAAAAATACTCTTCTAGTTCTCTCTCTCTAAAAATAAATTGCACAATACCAGACATTAGCACTGTAATTCTCCAGGCTGTGTTCAAAAGCCATAAGCTCAGTGGGAAGTTCTGTTATTCAACTTTTCTTTTTCTTCTTTTTTTAAAGTAAGAAGTACAGTCTCGCAGGTTTCCTGTGCTGTTGCTTGTCTTATCTCGACCACATGATGAAAAGCAACCGAGAAGCTCCGAGTACGCGATGAGTAGGCTGATATTTCCCATATTAGAGCGTTACCACAAGTTTGTTCCATTTTCAGTGCCACCATAAGAAAAAAAAAAAAAAAAGTAAAGCTCTGAGAACAGCGTGTTCGATCAGATGATCAGCTGATATCGCTGAGGGCACCAGGCGCACATCGCCGCTGAAGGAATCAACTCGTTTGCAGAACTGGACACCTCTGAAACTGTCAGGCTCATCTAGACGTCATATAAATGAGAATTTCATCTGGGGGCTATAAAAGCCACATTTCTTCATGTGGTGAGAAAAAAAAAAAGGATCCTTTTTTTTCATCTTTTCTGTCTCTAACTTCCTTTATCATGCACAGGATGTACAAAACACTGATGAGTATCAAACGACCTGACATAACTGCGACGATCCAGCAGCTCAACTCACCGGCTTCTGCTTGTGCATTTCATTTTTTGTTTAATAAAGTACCCATATCTGCAAGGGCTGAGGTATTATACGTGACCTTTCCTTGGTTTTCAGCCCCATTGTCTTCTGTTAATAGCAATGGCAGAAGCGCCACCCAGCCAACAGTCTGGCTGACTTCCAATGACTCAGACCCTCATGGGCAGACCGAGAGGAAGTCAAACTGCTTCCTCTGCCTCGCCACCGGACTTGTTTTCAATTTGGGTTTTGTCCAATTAAAAAGGAACACAATATTGCTGGTAAAATATTGTGTTTTTAACTCAAAGATATTTTTATTATTATTGTTTTAATTCAACCAGGAAAACATTTAAAGTTAGTGATCAAGGTAGTGGATTTAAAAAAAAGAAGTAAATAAACACTAATGAGCATCAACACTAATGAGGTCACGGTGATCCTAAAAAGTCTGAATCGAGAACAGATAGCAAATATATTTCTCTCCAGCTCTCATCTGAAACAGGTTGAAGTTCTGAGAAAGGGATTTCAGTTGTCTTCCAACGAGGCTTTCTAAGAGTCAATAACATGTTTATACGTATCACCGTGCGTGTGCAGGGCACATCCTGTTGCTGAAAATGTTTTGGCCAGCAAATAGCGCCTAAAAGGGCGGGAGTGATATAAAGATGTTAAAACCACAGCGACACGATCGCTGCACTAGTGTTGTGCATGAAGTAATGATCATGTAGTAAAGCAGTACCTTCGGGTTCATGAGTCCACCTTCATTGCTCCCTTTTTAACTCACTACGATAAAAGAATAAAATAAAATCTGCACTCTCAGAGCAGTGACCTTGTGAGGCACGTTTTCGTTTTCTGCTATTTTCGATCCAACCAGCACATCTTCTACAGAGCAAGCCGACTCCGTGGACCCAGAGCTGGGCTCGCCCATGACTGCAGCTGAGGCTGCTGGGACGGTGAATGAGCTCCGCTGCTCAGGGCTCCACCCCTAAAGCCCTGTGGTTTCAGCTACCAGGGTTCTGTGCGGTCTCAGCTGGAGAAAAGAGCCCGGTCCACAGCAGAACCTCAGATCCTAGTGAGATGCTCTCACTGGGATCCTCGAGGGATAATGGGAGTTGAGCCGACCAGTCCACAGGTATTTGTGGATTTGGAGAAGGCATTTAACTGTGTCCTTCAGGGGATCCTTAAGGGGGCTTCCAGGTGTCCGGGGTCCTGAGTCTGTTGCTACTGGCTATCCGGTCCCTGTGCTCGCCTTTATTGCCTGTACTGTGTCGGATCCAGTTCTGGTGAGAGTGGGACTTCCATCAGGGCTGTCCCTTTGTCATCTATTTTGCTCATAACTTTTCTGGACAGATATTCCAGCTGCACCCAGATGGGTTTCCTTGGCTTAGGTTGGCTGAACTTTCTCCTAGGGAGGGTGAGAAGTTCAGACATCTGGGGAGGACTGGAAGTAGAGTCACTGCTCCTCCATATTAAGAGAAGAGAAGCCAGCTGAGGTGGTCCAGGTGCCTCCTGGACATCTCTCCAGGGAGGTGTTTCATCCACGTCCGACCAGACGGAGGCCCTGGGGCGGACTCAGGACATGCTGAAGACATTGTGCCTCTCAGCTGGCTTGGCAGCTTGGCAATATTTGTTATATTATTATCTGAAAAACATGCTTAAGTTACAGTTAAGTAATGATGATGAACTTAAATTGTAGAATTCAGGACTTCAAGATTTTGACTGTCAAGAATCTTCAAATGTAATTGGATATAGCAATATAACTGCAACTAACATTCATTTTTAATATTTTGTGGATCAACCCTTTGCAATGGATGGTTGTTTGAAGTCTGTCATGAATGGACATCCTCTTTATCTGTGAAGCTTTGCCAAATCTTTGCAACAGCGGTTGTCGGCTATTGTTTGTGCGTCTTCCTATTTTGCATTTCCCTTTAGTCCAGGGGTGTCGGACTCCAGGCCACGAGGGCCGCTGTCCTGCAAGTCTTAGATGTTCCCTTGTTTTAGGGCACCTGATTCAAATGAATGGGTCGTTAGGAGATTTGTGCAAGCTGATGGTGACCCCTGAGGACTGGGTTTGGACACCCCTGGTTCAGACTAACTTTACTAATATATCATGCTAAAACCTTACAGGACGAGAAGGTTTTAAGTTTGTTTTAAAGTGGAGGTGGTGTCAGCCTCCTGAACCCAAACTGGAACTGGCTCTTTCCTCTTGAAGGGGAGTTTTTCCTTGCCACTGCGAAACGAGCAAAGCAAGTGTTGTGGTTGACTGAAAGGAAGATGGCCAGGTGTGATGGAGCGCTATGATTGCAGTCTTGAGAGAGCGAGGTCCATGGCGCCCACATGCTGCACAACCTGTGAGAGCCATGTGGCAAACAGATACGAGTGGGCAGAGTCCATGGATCCATCCCTCAGCCAGATGTGGCACAACGGCCACACGTTGCAGAGATTGAAGGACAGGGGGTGGAACATAGAAATTTGTTCACAGTTTCAGAAAGTTTTTAGAAATTAAAGTTTAATAAATGATTGAAAATTGCGTCTCATTCGTCTTACTTTGGTGTCCTTTAGGCCTGTGCCGACGTAACACAAACAGAACAGGGAGAGACCAGACTTAAATACACAGAGGGACAAACGAGGGGCAGGTGCAAGCAATCAAGACGACACAGGGGGAGGAGGAGCCGAACACAAACAAGACAAGACGGGACTTCAAAGTAGCACATGAAACAAGAGACTCGGGACAGGGATGAGATGAAACCCTCACCAAAACCAAGAAACACACCATAATACACTACACTGCAGACATGTGTATGACAGTGTGGAGCGTCGGGGGGGCTGGGGGGTGGTAGACAAAGAAACAGACCTCTCCTCAACCATCAGTCGCGCCTTGCGCAATACTGGTTACAGCAACTTCTGTATATGCGCCATGTATGAGGTTTATATATATAAGTTTCCCCAGCCAGAATGAGTCATGGTTGGTCAAAAAAATGTAAGACTGACTTTAGTCATGTAGGTTTCTACACAGTGAATTAAATGTGCTGCATGGCTGGCTTCATGTTAACTCTCACAGTTAACTTTACAATGTGCACATTTACAAGTGGATTGCCGGTAAGATCTCCAAATGTATTTTGGGTAAAATCGTCATCAACAGCCGTCTACAGCGTCATCATCAGTCACTAGTCAACAGAGTCTATGTGGTGCAGGGGAGGTGGATCACGGATTAATTAAATCATGAGTGGCAGTTCATACAAGCATATAAGTGGAGCAACAAAACACAAAGAAAAGGAAAAAAAGAGCGCAGGAAAAGACTAAACTAAAAAAGCTGGATACATATTCCTCCTGGAGATGAACCTGACATTGTTAGCAGCGGGTCAAGCCCACCAGAACTGGCACCACGGTCAGGGAGCCAGATTTACAGGAACAATTACTCACAATCACTGTCACTGAAAACAATATGTGAGTTAGTTGTAAACTGTTGATGTGGTTGTTATCGGAGAAGCCCGACCGCATAACGTTATTATTAGGGGCCTGGTAGCCTAACGTTATTATTAGGGGCCTGGTAGCCTAACGTTATTATTAGGGCCAGTAGCCTAACGTTATTATTAGGTCCAGGCCTAGGGGCCTAGCCTAACGTTATTATTAGGGGCCAGGTAGCCTAACGTTATTAGGGCCAGGTAGCCTAACGTTATTATTAGGGCCAGGTAGCCTAACGTTTTATTAGGGTCCAGGTAGCCTAACGTTATTATTAGGGGCCAGGTAGCCTAACGTTATTATTAGGGGCCAGGTAGCCTCATGTTTTTGTTGTTTTCATGGTTTCTTAGACTTCATGTCGGTTTTGTGGGGTTACTCTTGCAAAAAGGCTCGTACACCGACATGCTCGGAGTTGGTATTTATGAACAGCAATGGAAACACATCAGGTGAAATCGGCACTTGGTACCGAGCAGAATGAATGAATGAATGACTGGTAGCTACTACAACAATAACTGGTGCGCCTCCCGCGTGACGTCACAACTGCATACCGCCGAATACATTTTAGACAAATATTATGCCATAATACTACAGGTTTGATTGATTTTAAAATGGCATGTTTGTTCTTCGTGGTGTTGAACTCTTACTATCAAATGCTTTGAGCTATGTGTAAAATGTAAATGTAGTAAAACTTGTAAGCCCCACTGTTGGGGGCACGTGTATGTTGTAAAACGATGTAATCACAAGCTTTATTGGGCTTAAAGGGCCCGGTCATGTGCCCCGCCCCCGGCCCGCCAGCAGTGACATGTTCCGCCGCTAGTGAGGCGATTTACCTTTATGTGCTAATATTCCACTTTATATGCAAAATTGTGTTCAGGAAGTGGAAAAACATGCAAAGTACAAAACTATTAGTGGGTGTGTAAATGAAAGTGCGCTCGTGTACCATTTGCACGTGCAACATCAAGCAGGAAAAAAACTGAGTAAATTGCTGGAGGTCCTCCAGCCTTGTGAGCAGCCGGTTCGGGACATTCAAAAGGCCCGTCTGAAACCTTCTGGTTCCTTCCGCTCTTTGCCCGCGCAGATCCCCATCGATCTTTCTTCAACTCCTCTTAAGAAATGAAGAAAGTGGACATGGGTCGGTGTCTGCAGCTCCTCGTGCCCCAACATGATTTGGTCCCGTCCTTAATTTTTGTCACACATTACAGTGACTTTCATATAGTTAATGCTAACATTACAGTGAGTACCAACCCTATCGGCCCACTACCAGCACATGTGCACGTGTAGCTTGGTACAAAGGAAGTCCCATTACCCGATTTAGGGCGACTCAGGATGCTGATGGCTGCAGGACAACTGAGGACGATGTCAGATGGACTACCGACGCTCAGATCCACAAAACTGGCATCATCTTTGGGCACAGACTCTAACAGAGGAGATAAACATGCTCAGGTTAGGGTTAGGGTAGGGTAGGGTTAAGTTAGGGTTTGGTTAGGGAAAGGGTTAGGATCGGGTTAGGATATGGTATGGTTAAGGTTAGATTAGGGGTAGAGGTTAGGGATGGGAATTGCTAAGATTTTTCCAATTCCAATTCCATTATCGATACTGTTTAACGATTCGATTCTTTATCGATTCTCTTATCGAATTCTAATTTGGGAAAAAAGGAGAACTAACAGTTTTATTAGCATCATTTTTTTTTTTAATTTAGAAGTCACGATCTTACAAACTCAACAGCGAGGTCAAAAGAGGCCCAAAGCCTGGAATAAAGTGTTAACTGTTGTAATATGTAACTGTGCAAATACACAAGAATGTGTAACATTTTACTAACAGATTTTTCCTAATAGAAAAAAAATCTCCCTTTTAAAAGGATATGAGCTCACTAAGCACTCAAAAATAATAATAAAGAACGATAAATACTATCAAATACAACAGAACAGTTCATAGTACAAATCTGCAAATACTATGAAGAATTAACAATTCTTTTGCAGAAAAATAATCATGTCTTCCAGCCTCTGAACCAGCCAAACTCTCTCTCTCATCACGGTCATCTTCTAAATGTAATGCAGAAGGCATTCGTTTAATAGCATAGCGTAAATGTTACAGCGTGTTTTACAAAGAAGCACATAGGCAGTGGGATAGCTACTTACCAGAGTTGCCAGAGGTGATCTTAGCTTGGCTACTGCTGCTGGGTTGAGATCCATCAGTCCGAAGTGCGTCAAAAACACGACACTCGTTATCGCATGTTGTGTGTTCAAATGTTTCTGCATGTTAGTCGTGTTCCCTCCCGACGCTGTTATCTCCACTTTACAATGACTGCTAGTTGCCTTGTTGCCATCTTTCTTTGGTGAAGTGAAGCCAAACTTTGGAGCGTTTGAACCTGGTGGGCGCCATTGTTGTTTACAACTGCAATGCGCGTGCTAAACCGACGTAACTTAATCACGTAAGTGCTTTCTGGAATTGACTGTGCGTAACTTGCGTAAATTACGTGAGATTCGTGCTGGTTGGAATCGCTAGATAAACTGCCAAATGATTCCATGGAATTGAAACACATGGAACCGGTTCTCTACAGGAACCGGTTCTCGATTCCCAACCCTAGTAGCTGTAGGGTTAGTTTAGGGTTTGGGGTTAGGGTGTTAAGTTAGGGTTAGAGGTTAGGGAGGCCTTCTTTTTTCAAATGCAAAGCAATTTAGATGGGTTCGCAACAGTGGAAGGAAGAATGACTCCAGTGAAAGACTCCGATGTTTTGTTTCATTCTGGCTGGTCTTAGAAAGGTGGACGACTCTGTACAGCTCACCAACAAGTAATTAACCTTTGACAATAAAGGAGTAGAGTCAATGCTTCTCTAACCCTAACCCTTGTTATCGTCTTTGAAGCTGTAACGTTCTACCCTTTGTTCAGTTCTACTTGAATACTTGAAACACGGAGGAAGTCGGATAGAACCAAAACCAATCAGGGAACCAGACCATCAAAATAAAACTGAAAGTGAAGTGGACAGAAACAGAAAAAGGACACAAGGAACCCCCAAAAAAAGCAGACAAATCAATGGCTTGAAAGTACCTGGGTGTAAATGAAACCAAGGAGCCAGCCTCTCACTCTTCTTTTTTTAGTTTTTTTTTTTTTTTTAAGAGCGACTGAATCAGTCCCTTGATTCCACTTCTGCATCTTTGCCTTCTACTTCTTGCCACCACCAGTGTCATTGTGGAAAAAGGTGGCATCTGATGTCATGTAGATGATAATCAAGTCAGAATTTTGAATATCTACGTAAATGTCAATGTCACTATTATTAGTGTGATCATCAGTGAGTGACCTTAAAAAAAAAAGAAAAAAAAAGCAGTCTGGGGCAGATTAGTGAAGTTGAGTGGAAGATTGTTGCCACTCCTAGTTGTGAAACCTTCAGTAGCTCACACACATAACCCCAACCCCAACCCTAACCACAACCATAACCCCAACCAGACCCTCAACAACACAAACATGCTGCACACAGAAACTCTGTGTGCAGCACCCAACATTTTACATTTAAATGTCAACCCCCAACATTTAATAAATCACCTTCCATGGCCATTTTTGCTCTATAATGATCGTCTGAAGTTTATTTTAACCTGCATGCTGTGGAGTTTGATTGCTCTCATGCATGTGATTTCTCCAGGTGCCTCAGCTTCCAGCAGCTTCCGCAGAGTGAAGACATTACATTAATTACATTACAGTACAGCGCAGCGGTACAGGTTGGGCTTTCTTAGCTGTTTGTGAAATTTGTGTTCCTTCCTTCTGAAACCATCTGAAGAAACAGTCCTCCGTGAATCATCTTTTCAACGTCATTCTGCCGCGCAAAAACAAAACTAATAAGGCCCACCAGCGGGGAAAAAGGGAAGTTCCCCATTTTTCTGTCACTTATTTGTGTTATCTACAAGGAACCGAATGTAAATGACAACGAAAAAGAAAAGATATGGTTTCAGATGTAAAAGAGAAGTTTAATATGCAAGTATGATGCAATTGAAGAGAACATTAATACACAAATCTCAACAAAAACAAACTAGGTGTAATGAACTGAAGCCACATCCTCCCACGAGGGCACACATGGCACGCCAAGTAGAGCAGAACCTACATTCATTTTTTATTTTTTTGTCCCTGTTTATTGCTCAACTCCCCGCCGTCTTCACCCTCTCATTTTAGCTCCATCAACCTCAAATTGGAATCATTTCAACTCGGCGAGCGTCCCTTTGCTTCTGTTTGCGGCCACACAGGCGGTTGTGTTGACACAGGAGGACTATTTTGAAAAAGTTTTGCAAAAGAGACGGAGTTACCCCCCCTCCCACACACAGAGAGAGGAAGAGAGAGAGAGAGAGGGAGGGAGGAGGGAGAGAGAGAAAGCGCTACGACAGGATATTTTGTCACTATGGTGACTTGCAGCAGATAGAATTTGATTTCTGAATGTCACGCTGTTCGTGGCAGCGAGTCTGGACGAGCATCGCCGAGTCCTTTGGATCAATGTGACTCCAGTGACCCCGTAGAAGAGTTGTTTTCCTGACTGGTGAGTGTGTTTCCTAAACTGTATTTCCAGGTAGCTGTATATTTTTCCTTCATGTAGTAACGAGACAGCCGACCTCCTGATGGACTCGTAGAAATGCGTTAAATTCAAGAGTCTGACCCCTCAACGGCGCTGCGTTGTTCGCGCTCAGTCCTCGTGCTCCTGCAGAAGAACGAGACGCTAAAGTCATGCTGATCAGTATTTTGTGACAGCTTTAGAAGGTGCATCTTCTTGTGGTTTCTTTGTCTCGGACGTTGAAGCGTTAGAAGTACACGACCAGGTTCTAAATGATCTGCTGAAACCTCTACAGTTGCAGCCGCTGGCATTATTTAACAGCTTTCTTGTTTCGTGAAAGAAAAAAAACAGTCTCTCTGCATGCTCGCCCCACCTGCGACTTCACTTCACCGGTAATTGACGGGAAATGTGTTTCTTCACCGCGATGCACACAAGGACGTGACTGCAGCACTTCACGCTTTAGGCTGAAACAATGCAACTTTCCAGCGGCTTCATTCAGAGCTGGAGCTCCTCGGGGAGGGACACTTCCTCATGCACAAGGACATCACTTAACACGAGGGTTTCTTTCAGCGCGGCGCCGCAGCTGCGTTCAAAATCACAGTGAAGTTATTGTTCAGCACCTTCCTTTTGTGTCACTTTCAAGCTTCCAGCTCGGCGAAAGTAATCTTAACATTTGAATCATACGTGTAAGTCAGTGGATATTAAAACTAAAAAAGGAGCTTTTGTGGTATACGTCGTCCTCGAGCTAAAATTAATAAATACAGAGCTTCATCCGTCAAAAACGCACCAGCAGAACACAAACCAACCCGACGAACGGAAAAGCACTTCACATCTCCGCTGCATGTGTTTTTTTGAACATTTATAATGTGTAGGTACAGTTGTGTCTGCTCTCAAAGATCCACAAGATGGCAGCGCACGCCACACGAGCAGCACGCGAGCCACCTTCTCAGTTTTTACCCTCCACAGAGTTCAAATCAAATCATATCAAACTTTATTTATATAGCACTTTTCATCCATTAAAAATGCAACACAAAGTGCTTCAGAATGAAAAAAAAAAAATATATATATATATATACAGTCATGGAAAAAATGATTAGACCACCCTTGTTTTCTTCAGTTTCTTGTTCATTTTAATGCCTGGTAAACTAAAGGTACATTTGTTTGTACAAACATAACAACAACAAATAATCACAAAGATTGCTCATAAGAGTTTTATTTAAGAGCTGATATCTTACCATTTTCCATGGTTTTCTTGATTATAACCTAAATCACTTAAGTTTTTACATCAATAGCTATGGCGTTGTACTGCCAAAAACACTGCTTTTATGCATTCAGTGTTTTCTTTTCTGTCTGTTTTAGTCACATGATGACGTTTAGTGGTACCAGGTATTAAAATGAACAAGAAAGTGAAGAAAAAATGGTGGTCTAATCATTTTTTCCATGACTGTATATATATATATATATATATATATATATATATATATATATATATATCTATATATATATATATATATATATATATATATATATATATATATATATATATATATATATATATATATATATATATATATATATCATGTATATACATACAAAGCACACACACGCACACTCACAGTACACAGTAATTAGTTTCGTAACATGGCTGGGCACTGAGGATCCAGGTGAGGAAGAACTACCTATGGAAGGCCATCCACACTGAGAGGCGCCACAGCCCGCACCTACGGGGGCGCCGCCACAGAAACCACCTCAACCTGGATAGACCAGGGCAGACCCACACATTGTGCAGAGCCCCCCAGTCCCCTGGGCCCGAGGCTCTCCAAGACGACGCCCCTGTGGAGGGCCCCCATGAGGAAACACTGGAGCTAAAAACTAAAAGATTAAAAGACAGTAAAACAGGATAAAAACATACAATAGATACAGTAATGATAAAATGTATAAAAATGTGAAAATGTAAAGGTTAAGAATTTAAAAATAAAATTAAAAATTTAATAATAATAGAATGCACAAATACTTAAAATAAATTTAAGACTTAAATTAAATCATTAAAATAAGAACAGTAAAATAAAAGAAGAAAGAGTAAAAGAAATTGTGTAAAAGCCAGGTTAAAAAGGTGGGTCTTCAGCCTCCTTTTAAAAATATCAACAGTCTCTGCGGTCATGAGACTGTTCTCAAGTTCTCCTCCAGGCTTGGTCCACAGATGACGGCCATGATGGCTGAATGCAGCCCCAACGTGGGTTTTTGTTCTAACTCTTGGGGTGATTAAAAGGCCAGAACCAGAGGACCTCAGGTTCCGTGAGGGTTGATATGGTAAAAATCATCAGTCAGTTCATCCTGCCACGCGTTCAGAGAAAAAGCATCTCTGTGATAACATGTTTTGTCATTTAGGGTTAAGATTAGGGTTAGTTTAGTTGTCTTTTTTTTTTTTTTAATGTGATTGTCATTTACTCTGTCATAAATGACCCTGATGGGCACGCATGAAACCAGCAAAGGTACAACAGGTGTGAGAAAGTCTGTTATTCATCAGGCCAGATTTTCAAGAAAAGGAGTAATGAGAAAGACTGCAGCATCTTTGACTTCCTGTTTGAAACATAGGTGTTAAATGTTTAAGCCTGCATGTTTTCCTGTGAGAGGTTTCCTCAGGACGAGCGTTTTTATTTCACGCAGTCTGAGCGCCTTTTTAGAAAACTGAAAGAAACGCAGCGCCGTGCTGCGGTCTGAGATTAATCTTCTGTTTCCTTCTTTTCCAGTTGCCGGTTCCTGAAATACCACAATGGACTCTGGTGCTAAGTCTCCGACTCCCACCATGCTGCCCTCCAAAAACGAGTCCAACGTGACGTGCGCCACCCTGTACGACCATCGCGAATACGCCCGGGTCCTCATGCCGCTCTTCTACTGCGTCGTGTTTTTTGTGGGACTGCTCGGCAACTGCCTCGCCCTCCACGTCATCCGCCCCAACCTTAAGAAGATCAACTCCACCACCTTGTACTCCCTGAACCTGGTGGTGTCCGACATCCTCTTCACCCTCTCTCTGCCCGTGAGGATAGGCTACTACGCCCTGGGGTTCCACTGGCCGCTGGGCGAGGCCTTCTGCAAGATCTCGGGCGTCATCTTCTACATCAACACCTACGCCGGCGTCAACTTCATGACCTGCCTCAGCGTGGACCGCTTCGTCGCCGTGGTCCTGCCCTTGCGCTTCGCCCGGTTGAGGAAGGTCAGCAACGTGCGGTACATCTGCGTGGGCGTGTGGCTGCTGGTCCTGGCGCAGACGCTCCCGCTCATCGGCATGCCGATGACCCGCGAGGAGCCCGGGGGATATCTAACCTGCATGGAGTACCCCAACTTTGAAAACGTGGATCATATCGCCAGCATACTCATTGGCGCCGTCGTCGTCGGTTACGTCATACCCGTCTTAACCATCCTGGTGTGTTACTCCGTCCTGTGCTCCAAACTCCACCTGACGGCCAAGACCAACCACCTGACCGAAAGATCCGGCCGCAGTCGCAAGGCCATCGGCGTGATCTGCTGCGTCACGCTGGTGTTCGTGGTCTGCTTCAGCCCCTACCACATCGACCTCCTGCAGTACATGACGCGCAAGCTGGTGTCCAAACCCGACTGCGCCGACCTGACGGCCTTCCAGGTGTCGCTGCACATCACGGTGTGTCTGATGAACCTCAATTCGTGCTTGGATCCGTTTATCTACTTCTTTGCCTGCAAGGGCTACAAAAGGAAACTCCTGAAGCTGCTGAAGCTGCAGGTCAGCATGTCCTTCTCCAGCGCCGTGAGGACGTCGCCCGAGGGCTCCTCGAAGGACTTCATCGATGGCAACAAGATCCATCTCAACAGCTCTACGACAAACAACGAGAGACTTCCAGAGAGGAGATCACACCGGCACGACCATTATTAAGAACCGAGGTGAAACCAAGTGTGGATTTTCTGTACCGAGGCTTTGAGCAACGAAGCAGTGGTGACTTTTAGCAGCAAACGGCATCTCCATTGTTTTTTTTTCATTAATGTTCGAGAGACTTGTTGGAAATCAGAGATTCTTGTACAAAAAAAAAATAAAGACAGTGCCCACAGTGCCAGGTTTAAACTGAAACATCATAGGTGTTAAGTTTCCTTCTGGGTTATTTTTTTATCGACCTGTGAGTTTCAGTTCAACATACAGCTGAAATCCATCAGCCAAGCTGATAAAGTGCTAACTTCCTGTGAAATTATTTAATCGCAGTTGTTTGGAGAAGCAGCTCGTACTATTGCTGTCCTTTTTTTTTTTTGGGGGGGGGGGGGGGGGGGGGTAAGGATTATTCAGTGACCTGTAAACTAAGCTGGGGTTTGTTTTCATGTGTTTTAAGTGAACTGAAATGGTAATGTGTAATAAAATCTGAATTATTTGGCTCAGAATTTTCACGTAGTTGCTTATTTCTGTCTAAAAATACACGTGCGATGCAGTTTTGGCGCTTTCAGGTGCTTGTTTGTACTCAGGTCTGTGTTTTTTAGCAACAACACGCTCCCCTGACTCAGAGTGTTAGTAGTGTGGTCGACGTCGTTGTAATCATGACCTTTCATGTTGAATGAAACGTTGCACAGAAGCGAATCTATCAGGGTTTATTTCTAGGTAAGATATTCTCGTCATCACTCTGAGAGAGTTTAGACAGTAAAAACCCGCAAGAAGTGAGACACTGGGTTCATGGGCGTTATTTAAATAAGAAAGCGTTGCAGCGTGTCCTTGAATGTGATTGGCAGGTCTGCTGGATTGAAGTCTGCCTTTCACGGCTGCTCCTCATCGGCTCTTATTATTCAGCTCTGAAGGTCCAAACTCGTCTCCGGTCGCATCTGCGCCTGAAAAGAGGCAAAACTGATGGAAAACTGTGTGTTTTTTTTTCCCGTAACTGCCACAAAATAGAAGGATTCGGTTCTCAGAAGTTTAATAGTGCGTCAGTCTTTCTGCAGGGACGGTTCTGACTGGTCCTGACTGAGTCTGACCGGTTCTGATCAGTTCTGACCAAAGACAAAGGCAAAACTAAGCTTCTGACCACCAGTTGTGACTGGTTCTGACCAGTTCTGACCAGTCCTGACCAGTTCTGACCAGTTCTGACCGGACTCCTTAGCTGCAGCGGTGTGGACCAGATGTTACGTCCCTCACATGTTGAGCTCTGACTGCAGCGCGTTGGTCAGATTGGCTGCAGAGACGGGAGACGAGTTTTGCTGAAAAACATTCAGCAAAACTCGCTGCTGTTTCTATTTCACAGATAACTTATGTTCTTCATTTGTTTTAGTTCATCGCGCCACATACTAGCTTGATATTGTTTCCAACTGCACACCGCGATACTAACAAACTTCCATTTGAACCTCACAAAAAAGTTAATAACTGGTATTTTTCAGTAATAGTGAACATCAGAATAGTAAATGTGTTTTGTGTTAGAGGCCATGGTGACAGATGTTTCATTTTCCATCCTACAGACCCAACGGTGTTTCCTCTTTTTCTGTTTGCGGTGTCAGAAGAGACACATCATCAGTCTGTCTCTGAAAATGTTGCATCCTAAGAGGAACAGCAGAGATCATTTCAGGCTGGTGTTCCTCAAGGATCTACCGAGGGACCTCCGTTCTTCATGGTTGTTGAATCAGATCTGCTGTGGTCAGTGTGTCAGATCTGCTGTGGCCTGACCAGTCCTGACCGGTTTTGACTGGTTCTGACCGGTTCTGACCAATTCTGACCAGTCCTGACCAGTCCTGACCGTTGTTGAATCAGATCTGCTGTGGTCAGTGTTCAGGCTGATGGAAATGTTGTAGAAATGCATGTTGAACCATGTCACCGTTAATGCCTTAAACATGTGTTTAATCGTCCTGCTGCTTCTTTGATGTGATCTTCACCTCGCAGCGTGGGAGATGGTGTCAAGAGCAGATCCTGGACGGATGTCAGTGGCTGTAAAATGTTGGATCATTTGGCATGACTTCGTAACGGGTCATACAGGCTTTATGGGCGTGTGTATGTGTATGCTCGTGCTTTAAAAGGATTAGATCTGGAGGTCTATGCTCCGATACTCATGGTTATCCAAAACAAAATGATCTATTTTAGAGTTTGAAACATCTTAAATACATCTCCAGAACATCTGGGAACATTATAACTGTCAGGAACAGATCAAAAGACGACCTAAAGACAGAAAACCTCGAGACGTTGCAGAAGCTGCTGAAGTGCCACGTCATACTGGGATGTTGTAACACCATTGCAAGGTATGTTTTCTGACTGGAGTCCACATCGATTTAACAATAGGTAGGTCTGATAGCGTCAATGCAAAATGAAAACACAGCTCAGTCATCAATCCTCCTCAATACGTGTCATCAAGTGGCCTTTCGTGGTCTGCTTTTATCCAAGCAGCAGATTTAAATGTCGCGTGAGACGAGGAAAAATAAAATGACGCTTTAGTTACTTTGATATCTACGATAAGATGTCATCTCATTTGACCGTCCGCTCCTGAAACAAGTCGAATCCAGGTGACATTGTGGCGAACGTCGTGATACTGGCAGAAATGTCGTACGGTGATGCAACAACGAAACGCTCCGGAGTGCAATCCCCGACTCGTCAGTGTCATCACCGGAAAGATGTAACTGAAAGCAGACCTTCATGACTGAACATCCAGACGTGATGCACTGCAAACCGCCGCCATCACTTTACACGTGCTTGCAGATGTAACACATTTTGTCAGCTTGCTCTGTAAATATGACACCTGTTTTTTTTTTCTCTTTTGTCTGTTCTCACATCCATGTGGTCTAAATTTTGATTCTCAGTTAAGATTTATTCATCTAGTAATCTTTAAAACACCTGAAGTCTCCAAAATAACGTATTCAAAAAAGATGACTAAGCTGCAGGAACAGAGCAGGAAGAAACAGGGGATGAAGCCTGGCCACTGTGTGTATATGTTGCCATGTGAACTAAAGTACCATAACATCTGTTGTTCAAACACTTTTAACATCAGCACTTGTTAGTAACACATATTTAGTGTAAATCTGATCTTAAAAAATGTCAAATAAAATAAAGCTTATTGCCACTGCCAGGGCATTAATGTCATCCTGTTTTTTTATGGAAAATAAAAACAAGTCTACCAATAAAATCCTTAACCACAATCAGAATATTAAAACAGGTAATTTCTGAGGTAACAGCAGAAACTTTTAACGGGGAGTTCAACTTGTCAGTTGTTACAAATAACCTTGTTTCTGTTGAATCCTCCGTCTGGGAGAACTTTAAAATGAAAATGTCCATGTAAAAGTTCTGTAACTTTATCAATCTGTGTGTCATTCATTCTTTCCATTTTCAATTGTCAATCAAAAATGTACAAAATTAAAAAGTGACATTTTATTTTGTTTTTCATTTTTTTAATCTAACACAAAAAGAAACGAAAAAATCCATCCATCCATTATCTATACCTGTTTTATCCTTGAAGGGTCACGGGGATCTGCTGGAGCCTATCCCAGCCGTCTACGGGCGAAAGGCAGGGCTACACCCTGGACAGGTCGCCAGTCCATCGCAGGGCCACACATACAGACACACAACCATTCACACTCACATGCACTCCTACGGGCAATTTAGAATTATCAATTAACCTGAACATGCATGTCTTTGGACTGTGGGAGGAAGCCGGAGTACCCGGAGGAAACCCACGCAAGCACGGGGAGAACATGCAAACTCCACACAGAAAGGCCCCGAGGTTCAATCCAGGACCCCCCTGCCGAACCAGGAACCTTCTAGCTGTGAGGCACCTGTGCTAACCACTAAGCCACCGTGCTGCCGGAAACGAAAATAAAAAAAAAAAAAACGAAAAAATGAAACGAAAAGAAACGAAAAAATGCTTGTTTTTTATATTTCAATTTTAGACTTCGATCAAAAATACAAAATGAACAAACGGGCCACAGAACTGAATTTGTTTTTAATATTTAATTGTTTGGTTTACGTGACCCTGAAATGTCTTTGTGCGGCAGTTCAGGTAGCATGGCGGCGCTGGAATCACAGACTATAATATTTGCAATATTGTGGAAATCTGAATTAAACTCAGCTCATATATAGATGAACCAAAGCCTCTCCAGCTCTGCGTCTGACAGAAGTCTTTTTCTCCTCAGATCATGACGAGCACAGAATCTTCTGATGCTCATTTCCACCATTGAAGGACACCCAGGACGATATTTTAATCTAAAAGTAATATTCTCAAAAATGGGGGTCATTTTATAATCGAGGACTAGACTTTCTGTTGTCATTACACATCTGTGCCACTAGATGGAGCCGCACTGAAGTAACCAGCTAGAGAACAGCAGGACAGTGAACACATGGAGCAGATCTGATGGAACATGGAGGAATGATGCAATTGTCTTGAACAAAGGGATTTATATGTTTTGTTGTCCAGAATTTTTTTTTTAGACAGAATTGTTAATATTGCTACTTGAGTTTCTACCCAAACTGTAAAGTACGCAGATTTTTACCGTTCTCCATGTCCGTTTTAGCTTTTGCGCATATTTACCTGCCAATTCTCTTCTGGTTCCGCAGCAGCCAGTAACAGACTTTTCAAAATAAAAGCATGTTAACAACATGTGTTAACGCGCGATAAAATAAATTTATGTGTTAATAAATGAATGCGTTAACGCGATAACGCGTTAACTTGCCCAGCCCTAATATATATATATATATATATATATATATATATATATATATATATATATATATATATATAGATATATATAGAGAGAGAGAGAGAGAGAGAGAGAGAGAGAGAGAGAGAGAGAGAGAGAGAGAGAGAGAGAGAGAGAGAGGGGTAATGACTAACAGAAAACAATTCAGCTACTGTCAGTGACTGAAACCTGGTGTGAGTCAAGGTCAGGATGAACAACTAACTGGAACAAACAACCAAGGAGGGAAGAACTGCAAAACACAAGAGGAAGCAGAGCCGGCTTACCTAAAGCAAAAACATGCATTACCCAACTAAAACACGCTCAAACAATGAAAGCCATGCAGACTGGAAGTAAGAAACCACAGAACAGAAGTTCTGAATAAAAAAAAGGAGCATAAGAAACCGAGACCAGCGTAACAAAAGTGCAGTTAGGTGAAAATTTCACGAACCACAACAGACCCACAAAACACATGACTGCAAATGCAGACTGGTTTCAGAAAGCACAGAGAAAAAGACATCCTGGATGTCCTGATCAGGAGCAGGGGGAGAAAAGGATCTTTAGGATCTTTAGGCCGGGCAAATGTGAAGAAACGACAGGACACGTTATCCGTGCTTATAAATCAGCTTAGCCTCGACATGACAGATGGCACAGAGACAAGGCACGACCGAAAGTGCAGAAAAATACAGCTGAAAGGTTACAGCATCAGCAGAAAACACCTCTGCCAAGGCAGAAAACCACAAGAAAGCACGCTTGGTAAGCAGAACGCAGTTTTCCTCTGTTTGTCTCGTCGCAGCACTTTGAATCCAGCAGCACGACACGTTATCGATCACATTGAATTCGCGTGACCTCAAACGGTAATAACGGGGGGGGGCGTCGTCGTTTACGGTTCGCGTTCGGCTCATACGGACTTTAGCGGAGCAGCTCGGTCGTCTTCGGCAGTTCAGGCCGTCAGATGTTATCAGGGTGACCGCGGTTGCCGCGGTCTGGCATCCAGACAGGTAGCAGGCGTTTGCAATCAGAGCTTCATCTGGACTGCAATCTGTCTGCGTTACCTGCTGACGTGGCTCTGACAAAAGAGAAGATTTGGAAATTATAAAAAAAAAAAAAAAAAAAAAAAAAAAAGATAAAAAGTCTGAATGTGCTGCTGCTCTGAACCCGAAGCTCTGTCGGGGATAGACTGAGGAGTTAGTGCTGCAAAAACGCCAAGCGATGCGCTCCTGTAGCAGGCTAAATGAAATGTAAATCGCTGCCAAGCAACCACCGAAGCCCTGCTTCACTGACTTTGTTGTTCTGCTGTTTGTAAAACCGCAGCACCAGAACTTTGGGTAGGAAATGTCAGCCGTCCTACAGCTATTAATCACCAGCTGCTTTGATGATCAGTTAAGGATTTTCATGCAAAACATCAAAGTTCTCTTTTTCTTTGTGACGGAAAACCTGAACTTTAGAAAAACAAAGACAGCTAAAAAAAAAAACAGTATCAGATGAGACAGAACATCAGCGTTGGTTGGAGCTCCGCTGATGTTCTGAAAGCTTCGTGTTCTCCAGGTGTGTCCGTGACTCATCCGGGTTCACATGTAGAAACACACCTGACAGGCAGATGCTCCCGTTTCACATCCCACTTCTCTTTCCGGGTAAAACCCCCGTACAGACACCGTCTGGAAACGCGACCGACGGCCTTCAGGTGCAGCACCGGACCCGTCCAGGCCTCCTCAGAAGCTCCGTCGTCGGTCTCCTCTGAAACGGGTCCCCTGTTGATATCCCGACTGCTGTGTTTGCAGGAAACATTGCATTTCACACATATAATTGCCATCTGTTTCATCGCCTTCCTCCCTTCGCCGGGCGTCTTTGGAGATTTGGGAAGTCTCCTCGTTTTAAAGGGAAAAAGCATGAAGGAATCAACATACTGTAGCAATTCATCAGAGACGTGAGCACTGTAAATTATTCAAATAATTATATCATTTTAATAATTAAACTGCACCTCCGATGCAGAGTTTTCTTGCACTGGCCTTAGCTGCAGATCTGCTGCCTTCTCATCTCCTTTCAGAAGTCAGTCATGCTCTGTAAGTGAACGTTAACCCTTAACACCGAAACCGACGGGTCTTCACGGTCATAGTTCTGCTGCGTCTGGTTCTGCTGCTGCTCCGCTTTAATTTATTCATTTTGTCTCTCCTCTCCTCTGCAGCCTCGTTCTTCCTCAGGATGGGAAACTCAGCGCCGTCTGTTGGGTTCCTGAGCCGGACAGTTTCTTCTGAACCGACATTTTCATGAATTTTGATTTTGGACTCTTTAGGAACGAACTGGATTAACTCGGTTATGATGGACTGGATTCCTCTCACAGTCCACAGACATGCATGTCAGGTTAACTGGTGGCTCTAGAGTGATTGTGAGTGTTTATGTGGCCCTGTGATGGACTGGTGACCTGTCCAGGTGGATCCCAGCCTTTACACCTGAAGAGTGCTGGGAGACCCTCTAGAGCAGTGGTTCTCAACTGGTGGGTCGCAGATCCATTTTGAGTGGGTTGTGGGCCTTTGCCTGGGGAAGTAAATGCTTAAAAAAAAAAAAAAAAAGTGTAATTCATACACCTTAACAGTAGATGGCGATAATGTCCTGTAATGTGAGTTGACACCCGCCAGTTTACGCCATAGAAAAAAGACCTTCAAAGTTTGTTTCCATATGTTGAGCAGGTGAAACACAGATACAATGAAGAATATATGAGATATGGATTTACTTATCTTGAAGACAAAGGTCAGTGAGTGGTTATTCAGCTAAAACTATATATTTTGAGTTCTTTTTGAAACTACTGCTCAGTAGTTTTATTTCATGTTTGAGCATAAAAGCACTGTTGAGTCTTAAAAATGGCTGTTACCGAAATGTTCTGATTGTTATGTCAGCTTTATGATTAATGCTTAAATAAGTGACTAGATAGTTTTAATAGGAAATTGTTATATATTCAGGAAGTGGGTACTCAGCAAATTCTACATATTTGAGTTCTTTTTGAAACTACTGCTCAGTGGTTGCACTTTTTTTTATTCATGTTTGTGCATGTTGAGCCTGTTAAAAAAGGCTGAAGTTACTGAAGTGAAGTGTTTTGGATTTAATTAAAATGCAGCTAATTGAGCATCAAAGGGAAAATTTCCCACTTGAAGTCATTTTCACCAATAAACTTATTTTTTTGTGTTGGCATCCTGTGATATTCTATTCTACTATCACCGATTTAAACTGCATGGATCTTTTCATTCAATAAATTTGAGAAGTTGGAAATTTTCCTTGATATGGGTCAAGGCTTGTCATTAAGGGTGATGGTGGGTCCTGAAGCCAGACCGGTTAAGAACCACTGATCTAAACTGGTATGGATGATGGTTGGATAATGGGCTGGAATAGAATTAGACTGAACTGGTTCTTAATTAACCCTTAATTAAACTGTAGAATAACTTGTTTGAAAGTGCTTTGAGATGACCCTTGTTGTGAATAGGTGAAATGCAAATGACGTAAATTGAACTGAAAGTTGTCAGAAGTTTCAGTGCAGAGGATGTTCGTGCACCTGTTTTCCATTCAGTACTTTTTTACGTTTTTATAACTTTGATACACCTCAAAAGCTAAAAGTCTTTTAACGTTGGGTTCACAACAGCCAACTACGCTCACTGATTCAAGACATAAATACAAGATAAAAAGAGAAAGTGACATCCGTAAATGCTGAAAGTGGCTTTGCACCCCCAACCCCTGCAAACAGTCAGATACTTACCTTTATACTGGAAATATAAAGGTAAAAGGGATTTTAAAGAGCTGGTTCAAATTCCAAAAACATTTTGTCATTAGGTTTGATAGAATATTTCATTTTGGTTGTTTGCAGCATCGAACCAGGGATCAAAATGTGACATGTGCACTTGTAATATGCAGTGCCAACCTCTAGAGGGCAGTGTACAACAGCATAAAGAAGTGGAGCTTCTACAAGCTTTATTGATCTTCAACTATTTATCTTTTAATTGATATTTAAGTTTCACACTTTGACTTTATGAAACATGAGACTTTATAGCAGATTGTTTTTAGGGTCGGACGTGATGATAACCGGCTTGCCGTCGTCTCAATAGTTTATTAAGTGAAAAAAATATATATATTTTTCATACATGTGGTTTATCATTCAGGTGAATCAAAGAGATTTTTCCTGCGGAGCCGAATACTCACAGAAGCAACTGCGTGACAAGCATCAAAGCGGGAAAACATCACACAGACTGTTGTCATAACAACATATTGCAATGAACACCAAGTGCCATCTGGTAGGAGATTTTTGAGACACATCAAGAGGACGAGCCGATGGATAATTATTTACCGGGGACGAGAATTAGAGTAAATGATACAAACACTGCTCTGGAAATGCAGCGAGGAAGTTCATCAGCGAGGCTGGAAAAAAAAAACCAAAAAAAAACAAAAGCAAAACCACGTTTGTGACAAAAGACGGAACGTTTCACAGCCGTCGGTCAGCAGGCAACAACAGGAAGTCGCGGGACAAGCGTGCTGTTTTGTAAGATTTATTATCAGGATGGGAAGCAGCAGTTAGAAGATCAGGGAAATAAGTTTTTATTGCACAATGTTCTTTGAGCCAAACGTCCTAATTCATGGTTGTTAGCGGCTCACACACACATTAATCACACACATTAATCTGTATTCAATTTGGGTCCAGACTGACCTTGAGCGTTTCACCTGAGGTATGTGCTTTGCATCTATTAAGCCGATGTGATGTAAAACCATCTCCCAGCATCAGCGTGAAGTGTCTATTACTGCCGTCTTATTTCCTGTTTATATGGCGACTGCCTCAACATCCTGTTTTTAATTACTTCTCTCCAGCAGCAGATGCTTCTCGCAGCAACCTGCTGTGAATTACTCCCCTGAGAACTAATGTGCTGTGACAGACCCCACTTTTCCAATCAATAACTCGCCCTAAATCTGCCATCTCTCTGGCTGCCAAACACACTCCCACTTCTAATGGCACATCATTTTCTTTAAGGGGGTGTAATTGCAGACTGTGGAAAGCCGTAGCCGTCTCTGTTCCGACTGCACGGATGGCGTACAGGAATCCAAAAGCAGCCCCCCCACCCCCCCTGTCACACAGGAAGTGATGGGGGCTTCACGCCACGGTTGGAAACATTCACTTCCCTGTTTGGGTTGTGAGAACAGACAGCTCAGATGAGGCGGCATGAACTTACTTTCGCTTCACAATCGTATGTTTACGATTGTTTAATTCCTGCGGTGAGTTCAGTTTTTTTTTTTTAATTGTTCTGTCACTTGATAAGTTTATATTTATGACTGTGGGATGACATCAGACTGACAGGTGTGTTTATAGCAAGTTTTGGTTCTCCATTATATCTCGTGCCTTTTTTGTTAAATTTAGCTCTGTGGTATGTTTGTAGATTGCATAAATCAAACTAACGCACCGCTAAGTGCGTGTGGGACACAACGAGAAAAAGAGGATGCTTGAATACTGAACGGAGGTCACATGACTTCTCATGAAAACAGAGTTCCAGTTTCCCGGTTTTCAAAAAGATTTCACTTCCACATTTTCACTATGACAACAAATCAGATTCATTAAATGTACCTGCTTGTTTTTTGTTTTGTTTTTGTTTTAGTGAGTTATTCAGTTTTAATTATGAGTTGATTTCAGTAGAAAAGAGACATCTACACCGACGCGGTCTGCTGCTCTCCGTTTGTCATCTACAGGACAGCTGAACAGCTTTTAGAAATAAGTATTCAAATCACCTCCCTGCAGCTTCTTCTTCAGGCTGTAAATCACCCGTACAAGATGCTGTCCATATTAAGATCAATTGGTTTCCTGTCGAAGGCTGATTGGCCCAGACGTTCTTCCGTCTATCACAGAAACATTGACTGAACTGAGGGCTTCATCACTATTTCTGGGGAGTTTATTTTCACCAGACACTCAGTTGGACCAATGAGGGACTATTTTCACATAAGTAAGTTTTTTAATATATATTAATTTTTCAGCAGGTCAAAAGTAATTTCCTCCTAAATTGTAAGTCAGATAGACAGACGGATAGATAGAAATAGATATCGGTTCTTTTTTTCATTTAATGGGATCTTATTAATTGTATTTATTGATGCAGTAAACGGTCTGTTTTCAGAAAAGTCCACATCCACATTTCACATCCTCAACTGAATCATCTCTGATCTCAGCGCAGATAAACTTAAACATTGTCCAGATGTTCCTCTGGAACCTCGATGATGCATCTTTCTATTCCAAATGTGTCTTTCTATGATATATTTGACAGATGAGGAAATCCCCTCTATTCACTCTTTTAACTCTGTGGACAAACTTTTTTTCTAAAACTATTAACTCAGTGAGTCCTCTGTCATTCATGATGTCTGTAAACTAACCACTCTTATTTTGTAGGTTTTGGTTTGTTTGTTTGATTACTTTTTTAAATCAAATCCTTTTAAGTGACATGATTAGATGTGAAATGTTACACCAGGGACTGGTGGAATTTAATTCTTTAAAATGTTTTCAAAGTTATACCAAGTTTTTAATGTAAAAATGCATTGATGACATCTGTTTAGGTGTCATCCATTCATCATCTATCCATCTATCCACCCACCTACCTATCCTATCATCTATCTATCTATCTATCTATCTATCTATCTATCTATCTATCTATCTATCTATCTATCCATCCATCCATCCATTCATCATCTATCCATCTATCCAACCACCCATCCATCCATCCATCATCCATCCATCCCCATCCACCCCATCCATCCATCCATCCATCCATCCATCCATCCATCCATCATCCATCATCCATCCATCCATCCATCCATCATCATCCATCCATCAGCATCCATCTATCCAACCACCCATCCATCCATCCATCCATTTACCATCCATCCATCTATCATCCATCCCATCCATCCATCCATCCATTTATAATCTATCCATCCCTCCATTTATCATCTATCCATCCATCTATTCATCCATTAATCATCTATCAATCTATCCATCCATCCATCTATTCAACATCTATCCAACCACTCATCCATCCATCCTCTAACCATCCATCCATCCATTCATCATCTATCCACCCATTCATCATCTATCCATCCATCCAACCACCATCCATCCATCCATCCATACATCTATACTTCCATCTTTTCATCCATCCATCCACCCATTATCCATCAATTATTCCTACCATCTATCCATCCATCCATCATCTATCCACACACCCATCCATCCATCCATCCATACATACTTACATACATCTATCCTTCCATCCATCCATTATACCAACCACTCATCCATCCATTCATCCATCTATCCATCCATTCATCCATCCATCAATTATTCTAACCACTCATCCATCCATCCATTCATCCAACCACTCATCCATCCAACCACCCATCCATCTATCATGATGACATCCATCAATCATTCCAACCACTCATCCATCCATCCATCCATCCATCAATTATTCCAACCACTCATCCCTCCAACCACTCATCCATCTATCCATCCATCCATGATGACATCCATGATATCATCATCACCAAACATGCTGACTGATTGGTCACACTTCAACCAATCAAGATGTGAGGCATCTATTATTCAGAAATAAAGACACATATTGACGCAAATAACTTTCCAAGAGGAAGATTTTTATTTTGTTGTGCCATTACCGTATTAACAGGATTTCAAATTAAATTTTAAACTGCTGATGGGCTTCTTGCAGAGAATAAGAGATGCTATGTAGATCTAAAACACCAGTGTCTTGCTTCATCTTTTCAGTATGAAGGTGGATCTAAACTCCTCCAACATGTCTGTGGAGTCGGGGGCCATGAAACCAGACCAGGGCCCGATGGAGTACCGCATATCTGGTCTGGTTTTCCACTGCGTCATCTTCGTCATCGGAGTCGTGGTTAATCTATCTGCCTTATGGGTGTTTGCCCTTGACCACCAAGAAGAGGAACTCGGTCACTGTCTACATGATAAACGTGGCAGTGATGGACCTTGTCTACATCCTCCTGATTCCTTTCAGGATGGTTTATCTTCACCAGGACACTTGGCCTTTTGGGGATATTTTCTGCCGGATCACTGCAGCTCTGACCATCTTCTACCCCTGCATGGCTCTGTGGCTGTTCGCGTTGATAAGCGCTGACCGCTACATGGCCATCGTGCAGCCAAAGCATGGCAAGGAGTTAAGAAACATCCCAAAAGCTGTGGTGGGTAGCCTAGGGGTGTTGGATCATGACTGCGGGCAGCACGGTGCCCTTGCTCCTCTCTGACGATGATCCCGATCGCCTCTCCAACTTCAACACATGCATCAAGATGCAGGACATCATCTACATGCGACACAACAACCTTGTCAACTTTGTGAGACTCATCTTCTTCTTCCTGGTGCCCATATTTATAATGATCGGGTGCTACATCGTCATCGTGGACAATCTGATCCATGGCCGCACCTCAAAACTCAAGCCCAAAGTGAAGCAGAAGTCCATCCGGATCATCATCACGCTCATCGTCCAGGTCTTGGTGTGTTTCGTGCCCTTTCACGTGTCTTTGGTGTATCGCCTGCTGGGGAACGGTGAAGACGGTGGCTTCAGCACGCTGGCGGTCTTCACCACGTTCCTGATGAATCTCAGCACGGTCCTGGACATCATCTTGTACTACATCGTCTCCAAGCAGTTCCAGGACAGGGTGATCAGCGTGATCTGGTACAGGAACTACCTGAGGAGCGTCAGGCGAAAGAGCAGACGCACGCATACGGGAAGCACCCGATCCATGAGCAACCTGACCAGCGCCATGATATGAAGTTAAACTGAGACTGTACACACTCTGGGAGCCTGAGCAACAATGTAACACTGTGTACTGTACATGGTTAATTATCAAAAGAATTTAAAAAAAAAAAAATAGAAAATTGCAATTAATTTTCAAGGTGCAATTTACACTCACAGTATGGAAGTACTGCTGTTGTGGCAAAAACATCTGCGTTCAGAGCTGATTGACTCACCCATGAGACTTGTTTTCCGTGAGTCTTTTCTCTCGGCAGATGAAGCACGTGCTGTCCACGGCTCAGGTGTGAAACACGCAGGTGAAAATAGAGCTACTTAACCATCCAGAGCAAAACCCACAGCATCTCAAGTCTTTCCATCGTCGAGCGCACAAACTGAAACTTTCTCACTGTGTCAGTGACGGGCCCTGAAAGCCCCCGCAGGAAACGGCGGTGGTCTCTCCGAGCATGCTGTTCGTCTCTCGTTTTTACAGCTCTGCCTCTGCAGCAGCTCAGTGGGCAAATGCAACGTTGCAACATTGCGATGAACGTCACGCGGTGCAAGGAAACACCACGCTTCTTCTGCTGCCTCTGAAGGATACGACCAAACATCTGACACGGGACATAATTACAGCAGACAGTCCAGACAGCTGCTGTAAATGCACTGACCAGGTGATGGCAGCATGGCACAGCTAGATCCATCCACCTGAGAGCTCAGCGGCACAGCACTTGTTTAAACTTTGGCAAACTGGTCAGCACATGAATTTTGTCTCTTACACTTCGCTCCTCCTAAAAACATAATTTTTTTAACTGTTTCTGCCACTTCTTTCATGACATGTGGCTTAATGAAGGCGATGGTTCAGCCGTTCCAGTTAACAACGGTCCTAACGGCTTCCTCAACCAGGAATCTGACTGAATAGTGTTTATGTGCCATGTGAATAGTATTGATTTGATGTTAAAAGATTCAGTTGCTTCGAGTGCATTTACAGTAACGCGCTCGGAGATGTCAGGGAAGCTTTTTACTAGATTTACTGCAACCTTAACCTTTAAACAGAAAACCTTTTCAGCGCAGGGACATTTCAGCGTCAGGCCTTCGCTCCGACAATAAGGTGGAAATGTATTCTTAATGTATTCGTCAAACAGGAGACGAGCGATGAGTCAGAGCTGAAAGTGTGATGGCGGCGTTACTGTGAACAGACTGTAAATGACCAACACTCTTGAGTGTGATCGTTTCGAGCAGAAACTCAACCCGAGCTGCCAGTTGGTTTGCCTTTGTCGCGCCGAGACGGAGTTAATAAAAAAAAAAGAGGAACTGATCAACACAGTCACAAAGAAAACAAAAACTACACCGATAAAGAGTCATTCTGAAAATGAAAACACACAACAGTGTTTCAGAAAATACAACATTTCTGGAAATGAAACGCTTCATTTCAAAAAGCATCTCAGAAAAATGCGGCGAGCTTTCACCCGCTTCACACGCTTGAAGGTCGCTGCCGTCTTTAAAAACGTATTTAACCCGGCGGCGCAGAGCGGTTCGGTCCGAGAGCTGCAACGGCGACAGCACGACTTCGATGGCCTGCTGCCACTGCTGTACGCCGGGAGAAAAACTGAACCAGAGGAAGAGTTAAGAGATCCCGCCGGTCTGTTGCAAGACCTGCTGTCCTCTGAGGACGCGTAGAATTCATATTTCCTTATGAGCTGATACCAGATTGATGATGTCCTGGCAACAGTCAAAGAGGACATCAGATAAATAAACTCCAGAGATCCCGTCAGAGCCAAAGTCTGCTTGGCAGTAAGTCTAAATCACCGGGGTTTTTCTCTCTGCGTGGTCTGAAAATAATCCGTTATATTGTTTGCCAGTGTCTTTGTCGTAACAGCTCCGGTGTTAGCGTCATCGCCTATGAACAGTCGTCAGTCGGCGTCTGCGTGACGAGTAAAACGCGCAATGCCGTGTAATTCCCTCAAAAGATTCAGATTTGATGAACGCACGGCGAAACGGAGACGAGCGGATGTTGGTGAAAGGATATCCTGCACAGAGTCCACGCCGTGATTTGTTCCCTTCACGGACGGAGACGCGGCCGCCGCGTATGATATAGAGGGTGCAGATTTACACGGTGTTAAATAAGAAGAGGCAGTCGACAAGATTTCAATCTCACGTGGAATATTGGCAACTGCGCTCCATCATACGGCGGTGGGTTTATTGGCCGGCGGACTACGAGTGGATTTATAACCGCGGAGAGGCAGAGGTCAAATGAAACATCAGAGGGTCGTCTCTCCGTCCCACCTGTTAGACATCAAAGACAAACCGGCCGCGCTGCTCACAGCAACTGGCATTTAAAACAATTAAGTTCCCTGTCAAGTCCCTGTGATGAATTATCCGGAAGCTTTACCCGCTGTAATTCTAAATCTTCCCAACAAGTGCCTTTGTTGTAGAGAAATTAATGAAAACAAGATTGTCTTTCATAGGAGCTGATCTAACAGCCCGACTGCCAGCTGCTCTTCTCTGGGAATAAAAAAACAGTCAGCATTAAACACAGCTCACACAAAATACTTTTCTTTTTTTTCTCTTTTTTTTTTATTCCTACCACTCGTGTGGAAAACAAATCAGGCGGCAGGCGCAGTGGCCATCTGTTTTGTTATTTGATATGTGTGAATACATGTTGTAATGACTTTGTTTGCGAATCGCTCTGCGCGGCAGAACACACGAGAGCTCTCGAAGTGCTGGAGTGTTCAAAGCTAATCATATAATTGGACACAATAGTCGATGACAAATGGAGACGCTCGGAGCCAGCCAGCTGGGGGAGTGAATATGTAATCATTGTAAAATCATATCATTTTTGCATATTTGAAGACAGCTTAATAGAGTTTGCGTGTCGGCGCGCCGTCGAATGATGATCAGAGACGGCGGTGCCGCATTTGTTTTTCAGATCCTGGTTATTTGTCTTTTACCGTGATTAAAAGTGTTTCTCAAGAGTTTGTCTCATCTTTTTTTTTTTTTTTTTGTCTCTGCTTCATTTTAGAATAAATGTTGAAACAGACGTGGGACAAATGACCCTTCTGAGTTTCAGCAAGAAAAAATAAAAAAATAAAAGAAGCAGACAGCTTGCAGCTATTACTCCCAAGGTGGGATACTCCTGCTGCTGCCGGGGGTGGGGGGGGACTGTGGAGAGGAGCTTTTTCTAGTTAAAGAACCAGGAAAATAAGTACACGGCTGCTCCGTACAACCGGCAGGAGAAAAACAGCAGCGTGAAGAGCGCTCCGACTCATTTACTGCAGGTGCAAATTTTGAACGCTAGCAGTTAAACTGCAGAGAAATAACGTCAGATCGCTGATAAATAATTAAAATCAACAGCACAAACTGAATCTGCTTGCAGTTCTGGTGGAAGCGCCGCCACCACCCCCCCCCCCCCTGCCCTGTACCATACCATTATTCTTCATATTGTTCCCATTAGCCATCACAAGGACATGAAAGAGAGCCTATAAGGTTATATAGATACAGTACACATCCAGCCTCGGCCGGGCCTCCTCGTCTACTGCGCAGCATTAGCAGCGAGCAGCTGCCTGCATTTACGTCGTTTAGTGTTTCTCTCAGGGCACTTTAATGCACCCAACCTCTCCCCTGGTAAACTTTACAATAGGATGTTGAAGGATACTTCTGGACTTCATAGGAAATGAGAGGCACATGTGCGTGGATGCGGCTCCGCAGCCCCCCCCCCCCCGTGTCGCTGAGCTTCAGGGCTGCACTAACGAGACTAATGGATTCCTTTCGCGGACAAAACTGGGTTAAGCGCCTGAGCTATTGTTTTTTTTTTTTTTACCTGCGACAGAAGCGCGGCGACGTCTTGCGGGGACCGTGTGAGGTTTTCCTTCACGGCTCCTTATATTCCAGGATCTTTTTGGACGTCGTCTTTCATCTCCACTAAAAGGAGATAATCTGCCGTTCAGATGTTTCAGATGTTGCTAAACTGACTCCAGTTGACCCTGTATTTAGCGGAGGACGGGGGAAATGCGCGGCCTTGATCACAGCCGTGAGTCTATTTCAGCAGATAGCTCTGCTGCTGATTCACACTCAGCCAGCCACCATTAGCGCATATAAATAATGTAAGGCCCTCATTTCTCCCTCTGTTGTTTTTTTTTTTTTCATCTCTCTGCCCAGCTAAGTGCCTGTACAGAAACCTTGGCCTCCTCCTTGTCGTGTTCTCCATAGATCAGATTTATTTTAAGTCCGTATAGCGGCGTGTTCTTGACGCCGTTCCGCTCAGCGCATGTGGGGATGTTTTTAATCGTATCATGTGAAGGAGGACCGGAGCTCCGCCAGGGACCGTGTCAAGCTCTGTTAATATTTCATCCATTCTCACCTCAGTTTCTCCATGATCTACAGCACATGTGTCAAACACAAGGCCCGCGGGCCAAATGTGGCCCGCCACGTCATTTTGTGTGGCCCTCGAGAGCTTGCGCATGATTGGCTTAAATTTCAAACCAATATTTTAAGACTTGAAATAAGATTACACTGCTTGAAAGCGCATATTGACAATAAACTACATCTCCCATCATGCATTTCGTCGCTACCCACGATAAACGATAAAGGTAGCTATGAGCAAGACGGTTTTTCAGAACATGTCCAAGAAAAGAAAAATTGATGCACAAGGAAGGCAGTTTCATGAATGATGGGAAACAACATTAGTAATCCCCCACACTTCGCGGTCTCAGCAATCGTGGTCTCAATACATCGCGGAAGTTGGCTACTATGACGGGCATTACTGTGCTGTCGGTTGTCTGTATGCTGATTGGCTGACACGCGTCCCCACATCTCCCATCTCTTGGTCTCGTCAGCTACGCACAGAGGAGAGATCGTCAAAGTGAGTGTACCTTCCGTAGATTTTGCGTACGCGCGTACATGTATACTGTATGTACATATACATGTACCTGTACATCCACATCGCGGTTTTCACCATTCGCGGGGGGAGGGGTCCCAACCCCCATTAACCGCGAAGTGTGGGGGATTACTGTATGTCTTTTGTGTTATGAGGCGATATCAGTCGTGAAAGAGTTAAATCTACGTCGGCATTTTGACAGCAAGCATGGAGCTAAGTATTTTAGCCTACAAGAAAAACAAAGTATCGCTTCTGCTTCTGAAACCAAGGTAATGGATACTCTTACAACCACAAACTCTGATATTAATATAATAATGAGTTCAATATTTGAAACTTGAATACATAATAAATACAGAAACTGTTATTTAACATTATAATAAGGTGTAGTTTCATATATTTTGATTTACATTGCATTTTGTTACACTCATGCTGTCAATCTGGCCCTTCGAGGGCAACCATGATGCTGATGTGGCCCCTGATCTACAGCATTGTAAGAAAGCAGAATTTAAAAAAAAAAAAAAAAAAAGCAGCATTACAGCGTGGATTAAAAGATATGAATGAAGACGTTGTGGCTCCAGGACAGGATGTCACGTTGTGGGAAGCTGGTAAAGACACCATTACGAGATTCCAGTGGTGTCTCTGCGTCCTCTGCTGCAACTGTAGTCCAGCTCTCTCTGTACTACAGTTAACAGAGAGGAGCAGCTGTGTGTGTGTGTGTGTGTGTGTGTGTGATAAATAGGAGGATACAGTGCTAGCCTGTGGTGTGTGTTTGTGTCTGTATAGGAAGAGGACAGAGAGCAGATAGAGAGAGAAACAGACTGAGAGAAAAGGGAATGGATGGAGGGCTGAAGAGCATCCACTTCCTCTGTGTGCACGTCACGTCTGCTCTGCCTGAGCTCAATTACAGGATTGATACTCGGAGAGGAAACTTCATCATGTCGTACAGATGTCTTCACCGGCAGAGAGGCGGAGACGACGCATGTTGTCATTTCCCGTGACATGATCTGTGTTTGTTCAAAAGAAACGAAACGAGGTGCAGTTGAACTGTTTGCTTCAGGACGAACACGAGCACCGGCGTGAACTGAGACGGTCGACCGGGTCAGGGCGGCCTCGTGGTGCCGGGTTCACTGACGACAAACCCAAGAACACGACGACAGAAAGGAAAAAAAAATAATAATTAAACACAACAGAAGCAAAGAAACTCCAAAAACCAGAAACGCAGCAGAAATTCAGATTTGACAAAAGGATCATGGGAAAAAAATAAAAAAAAAATCAACTACAACACAAACAAAACCGAGTCTCAGCAAAAGTTCAGAAAATGCTCCAGAAAAGCAGGAAACTCAGCAGCGAACCCAACAGCGGGTTGGCGTGTGGCTAGCTGGCTAACCGCTGGCTAACCGCGACGCAACAGTTCAACTGGACTGGACTGGACCATCAGCACTGAAGCTGTCGTCCAACTCGTGGCTCCCGATTGGACAGTGGTCCCTTTTTACCCAGAAGGTCAGTGCGGCCTGCATTTATAAACCATTTCATTTTTCACCGGTTTTCTGACTGCAGCTGAATAAGTGTCAGCGTTGTGTGAATGTCCGCTTGAGAAAAAGAAACGGATTCCTGCTGTTGAATCGTATCTACGTCAGGCAAGTAAACACACAGAAAAAGAGTTGAATTTCTTTTTTTTTTTTTTTTTTTTTGAGGACACAGCAGACGAGATCAATGTTGAGTTTCCAGGTTCCAACGCCGGCGGCCAGTGTCACATTAAGGTTTAACGCCAGGTTAAAGTCTAATCTCCGGCGCCCACAGAGCCCAGAAACACGGCGGTCCCTCTTCACTCCACAGCTCAGCACGACTCCAGGTCCCATCAGGAGCCTTTCGGATACGGGACGCTTCCTGCTTCCTGCTCAGCCGGATTTACGAGATTACAAATTAATCTGAAAGTTTTTTTTATGCCATCCTTTTCTTCTAAATTACATATAAGGATGAGCTGTGTCAAATCAAGTGAACCTCTATTTTGTACATGGATGAAATCTCACTGGGGACCACCAGAACTGTTTAGATACGACCTCCACGGGTTCATGGAATATCTACTGATGGGCTTTTATTTTGATTCTCCGAGGCACCCTTGTGACCGACTTCCTGTACAGAAACTGATGCAGTGTTCTGGCTGAGCACCAGAATGGACACGACGCAGAGCGACCGGGATGTTTCCGAGCTGAAACGTACCTCGTGGTGGGACCGGTCTGCGGCCGCGGCGCGTCCGTGCTCGCTGGGATCCAGGAGTGTCCCGCAGCGACGCTGGTGACGGTAGCAATAAACAAAAACCAGGAAAAACCAGCAACATTTCAGAAATGTCACAGTCCACATGACATGTGAGAGAGCATGACTAAAATACACACGGAATAAAAAATAATTATTATAATAATACGCAGTGGCGGCTGGTGCACTTTTCTCCAGGGGGGGCTACACCAAATACCAAGAAGCAAATGTAGTACGATATCGATATACGTACATTAATATCAATATATGTATATTTAAAAAATGTCCAGTTTTTGTTTTTGCTGAGCTGAATAACATGTTATAATAAAACATAACATAACAAAATAGGATCTGGAGGTTTGAAAAAAGAGACAAGGAAAGCAAAATAAAGCATTGCTGTCATTACATGCCGTTAGCCAAGCCTTCTCACTGAACCAGCTCCTCGAAAATGTCAGGTGTTCCTAAATTTCTTCCTACCTAAATTTTTTTCCTACTGTAGTGGAAAATTATAGCCTCATCTAAAATTTTTTCCTACATTGGTAGGATATCCTACCAGCACATATATCTGCTCTCCTCTGTGTTTTTGGTGGTAGCATATTATTATACACATTTAATAACCATAATTATCTGCTTCCCACTGTGTTTTGGGTGGTAGCACATTATTTTACACTCACACAGGCATATGTATCATAAAGACGTGCATCTGATTTGTCTGCCAAACCTATGCAATATAAATACTGTGCATATAAAGTATTAAATATTAGGCATTCGGAGCATTTGATTTGTCCCTCAAACGTATATGCATTAAATACTGTCCATACAAAGTATTAAAAATGCAAGAAACTAAGCTTTTCTCTTCCACGATAACAGTCAGACAGCAGAATATTATGGCCTTCTGAATTTGCTGCTATACGCATGCGCAGTCAACTCGGGTAGGAAGATGTTATGAGTAGGAAGATATTTCACAACACCTGTTGTACTGTCGTCCTCTGTCTTTGGGTGGCTGTTGAATGACGATGTCAGGCTGATCAGGTCCAAGGTGTTTGACTCTCAACTTCTCCTGCAATGTTCTCCTCTCAAAAGGCGTTGCTTTTAATGATTTAACAGTTTTCTCTTTCCATTCCTGCTAGCGAAAATACACTCTCTTCCCGCGGACTTCTTCTGGCGCAATTTGACAGATGTGCCGCGAGCCGGATGCTCTCTGCTGCCACTCCTGTGGCTGACAGAATGTGTACAACAGCACCATTCAAATGAATGCCACCAAGCTCCTATCTCTTGTACTGAGAGGATCGAACTGCGCATGTACGACTTACAGCGAGAGTGAATGGACGAAAAAACCGTGACTTTAGACATCATAAAACATATTTTAATCTATATTTTATTGTAGATTACACATATTAATCACTAACTCTATGATAATTAATTACCATACTCATGTTAAAACTATACAGTATATATTTCAAAGTAATTAACTCTTCTTCACTTAAGTTCTTGGATGTGTGGAGAGGTTGGGCGGCGCCCTAGCGCCCTCTACTGACCAGGACGATGCCAAAACCAGGACCTGCGGCATTATTTTCTAAATATAACAATTCACAAAACGGCATAAAAAAATGAATTCAAAAACCACCTCCAGTGATTTGAGTGAAGGACACAACACTGAAAAAACAAATTCCCCAAAAATGTAAATAAAAATAATTAGAAATAAGGAAACTCTCATGAGAATGTGATATTTTATAATGTACAGGAACAAAAAACGAACATTTTTCATGTTTCAGTTTTCCTTCTGGTTTCTTGGACATTCTTGTGCTTTGATGAAACGTCGTCACGTCGTCTCGATTTCCGGCTTTGAAGCTTCCGTGCAAGAGGACGGGCCGGGGGTCGGCGTGCACGTCAGACGGAGAGTTTAACAGTTGTGCTGAGTGAATTAATCTGAAACAATAACTTGTAAACAATGATACTCTCTCAGTGAGCCGTTCAGGCCCATCACAGTAAACATCTTTTATAACCCAGACAGCTCTATAAAGCGCTTTAGGCATCATTGGGCACAGCCATCATTAGTCAGTGCCTGCATGTAAAGCTGAATAAAACCAGTATGTTGGTGATGCTGCGCAGTCATGAGCATATATCTATTTTACACTGTTTCGTATCAAACGTGACAAAAGCGGAGAACACACTCCACAACAATGGCCGTGTTTTGCTTTAATTTGATTAGGTTTCGTCTCAGCGAACGCCAAGTCCTGTTTCGCCTCGAGAACGTATCTCTTAATCACGTTCCATCCAGGCTGCGTCTTTCATCTAAATCTCACAGCCGTGGCTCACACCCAACTTTATTTTGCTGAAAGGTAGAAAAAAAAAAAAAAAAAGAAAGAAAACAGCCCACACACATATACGCACGCCAGCACCGGCGCTCGCGCACGCCCAACAAGGGGGAATACAATGACAAAAGCTCAGCTCTCATCTCTCTTATATGAAGTGATGTTTTGTGTTTAGCCGTGTGCACGTGCGTGCATGTGCATGTGTGTGTGTGTCTGCAGGCTCAGATCCATGTTGTTTGGTTTGCTTCTCCATTAAGAGAGCTGTAAAGGAGAGGGAACAGATGGCTGCCGGCCCGCTCTGTCCTGCATCCTCTCACAACTGCCACACTTCCCGCGCGTCCATTAATCTTCTCTCACTCGTCCTGCAGCACAACTTTATTAAAACAACTCGGGAGAGAGCGAACGTCGAGCCCGCGCAGCTGTCAGGAGCAAAAGACAGAATCATCCGTCCACAGAGGAACGGCCTCGGATTTCATCTGTGAAGGAGCTCGAACGGGATCCGCTCCCCGTCCAGGCAGACCGCACCAAGTCCGAGCGCCGTAAATGCTCATTAGAGCGCCGCCGTTGTCGCCCACTTCATGGGGCGCGTTTTGTCAAACTTAAATATGTGAGGCCCGAGCTGCTCGCCTGAAATAAAGCGCCACTGTCCGCTGCTGCAGGGGCTTGTGGGAAATGTCGTGTGAGTGATGCCATTGAACTGCAGACTAGAGGTCTTCGGAACAACCTGAAAACCAGAGGTTCTGACCCGACCCCAATCGGGTCTCGGTTCCATTCAAAAGACGTGACTCCGGGTTCTGGTCTGAATCAGTACAGTTAGTCTCGGGTCCGGTCGGTACTCTCTGACAGGCTGGGTCCGCGTTTACTCGAGAGAGGTAAAGATATTGGCGGTGGCAGCTAATGTCAGGACTCGGGGCAGTTAAATGATTATTAATTAACGTGGCGTGTTTATCATAAAACAATCATGTTGCCGTAGCGTGTTATTAGCGGTTTGCCCGGCAGCTGTAAAGCGCAACGGATCGCCAACATGACAACGCTGGATGAGAGAACATATTAATGACACGTCCTGACCGGTGTAGGCTATTAGCGTTAGCAGTTGCTACCAATAGCATCTGTATCCACAAAGAAAATAACGACGTGGATTTATTGTTGTTTACATCACGTAGCCTATGTAGCAACTGAACCGGGTAGAAGAAGACAACTTTAGGTTAGAAAATCAAGTTTTATTCAACGCTAGACAACTTTAACATGAGCAACTATGGGCTGGATTGTCTTGGTTCTATTTGGGTAACTCGGTTCAGTTCGTGGTCGGAAACTAAAGACTCGGGTCGGGTCGCTTCCGGGTCCAAATATTGCGGGTCCACTCGGGTTCAGACCATCCGGACTTAAGATAATAGCTCGGGTCGGGTTGGTTTCGGGTTGAATTTTCACGGCTCCATTTGGGTTCCGGTCCATGAAAGTGGACCCGTGAAGACCTCTACTGCAGACGCTTCTTCGCGAACCACGTGACCTACGCAATTGTCCACGTGACCAGTGTACGGTTTCCTTCCGTACACGTTTACATGTTGTGTTCGATCACGACGGGCATTAAGAGAATTTCGGCCGCTCGGCCCGGCGCTCCGCAGCAGTCGGTGGGTAAATTGAAAAATCAATCCCGATTTAAATTATTGGAATAAATAACTCCAGGAGGCGGAGATGGAAAAAAAAAAAAAAAATAGAAAAAAATCCTCTTTAATTGGAAAGTCATTTCTTCAGGGTATTCTAATGGTTCTGAGGGAAGATTGCAAAAATAAAGTTGATGAGCTCTTGGAGTGGGGGAGGGGTTAATAGCGTGTGCTGGTGTTTGCGTGTGTTCCACTGACCACGTGTGTTTTCTTTGCCCCCCCCCCCCTACATGACAGAGGCACCAAATGAAGACTAATCCAGCGGGCTCACACACACACTCTCTCCTCCATGCCTGTGGTCACTCATCTCATCCATCTGCTATCTGGGGGAGTGTCGGGGGCTCTCGAGTCAAACTGAATTAACCATCCCTCGCTCACGACTGTAAAAATGTAATTGACTTAATACCAGCAGCCCCGGTGATTCGGCCTCACTCCGGCTGTGAGTGATTTTCCGTGAAAACCTCTCAGATGCGGAGCGGCGTCAAAGTCTGATGTTTGTTTGATACGTCCGGATGCAAATCGGCCGCTTTCAAATTCACTTTGTGGTTCAGTTTTGTTTAATGACAGCAGGACTTTTGTCAGAGCAGCAACTGATCCTGATACGCATCTTCAATGATTTAACTCCTTGTAGCCATGTTTGCTGCGATGATAGGCAGTTCAATTAATGGTATTTTTTCTTTACAGTGTATGGTTTAAAACCTTCTGATTTCTTGGTGTGTCCTTGGCCTGTAATCAATTTTTCCATTAAGTATGACGTGATTACTTTAACTACTACTGGCTTTTAGTGATGAACCCAGACGGAGATGTTGCTAACGTCTGTGGAGCATCATTTGCTGTTTTTCTTCTGCTTTATTATGATAATATCTGTGTGTGTGTGTGTGTGTGTGGGGGGGGGGGGGGGTCTTGAGGATTCAGGAGCAGAAATAGCATCAGAAACCAGATGAAGGAGCAGCATCACTTCCTGGGTGTTAAGGTCATGTGGTTGCCACCTTAAAGCACCACAGAAAAACTTTCTTTCATGCTACAATCACTGGACCCACTGGGCTAAAAAAAAACAAAAATAAAAAAACGTTCCTTTCTGCTGCTCTAACAGAACTCCACCGACTGCGATCACACATACGAGATACCTGTAAACGTTTGCTGAGACCAGCCTGGCCAGCCACGCCCTTTCACCGCCTTTTCCACTGGATCAGAACCTACCAGACCAGCCACAGTGGGAGGGGGTGGACATTCATGCGATAACTGCCCGAGTACCGCGAGCGTCCACCAGGTGGCAGCACCAGTCATAACGTGGCCTATTTGTGGGCGCGACCATCTTCGGAAACGGAAGCCAAATCAAGCGACACAGATTGTTGATTTGACCTCGATTTCCAACCTTCAAACGACCACGGTGTGTAGATCACATAGATCCAGAGCGAAGAAGCTACACGTCTGTCCCTTCGTGGCTGAAAGATGGGAGGAACTGATCTGGTGTCGACGTTCTGAACCTGAATTCCAGGTGATTCTCCGTCATTTCGACAGGGAACAGATCACCAGCTGACGGCTGCGTGAATGGTGATCCCGCCCACTTCTACTGGGGCAACACCACTAGAGCGGGAAAGACACTGGAAAGGCAGTCAGATTGCCGATAACATGTTGGATCGACATGTTTTCACCGCAAGAGCGACCGCAGTCGCTGCAGCCGCCATGGAGGTGTTTCGATGACAGTGGCGGGGTCGTTGCTCTGCCTGTGTCACATCCGTCCTTTCTCTGATCGCTCGTACGGCTATCCAAGCGTCTTCTGTGTCCTCCTGGAAATAATTATCCGTATTTTCCGGACAATAAGCCGCTACTTTTGTCCCACGCTTTAAACCATGAGGCTTATACAGAGATGCGGCTTTTCTATGAATTTTTCTTCAGCCCTCAGGGGGCGCTCTAGCAGGAAGTGCAAAAACAAAAAAACAAACAGAATTGTTAAAGGCTACTCTGTTTTTGTTCAGTAGCCTATGTTGGCTATGCTACTCTACATTCATTTTGTGAGCATCAATACCTATTATTATTGGACAAACTGATTAATCCAGGTGTGTTGCTACTCGAACACACCTGGATTTATCAATTCGGTGCGGCTTATATGTGACAAAATATATATTTAGTTTATATTTTAATGGGTGCGGCTTATATTCAGGTGCGTTTATAGTCCAGAAAATACGGTAGTCATTAAGCGGTGAATAAGTGCACGGCCTGATAGCAGCGGAGGCTCGTCCATGTAAGAAGATGAACCCGTGTTTAGGAAGAAAAAATGAATCTCAAGTACCAAAAACGACACAAATGGATTTGAATAGTGTGTTATACTTCTGTTAGCTGCATGTTGCTCAGATAAGCTGCTTCACAGCTGAATCGTTTTTTTTTTTATTGGTTTAACTCAGTGTGGACGACCAGAACCAGCGGATGTCCGTCATGCATTCTTGTGTTTGTACGATTACAGCTGTTAAACTGCTCCGACTCAATTCAAGCTCAAGTGTTTGCCTGAACCTTCCTGAAGCTCGTCCGTGCTCGTGGAGGGCACGTCGTCCTTCACGTGGACGGACAATCCCCCCTCCGGAGATTGATAAAACAAAAATCAGATGTCAGAAGTTGATTCCGTCTTCCTTTATAATGAAAAGGCATCTTGTGTAAATGTGAGTTCTGCTGAGCCGCTCCTGACGCCGGACCGGTCGGAGCTCCTCCTCCGGCGCCTTGTTGACATTAAGGAGGAGCCGCGTGGAGACATTTCAATCCGAGACACTTGTTGACACAGTTATCAGACATCAAGGAACCCGGTGCCATTTTGAAAAGGCCTTATGAGAGTAACGGAGATGTTAAAGGGTGCGTTGGCCCCAAATATCACAAAAGAATGAGAGGATATGAACGGGCTCTGACTGAAAGACTGAAAGGGGAGAGCGCATGATGGAAAGAGAGAAAAAAAACAAAACACAACAGAAAAAAAAAAAACTGAAATACATTCTCCGGAGAGAGACGGCGTAGCGCTCGGCTCCATTTCCGCCTAAGAAGTGGCAAGTTAAAAGGTGGCCCCTGTACAAATGAAACTCAATTTCACGCTACATTATCCCTCCCTGTTCTCTTTCCTGGCTTTCATTTTCATTAAGACCAGAGACAATCATAAATTAATAATTACTGCCGAATGTCTAAGCGCAGGCCGCAGTCCTATAGACCTCCTCTCGCCTCTGTGGTCCGCCATGTTCATGCTTGCAAAATGTTAATTTAGGTAATGTGGCCTGGCCCTTGTCAGATAAAACTGTTTTGTAGTTTCACTAATACATAATGGTCTGTCTGATTAGGTGACATTAGTCCCATCTTTTGGACGATCAGCCCGCACCTCGCTAATGTCTCTCCACAGACTCGCGGCGCCGCTGAGACGTCGGGAGACATGCGGCACTAAATGGTCATCTCCGGGCCGAGATGATGAGCCGGGAATTAGCTCGGCCGGGGTCGACGGAGCAGCTGACATTATCACGGAGCACGGATACAACTGAGCTGAAACTTTCTCCGTAGACACCGGGAGCGTGAAAAAGGACAGTCTCACGGCGGCGTCGGGACTGACGTTCCTCCGCGGTTGGTCAAGCAGCGTGACAGCAGGCCAGTGTCGTACCTGAACGCATTCATTGATCGAAAGTTCACGAACTAGTTCATATTTTCTGCAAACGTGAACTGAGTGCGCTCACTTTCCCCTTTACGAGCGTCCGGTGTGAATGAGTTCATTTCGGCAGTTGTGAACGACGCTCTTCACGGTTTTGAACAATGGTCAAAACCGTTCCAGGTTTCCAGCGAACCCCATTTAAAATCCACCACAAATGAGCCTGATATGTATCTGAGGAAATCAATCAAACATGGCAACACGGCTGTCGCTGCTGTCACGCTAACAATTGCGTCATCAAATGTTTAAAACAAGCATAAAGAAGGATTGAGAGCTGCAGTTACCCAGAGCTGGAGGAGCGCCCCGACTCCCGGGGGGATTGAAAGGACCTGTTTTTCCTCATATTTTTAATCTACTGTAGAGCAGTGATTCTCAAAGTGTGGGCCGCGGCCCTTTGGTGGGCCTTCGTGAGACTGCAGGTGGGCCGTGAGAGGTCATTAAAATTAAACAAATGTGATTTAAATCCTCGATCTTTTTTAAATATGTTTTTAATTACTGTAAAATATTCATGACATGATTAAAAAAACATTAAGAAGTAATAAAACAAATCAGTTAAGTGTTATTCTACTATCATCTTAACTTAATATGACAAGTGTCACCTTATTTGTTGACCCCTTACATTAATATCAGATCATGGCTCCTGGTCCTGTATGTTGATCACAGTTGTGATTAAAGGTTTCGGTGGGCTGCAGAGATTTTTCACATTTCAAATTGGGCCTTGGTGTTCTGAAGTTTGGGAACGGCTGCTGTAGAGAGAAGCTGAAATGGAAATGATAGTTTTACATGGACTGTCCCTTCAATGCTAATGTGAACCCTGGTTGGTTAAGGATTCTGAATTGGACCAATAGTTTTCGACAGTTAAAATGGATAAACTAAAAATGAACTATTTAGTTCATTTTTTTGAAATGGTGAACTGAACTAGTTCATTTTAATTTCTGTGAACCAGTACCGGTTTACCCAATACGCACACTACGCACTTTGCGTAGGGCCTCGCAAACCAATGGGGGCCCCGTTACCTCGGCAACGTTGATGCGGGGAGAAAAAAAAACTGACGACGTGACCGTCTGCAGCGCGTGTGTGTCTCCCCGGATTGTAGCGCGTGAAGGGATTAAACAGGCCACGATGAAGCGCAGTTAGTTTTCCCTCGGAATATGAAAAAGAGGAAAAGAAAGAGCATGACAGTGAACTTAGGGAGCAGCAGTCAGGTAACTTACCTCTCTGGGTGGGAGAGTGGGAGGGACTAGTCCGTGTTTGACCTACATTACAGGGCGGTTAGCCCCCCAGTGAGCCCCCCAGTCTCTGTGTGCCTCTTGCTGGCTTCTATTATAAGTTGTAGCGTAGTTACAACTGCAACTAGAAAATTACGCATGAAATTTTGAGCGTGTCTGATGCTTGCTGCCAACTAGTTTCGCTGCACCAATATACAAATCATTAATAGCAGTAAATGTATCATTGAGGGTGTGTGTGTGTGTGTGTATATGAATGTTCGTGCTGTATCCTTATGTGTGTCAGTCTGCATGTCTGTGTGTATGTGCACGCTGTCGCGGGCATTTGTGTGTATTTGGGTGTGTGTCAGTATTGTAGTTACAACTGCAATTAGGCAAACATTATACTACATACATGAAAAGTAATGGAATATTGACGAAGCTGCTTAATATTTTTAATGCTACACACCATGTGTGTATTTTACAACTCTGGGCAGGATCTGCCTTTACATGGCAACATAGTTCATTGCTAGTATTATTAATGCTTCACACCATGTGTGTTCTCTCACAATCTGCACAGCCATTCATATAACAATGCGTATGTCCATACCTCCATTCCACTTTCATATATATCTATGGGTCAAAGGTGTATATATTGTGAATAGTCATGTGTATATAGCCCTGCTTATTCTAGTACTTAACATTTTGTATTTTGCTATTGTAATAGTTAAATTCTGAGAGAGCTATATACACATTTTATATTCTATTTTATTTTATTTTAGCCTATTTTTATAATTACCCTGCTGTCACTCTACTTTCAATCTGTTCTGCTTGAGCTGCTGTGACACGTGAATTTCCCCGGTGTGGGATCAATAAAGTCTAATAAGTTCTATCTTATCTTATCTTAAGAATAAATGTTATTTGCTTGGATAGTACACAGGCAAATATAAATGCATAAACAGTGCTAAATGAATCAGAATTATAGTACATAATATAAACAATTACCTATATTTGAAATATTAAAGTAAATTTAAGTGCAGCCAATTTGATGGAGCTGAATTAATAGTTGCCTTGTCTTGTCTATATTTGATGATTTTGTAGCCAAAAAGTAAGTGTAGAAAGGGACACTTTTAATGGTGAGTTATTTTAAAATGTGTTATTTCATAACTATGTAAGTTGTGTCAATACACATCCTTTTCTATTATGACTATATGTGATGTGTAAATGTGTCCATCTATCTATTAACCTTCACTCTTTGTGCCCTTGTGTGTGTACACGCTGTTACTTTGACTGTTTAGATTACTTAGATTGTTTGTTTAAAACATTAAATTTGATTTGATTTGTTCTAATTTGTTCAGATTTTATTCTTAGTTAAACCAACAGGTGGCGTCATGGCGACGGTGCAATATGTTTAAAGGGGGGATCAGTGGAAGCACTGCGGTGTCAGGTGTGGCTGTTGAATTTAGTGAGGAGGGCCCCTTTGCAGAATTTTGCCTAGGGCCCCATAGAGGTCTAAACCGGCTCTGCTGTGAACTATGAACTTAAGTAGTTCGTGTAGAAAGTGAACTTGCCCAACACTGCAGCAGGCGAAGCTAAAGGAGGCGGGATCATGCGGAATAATCACATCTGGACGACGTCTCCACGAGCACATCTCCACGTGAAGCCAAGTAAATATAACACACTTGAATATGCAATCAGCAGTGTGCTTCCCGCGCAGCGCAACAACACATCTATAATGCACATTTGGTATTTAAAGTCTCCGTGCCTCATGGTCATATTTGTACCGAATTGAATTTATTACAAAATGTGCAGTGATATGAAACATGTAGCTGCAGGGCCTCTTTTCTCCCATGGCAGTGAAGGAAAAAAGAAGAAAAAAAAAAGCATCAGATGGAGAAATAAACAGAACACGTGAGTAATAACTGCAAACAGCTCACTTCTCACGAGTTCACCGGAGGTAAACGGAGCCAAAAAAATAAAAAATAAAGGGAGCGATTAGTCATTAAGTGGGTGAAGTGGACATAACGTCTGAGTTTCTTTCACCCCACGCTGAGCTCCGGTTCTGGGCCCGAGCTGCCGGAGGAGCACGGTCCCGTGATTGATTGCTCATCGTGTGTCGTGTTGTTCTTTCAAGGTTGGTTGAAGCTTTAACCTCGTTTTTAATACCAAAAAAAAAAGAAGAAAAGCTTGAAACATTTCAGGCCTTGAATCTTTACAATGCAGCGCTGAATTATGCAGCAATCAGTCAATTATTCATGTCGGCGTCTGTGTTACGGCCGCGCTTTAAAAAAGCGGACCCGGCCTGCTGTGTCGACACATTTCACTCAGAACTGCTTACGGGAGAAGTTTTGCCTCCCGCCGTCGATTTCACATTTCTCCGTGAGTTTCCAGAGCCCGTACCTGTTCCTGAAGGGGCCCCCGCGGACGGCGACCGCGTCTCCGGAGCAAAAAAAAAAACAAAAAAAACACACGGTTTCGCTGGGGGAGAAAAGAGTGTATAAGTAATCATTAAAAACACGTCTGATGTGGCGGAAACGGCGCGGAGCCGGAACAACAGTCGGAACTCTACATGAAATCAATACAGTGATCCCTCGCCAATCCGCGCTTTAAGTTCCGCGGTTTCAGTTATTTGCGGATTTTTCAGAAATATATAATAAAAAAAAAAATAAAAAAATCAAGAAAAAATTGCAGAAACATCACAGGATGTTGCTGTGAGCCAGCCTGGTCCCTTTAAGAAGGTGGCCTTATGGGTAATGTAGTGTGTGTGTCGTGGGACGGCAGAATGAAAACGTGGTTAGATGAAAAGTGTAGTGAGCATCAACAGCAGCCCAGCGTGTATAGATTTACATTCTCTGTTAACCGACAGGAGCCCAACAATACAACCTATTTTGTTGTTGTTAGCGTGTTAGCCGCTAATTACGAGCCAAAAATAGCACAATACCAGTGGTTTCTTTACTACGGTTCAGAGACCAGAGGCTGTGAAGGTAACAGAAAGACCACAGTTGAGCCTTTGTCTTGTTTGCTACTTTTTTGTGGTTTTTAAACATATTTTAAACACATTATTGAGGCTCGGGGGGCTCCGGCTCCAGTTCGCGGGTTTTGATTGTCGCGGGAGGGCGCCGGTCCCCATTAACCGCGAAAAATTAGGGATCACTGTATCACCACGCGTGACCCCCGCGGCGTGCACGGTAGAGATGCGCGGATGACGTATATTTTACGTCATCCGCGATATGCGGATTATCCGCTCCGCCCGCGGGTGTGCGGTTCAACCGCGCATCTCTAGTGCACGGCCCCGCTGGACAGGCGTCGGCTCATTTGACGGCAGGAGACTGTGAATTAGGGCCAAACAAGTGCAAGTACACATGAAATAATTTATTTACAGTGAGCTTGGTCACACCCTCATTTACATATTTTATGCAGGATTAGCGTAAGCATTAAAAAAAAAAAGAAAGAAAAAGAAGACGCACACACACACACGCGCACTCAAAAGCCCTCACGCACGCTTGAATCAGCTCTCAGAATAAAAGGAAAGAAAACAAACACAAGATATTCTCATCATTTGATTATGCATACATTGTTTTTAACTGCTATACAAAGCGTAGAACAATATGCTCATTCATTTCTCTACAGTACAGTAAACCTGCAGTGTTTTTTTTTTTAATTTTTTTTTATCTTAAGCCCGTACATAATACATAGAAAAGGGTTAAAAGACCGAGGGCTGATTGTAAATGTCTCAAAAACACCAAAAACACAATCGCAAAGAAAGCAGCTGCTGCCCGACGCTCGGCCTCCGTCTCGTCCACCTCGCGGCAAGTCCGAAACGTCTGCATCTCGCTGCCAAACGCGTGCGTCTGGAATGTTACGTGAGCGTCACGTGGGGGGGGGGGGGCGCGTCTACCCGAAACCGCCCCCTGTGGCACACAACCGACTCGGGCAACATACGTTACTCACGTGGTTTATCATCAACATGTTAACTTTATTTGAGTTTGAAGTACAATGAAGAGGTGATCGGAGAAGCTATATAAGTTATCAGTGACAACAGACGGAGACACTCCATTGAGAACAAAAGTAACAAACACAACGTGAACATGGGGGCTCGTCTCTCTGATTGTAACACAGAAGGTCCAGACTGTTCTGCGGTCAAGAGGACTGACATCAGCTCGTGACTGGAGAATATACACAGGTGTTTCAGCACCACGAGTCAGAAGTCTTTTAGGGGGAAGAAAAACTTCTGTCATCAGGAGATCACGGGACGCTCTTTAAAAAAATGTATCCTGACTGATTGTTCCTCAAGCTGGCAGGTGATGATAGCGAGACCAGACTTCTCTGGGGCTGGGGTGGGGTGGGGGGGGGGGTCTCACGACAGAAATGTACAGCAACTTCCAAGAAATAATTACCTCTGTTACAAAGATTACAATAATATCAACAGCAAAAGTCTTCCTTTTGAAATTGAAACGTTTGTTAATTGCGGTCTGAGGACCGTCCGGGCTCGAGTGGGTCGACCCCGGTGTTTGTTCAGCACAATATAGGATTTATTAAATATTATAACTCCAGGACAAACATTTACATGCCTGCATGCTTTCTCACCAAAGTGGCAGCTATAGGAAAGAAGGATGGCTCAGGGAAAGAACGAAACAAAACCGGAGGTTTTTATAGAAATGGTGGTACTGTTTGCCTAATAGCTCTACTGCATACACAATACCTCTTAACGTTATATACACATACCTTCACCAGCGCGCTCGCGCTCGGCAGAGCCGCTCCCCCCGTCGTCGTCGTATGTACAACAGTGGTAAAAAGGAAACTTGATTGTATTGTCATCTAATTTAGAAAACATGAAAATCGAACATCAGTCTTTACTTCTTTTGTGAACGCGCGTCGTCGTCTCCACGCATCGTTTTTTTTTTAGCTTCTCAGGATTCGGTTTGAAATACAAAAAAAAAAAAGAAGGAAAAAAAAAAAAAAAACTTCAGTCGGATTTTCTATTTCGAAGCTTTCTCGCTGGCTGAGATACAGTATAAAAAATCTTCAGTGCTGTGAATGGATGAGTTATTACCAACAATGCACCACGGGTACATTTGTGACTGTGCTCAGTATACGTGTTTATCCTTCACAGCGGCCAACCTGTCACGACCACGACCCGCTTCATCAGACTGTGCCACGTTGGCCTCCGTGATGAAAAAAGGACTTCTCTCAGACCTACATTCAGACCGAACCTCCTCCAGCGGTTTTTTTGGGGGTGAACACACAGCGTCTCCGCCCGCGGGCGGCTCCGCTTCTGTCCGGCAACTAAACCGGGCCCCCCGGGCGAGGGCCCTCCTCGGGAAACGTCCTGGGTTTTCTTTCTGTCTCTCTGTCTTTTTTCTTTTTTTCTTGTTTTTTTTTTTCCTCTCGTCGATGCGGATTTTTCCTCTCCTCCAGCTCCTCGCGGCCTTATCAGTACATCACGGTGGTTTTCAGGAACAGTCTTCCATCTGCAGCAGAGACACACAGACAGCGGGAGACAGAGATTAGCCGACAGCTAACGTCCTGTTGACGCAAACGTGCCGATCAGGACGCGACGGTGGATGAAACGCAACTTTGAAACAGTTTCAACGGTGTCACGATGAATTCATGAGCTGATTTTTGTTGGATAAGATAAAGTCAGCAGCCGTGACAAACGTGATTAAAGATCATGAGGAGTACAGTGATCCCTCGCCACTTCGCGGTTTAAGTTCCGCGGTTTTAGTTATTCGTGGATTTTTCAGAAATATATAATATAATTCAAAAATTTTTTTTAAATGGCGGAAACATTACAGGATGTTGTGTGCGTTCTCTCGCAGTGAAGAAATGCTGTGAGCCAGCCCCTTTAAGAAGGTGGCCTTATGGGTAATGGTGTGGCCTTATGGGTAATGTAGTGTGTGTGTCGTGGGACGGCAGAAGATGAAACGGGGTTAGATGTGAAAGTGTAATGAGCATCAACAGCAGCCCAGCGTGTATAGATTTACATTCTCTGTTAACTGACAGGAGCCCAACAATACAACCTGTGTGATGTTACAAGTTCCTGCAGTGCCAGAATAAAGTTCCTGTTCCATGCAGAGGAAACCGGACTTTTTCTTTTGTTGTTGTTAGCGTGTTAGCCGTTAATTACGAGCTAAAAATAGCACAATACCAGCGGTTTGTTTACTACGGTTCAGAGATCAGAGGCTGTGAAGGTAACAGAAAGACCACAGTTGAGCCTTTGTCTTGTTTCGCTACTTTTTTGCGGTTTTTTGAAAGATATTTTAAAACATTATTGAGGCTCAGGGGGCTCCGGCTCCCATTAACCGTGAAAAATAAGGGATCACTGTAATTAACTTTACTGCTTGCAAAAATATTAAGAATAATCAAAGTAACATTGAGTGCATTGAACGCGGCGGAGCAGTCAGGACGTACCAGAACGGTTTAACGCCGTTGCCTTCGCGTCTTTGAATAAAGCAGAAAAAAAAGCAGCGGCGAAAACCTCAGAGCTGAAGGCCAGACGTCCTCTCCTGGTTTCTCCTGGAGAAAGGAGCTCTCCTGGGTGACGCTTCCTGCACTGAGACGGTGTTTATTGTAATCCTCCAGCCTAACGAGCTTTGTCCACTGCCAGCCAGCGCTCTTGTCGGGGTGTTCGCCTGAGCGAGCAGCGCCGCGCTGACGCCGGGCTGGTAAAAGGCATCTGTTAGGCACAGCCCAGGAGCCCGCCTGACGTTTATTACCTCCACGTTTCCCCGTGCAGGAGAATGCCGAGGCAGTGCCTCCAAGAAGCGCGGCTCTCGATGGCAGCGCGCCTGAATAATTCAACGTTAAAGAGGAGCCCGCACAAAGACGTTTAGCGGCTCCGAGCTGTCGGACATGACACAAGCGGCGCGGGACATCCGAGGCGGTGCTCGGCTGCTGGAGAGTTACACCTGCTCGCGGTGTCTTCTCGCACGTACGCTTCTGCTGGGAGTCGTCCGAGAAGCAGGTTATCCTCCATTATTAAAAAGCCGCTTGCTTCCTCGCCCTGTATTGCTCAATTTCTAATCTATACTCATTACAATATAAATATTTCATCATTTAGTCCTACTTAACCTTTCAGGCTGCGTTCTATGTGGCGTGCACAGACAGAGGAGACAACAAATGCTTGTTGTGTTTGTGTTTGTGTGTGTGTGTATGCGTGCACGCATGCATGCGATTATATGTAGGAGAGGGAGGGTGGGGGGGGAGGGGGTGGAGTGGGGTGTACAAACACACAGGCTAATTACCCGGAGCTGCCGTAGGTCTCAGAGGCATTGCACTCTGGCTGCCTGTATTCAAGCAACAACCATCGGGTTCTGTGTAAAAGTCATTACAGCATGAATGCAGCGGCATCGGGGGGGGGGGGGGTAGTGGGTAGGCACGCACACGTATGCACGCCCTTCCACGAGAGGGAGAGGGTGAGGCATCACCTCGCTGGGCCCGCCCGCCCGGCTTCACGGTTGCAGACAAGGATGCACGATAACTGTTTTTTTTAAAGCCGATACCGATAACCGATAACACACACATATACCTAAGATCATTACATCAATACTATGAACTAAATCAAAAATAGTTTTGACTTTTTAAATGAACAGATATTTATTTTTTCCAATGAAAAACTATTGGCAAGCCTCTCAAACATTTTCATAAAGCTATCAAACAAACCTATTTGATATCTCACATTAACTTAAATAAGGTTCATTACTGACTGATATAAAAAATAAAGGCTCCTTGAACTGATGGAAATACAAGCATCAAAATTACAAACTGAAAAGGATTTACATTTAAAGGATTTTGAGGTTTTTGAGGTAAATGAGGTTCAGTAGTTTTTGTATTTTATTTTTTAATCTCATGGAAGCTTTAGATGAGAGGAATGAGGGAGAGGAGAGACTGCTGCTGGCTAGCGCACGTTAGCATTAGCTTCCGTTAGCTTCCGTTAGCTCACATTAGCGCGATTTCAAAACTCCATGGAAGTGATTGTTATGTTGTAGGTGGCTGATCAGGTTTTACGTATTAAAGCTTGTGCTTCCCTCCTCGTAGAATTTGCTCGGAGGATTAGTCACAAATAACCACCAAACTATCTTCTTCTGAAACTTTAACGAAGTTCCACGCCGCCATGTTTGTTGTGATCAGTACGCTGTGCTGCAGGCTGCATTCAAGGTGTAACGTAAATTCCCACGTTCCCTCGTTTGCTAGTCGTTCTTTCAGCCTTTTCTATTTTTTATGTGTAACATGTGGGAGAATACTGCGAATATCAATTCAAGTCAGCAACTACTAAAATTATGACAGAGTTAACGAGTTGTTTTCTGGCATGAGGGCGTATGCCGACGTTACTTGAACATAACATTCACTGCTGGTCATTTAAGGCTCAGAGGGAGCGAGGCACTGCCGTGTTGACAAAAATATATATGTTATCGGGGCTATTCGTCGTGTTATCGGACTTATCGGAATGACGTCATAATTTCCTGTTATCGGCCTGATAGTTATCGTGGACCCTAGTGATGACATTTAATGCGTTGCTGAGGGGCTGTTAAATATAGCAGGATTTGACGTGTCACAGGCGGGATTATCGTGGAAAGCGGGCCACGCTGGTCTGTGTGCAATACGAGTGCAAATGTTGAAACATCTGCTTTTACACACACAACTAAAAAGGCGGTGACGTCCCGCTCTCATTAAAATATGTTCAAACTTCACTATTTTTATATTCAAATCAAGATGAAAAGTTCATTAAAGAGAATAAATATTTCATTAGATGCTAAATAAAACAAAGGGAATTTTTTTTGGCTTCTCTCAGCATAAAATTCCTTTGAAAGATTAATTAATACATGTAAATTATGCAAATTATGCCCATGCAAATATTTTATGAAGACAATTAAGGGATCCATTAATTACAGTCTTTTTTGCTTCAGTGACATTCATTCATTTAATTTTAATTTCACTTTAACTGTTTTGATGTTTAATCTTGCAACAAAGAACTTTATCTCTGCGCGCGGGGTCGTGTAAACTCGCGCCGAACGCATGGAGCGGGAGGCGGAGGCGGCGGCGGGGAAGATGCCGGGGGAAGATGGCGGGCGCGTGCACCGTTGCCAGGCAGGACTGGCGAGGTGCGGCGCGGTCCCCGGCAGCTCGCCTGCCTGTGAAAAGAGCCGCTGGTCCCCGTTGGACCAGATTCAAAACGCTGTAAAAGCAATTAATAAACACAGACTGTGTTAATATCGCAGAATTAGAGAAGTGTGACAAAAGACAAATAGAAATAATTAGTTCTCTAAAATTATGCCCTCATTATTTTTTCTCCAAAAAAAAAAAAAAAAAAAAAAAAAAAAAAAAATCAAAAAAAAAAAAAAAAAAAAAAAAAAAAAAAAAAAAAAAAAAAAAAAAAAAAAAAAAAAAAAAAAAAAAAAAAAAGGCCCCCCCCCCCCCCCCCCCCCCCCCCCCCCCCCCCACCCCCCCCCCCCCCCCTCCCCTCTTCCCTCCATTCGCCTCCCTGAGTTCGCAGTCGAGAACGCACCCACACATTCTTCTCGGCTTTCGTGCGGGTGATAGGCTTGTTTTTCCCCCCCTTCTGCTCGTGTAATTTATCAACATCATTTTTTGCCATTTGAGGTTAATTATACGGCGAGGCTTGCAGAGCAGAGTAGAGGAGACATGGGTGGCAGACAAATGCTCCTCTAATTGAACAAAACACAAAAAGTGCAGCCTGTTATTCGCTTTTTGTGATCAGGGATCGGTTTTACAGGGATTACACTTTAAAAAAATAAAATAAAATACATTTGCTCAGACACCGTACTGTACTTCTAAGCAGGAGAATTTGAGGCTGCTCTGTTTAAAATCATAAAAGGGGCTAAATGTACTAATTTGGTATGAAATTGGAGACTATAATTACTCTGCATCTAGACGTTATCTTTGTATTTAAATGATGACATATGGATTTCCTTTTTTTTTCCTCCACTGACTGACTGACATTTAATTAAGGAGGAGCCGTCACTCCTCTCGGTACATTGTCCTTATTTTTGCCCTTTCACAAAACGCGAGTTCAAGTAGACTAATCGCACGTTAAAGAGTTAAAAGGGCTCCAACTTATTCCTGCATGCAAGGATGGATATTTTCCACTTTTCACAGCAAATTACATGCGGCGTTTTTCCCCCCAGATAAATTGGGACCTCTCGCGCTGATAAGGCGGGGTTCTGAGCAGACGCAGCCGAGGCGTATTAAAGCAAGACGCTCGAGTAATAATGAGGATATTCAACCTCTGCAAGGTGTTTGGGATCTGGGTAAACACAGATAGCAGAGAGTCTACGGAGGTTATCGCTGCGGCGCCCTTCCCCAAACACAAACGGCACCCCTAAGGCTAACAAACAAACAAACCATTAAAAATGTACAAGGCTTATTCATAAAATGGATTGATTTGCCACGATTATTACTATCAAAGGAGGGATTGCGCTGCTTTTTCTTGGTTTTATGACTCATTAAGGCGTCCTGAGTTGTAAATAGGGAACTTTTTTTTTTCTTTATTTGCAGTCTTCTGAGTTTAGTTGCTCCTGCCGTTACTTATTCTGACAAAGACTTGTCTCCTGAAAAAGCACGGCAGCCACTAAAAGTCAAGTAAGAGAATAATATTATTCTGACAGAAAACCAATGATCTTGACCTAGTGCTGAGGCCCAGATGGTGGTGGATGTCTGAACAGCAGGCAAAGAAACACTAATGTTCATAAAACTGAAGCTGTGTGCGTGAGGGAGAGGAGGGAGGGAGGGAGGGAGGGAGGGGGGAGGGGGTGCGGGCAGAGAGAGAAAAAAAAAAAAGAGAGCAAAAGTGAAAGCCAGGGAAAAAGAGAGAGATTTATTGTCTCATCCGAGCCCTTGTACCTTGTATTGTCCTTTCAGCATCTGTTCTTCCACTGCTGCGGTCACTCTCCATCTCAGGGGTCAGAGAGTCTGCGAGGAGAGAGGGATCGCCGCCGTTAAACTCGCCTGACACCCACCCATCACCACGCCTCCCTCACAGCATCATTCACTCCCAACGAGAGGCCGAGCCGCTCCATCTGCATCTGCGCCGAATGCAGCTGGACGCGTGCGACGGAGACGTCGTACCTCGACTTTAACTCGCACGGATAGAAAAAGGGTAGAAAAAAAAATGAACTCTGAACTCACAGAAAATTGAGCTCTCATGCAAAACTATGAACACGGGACACAGTTCGATCAGCAAAATGCAAAATAATATGAGATAGGGCTGTAGCGATACACTAATCTCGCGATACGATACGATATATATCGATATTCATCTTACAATACAATAAGTGATTTTGGTGACATTTTGTGAGTGTTCCAATTACTTTGTTTGAATTAATTAATTACACATTATATGGCTGACAGGCAGCTTGCAAATGCTGGACAAAATGAATAAAAGACAATAGGCTAGCGGGGCTCCATCGCGTTCACCATGTGCCTAAAGCCGGCGTTTTCCATTTTCCACCACTGAATACGGTCTCAAATCCTGACAAATAAAGTCGGCAATGGACTCCGTAATTTTCTGCGACCTCGGTGAAGTAGATGGAAACTGGTGGCAACAACCGCCGTCACTGTCCAGCGTGGTTTGTTTCGGATCGCGCCGCAACTTCTTGGGCTAGCTCTCAGTTAGCATTAGCTCGGGTGGTGACGTTTCAGGTGGGCTCACAGGTTGGTGGTATTTCCAGAGTAATTCACGTTTGTGTGACACAGCTTGCAAACCGCCAAACTTTTGTCTAAATCTTTCCTTTTTCTTTTTAAAACCGAACTGCTCCCACCAGGGCTTGACGCTAACTTTTTTGCAGTCATTAGCCATTTAGTCTTTATGCTAGCCACAGTTTTGCTGTCAGTTTTTTTCTTCTTCACAATATTCTTGCATTTACATTTTAAATACAAACATTTGGTACAACTATTGTGATGTATCATATCAAAGAATAAGTTACCAGCCAAAGTTGCTTGTGAGACAGAAATTGTTACTAGCCACAGCCAGATTTTACCAGCATTTAGCCGGTTGGCCGGTGTCAGTGTCAAGCCCTGGCTCCCACACATCTGCTTTTAAGCACGACAGCGCTGCGTTTATACTCGCCGCCATCCTCCTGACTGGCTCAGCTCTAGCTGGAAGAGAAAGAAGCTTCTGGATAACCTGTTAGAAATGCTCTACAGCGACACTAGCGGCTGGCAGACTTAATGGCTTTGCAGGAAGAGCACCCGTGCGGGACACGGCGGTTTTGAAGGGAGCTTAGAATATCAATACCTGGGGAAATAAAATATCAATATTTATCGCAGAATCGATAAAATCGCCCAGCCCTAATATGAGACGTAGTTCGCACACACGGTAACTTCTGCTCCTCGTCTGTCCCATAAGACTCCCCGGTAAAACGTTAAAAAGCGCAGCAGCGCGTCTCACTGTGGAAATCCTGACCGTTGAGCGAGCGCATGCTGTCGGAGGGCGACGGGCTGCTTCAGGGTCTGCTCCGCCTGCTCTCGCCTCTTGGATTCGTACTCCAGAGCCTCTTGGAGTTTCCTCTTGGCCTTCTTCTCCTTCTTCAGACGCTTCTGGATGATCGCTGAGATGGGGAGAAAAAGACCACAGCGACAAAACGGGATGAGCTGCGGGGCTGAAATCTGATTGTCGCCACGTTCTGGCAGCCGAAGATAAGAGGCGCGCGTTAAATCTAGCACGCCATGATCAATTTGTTCTAAATATTTTATGATATACAGTGATCCCTTATTTTTTGCGGTTAATGAGGACCGGCGCCCCCCACGAAGATCAAAATCCGCGAACTGGAGCCGGAGCCCCCCGAGCCTCAATAATGTGTTTAAAATATGTTTAAAAACTGTAAAAAAATAGCGAGGCACTGCAGCGAAACAAGACAAAGGCTCAACTGTGGTCTTTCTGTTACCTTCACAGCCTCTGGTCTCGGAACCGTAGTAAAGAACAAACTGCTGGTATTGTGCTATTTTTGGCTCGTAATTAGCGGCTAACACGCTAACAACAACAAAAGAAAAAGTCCGGTTTTCTCTGCATGGAACGAGCACTTTATTCTGGCACTGCAGGAACTTGTAACATCACACAGGTTGTATTGTTGGCCTCCTGTCGGTTAACAGATAACAGATTTTTTTTTTTTTTATTACCGTATTGGCCCGAATATAGGACGACTCTGATTATAAGATGACCCCTATTTTTCAGATATCATTTTGGGAAAATAAAAATATGTTAAAGGAAGAAGGTTATTCATCAAACAACTCCTTATTGTACAATCATTGTAGAAAAACTCACACAGAGATAACACTTTGCTGTATTGTTAAACATTTTAATGATTTCATCTTTTTTAGGAAGTATGCTACCATACATAAGGTAAGGAACGTCTCAGGTTTCCATGTTTTTGATGATCAAGGTATAGTACTATTTGATAAACTGCTGTTTATTTTGTTAATAAACATGAGATCTGCTCCATGTGATGCTCCATTCTTACTGATTACTTTGGTGCGGCTCCATCTAGTGGCGCAGGTGTGTAACGACAACAGAAAAGTCTAGACCTCGATTATAAGACAAGGCCGTTTTAGAGAATATGATTTCTAGAATAAAATATTGTCCTATTTTCAGGCCCATACGGTATATTATATATTTCTGAAAAATCAGCGAATAACTAAAACCATGGAACTTAAAGCACGAATTGGCGAGGGATCACTGTATATAATGATTTAAAAGAGAAAATCTGAACAAATACCGAGCTAGCAAACTGCTAGAGGGAATTAAAGCTTATTGAAAAATTTATTGCGATATTTTTTCCCAATTTCTCTCATTAAACACTAACGATAGTTAGCGCACGAGTCTGATGCATTTTACATGAGGCAGAGTTTGTATAAGATGTGTATTTTTCCATTACGTTAACTGACTGAGAGTAGAAAAAAAAAACAAAAACCATGAGCGCAGATGCGTGAACGTGAGGCCCGTGCACGCGCATCTGCCCACGTGCACGTGCACAGCGGGCGCAGCTGCAGGCGGTACCTCTGTTCTTCTGCTCCATGGCGAGCTGCTTCTCCAGAGTCTCGCGGAGCTCCCTCTCTCTGAACAGCTCCATCTTCAGCTCCGTCTTCTCCAGCTGCACCTGCTTCTCCTGAGCCCGGGCGTTGTCGATCGCCACCTTGAGCAGGCCCTGCGCACACATGCATGCGACAACACATCTATGTATATATATATATGGAGAGAGAGATGCATGCAGGGAGATGTGCGGTAAACGGGAGAACACAGAGAAGTGAAAGTGATGTGGGCTATTTAAGAGCTTTGAGATGAAGTGACAGTGAACCACACTGAAAGTCCAAACGCCAGCTGCTGATACTCGATCCCTCTCAGTTTCTCTGCCACCTGAACCGCTTCTTTTTATCGGCGGATGTCATATATGAACCTTTTTTTTTTTTTTTTTGTAATATCTTTTATTCTATCCTTCTATGAAGACAGCAGATGTGGAGGCGCTGGGTTTGCCTGACCCCTCTTGGCCAGAGCCGTGAAGTACAGCTGCAGGCAGACGAGGCGCGTCGATGTTCGGAGGACTGAGAAACGAGAAGAAGGGACGAGGCAACCCGGGCCGGGCCCTCGGCGCCGAGCGCTGAGCAAGCTCTCTAATTAGGTGGCAGGAAGCGTTATCTGCTCTGAACTTCTCTAAATCATAATAATGCCAGCCATCATCACGTACCAGTTACATCACTGCCATCTGCATGAACCCACCGCTCTACGACCTCGTGCGAATGTCACACGACATGACTGTTTCTGTCATCACCAGCGCTCATTTGAAATGCACGGAGCCGCGGCACGCTAAATGTTGCTTCCTCCACCTCTTAATTTATTCCGAGTTTCTTTATCTTAATTTTCTGCTTGGTTTCATTTTTGTTGATTTGTATATAAATATTCAAAGCGGAGATCATTACTAAAGATGGCTCAGAGGAGAGTTGGGAGATCGGACGGCTGTACTTGTGGCTCACTAATTACCACCCAGAGCCAAACGAGAGGCCTGGCGCCAGCGCTAAAGTGCAACGAGGAGGGCAGTCGGGTGCACACATCATTACGCTGAAACAGAAGACAAATACAGTGATCCCTTATTTTTCACGGTTAATGGGGACCGGCGCCCCCTCGCGGATATCAAAATCCGCGAACTGGAGCCGGAGCCCCCCGAGCCTCAATAATGTGTTTAAAATATGTTTAAAAACCGCAAAAAAGTAGCGAAGCACTGCAGCGAAACAAGACAAAGGCTCAACCGTGGTCTTTCTGTTACCTTCACAGTCTCTGGTCTCTGAACCGTAGTAAAGAAACCGCTGGTATTGTGCTATTTTTGGCTCGTACTTAGCGGCTAACACGCTAACAACAACAAAAGAAAAAGTCCGGTTTCCTCTGCATGGAACTTGTAACATCACACAGGTTGTATTGTTGGGCTCCTGTCTATACACGCTGGGCACTAACCTCGTTTTTGTTCTGCCGTCCCACGACACACACACTACATTACCCATAAGGCCACACCATTACCCATAATGCCACCTTCTTAAAGGGGCCAGGCTGGCTCACAACATTTCTTCGCTGTGAGAGAACGTGCACAAAATCCTGTGATGCTTCCGCAATTTTTTTCTTGACTTTTATTATATTTATATTTCTGAAAAATCCGCGAATAGCTAAAACACGGAACCTAAATGCGCGAATTGGCGAGGGATCACTGTACGTTCATCTCTCTGACTGAGGTGGTCTAAAGAGCACTCTGAGTGGGTCTTGTAACAGACGGGATGAATGAATCAAAACTTTACACGTCCTCAATCAGAGCGGCCCGTGAGCCTCGCCACACCAGCGGCGACGGCCAGGTCGTGTTCAGGACAACTTAAACCGCCGTCTCAAGGTCCAGTCACGTCGGAGGTCCAGCGGCTCGGCGTCGCGGGCGATGGAGCGTACCTGTATGTTGGTGAGCAGAGTCTCTATCGACGACAGGCCGTCCGGGAAGAGAAATGGCGACGGGAAGCCGGGGGGCAGAGCCTGTCCAGCCAGTGACAACCGCTCGTAGCTGTCTCTCGCTGTCGGGGTGCACATGGGGTTGTCCTCTGGAAAAGAAAAATGATCGACTGGTTAGAGAGCCGGAAGAAGAAGCATTTATTCCACTCGGAAACAAGGCTGTTGGAGTAGTTTTTGGGGCCCATCCTAGAGATCCAGAGATCCCTCCTGCATCGTCTCCGTCTCGGGTTAAACATCATCAATGAGAATAGGGATGCACGATAACTGTTTTTTAAAACCGATACCAATAACCGATAACACACACACATATACCCAAGATCATTACATCAATACTATGAACAAAATCAAAAATAGTTTTGACTTTAAAATGAACAGATATTTATTTTTTCCATTAAAAAACTATTGGCAAGCCTCTCAAACATTTTCATAAAGCTATCAAACAAACCTATTTGATATCTCACATTAACTTAAATAAGGTTCATTACTGACTGATATAAAAAATAAAGGCTCCTTGAACTGATGGAAATACATGCATCAGAATTACTAACTGAAAAAGATTAACATTTAAAGGATTTTGACTTGTGGTTCCATTTAAATTAATACCTTTAATTAAAGTAAATGAGGTTCAGTAGTTTTTGTTTTTTATTTTTTAATCTCATGAAAGCTTTAGATGAGAGGAATGAGGGAGAGGAGAGGGGAGGGGAGACTGCTGCTGGCTTGCGCATGTTAGCATTAGCTTCGGTTAGCTCACATTAGCGTGATTTCAAAACTCCATGGAAGTGATTGTTATGTTGTAGGTGGCTGATCAGGTTTTACGTATTAAAGCTTGTGCTTCCCTCGTAGAATTCACTCGGAGGATTTGTCACAAATAACCACCAAACTATCTTCTTCTGAAACTTTAACGAAGTTCCACGCCGCCATGTTTGTTGTGATCAGTACGCTGTGCTCCAGGCTGCATTCAAGGTGTAACGTAAATTCCCACGTTCCCTCGTTTGCTAGTTGTTCTTTCAGCCTTTTCTATTTTTTTCTTTTTGTATGTGTAACATGTGGGAGAATACTGCAAATATCAATTCTAGTCAGCAACTACCTAAATTATGACCGAGTTAACGAGTTGTTTTCTAGCATGAGGGGGTACTCTTGATTTTTTTGAGTAATCGTTTTTCTGATTATGCCGACGTTACTTGAACATAACATTTACTGCCAGTCATTCAAGACTCAAAAGACTCAAAAATATATATGTTATCGGGGCTATTCGTCGTGATAGCGGACTTATCGGAATGACGTCATAATTTCCTGTTATCGGCCCGATAGTTATCGTGCACCCCTAAATGAGCACATAAACCCAGCTACCCCCTATTTGAGAGATGTCACATGGACTCCAAAAGTCAGGAGCAGGCTGAAAGTTCAAACCCCGGAGGCCCCGGGGCGCCTGTCAAACCTGAGATGACATCATCCTCCATTTATCACCAGCAGAAGGGGAAGGGCCCCGCCATCTGCTGTCCAGCCTCTCCGCCGGGCCTCAGAGGAGCGAAGAGGAGCCGGAGAAGGAGGGAGAGGAAGCAGACGGCGAGCCGGCGGACGCACGTACGGCCCGGATCGAGCTGAAGCGGCGAGTCAGACACCCGTCAGATCTGACACACGTTTGTGTCCGGTGAGCTTTTATCAAGTCAAGTGCCACCATCTTGGAGAAAGACTGTTTATTAAACACATCCAGTCTAAAAAAAAAAAAAATGGTGTTCCCAGGAAGTCCGCACCATCAGATGTTTATATGTTGATCCGAAGGTTTTATTTGTAATGTGGGAGCAGCGCACCCACCTCTCCGCTCTCATCCAGTATTCATATCTGTTTATGTGGCAGGCTGAATCTTGTACAAACAGCGAGCGGAGCCCAACAGCCCCTGCCTCTCCCTCCCATCAATATTCACCAGCGCCAGGCAAGTGCTGGGAACAGCTGGTCTTACATTAATTAGTTTAAAGTATTTATTTCAGCCATCCTCAGAGCAGATTGAGCAAAAACATTGGAGATTATTTCAAGCATCTGCAAATGCCCTGGAAACATCCCGGCGCCAAAAAGTCGAGTGTTAGGATTCACAGTTTAGGTTTCTAATTTGGAGAACATTTTTTTTTTTTTCTCTGAATGTGGAAGATGGTGAAATATGCACCGCCGGTCCGCGGAGAGAGCAAACAACCTTTCTCCTTTTTTTTCTCCGATGGAGTTCACTCCTGTTGATTAATTAGAATGGATGCTTGCCTAATGGATTAAAATTTGTTTATAATTCGACTTCATAAAAATAATGAATTGCCTACTTTTAAGAAGCCACTCCTGTGGTTATTCATATTGTTTTGCTGTGCTGCCGTCTGCGTTTTGAGGCGGGTGCCTGGGTGGAGATGTAAAACGCGCTCTCCTTAAACAGCGGCTCAACATGAAAGTCCCATTTTATCTCAATAACGTAACTAATCAAAGATCAAAAGCATTACGGCTGGCTCCAGCTCAGGTTGATGTAGATGTATTGCGCGCCGTATATGCATGCATCACCCACCTCCAATAAAATCACCATAACAACTAGAGACGTTAGTAGACCTCGGGGAAAGGTCTGCCGTTGGAGCTTTGTAATTGATTTGTACTGTAGGCACTTTGTCCCTTATTTAGTGTTGGCATTAATCATAAATCATTGCTTTAACAAACTCCGGCTTCCCACTCAGCAGGCCTCCCCCTCCGACACGATGTTGGATCACAGAGAATATTTGATGGCTTTGTTGCGGGGGAAACAACCTGTCATGCTCCGGGAAAAGCAAACAGCGTGTTTTTGTTCGACAGACTCAAACTACCGTTGCAGCACCTCTTGTCAGATAACATTTCCCGCCAGGAGCCGCGCAGAAACGCCGGCGTCTGAGGGAGGGAGGGGGGGACGCCGAGCTAATAAGTGGCTAATTTAATCAATATAATCAAAGGGGCTTAATGAAAGTAAATGTAAGTTTTTGAAGAACACGATCCGGATTTATGATGTGTGTGTGCTTCTTATGTTACCCCCCCCCCCCCCCCCCCCCCCCAACTTCCTCCCTGAGTCTGGCGCTGCCGCATGTTTGCATGTTTATTTCTCACCGTCGCTCCAGAATCATCGACTTCAACTTAATTACAGCGACAGGAGTTTGGAGGGGATGGAGGGGGTGGGGGGGGGGGGCGCTGGAATGGAATACTCTGTTTTCCAGGTGATATTTCTGCACTCGCGAGGCTGCCAGCGGCAGCTGTGACAGCCCCTCGCGCGAGCGCCGTACGGCAGAGGTACAGTTAAGACCCCGACGGTGAAATACTGCGTGGAAAAACACCCGCGGGTCACCCCTGTCACAAATAACGTTTCATGCACAACTGTTTCGGTGGATAATAGGAGCCACAAATAAAAATGGGACGCTGTAAATACAATGCATTCTGAATGAAATGCCATAATTTAAACCCCCCCCCCCCCCCCCGTCCTCCTCCTCCACCCTGTTCTCAATAGCTGCAGAGGGAGTCCTTGACAGTGTGCTAGCAATGATGAATCACCTATCCAGTTAATTTTCTCACTCCTCATGTGTTGTGCCGCTAAAACAGGGGCCCAGGAATTGACTTGACAAACTATGAATGTAAAAAAATATCACTCGGAGGGATCTGGGCTTATCTCCAATTTACATGTTATTAGATTTGTGTTGCGAGCAGCAGTCGGACCCGGCGAAGCCGAGGCAGAAAAGATGGGGCACATGATAACCGGAGATAAAACATGTCTAAAACCCACTTGAAAGCCTTTGAAATGTTTGATGGAAAGTCACAGCGAAGGGAGGAAAAGCAGAGGGGAAGTGGCCTGATTTAAAATGTGACAGACACACATTGCAATCTGTGGTAAATCTAGAAGAAACCTTGGGAAATTTAGCTGCAATCTCTGGATAAATAGCTGTAATTGACCTTGGGAGTTGAAAATGTGCCATATGTTTCTGGTTCCTGTGTTTGAAACTGGGTCCCTCAGGACCTTTCAGCTGAGTACTCACAAGAAGGGGAGCGGGAGACTCACGGAAAAAGAGCAGGAGAGAAGACAAGAAGAATGCCGGGGATGAGAGGGAGAGACGGCTGGAGACAGAATATGGATGGACGGATAGGTGAAGCATGGCCCGAGGTGGGGGGGGGGGGGAATGGGCGTGGACGGAGCGAAAGAGGAAGAGAGACGGAGAGCGGAGGTACATTTGCCTGGCCAGTCAGTGTGATATATTGACAGGTGAAGCCTTTGTCCTTGCAAAAGCCGTGTTCCTCCCAGCAGGAGAACCGAATGCTAAACCTGAAGGTTGTCGGCGGCGCAGGGCCTCGCTTTTCACCGCACAATTACATCTGATCTGACCTGCCGGGGCCGCGCGGGGAAAACCGGCCCTCCTTCAAATGGAGTCGTTACGACCTCTCGGACGGCCATTAGCGGGCCAGCGCGGCATTATTTCCACCTGCACTTAAAGCTTCGGATTCGGAAAAATCTTGTCAGGGGAGATATCTGTCTTCTGGTACAAATGCAGCGATGCAGAGCTGGGCAGGAGGAAAAAAAAAAAAAAAAAAAAGAAAAAAAAAAAGTTGCCGTGTGCAATTTGAGCACTTGAAAAAAACATGAGGTTAGCTGATCTTGCAGATGATGTCTGCTCTCCGAAGGGTCTTTCAGGCAAAAAAAAAAAACAGAGACGGAACTGCAACATGGTTTTAAGCAGCCTGTGCGTTAAAATCACCGTATTTTCCGGACTATAAGCCGCTACTTTTGTCCCACGCTTTAAACCATGAGGCTTATACAGAGATGCGGTTTTTCTATGAGTTTTTCTTCAGCCCTCAGGGGGCGCTCTAGCAGGAAGTGCAAAAACCAAAAAACAAACCAAGTAGTTAAAGGCTATTCTGTTTTTGTTCAGTAGCCTATGTTGGCTATGCTACTCTACATTCATTTTGTGAGCATCAATACCTGTTATTATTGGACAAACTGATTAATCCAGGTGTGTCTGACCATTGTAGCTACTCAGACACACCTGGATTTATCAGTTTGTCCAGTCAGTTTGTTGGTTCCTCAGCGGATTTCAGGGTTCTGAGTGGACCCGCCGCAGAGGTAAGGTTTTAAGGTTTTAACCGCAGATGCGGACCGGACGCAGCGTGGAGCCAGCAGGTCCACGATCCGGCTCCAAAGCGGATCCGGCACTGAGTGCAAGTGGACCCCGATACGGGTCCGTTTCGCAGGTCCGTTCCGGATGTCTTTGCTGTGTGTGGGGGGTTCAGTACACGGGAGGAGGAAAAATAAAGCAACTTGGTTTTAGTGTACAGGAGGAAAATGAATAAAACCATCAATGACTTTTCTGTTTTGTTTGATCAGCACTTTTACTGCCGTGTTACAGGTTCTGTTCAGAAACAATCAGTTCAGATATGTGAATAAACACTTATGGTACAAAATCTTTCCATGTAAATATCTTATTTCTCAGCCTGGATACCGGCGGCTTATAGTCCGGTGCGGCTTATATGTGACAAAATATACAGTCATGGAAAAAATTATTAGACCACCATTTTTTCTTCACTTTCTTGTTCATTTTAATACCTGGTACCACTAAACGTCATCATGTGACTAAAACAGACAGAAAAGAAAACACTGAATGCATAAAAGCAGTGTTTTTGGCAGTACAACGCCATAGCTATTGATGTAAAAACTTAAGTGATTTAGGTTATAATCAAGAAAACCATGGAAAATGGTAAGATATCAGCTCTTAAATAAAACTCTTATGAGCAATCTTTGTGGTTATTGTTATGTTTGTCCAAACAAATGTACCTTTAGTTGTACCAGGCATTAAAATGAACAAGAAACTGAAGAAAACAAGGGTGGTCTAATCATTTTTTCCATGACTGTATATTTCGTTTATATTTTAATGGGTGCGGCTTATATTCAGGTGCGCTTTATAGTCCAGAAAACACGGTAATTCCTCTAAAATTCTTGAGGATGATTTTCCTGCGGTCATTGCAGACGTGTGTGAGTCCTGCAGAGAAACTTGCAAGTAACCTGAAAAAAAAAAACCTAAAACAACAAGTTCTTTTGTAATGACCATCACTTGCATGAACGTGCACGTGCGTGCGTGTGCGTGCACGTACAGCAGCGTGAGCAAACAGAGAGGCGCTTGCAAACAAAGAGCCTCGATCACATACACATTCATCACACACGCGCACGTCGCACACGCTAATGCGCCCTCATCACATTTAAGCTAATTTCCTTTTCATCACGGCGAGAGGAAAATGAGTGTTTGCCCCATCCCTGCTGAGGGACAAAGTCAAGAGCCCCGGTCGGTTTGGGCTAGATTAACAGGTAACATTTGGCTCCCACTCTCTTATCACAGCGTGAAAATCAAACCGCGTGTTTTCCTCTATCGCTCTCTCTTCTTCCCCTCCCTAATGTTCCCTTCACTTAGAGATGAAATCGCTTGCTGCACAAACCCATTTGGAGAGAGGAGGGAAGGTGAGCGGGATAATCAGGCTGGCCACTGGGCCGTGTTTCCTAAATGCTCTCCAAAACATTACTGTGCACAGGCATAAAATTAGCACCGGGACCTTAAAATGTTGACATTTAGCATGACTTTTTGGAGAGTGACACCCTCATATTTTCTTGTAGGATGCCATTAAATTTCAACTGCCCTATGGCTGCGCCTTTCCATTAATAACCAATCCAGTGTGTCACTTCTCCCTCTTTCTCTCACTCTGTCGCTCGCCACATTTTTAAAGTAATGAGTCCATTGCTTTGCCTTAATAAATTGAATCGTATTCTCAAGGCCATATGAAGACGGAGCCGCAGATGGACAGGCTGCATGGAGGAAATAACCATAAATCCTTTAGTGTCAGGGAGGCGGTTTGAAGTGACAAAAGGAGACAATCGCACATCTTAACGGGGATCACCGGGAAAAGGTTCAAGCTCTCTGCCGCCGCTCTGTTTATAAAAACGGTCTGATTCCCGCTTTAACGGGCGACGACCGTTAATGACGCGAGCCCGGAATAATTCATGACAATTGGCGAGGCGACAGGTGAGCGTCTGCGGTCCAGCGTTTTCAGGAAGACGAAAAAAAAAACGTACCGTCGCATCCATACTATTGACTGCAACGTCCCGCTGCAATTAGAGACAGAGACAGATTTTATGACTTCTTTAACTGTGAGCTTGGAAAAAGATGGAGAGGGAAAAAAAACAGCAGGAGAGAGGGAGAGAGAGGGAGAGAGAGAGGAGGGAGGGAAACAGGAAGAGCAAGAGGCTGGGGAACAGAATCTGTGTTGACTTCCATTCAGGAGGAAGATATCTTGTCTTTTTATGCGCCCCATGTCATATTTATTGCATAAAGGTCAGAGTGTTCATTTGTTCAAAGTCAGCGTTTTCCCTCTCTCCTCTCCTCCGTGTAATAAATGCAGGGGCTATGTCATTATCGGACCTCTGAGGATTACAGGCTTGGCTGCCTGTGATGACTGCATAAAAGCATGCAGGACTTTTGTTTCTGCCAGCGCACCTTCAAATGAGCTCTTAAGGAGAGCAGGAGTGGAGACCAAATGGTATTTTGTCGAGTGTCGAGTCCAGTTAGAGCGGACCGGACGGGTTGGGGGGGTGGCCTCGGTTTGGTGTCGGACCGGGAGGGCAGAGGAGCAAAAATAAACTTGTGGCTCAGGGGAGAAAGTGACAGAGAGGCAGGCTGGGATAGATTTCTGCGATTCACCTATTGATCACGAGCACAAACTGTCAAACAGACGATACTCGGAGAAGGACATTATTATGAGGCACTTTCAAGGTGCTCAGACTGTCTTTTGCATATTGACCCGCGTTGTCCGGGTCCAGTTATCGGCAGGAAAAATCCCGGAGATTAAAGCGGCCTCGACTATTGATTGGGTGTTTTTTTTTTTTTCCCTGAATCATTCAGAAGCGGATCACTTGTACTGTATACCCCGCTAATCTGTCTGACCCACTAATCATCCGTCCGTTTACGGCTCTCTTTTTGTTCGGCTCTCCTTTGTTCGCCATTCATTCATTCATTAGAGCAACTTAGCCGTTGACAGTGACTTGGGGGGGGAGTCCTGCTTCCACCCGATAGCAACGCTCGTCCCGGCAAAACGTGCCACCGAACATGCACCCGACATCACAATGCGCACGCCACTTACATATTGATAATTAAGCATTCAAACAAACAAACAGAGAGGAAATCCCCCCCATAATCAGCAGGTTTTAATAGAACAAGTATTAGCTCGGTGTGGCTGGCCAGATAGCCTGCTGCTACATCAGAGCTGCTCCTCGCTGGGGAGGGGGGGGTGTTGTTGAGGGGGCAGACACATTGGTGTCATCGCCTGGCATCGCAATCCTGCAGGGAGACGGCTGTGCCGTTCTGCCGCCGCTGAAACGAACGTCGGCGAAGCCCCGCGCTAATGCTAATCCAGGGCTGGATACGCTGAGCTGCTTTTTAAAAACGAAGATGAAAGAACAAAGGAGGAAATGGGAAATGTAAACTTTAAAAGGCCCCGGCTTACGAGGAAAACTTGCTCCGCGGCTCGCCCGGCGTGGAAGCTTCGGGAACGGATGCGAATCCATTAGCGGTCCTGTTTTCACAGCCGTAAAAAATACTTAAGGGGTTTAAACGGGAGAGACGTGTTAAACGTGTGGAAATCTGTTTTGATAACATTATTCCTAACAGTGGCTTTGCGCCGCGTGAATTAATAACACTTCATTTGCAGACGGAAGAAAGCCGGCGTGGTATTTCCAGTTAAAGAGATTAATTTTTAAAGACCTAATTGACAGGCCGGGGTTAGGCGGGATAAGCAACAGAATACGAGGCTGCAGCTGCAAAGTCAAGGTGACTGCAACGCTCAGAGAAAAGGCTTTCAAAAAAAAAAAAAGAAGCAGAAAAGAGAGTAGAGAGGGAGGGAGTGAAGAGAATTAGTCCTCAAGCACTTTTCCCTCCGCCCCCTATTCTTCCTCTCTTTATTAGGAATGATTTACTTTCTCAGTGAAAGGATATAAAAGCTCAAGTATAGGAGCGTAATTATCGCAGAGTGAAAATTTAAAGGTTTGACTCACAATGTCCTCAAGTCAGCCAGCAGACTGCCAGACGATAAGAGCGACTGTGTTTCGACACTCCGGCATCCGATCGCTGGTGTTTTATGGGCTTTGCCAGGGAAGAGCACACAAACGGGCACTCGGCTCTGCAAGTCTGTAAACATGATGGACCGTGGCGAACTGCTCGGGCCGCTGTTTACCTTGGCAGAGCCTGGCCCCGGCATGTCGGCGGCGCCGCTTAATTACTGTTTACATGTAAATATTAAATTATACAAACAACCCCGCCGAATGTCTCCGAAAAAATACAGAAACACACACACACACACACTCAGGGTCAACCTTATCTGTCCGCAACAGTTGCTGCCGCTAGGATGCGAATCGTTTTGAATCGCAAATTCGCAGCATTGTACATAATCTTCATAATTGTTTAACGCCGTTGTCCAAGGGCATCCAGGTAAATATGTTTTCCCCTTCATCTGCATAATAGCAGATGCTCAGATATGTAAAACGGATCTGTTCTCGGGGAGGAAGAACAAAAGAAGTAGAAGGTTATTGTTCAAAAACAGGATGCGCGAGCGCCGCGGTTAGCTTCTCCAGTCAGGACGGACAGGTGATCGCTTTGATTGCAGGCCTGTTTTTATTCCTGATAGTCCGGAGCGGTGCCTACTGTGCATCTCTGGTATGGCTGAGTAAAGCACTTGTTCATTTGCAGTGAAGGGTAACATGAAACAGGCCTCAGCCCTCTGATGGACAGGGAGATTTCACCTTCGCCAGTGAATGATAATGCATTATTAAATTTGCCTCTCTGCTCACTAGATACACTTAGCTGACCACAGCATATTTATCTCCCCATCCGAGGCTCACGTCTTGGCAGGAGAAAGCATTCTGTCACTTTTGAGGCATTTCAAAGATTAAAAAGAACCTCTCTCTTTTCAACGTCCCTAAAAGCATCCCCCCCCACCACCCTTTTTTTTTTCAGTGAAATGTGATTAGCAGGAGATGGTGTCACGCAATGGAACATTCATGAGGAGGAGAACAAATATCCAAATGAACTCCCATGTCCTCGAGGAATAGCCCCCTCTCTGCACCATCAGCAGTCTCCTCCCGCACGGGCTGTGGAAATTTGATTGATCCTCTATTGAATTATTTTTTTTGCACTCTCTCATTTCAACGGGACGCACTGACAAGTTGTTTGATCATAAGGCATTATTGTCTGCCAAGTCACATTTCAGGGCCGTGATGGCTAATGATCTCGCCTCCTGACTTGGGGAAAGTCAGGTAGTCAGCATGTGTTTGAAGCTCGCAACGCCAAGGACACCGGGAGGACCGAGCGAAAAACACGGCGCGTTAAAAGCTGGGGAGAAGAGCGTGAAACTTTTTTAATGATATTACGGAGATGCGCTGTGAAATATTTACGTCGCGAACCTGACGCTGAAACTTTTGACCGACCCCCCCCAGTCCCCTAGCTGCCGTTTTATCGTTCAAATGCATATGCAAAGAAGGAACCGAACAGAGACTACAAAGGTCGGAAATCACTTTTTTGTCTTTTTCATCTTTTTTTTTTTTTTTTTTAACTGCACTCCAGCCTCTCAGCATCCACAGGTCCGTGCTCAGAGCTGCTGCACGGTAATGGACTGTGATACCTCATCTTTCTGCAACATGCTCTGGGATCGCAGCGGCGCCGAGCGCATCAGCTGGACGTCCACGGGTGCTTCCCTGACACAGAAAAGCCGTGGAAAATCAGCTCTGTCCGCTGTGGTCGCACCAGGTAGGGTTGGGAATCGAGAATTGGTTCCCAACCGAGCAGTGATTCCCAAAGTGTGGGCCGTGGCCCCCTGGTGGGCCGTCGTGGTATTGCAGGTGGGCCGTGAAAGGTCATTAAAAATAAACAAATATGTTTTAAATCCTCGATTTTTTAAAAATATGTTTTTAATTACTGTAAAATATTTATTATGTGATTTAAAAAATATTTAGAAATAATAAAACAAACCAATTGAGTGTTATTCTACTGTCATCTTAATATGACAAGTGTCACCTTATTTGTTGACCCCTTACATAAGTATTGGAATGTAGCTTTTAGTCTTGTATGTTGACCACAATTGTAATTAAAGGTTTGGGTGGGCCGCAGAGATTTTTCACATTTCAAATTGGACCTTGGTATTCTGAAGTCTGGGAATTGCTGCTGTAGAGAACCGGTTCTCTACTGGAACTGGTTCCTGTAGAGAACCGGTTCCAGTAGAGAACCGGTTCCGTGTGTTTCAATTCCATGAAATCATTTGGCAGTTTATCCAGCGATTCTCTTATTGATTCCAACCAGCACGAATCTCACGTAATTTACGCAAGTTACACACAGTCAATTCCAGAAAGCACTTGAGTGATTACGTTACATCGGTTTAGCACGCGCATTGGAGCCCACAAGGTTCAAACACTCCAAAGTTTGGCTTCACTTCACAAAGAAAGATGAATAAAGTCGAAATGCAGTTTCCAGAATAAAGTTAAAATGTCAAGAATAAAGTCAAAATGCAGTTTCTAGAATAAAGTGGAAATGTCGAGAATAAAGTCTCCAGAATTCCAGAATCAGTGTAGTTTCTTTTTCTGAATAGGCGCAATTTCTGACACAATCTCTTCAAAGTACTAATACTTATTATAATACTGTGTCTATGCGATAAAAGCACATAGACACAGACATTATGTTGATAGAGTAAAGCTGGTTTGAATAAATCTTTAAGACAACTTTATTGTGGAAACTGCATTTTGACTTTATTCTCGACATTTCGACTTTCTTCTCGTAAGTGAGGAATGAAAAATAAATTTTTCTCAGTGTGGCCCTAATACTCCGTCGTTCATATATCCTTTTAAAAAAGAAGATTTTTTTTTCTATTAGGAAAAATTTGTTGAATTTGCAGTTACATATTACAACAGTTAACACGTTATCCAGGCTTTGGGGCTCTTTTGACCTCGCTGTTGAGTTTGTAAGGTCGTGATTTCTAAGTAAAAAAAAAATGATGCTAATAAAACTGTTTTTTCTCCTTTTTCCCCCAAATTAGAATTGATAAAGAATCGAATCGTTGAACAGTATCGATAATGGAATCGGAAAAACCTTATCAATTCCCATCCCTACGCAGCGGTGCAGGAATCCACCAGCGCCCGCTCGGCGGACAGCAGGTATGAAAGGAAGCGCCTCCAGGTGACGTAATACGCCGCAGGCTTCCATTTGTGCTCCGGAGGACATTACGGGCGCATCTCCTGCTGCGTCAACAAGTATATACAACATTTACCAGGGAAGTGCAAATATTATATTACCAATGATTCACCCAGCTTTTAAAATATGGCTTACAGAGTCAGCTTACACGCAGCAGTTGCCTCTGAGCGTCCCGTCAGGCGGGAAAACCAAGCGGCTCGGCCGCGCCGGAAGGACCCGCGAAAACGCCGCGGAGACTTTCTCGTTGTTAAAAAACGCTTTTTAAGTGGCACATGTTTCTGCAGAAAAAAGCTCCCGCACTTCAGCATACGTAGCGTGCATATGGCTTGCGTTTGAAAACACCTTTTCCCCGAGGAAATAAAAATGATATCCCGGCGTTTGATGTCCGAGGCGGGTTTACAGCCAAAGGCTTCCGTACCTTTCAAATTTCCCCTTGTTTGTCAGCTACCTGCTGTTTCACGAGACAGAGGCTTGTCGGAAGCCATTGCCGCAGACTTTTCTGTTTGAAGCAATTCAATTAGTCACATGTGAGACAACATTGAGCTTTCTGCATGCCCCCCCCCCTCCTCCTCCCCCTTTCACTCACACATCATCTAATCTCCCTTTTTTTTTCAGGCAAAATTTTTTTTGGGGAAATCAAGTTCAAACAACAGTAACCCCGATCCAAAACAAAAAAACCCATACCATCTGGTTGTTCTGCACATGGTGACACAAGTTTGGAAACGGCCTTTTTTTCATACCACAACAAACAGTCTTTGTCCTTCATCGCTGCAGAACATGAAGAAGATGAGACGCGCTCATAGGATGTGAGTGATGAGACATTATAGCGGCTGTCTCGGAGGTGTCTGGCTATTTAAATAGTCTCCATATGAGCCGGAGGAAGCTGCATCCTTCCTCCACACCCCCCACCCTCCGAGCTCTCCTCCTAAGAATGCATTTCAAGAGATTAATTTAATGCTCTGCCAGGATCATAAAGATCAAACAAGTGGAGAGATATCATTAAACCATTGGAATGTTATCTCATTTATCTAAACAAACTGATGCGATGAACAAGCCTAATTAAAAAAGCTCACCATAAACAAAGCTGCGGACGCCGAGGCCTTTTTCCCTCTTTAACAATGGAACGCATTTGTTTTATTAATCTAATGCATCGTGTATCATATCATTACAGTTCAATATTTCTATCATTAATTTTATTCCCTTCACTTAAAGCTTTTATTGGAATTACTTTGGTTATTAGTTGGTTCTAATGTATTGGTTACCTCTGTATCTTGCTGCTACAATCTCTCTTATCTCGCTGCATAAACCTGTGCATGTTATTCAAATTGCCTCATTTATTATGATAGCTTCCTCATGTAAATTGTGCTGACTGCTCGCCCTTGCACAGTCCTCATTAGACTAATGAAAACCTTCAAACGAAAAAACTAAACAACCTGCCAAATAAAGGTCTGGGGTTATTATGAAAATTACAACTGTGGGAGCCGGGAGAAGCTCTCTTCATTAATTCATGCTCAGCAAATTGGTAACTAATTTAGTTGCACTCCTCTGCATTAATGGGTTATTTTATAAAAATGTTTTTCCGCAGCCCGAGACCTCTGGTGCACACGCCGGAGAGCTCAGAATCCTAATCAAGTCCAGTGACATATTAGGAATTGACAATCTCCGAGATAATACGGCCCCGTGTTTGCGGGTAGATGCGTGCGGGTCAACTGGTTAGAACTGCCGCGGATTACCGGGTCATTTGCTTTCTCCTCCAGTCCTGTGAAGAAATTAGAGTCATTTGTGTTGATTATCCGAGTGCGGAGGAGCCACTTCAGCTCAGATTTGGAGAAACATTCAGCTGATTTATGCATGTGCTTCTCAGTAAACCCCCCCCCCACTTTTTTCAATCTTTGTTTGCACCAATGTTTCTTCATCCAGTTTTCTTCGCCCTCCTCCCAACGCACAAACGCTCAAACACATAACCAACACGCTGGCAGATGCAGTTTGACAGTTTTTGACCCATAAACTCAGTTCGCGATCCTGCTAATTATTACTATTCTCTGCTTCGCACCCCGCGTGTGAAGATCTACCGCTGATCCTCACGTCAGCCGGTCGACGGGGGGGGGCGCACAGCTCAGTGATTTCCACAGTGGCTTTAATGTCATTATCAGTCCCGGTCCGTTCACACCGGCCAGAAGAGCACAAATCTGTCTCAAAAACCCAACAGAGAACACTCACACCCATTACTCGCTCACCGTAGTTTTGTCTGCGCGCTGCTGTTCTAGTTGCTGTAATTTCACAAGTCGGAGTAAACACTGATGAAATAACACGCACGCTGAACTGGTGCGATTCAAATTTACTCTCCGTGTTTGGAGTTGTGAGGAAGTCTGCAGCTGAGCACAGTACGCGATGAGCTGAGCGATTATTAAAGCACCGGTCCAGTACGCGGAGGAGACACGGCCAGCAGAATACCCGGGTTTTTACGCCTCCTTTCATGTGCGCGTCAATTTGGGCTGCAATAAAAAATATATATATATATAAAAAAAAAAACACATTGAACTGAAAAGCTGAGACACAGTTTTACTATCTAGATGAGGAAGTCTGTTAACGATGGCCCGGTCTGGAACTGAGACGAATCAGAGGCAGGAAGATAAAAGAGGGAATCTTCAAATTAAAGGACTGACATATCTCCAACCGTTTTATCAACATTCAACACTTAGGATCTCTTCTAAAAACTTCAAGGAATCTTACATTTTAACAATCATCTTTTTCATGTATTTTCCTGTGAAGAGATTTAACCATCTGTCATCTCCTGAGATCACAGACTGTGGGTGAAGGCAGACGTGGGAACCATGACACCACCTACTGGTTTCTGGGCGACTGCTTCCCCATACTTTTGATTGTTAATTAGGGGTGCACGATAATTATCGACGCGATAACAATCGGGACAATAACAGGAAATTATGATGTCACCCCGATAAGGCCGATATCATGATGAATAGCCCCGATAACATTTTTTTTTTTTTTGTCAACACGGCAGTGCCTAGCGTCGGCATAATCAGAAAAACGATTTCTCAGTAAAGAAAATCAAGAATACCCCCTCATGCCAGAAAACAACTCGTTAACTCGGTCATAATTTTGGTAGTTGCTAACTTGAATTGATATTCGCAGTATTCTCCATACAAAATAGACAAAATAGATAAGGCCAAAAGAACGACGAGCAAACGAGGGAACGGAGGAATTTACGTTACACCTTGATTGCAGCCTGCAGCACAGCTGATCACAACAAACAATTATTGGCGATTGTATGGAACTTCGTTAAAGTTTCAGAGGAAGATAGTTCGCTGGTTATTTGGGACAAATGCTCCAAGCGAAGGAAGAAAAATAGCACAAGCTTTAATACGTCAAACCCGATCATCCACCTGAAACATAACCATCACTTCCATGGAGTTTTGAAATCGCGCTAACGTGAGCTAACATGAGCTAACATGAGGCAGCCAGGAGCAGGTCTCCCCTCCCCTCCCCTCCCCTCTCGTCTCTGCTCATCGCCATCATCTCTCTCATCTAAAGCTTCCAAGAGATTAAAAAAAAAAAAAAAAACTACTAAACCTCATTTACTTTAATTAAATGCATTCATTTGAATGGAACCATAAGCCAAAATCCTTTAAACATAATTTTCTGTTACTATGGAGTGCACCTTATTTAAGTTGATGTGAGATATCAAATAGGTTTGTTTGATAGTTTTACGAAAATGTTTGAGAGGCTTCCAATAGTTTTTCATTGGAAAAAATAAATATCTGTTCATTTAAAGAGTCAAAACTGTTTTTGGTTTTGTTTACAGTATTGACGCAATGATCTTAGGTATATGTGTGTGTTATCGGTATCGGCCTTTAGGAGCTGAAAGTTATCGGTAATGGTTTTAAAAAACAGTTATCGTGCATCTCTAAATGTTAAGATTCGTTTCTGCAGCCAAGAGTGGGACAACGTGATGTTCGAGGGTCCGCCTCATTTATGACACAGCTCAGTTCTGTAGAGAACAAAAATGTCATGCAGTTGGTCTGGTTTTGGGGCCCTGCAGACTGCAGCGTTGGCTTTTTTTTTTTTTTTTTTTTGCAGGCCGAAAGTTGCTTTATTGGTTGCAATCAATATAAACGTCAGTCTGATCAATCAAATCCTGACATTTAGCCTGTTTTAAGACGTAGGTGAAATGTGGTGTTCAGTCTTTAGCATTAGCACATTAGCTCCTCCTGCTTTTCTGGATGGCTCGTGTCGAATAGATGGAGCTGAAGGTTCCTAACGTAGAAGTTGTGTTTTTTTTTTTTTTATGTCCTGGAAAAACACGTTGATGCGTGTTTCGTTGCGCAGATTCGGAGGCCCCCTGGTTGTTGTGCACGTGACTCACCTTTGTCGGCGTGCATCCTCTTTGCTTCGTGGCTCATGTCGTGGGCCAGGTCTCCCTCTTTGGGGCCGGGAAGGATGTTGGGCGACAGGCCCAGCAGGGCTTGGTTCATGGACAGGCCGTTGTGGTGTGCAGCTGCAGGGAGATGACAAAGAAACAAAAAGGATAAAATCTTCCTTTTGTCTGCCTTATAGCCCTTTTGGTGTTTCAAGCCTTTTTCCCGTGCGATCCACGTGACTAATTGTGCTGCTGTGTAATTTAAGAAAAAAAAAAAAAAAAAAACGACTTACGTATCCTGTCTGAGGAACTTTCTGTGTGGGCCGGGGAGCTGGACACGCTGCTGCTGCGGTGGGACGACGGGTGGCTGCCCGGCCTCCTGTTGTCTTCTAGGGAGGGGGCAGGGGAGGGGCTGTCCGGCACGCGCTTCCTGCAACCCCAGCAGCCACAAAACACACAAACCCAAAGTGAACACCTGCTGGCGGGCCGACGGCCTCCCGCCCGCGTCCCTGCAGTGTCAGAAATCTACCTTTATTACAGAGGTGACCATTCTGGAGGGCAGACTCTGGCCCTGCGCTGCGGCGGCCATGTTCGCGATGGTGCTGAGGTGGTTCATCTGGCTCATCGCCATGGTGACGGAGGCTGGGGGCAGGCTGACTGGGATCAGGGGGTGTGGCATCATCATGAAGGGGAGTTCCAGGCCTGAGACACATGAAGAGGTTGTTGGTTACTCAATGGTGCGTATTATGAGTTGAGATATTCACAGGGGGAAACTTGTGTCGCCCCGCCTGAAACCTCGGGGCCTGCTGGGTGTTAATCCTGTAAGTCCGACCAGAGATGCCCTTTAAAACGGGCGTCCAATAACAATAAAGCTTTACGCCGCCACCCACCAGAACTAGAACGGAATATTCTAGGTTAATCACTTCTTGGGTATCTTTCCATGTTAACATAATACACATAAATATTTACTGCACGTGTTAATAATGGATACTGCTGCAATAATAATAAAGAAACGGAGGATAACTGTATAAACAGTCGTTCAAAGACCAAAGTTTATGCAGCTATAAAGATACATCCATTATTCCACGATGAATAAAAAAGGGCACATTATGGAAATTGTCTCAATATTTACATACCAAAAATATCTCTGTAAAAACAAGGGCAATCTAGAAAGCCATTACCCAAATGACTAGTTAAACGTGCTAATGACAAACAAGTGGCGTCAGGCCGCGGCGCAGCGATGACTTCGGGCGGATTACAGCAGCGCGTGATCCAGACCGGAGAAGAAGAAGGACTCAGGACTCACAGTCGTGTTTTTGTCTTTTACACAAACACAAATTACTCCGTTATGACATCAGAGACGTCGCGCAGATGTCCTAAATAATTCAGCCGCTGTCTGCCGAGAGCTGACTAATTTAGGAAAGTGGAAGACATTAAAGGTCTGAGGACGTGAAGCGGGTCCGAGGCGTGGACGCCGCCGCGAGAAGCCGGTCAGACCGCCGCGGCCCTGCGCCGGGGTTCTGAATGCTTTAATGGAAACAAGGCAACTTTCAAAGGACGTGAGCACAAACAGAAGGTCAGAGCTAGGTGTCTGCACCCCCCCTCCCCCTCCGCTGCTCCCCGGGGGACTTTGAACTGGCAGGATCAAAAGTGACTGCCAACGGTTTGGTCTCGTTCCTCCGCCACTCAGATGCTTTTCCTCAAAATGCTTAAAAGGAAACCTCGCAGACACTGGAGGATCAGACTGAGCCTCTCTGTTGATTTTTACTCCTTTATTTCCCTCCCTCCCTCCCTCCCTCGCCCTCTCTCTTGGCAGCTTGGTTCAAGGTAAGAAAGAAGAAGAAAAGAAAAGCTGAGTGAAAGAAAGAAGGTGGGACGCAAAGTTACCCCCCACTACAGAGCGCTACCCACAAAACAACTCCACTCTTCTTCTCTGACAAAACATCAGTAGCCAAAGGGCAAGGAGATCTGCACGGCCAAGAATCCAAAGAGAAGGACACCGGTTGAAAATGAAAGGACGTGAGAAGCACTCCTCTCTGTTAGTCCACCCCCCCCCCTTCCACAAGAAGCATTGATTTCCATAAGAAAGATAGCACGCAGTTTCTCAGCGGCCAGTATTCCCAAACAATATAAAGCAGGAGGAGATTAAAGAACGGCGGAAGCCAAGCAGCACCTTGTATCAGCGCCGCCGCCGAAGCCCAGGCTGAATCAATTACCACTCAACGGGCTAAGCTCAATTAAAAAAACAGCACCGACGCGCTGATTGCGGGGGTACTTACTGCAGGACAACGTGGAGAGGGTCTAGGCTAGCTATCAGGCTTTCAGGGCCACTCAAGGGCCTGCCTTTGAGGCGGATACGTTACATCTATTCAATCACCGTACGGGCAGGAGTCGCCCCGTCGCCGCTACTACATGCACTTCACCTGACCGACAGCCTGGCCCGAGAACACTGGACTTCTGTTCGCTACGAGTGGGGTATTAGTCTCGCTTTTTAGCGCCGGTCCTGGCCCCTTTCATGTCACCCCGTCCCAAAGCGATACCCCCCCATAAAGAGCCATTCAGGCCGCTGTAGGGGAATGCGCCACGGGCCAACAAGGGTCCACCAAATCCCTTTATCTGGAGCTGAAAGGTGAGGAGGATATTCATCCACTCCAGGAACCCGGGTTATCCGGGTGTTCTCGCGTCATTCACGTGCACTTTCTTCACATTTTGTCCCGCCATTGAAAAAGGACTGCAAACAACTCTGAGTACACTGCACCAAACATTTCATTAATAAACTTCCATTTTTGTGCTTCTCTTTCCAGAATAATAGAATCAACAGAGATTAGCCGGACTCATTAATCACCCAGGATATCGAATAGATATTCCGGCGGGCAAACATGTCTGTCAGTCTTCGTTTATCTCTGATGCAGAAGTTCAGACCTGATGGAAGGTGAATTCCCACAAGCCCCTGCTGCTCCTGAAGGGCACGAGCAATGCATTTGGAGTAATTTACCTGAAGTAAGCCCCGGGGGGACCCGCGGAGGTGAGCTCCTATTTACCATCATTAAAACTACAAATCACTTAATACCAATATAAACAGCTCAGCTATTACGTTGTGCGGCGCTTGCGAGTTCACGCACGGACGGGCAAAGATCTGGAATCGCAGAGGATGAATTGAATGAATTAAAACAGCCCTCGGTAACAACGTGATTAAAAAGCTGTTACATCAGGACGGAGGCACGCGGCCGACTTTAAAAGAATCACACCAGAAAATGATTGAAGGCTGAATGCTTTAAAATGATTAAAACGGGTGATTGATGATTTTAAAAGAAAAAAAGATAATTTGTGGTGAACTGTGCCGCAGTTAATCTTCACTAGGAACAGAAAGCTGAGGCCACGTAAAGCTCCTGAACAAAAAAGAGAAGTAACCGGTAGCCCTTAACTCCGCCGCGGACAGATTTCCCCTGGTAAAAATTAAACCGGCTCCTACTTGGCACTTTATTATCTCTTCAACTGAATGATTTATTGTTTGTGGAGCGAAAGAATCAAAGAGAGGAGGAAGATTACATTTCCAGCCAAAGCTCAGGCCTGATCTCGTTTTTTTTTTTTTTTTTTTTTACTCCCTCTGTCCAGGAAAAAAAAAGAAAAGAAAAGCCCCTGACAAACAATAATGCCAGCTGTAATTGATCGGAGGTCGCCGGCCAGGCCTTGCAGTAAAAGCGCACTATTTAAGCGACAATCGGCCCGGCGCTCTTCAGACGGCGGCTAATGAAGCTGTCTGTCTGGGCTATTTACTTTCTCTTAAATGGAAGAGGAGAGATGTACTGTAGGAGACGGGGCTGGAGAGGATCTGCCTCTCGCTCCGGTGAAATAGGACCTGCACATGCCTCAGGAATGTATAATTGGTTGGCGCAGCCGAAGCCGGGGATCCGGTGCTAATTAAATGACTTGTTTAAAGCCTATCTGTCTTTGTTTGGGAGGCTCTGGGCGTCAGAACAATGCCGTTTTAAACGCTGTTGTCAAACAAACATTCCCGCTTATCCTTTGATTGGAACTGAGCGAGACAAAGGGCTGATTTGCTTGCCGCTAAGCCTCAAGATTTTTGTTTTTTTGTTTTTGTCCCTCTTCTGATCTGTCAAAACTGAACGTTGCAGCCAGGCGGCGAGTCGGACCGACTTGGACGGTCCACCTCAGTTTTCCCGCCATGTTTGCTACGCGTTCCTCCGGCAGAGGTGAGGCGGCGGCGCGCGGGCGCGGCCTTTGTTGTGGTCTTATCGAGGATGTGCACGCAGGCCCCAAAAGGAAATGAAACGGCTCGTGAAAAAGAGTCGGTGGTGTCGCGAGACGTGCCGGGGGTATCTCTGCAGCGCCGATCAGCTGTTCATCTTCAGCAGAGCTGTTCACTCCCCCCCCCCCCACTCCCCCACCCCAGTGTGTGTGTGTGTGTGTGTGTGTGTGTGTGTGTGTGTAAACCCAGATCAAACACAACACACAGCCTCCATAAACATGCCGCCTGCCATCGCGGTGCCACTTAAGACAACACAAGCGCGCTTACCCCACGTTCACGCAAGCGTTCACGAACAACTGCAAACCTGAAAACACACACGCACACACGTGTGCACACACACGCAGATGGCATGTTCAGTCAAGGCTGCTGAGTCCTGTTTCTCATTAAATTGGGGGGAGTGAGGAAGGTATGGAGCTTTGATGTAGCCACCCACAGCCCCTCAGTGACACTGAATGAAACTTTGAAGCTTTCTGTGTTTATGCACTTAACGTTCACAATAAAGGCAAACATCTTGTCTTTGTTAAATACCTGCTTTGCGCTAAATAGACATGAAAAAGAAGGCACTGTGCAGCAACGAAGAGGCGAACTGGAGAACACGCAGTCAGGCGACGACCGCGCAAAGGTATGAGCGCGACGCAGCAAAGCTCCACGTGAAAATACGTGCTAACAATGCGCTTTACGTTCCCGGAGCCACGAGGGCTGGAGCCGTTTGAAGATACCGCATTTTCTGGACTATAAAGCGCACCTGAATATAAGCCGCACCCATTAAAATATAAATGAAATATATATTTTGTCACATATAAGCCGCCAGTATCCAGGCTGAGAAATAAGATATTTACATTGAAAGATTTTGTACCACAGCTCTGCGATGTGTCCGGTCCGCATCTGCGGATTAAAACCTTACCTCTGCGGCAGGTCTGTTCAGAACCCTGAAATCTGCTGGGGAACCAACAAACTGACTGGACAAACTGATAAATCCAGGTGTGTCTGAGTAGCTACAATGGTCAGACACACCTGGATTAATCAGTTTGTCCAATAATAATAGATATTGATGCTCACAAAATGAATGTAGAGTAGCATAGCCAACATAGGCTACTGAACAAAAACAGAATATCTTTTAACTACTTGGTTTGTTTTTTGGTTTTTGCACTTCCTGCTAGAGCGCCCCCTGAGGGCTGAAGAAAAATTCATAGAAAAGCCGCATCTCTGCATAAGCCTCATGGTTTAAAGCGTGGGACAAAAGTAGCGGCTTATAGTCCGGAAAATACTGGTAATTCAGCAAACAATCCAGTGCTGGGCATGCCAGGATGAAAGATGGGACTTTTCCAGCCGTCACGTGAGCAAAGATTTTGAGGCAGAAAAAAAAAAAAAAAACAAACTCACGTAATGTAAAAGAAAAACCGTGATAAGAAAACATTCTTGGTTTGATGAGGTAACATAATTGCTTTCCAACCCAAAGCAGCAGAGCATAACATGTGGTAGAAATTATCAAGGAGACAGACAGAGGTGTTTGTCCTTTAAGTGCATAAAATCGAAGGCAGACTACTTTTATGGGATAATTTAAATCCTCTGCTCTAATGGCATGCATTCCTTATGAAAATTGAAAGATCAATCATCTCCGTGACAGACCTGTTGTGAGACAAGGTTCCTCCCATCTTTGAGGAAAATAAAAAAAAAAATGCCAAACACGTTTCTCCGCCGCCCCACCCACAGCAGGCCTGGTTTTAGCTGTCTATTTGTCTCCTTGCTGAAAATGTTAACGAACAGGGCAATAATCAGGCCATATGCTTGCATGTGGCAAATCTCATTACAGTAAATGACCTTTACCAACCGATGCCAACATCCCCGCGCTTGATAACGCCGATGGGAAACAATGCCGGGTCGAGTCAATCACGCACGTGAGCGGGGTCGGATGGCCGAGAGAGAACCGGCCCGTCAGGACGGCGTCGGCTTTTCTAATTTGGACCAGAACCGGGCTCGCCGTCGCGTCTGTCACACGCCGCTCTGGATAAACAGCGAGCCCCCCGACATCCGAGCACTTACGATAAAGCCGCGTCGCCCAAAGTGCTGCGAGCAGGAGGGGAGAGATATTACCAGCAGCTGTTACTACTGCGGGTGCAATATATTCAAGTCCAATCAATAAAGCTCCTGCAGACAGTGACACCCAAGCAGACAGAGGAATCATTTTCATCTGATACTTAGCAAAGGCTCCCCTTTTAAAAAGATTGCTTTCAGTCGAATGACAACCAGTTGTCATTTGACCAAGGCTCCCGAAATGAAATATATTGACGAGTGTTATCAATCACGGCCCACTCCGCCGTCACGCCGCGTTAGCGGAGGAGTCGGTTTGCATGCGGTCATCGGATCATCCGTTCTGATTGCAATATTAGCATCGCCGGCATCAGTCGAGGAAGCTGCACGTCGCAGGTTATATTCGTTTCAGCCATTGAGTCGGAGTGAGTGAGTCCCACACAGGTTTGGACCTGCTCACGAGCTCCATCTTCAAAGCAGAGGCCCTGCGATGGTGAAGACGTCTGGGTTAGGGTTGGGCGCCGAAAAACGATTCCAAGTAGGAATCGGTTCCTAACGTCCGGTTCTGGAATAGTTTAGATCAGCCGTTCCCAAACTTCAGAACACCAAGGCCCAATTTGAAATGTGAAAAATCTCCGCGGCCCACCGAAACCTTTAATCACAACTGTGATCAACATACAGGACAAGGAACCATGATCCGATATTAACGTGGGGGGGTCAACAAATAAGGTGACACTTGTCATATTCAGTTAACATGACAGTAGAATACCACTTAACTGGTTTGTTTTGTTACTTCTTAATGTTTTTTAATCATTTCATGAATATTTTATAGTAATTCAAAACAGATTTTAAAAACCTATTTGTTTAATTTTACTGACTTCTCACCACCCACCTGCAGTACCACGACTGCCCACCAGGGGGCCGCTGCCCACACTTTGGGAATCACTGGTTTAGAAGATCTTTGAATTTCGATTCCTTTTTTCGGATCATTAATGTCCGCGCTATTTATTTGGTTTGTTTGTTTTGTTTTGATTTACTGCACTAGTTTGTTGATGTTACTCCTCCCGGCGTACTCAACTCAGCGCCAGTGGCGACGTCACGTCCGTCGCGGACGACACTTCACTCGCCACAACATGGATCCCAAGAGACGCCGCTCTCGAGTTTGGCTGCATTTCAGTCCGGGAAGTGACGGCTACCTGGCGCAGTGAAACACCTGCGGGAAGTGTGTTACTGCCAAAGGAGGGTGTACGACTGAAATGGCAAAAACCTTCACCTGCATGGCATCACAAAAATAAACTAGTGTACCGTATTTAATACACTGCGTTGCTCCCGTCGCTTCTTCGACTTCAACAGAGAGTCCATCTGCCAGAAACTCCTTGACGGAAACGCAACCAGGTATGCGCACGCCGAGTGAGGCTAGCGTTAGCAGCCAGCCACCAGTGAAACAACGTGACACCCCATTCACGTTGACAGTGGAGCAAACACACGAGTGCCACAGAAAAGTAACAGCCTATGTGGTGAAAAGGCTCCTTCCCTTCTCAGACGCTGAATCGCCCACATTCAGGTAAATGCACAATAATGTTAAGCTAACTAGCTAGCCTGGCCTGTCACCTGTGTAAATGTATCACAGTTTTTTTTTCATTAAAAAATTCTACTGTTAGATAAGTGGCAATCTGTTAACCTACATTTTAAAGAATCGGAATCGAGAATCGTTTTGAACAGGAATCGGAATCGGAATCAGAATCAGAATCAGAATCAGAATCGTTAAAATCCAAACAACGCCCAACCCTAGTCTGGGTTCAGACGTGAAGAGGGTTCCCGTGTCACAGCGTAATTTCAGGCCGCTCTCTGGTTCTCCTCCTGATGGCCGCGCAGTCGGGAAATGGGACGTTTTTACAGTGTAATCGCAGTAAAAGAGATTGCCATTTTGTTGTTGTCATTACAGCGTCGTTACTGTTACCGTGTACGCTGTAATATCATCACTTTTTGCTAATCAGAGGGAAACGAGACCCCTCGATATCCGGCCGCCGCATCACCTTTGTGTGAAAAACCCCGCTCCTGTTCTGCGCAATTACGCGCATGTATATTTCATATTACTGCGACCTGCGAAAGCTCATCGTCACTGAAAGGTTGAATGTCATTTATTACACGTATCACATTTACACCAAGTGACATTGTCTTTTCAAATTGTGTTGATCTCTTCACTTTCAAAGGTCAGCCCCTTCCCCGGCTAAATTCAACCTGACAGAGAATAGTGAGGAGGGGACAGCCGAACACATGCATCACCCCCCCCCCCCCCCCCCCCCCCCCCCCCCCCCCCCCCGCATCAAAGCGCTCCAAATTAATCCATCCAATTAATGAAGAATGAGGCCTAATGTTGATGAGGGCTGACAACTCGACTGGTCAGTCGGTCCTTTTTTTTTTTTTTTTTAAAAACCTCTGCTTCTGTTGCCGTGAATTTCACTTCTGTTTCTCCTCCTCGGTCTCTGCAACACCGCAACTTTGCTGCCACTCAAACATGATAGGATTTGATGTGGATCATTACGGAAATAATGTTTAATCAATCCCCCCCCCCCCCCAACGTTACTGCAATCTATTTCTGCAGTTGTCCGCACTTGTGTACTTTGCAGCTCCACCAGCGAGCCTCACGGTCTCCCCATCATGCATATTCAAGTGTTACGCCGATGCTTAACAGCCGACGCAACCGGAATTAGAACGAGGACATTAGACTTCATTAAAGAGAGAAATGATTATCAGGTTTATCTTTTGAAATGTCTATTAAAGTCTGTGCGTCGCCCCTCACTTATCTGTCACCTGGTTCCCCATGAGCGTGGCGGGCTAATAGAGAGATGGCGAGGGCCAAAGCCCAGGAGAGAGAGAGAGAGAGAGAGAGAGAGAGAGACGGGGGCCCGTCGGGCTCCTCGCTTAGACTGGAAGGCTGCCTGTCTGCGCCGCCGCTCTCCGTCTCCGAGCGTCTCGCTCAGTTACCGCCACCGGCCCTCGCCTCCCCGATGGTGGACCCCCCATTTCTGACATTCGAATAAAGTGAATCAAAACCAGACTTTAATTGAATAAATCAGACAAGGCAATATCTGTCGCGGTGAAAGAGGTGTTACAGGTCCGAGAAATGAATTCTTTTCAGCCGATGGCAACAATCTCGCCTCTCCGCGGAGCTTCGGCTGACAAAAGCTCCCATAAGAGCCTCTGCAGAGGAAGATGGATGAAGTTGCCCCCAGACACTCATATCAGGTCAGTGTGTGCTTTATCCCCTAATGGTTAAGGTTAGGATTGAGTAGGGGGGGTGATACTTGATCTGAGCCCGTGGGCTGGCGTTCTGTCTGGAGGAGCGGGAAGCTGCAACTAGTGCTGGGCGGTATACCGGTTCATACCGAATACCGGTGTTTATTTTTCTTATGATATGAATTTTTCATATACCGTAATACCGGTGAGTATGTACTGTAACGTACACAACGTTGGGAACGCCGCGCGGCGGAACGTAAGTGCCGCAGAACATTGTTTGACTGGGGACTGTTTTGCAGTTGCACTGGAGGCACGACATGCTACTAGTTCGGGACAGCGAAAGTTCCGAAGTGGAAGCTCCAGAACATGAGAACATGAGACTGAGGAACTTCTTTCTAAACGAGGAGCCGGGTCTGTCGTGTGGAAGTTCTTTGGATTTAAAAAAGACGACGTCCAACAAACTACAATAATCTGCAAATGTTGCCGAGCTAAAGTTGTAGCCGCGGGAGGCAACACCAGGCTGGTGTTGCCTCCCGCGGCTACAACTTTAGAACGTTGTTTACATTGAGTAGTTAATGTTGATTTTTTACAAAATATGTTTTTTTTAAGTTGTTCGCAAAATTTGAAAAATAAAAGGCTTCTGTATTTTAACTGTAACATTCTGCATTCTTCCTTCACTTAATTAGAATAACGAGTGCCACCTCTTTGTAAATAGCATCATTTTGTGAGGCCATGCAAACCTGTATTAATACTAGTGTAGATATGAATGTTTTTCTACAATATTCACTCCTCGTGACAGTAAAATAGGTAATTCTGAGACAATTTACTGCAGCAATTCCTCTAAATGATTAGAAAATGTGGTTAACACCCAGTTGTGCCTTCAAAAAAAAATACAGTGAAACCGATATCATTTTGAAAAATACCGTGATATAAATTTTTTGTCATACCGCCCAGCACTAGCTGCAACCGTCCTCCACCGTGGCCCACATTCGAGCCGCGCTGGTGCTGGTGGCCCCGGCGCAGCCAGCAGGTTGAGGCGCAGTCGGCTTGTTGGATGTGTCCTTCCACCCAGAGTGCTTTATTATTAGAAAGGACATAAACAGACTAATTAAATCGCAGCAGTGGAGCCGGGCTGACAGCTGGCGCAGAGAGTGTGACCAAACGGATCCCTATCAAAGAGCAGGAGCGCCGCATCCACGTGGCTCCCGCTCTCGCGTGCGCGTGGCCGTGTCCGCTAACGCGTGCGGCGAGGCTTCCTTTAAAGCAGGGGTGTCAGACTAATTTTCACTGAGGGCCACATCAGCATCATGGTTGCCCTCGAAGGGCCAGATTGACGGCATGAATGTAACAAAATGCAATGTAAATCTAAATAAATGAAACTACACCTTATTATAAATGCTTAATAATAGTTTCTGTATTTATTATGTATTCAAGTTTCAAATATTTAAGTCATTATTATATTAAACTCAGAGTTTGTGGTTGTAAGAGTATCCATTACAGTGATCTCCTTGCCATTTCGCGCTTTAAGTTCCGCGGTTTTAGTTATTCGCAGATTTTTCAGAAATATATAATATAATAAAAAAATCAAGGAAAAAATTGTGGAAACATCACAGAATGTTGTGCGCGTTCTCTCACAGCGACGAAATGTTGTGAGCCAGCCTGGCCCCTTTAAGAAGGTGGCCTTATGGGTAATGGTGTGGCCTTATGGGTAATGTAGTGTGTGTGTCGTGGGACGGCAGAATGAAAACAGGGGTTAGATGAAAAGTGTAGTGAGCATCAACAGCAGCCCAGCGTGTATAGATTTACATTCTCTGTTAACCGACAGGAGCCCAACAATACAACCTGTGTGATGTTACAAGTTCCTGCAGTACCAGAATAAAGTGCTCGTTCCATGCAGAGAAAACCGGACTTTTTCTTTTGTTGTTGTTAGCGTGTTAGCCGCTAATTACGAGCCAAAAATAGCACAATACCAGCAGTTTCTTTACTACGGTTCAGAGACCAGAGGCTGTGAAGGTAACAGAAAGACCACAGTTGAGCCTTTGTCTTGTCTATCAGTTCTGAAAAATCATCTTGCTCATAGCTGGCATTATCGTTGTGGGTAACGACGAAATGCATGATGGGAGATGTAGTTTATTGTCAATATGCGCCTAAAAAACTGTGTAAGCTTATTTCAAGTCTGAAAATATCGGTTTAAAATTTAAGCCAATAATGCCCAAGCTCTCGAGGGCCACATAAAATGACGTGGCGGGCCACATTTGGCCCGCGGGCCTTGTGTTTGACACATGTGCTTTAAAGCGTGTGCAGGTTTGCTGCAGGCTCGCGTTCGGCTCTCGACTAATGACGGTCATTTTTCTGGGGCCGTTTCCTTCACGTAGCTTGTCGTCTTATTTTATAATTTACCGGTCTATCACAAAGCACACAGACACGCTCGCGCGGTCCAAAGTGTTCCAAATGCTCTCCAACAGAGCAGTGACACTCCAGTAATTAGTGCATGGTATCCAGGCTGACTTCACTCGGCTCTGCAACATGGCCAAGCAGGGACCCCATATAGAGAGAAGCCTAGTTATGCATTGATCTCAGAAAATTAAGGCTAACAGCCCCAGATTGCAGCATCTTGATGTACCTTCTGGATGAGCAATGTTCCACGCTCGCATTGTTTGCGGCGCAAACAGGATGATTTTTGACGCGCTGTGCTTTAAAAGTGAGCGCGCGCTGAATAATTAACGACGCGCGGCCGTAAAGCGCCGTTATCTGTGCGCGCAAAAGGCAAAAAAGCACTGATGACGGGAGAATATGGCTTTAACAAGTCAATAGCGGTGAGTGCACCGAGAGCAGCCCGATCAATGAGGCTGCAACGTTTGCAAACAAGGACTTGAATTATAACGCCGATAGCCGATCCGGTGTTGTGAAATTTCTTCCTACTCATAATATCTTCCTACCCGAGTTGACTGCGCATGCGTGTAGCAGCAACTTCAGAAGGCCGTAATATTCTGCTGCCTGACCGTTATCGCGGAAGATAAAAGGTTAGTTTCTTGTATTTTTAATAGTTTGTATGGACAGTATTTAATGCATATACAGTCATGAAAATATTTTTTCCACTACCATTTTTTCTTCACTTTCTTGTTCATTTTAATACCTGGTACCACTAAACGTCATCATGTGACTAAAACAGACAGAAAAGAAAACACTGAATGCATAAAAGCAGTGTTTTTGGCAGTACAACGCCATCGCTATTGATGTAAAAACTTAAGTGATTTAGGTTATAATCAAGAAAACCATGGAAAATGGTAAGATATCAGCTCTTAAATAAAACTCTTATGAGCAATCTTTGTGGTTATCGTTATGTTTGTCCAAACAAATGTACCTATTAGTTGTACCAGGCATTAAAATGAACAAGAAACTGAAGAAAACAAGGGTGGTCTAATCAATTTTTTCCATGACTGTATGTTTGAGGGACAAATCAAATACTCTGAATGCCTAACATTTAACACTTTGTATGCACACTATTTATATTGCATAGGTTATTGGAGGACTTCTTTCTTCAACTTAAATTATATTTACTGTACTTCACAGAATGACAAAAGGAGATAAAACGATAAAATATAAACTTTTTACAAAACTCCAGTGTACATTTATCTAATCAATCCTCTTCTACCACCCTTTCTTCATATTCATCTTCATAATACAGGATTCATAATCCGTACGTCCGTCCGTCGTCTTCTGCTTATCCGGATAATTACGGTTATTAAATGTGTAAAATAATATGCTACCACCCAAAACACAGTGGAGAGCAGATAAATGTGGTAGGATGTTGTTACATTGTAGGAAAAAATTACAGATGAGGCTTTAATTTTCTGCTACGGTAGGAACAAATTTCACAACACCGGTCCGATGTTCCTCCGCTCGCTTCACGTGATGTCATTGTTTATCTGCTGCTTCCTGCCGCCGAGGGATGATGGGAAGTTTCAGAGTTTTTTTTTTTTTTTTTTTTTTTTGGTGTGACTTTTGCCCCCTCCCCTCGGTCTCCAGCAGCCCACCCCCTTCCTTGCATTTGAAATTTGCAAGCTGTAGCACCAGCTTAACCAAAAAGGATTAAGTCCCATACCCAACTGAGAACACAGATAATGCTCAGTAATTGGTAAAAAATGAAGATGAATGGGACAGCTAGATAAGGACCAATTAGCTGCTGGGAGTGTACAGCTGTGGTCTCCTCACAGAGCGCTCTCAGGGGCCGAGGCTCCTTCTTTCGCTCTCACGTGAGCACGCACACACACGTACACGCGCACAGGGAGGCGTGCACGTCCGAGCAAACGCGAGGACGGTGTTTGCGGAAATTAGCCTGATGACCCCGGGAAGTGAGAATGATGCGCTCTCATCATCTCACCCAGAACCCGTCTCTCTCAACTCGTTGTCAGGCAACACTCCAGGTACCTGTCACCGCCCCCCCAACCAACTTCAGCACGCCGCCCCCCCACCCACCCCCCACCACCCCGTCGGGCGCAGCCATCTTGGACCGGAGCCACAGATGTGAGCTTTTTGGAGAACGTGACTGCCTCCACACCTTTAGAGACGTTTCGGGCCTGGATGAGAGTCCAACGCACAGGAATACGTGGAAGCGGCGGCGGCGGCGGCGCCTCCTCCTCTTCCTGCGGCCGTTCGGTCGGCGTGTTGTGGCATCATCTGGCTGATGACAGCGGAATTCCCATATCTAATTACAAACAGGATTTCAGCTCCATTAGAGCTGTGTGTGGTGAGGAGCGGGATGATTGGCAGGGCAGCACCCAGTGGCCAAAGAGAGACGGAGGGTGAAAAAAAAAAAAAAAAAAAAAAGACACAAGCGAGACAGCAGAAAACAAAAAAAGAGAGAGAAAATGGCAAACGTGGACTTTCCTTTCTGCTTCTTGTTCGGCAGGTTGGAAAAACACATTACTTTCTGCAACTGGAAAAAGCAATTCCTCCTCTTGAAATTGGCAGGTGTTTGTTAGCGGGGCAGCTGACAAAATTTTTTTTTCCTCCCAGTAATGAAGGTTGCGGCTGGGGTCAATGCACTGGGAGGGAACGGCGGGCTGTTTATCCCCCTCAAGGCCGAGCGCCACACGTGTTTTGCTTGGTCTGTGATCTGTAATTGTGGCATTTCCTGAGAGGCGCAGGAACAATCCACATTGTGCTCTGAGAGGGCTCCCTGAGCTCGGCTAAAGAGCGTGAGGGGAAAATCAAAGAAAAGCCCCCGTCGCACACCTCTAATTCTGCCCGTCCTTACGTCCGTATGCCGCTCCGTCCACACGGTTCTACATTTTTCTTTTCATTTCTGTCACGGGAAGTTTGGCTGTTTTGGAAACTAGCTTTCTTTCTTTCTTTTTTTTTTGCTTTTTTCCCCCCCCCCCCTCCTATAATTAATAACGTTGATGCAAACAGGAAGGCCTGGTTGTGATGAATACTTAATGCAGGGGGAGAAACATTAGCCTGTTCAATTTACATGGACACAAAGACGGCGGCGAGCGATCCAACTCTGCAGACAGTACAGAGTGTCCTTCAGTCGCCGGCTCTGTTCAAGCGCTTCACAATACAAGATCTGCTTCAGACAAGCGCTGAGATGAGGCACCTGTATCTCCAGGCCGAGGACAGTTTTGCCTTTCAATGGGCGCATGCAGCGGCTCTTTCTGATTAAATGGATCTACGTCCTCGGCGTTATCATCAGAAGCACGCTCATTATCATATCAATTCTTATCTCGCTCGGTTGCGTCATTTGTTTAAGTAAGCACATCCGTTTTGTGTGAGGGCTCGGAGCCGGGTGATTACCGTATTTTCTGGACTATAAGCCGCTACTTTTGTCCCACGCTTTAAACCATGAGGTTTATACAGAGATGCTGCTTTGCTATGAATTTTTCTTCAGCCCTCAGGGGGCGCTCTAGTAGGAAGTGCAAAAACCAAAAAACAAACCAAGTAGTTAAAGGTTATTCTGTTTTTGTTCAGTAGCCTATGTTGGCTATGCTACTCTACATTCATTTTGTGAGCATCAATACCTGTTATTATTGGACAAACTGATTAATCCAGGTGTGTCTGACCATTGTAGCTACTCAGACACACCTGGATTTATCAGTTTGTCCAGTCAGTTTGTTGGTTCTACAGTGGATTTCAGGGTTCTGAGTGGACCCGCCACAGAGGTAATGGTTTTAATCACAGATGTGGACCGGACGCAGCGTGGAGCCAGCAGGTCCGTGATCCGGCTCCAAAGTGGATCCGGCACTGAGTGCAAGTGGACCCCGATATGGGTCCGTTTCGCGGGTCTATTCCAGATGTTTTTGCTGTGTGGGGGGGTTTCAGTACACAGGAGGAGGGAAAATCAGTTCAGGTATGTGAATAAACACTTATGGTACAAAATCGTTCCGATGTAAATATCTTATTTCTCAGTCCTGGATAGCGGCGGCTTATAGTCCGGTGCGGCTTATATGTGACAAAATATATATTTCGTTTATATTTTAATGGGTGTGGCTTAGGATGCACATTTTGGATTTTTTTCCATGACCGTTAACCGACGCCCTTTAACAATTAATAACCGTTAACCGATAAGTCTGGGAGGGTTGGCTGCCGCGATGTTGCGCGCGTTGTCGTTGACGCATGCGCACACTTCCCCGTGTATACTCTCGCGGCAATGTGTTGCCGTCACTTTGATTTATACTAGCGCGGTCTCCGTTATGTTATTCCATGCCACAACGCAAGAGCGACAATCACGAACTAGCTAAACTTACTAAACGTATCTCTTGCGTTTTTCCACTTCCTCACCGTCTTGGTCGTATCCAGACCCACATTCATCGCTATCTCCCTCCATGAATTACTAGAATATGTGCTGTCTTTGTAGTGTGGAGAACCAGAATCGTTCAGATGTGGGTACTTCCTCATTTCTTCGATGACGCGCTCTTTTCTAAGCAGATGTAGAATTGACCAATCAGAGGCCTGTTGCACCTGTCGACACGCCCCCATAAGTTGATTGAATTACATAGCTTAAAAACAAAATTGACCGTTAGTATTAATCGGTTAGAGTTACTGTTATCGGTTAACGGTTAAACGGTTAACCATGTGCATCCCTAGTGCGGCTTATATTCAGGTGCGGCTTATAGTCCAGAAAATACGGTACAAAATGCGAGTCCATCTCATCGGAGCAGCTGCGGTCTGAGCCGGTTAAAAAACAGCATGAAGTCATTCCCAAGTCAGCACTCAAAACAACGGTCCAGTCCAGTCCCAACAAACGCCAAGGCCAAAAGAAAGTTCCCCCCCCGCCCGCTCCGCAGCCGTATCAGCTGGCTGATTTACACTCGGACGGCTATTGGATAATGAGCTCGAGAGCTTGATCATATTAGGCATTCACACTCCAAAACCGCTCAGACTCATAAATCAGACCGGAGCGAGGCACTTTTAGAGTCTCGACTAACTCTGTAATCTACGCTTCCCAGCGAAGCAGTCCTCATTTTTGTGAAATTACCGCTAAAAGCAAACATTTGAGCAGGAGTCCGGAGGCAGGAGGAGGAGGAGAGGCCGCCGCTCGCCGCCTTTTCATGGCTGCACGGTGCAGAGCGGGCCCATATATCTCCGGCGTATTATCGGGATGACTCCTGCTGGCCACCCTGTCACAGGAGAGTGCTTGATATAAACAAGAGATTGCTGCGACACCCAGTAATCAATATTAGGATGGTTTCAGTACCAAACATCATTTGTCTCTCGACCATTCCTTTGACCAAACGAAGCATTAATTCAAATCATAAATCTGAGCTGATTTAAATCCGAGGAGAGTGTGCAGGGGGGGGGGAGAGGGGCCCCCGTCTGACTGCCTGCCCCTAATGATTTATTTTCTACATTTCTGAGAGCGAGAGATTTGTCCATACTCACTGACAGGTCACCTTCAAACGCCAGTGGCAGACTGTTCATCACCATGCAGACGAGCATCTCATCGCTGCGAGTAAATATTAAAGGAAAAGAATCCAATTGATTGTGGATGGGGCCGAGAGGCGTCGCTGCCATATATTTCACTCAGAGAGCTAATGCCGCGGCCCGCGCACCCGCGCAGAGGAGTGCTTCCCCCTCCGCCAGAATTATGATTCTTCCGGGAGCCCGTGTGGCTGGCTGTGGACTCAAGGTTACAATTTAAATTGTAAAAAGATAAAACAGTTTCTTATTAGCTCCATTGCCACAGCCTTGCCGTCGGTGCTCACATTTATCTTTATTTCCGTGACCTCGCAGGCTCGTATTCCCTTTTTTACACACTCCATTCTCCCGGAGTGATGACCTCACACTTTATGCATTTTGCATTGTTAAATCCGCTTTGAAACACTTCCTGTTTTCCTCTCGCACGCACACACTCCACGCCGAAGAGCGCTGCCGCCGCCGCAGCAGCAGAGTATCCAGGAGTGGAGCCGTTTTTATGATTTTTTTTTTTTTTTTCTTTTACCGTAAGTGAATCAAAACCGCAGAGCCGCAGGGATTACATTTAGTTTATAATTTAGAACGAGCTCATGAATCTGCACTAACGTACATTATCATTCTCTCTAATTCACTAAGTGGCTGTGTGTGATATTATTGAAATCCTTCTGCATTTTAGGGCTAATAATTAATTGAAATGGCACATAGTGAAAAAACAGTGCTCTCACAGCAATTCAATTAGAGCCTGTTAAAATGCTGATAGCTTTGGGAAACTGTGTTCACGGTTTCACTCAAGCTATTAAGCAGTTTTGTTCTTTCAACATGAAATACTTTAGTAAAAGCATGGTTTGCATGATTAAAGTTGGTGTTTCCAGTGAACAAAGACCAAGCGCGAACAATAGTTCAGCATTTTTTATGAAGAAAAGCAGCAGTGTTAGGGGAGGAACGGGCCACCCGGGTCTCTGGTATCAGTTTAGCTGCTCGAGCACGTGCACGTGCACGTGCTCGAGCAGCTGCTTTAATGGATCGGTCAGTTTACAGCACGTCTGTTTTGGTCCAAACATGCGTCACTGATACCTCGGTCCAGGATCTGCAGGCGACACTCTGGTCCAAAACTTCACATCATGACATCCCGACACTGGAAATGTCAAAAACAGTGACGTGGAAGCGCTGCGACTAGGATTGGGCATCTTTTGGATTTTAACGATTCTGATTCCGATTCCGATTCCGATTCCGATTCCGATTTCTGTTTTGATTCCTGTTCAAAACGATTCTCGATTCCGATTCTTTGATGTGTAGGTCAACAGATTGCGACTTAACTAACAGTAGAATTTTTTATTTAAAAAAAAAACTGTGACATATTTACACAGGCGACAGGCCATTTTTGTTCTTACACATGCTTGCATGCACATATGCACACACAGAATTCACTTACAGCCTAAATGTTAAACAACTTACAGTTGGCAGTTGGCTTCCAAAATACATTTTGCCCAACAAAAAACGAAATCAACAGTTTTTGTTTAGGAAGATGACCATATCTGCTCTTTCAGAAACAGACAGATAAACGCAGACAAAAACATAACCTCCTTGGCGGAGGTAAAAATTGTTCGTTTACCTGGGTTGCTGGGTTACGCTCATACAGACAAGGAGCCCTCCTAGCCAATGGGATGCCAGGAAGATGCTAAGCGATAGCCAATGGCAGAGCAGCTACAAGTATGTTTACGTTCTGTAAACTCTGGGAGCTGCGAGTAGCAGCGCTACTGTATTTTTGCCTTTCGTATCCTGAAATTTCTTTCGTAACTAGAGGCAATATTTTCCCGTTGATGCGTTTCGTAACCTGAAAACTTCGTATGTAGAAACGTTCGTAAGTAGAGGTACCACTGTATATGAGAAAGCAAGAGTTTCTGGATGAAGACGGACTCTGTTGAAGTCGAAGAAGCGACGGGAGCAACGCAGTGAATTATATACGGTACACTCGTTTATTTTTGTGATGCCATGCAGGTGAAGGTGTTTTGCCATATTAGTCGTGCTCCCTCCTTTGGCAGTAACACGCTTCCCACAGGTGTTGCACTGCGCCAGGTAGCCGTCATTTCCCGGACTGAAATGCAGCCAAACTCGAGAGCGGCGTCTCTTGGGATCCATGTTGTGGTGAGTGAAGTCCCGTCAGCGACGGACGTGACGTCGCCGCTAGCGCAGAGCTGAGAACGCCGGGCGGAGTAACATCCACAAACTACTGTAGTAAATCAAAACAAAACAAAACAAAAAAATTAGCGTGGACATTTAGGAACCGAAAAAAGGAATCGAAATTCAAAAATCTTCTAAACCGATTCGAGAACCGGACGTTAGGAACCGATTCCTACTTCGGTGCCCAACCCTAGCTGCAACGCAATCAGAAATGTTCCTGAAACACAGGAGGGGGGAGATCTGGACCCGTCCAGGTCAGTCCTGTCAGAGAACGTCTCCACATGTTTGATTCACGTTAGATCAGAAAATAAATGCACGGTTGGGCTTGAAGTTAAACATTTGTGCTTGATAGCTTCCCTGGACAAAACAAAAGGCCAAGTAAAACATTACCATCTCACAATTTCCGCAGCTTTTTTTTTTTGTAAAGCTATTAAGTTTTAGAAGTTTGGACCAAACGGACCAATGAGCTGCTGTCCTGTCTGATCCACCACAGGACAGACGAGAAAGAGAGGCGGAGCCGTGGTCTCCAGGTGGAATCAGACTGTTTTCTTATCATTTCCCGCCTCATTGAACGTGACCTGCATCTGCATGGACACCGTCAGCTGCTGGACTGGACAGTGACCCATCTCTGGGTCATCAGACACACATTAACAGGACTCAGTCTGGTCAAAGTGTCCTTAACAAAACACTTAAAAAAAAAAAAGTTTTTTTTTTTATTCAACCATGACCGCCATCAGTCTTTCAGCGTTGCAGTGGCATAAAAAATGTGATTTAATACAGAGGGAGTTTGAGATCTCGTGATCTATGATGAAAATTTACACACACACACATATATATATATATATATATATATATATATATATATATATATATATATATATATATATATATATATATATATATATATATATATATATATATATATATATATATATATATATATATATATATATATCTATATATATATATTATATATATTATGGTACTCTTAAATATATATTTATATTAGGGATGCAAAGGTACTCTGTAAAATACGGACGGTTTGGCGTCCGTATTTACGGGGGTGCCTTTTAGGCAACAGGCCCGCCTCCGGACGTCAATGTCGAATCGCCTCCGCTCACTCAGTGACCAACCTATCACACTTCGGCGGGCTGGCTTCAGCTCATAGATGCGGGAAATGAAAAAAAAACAAGCAGGCATGGCCAGCGTTAGCGAAGTCAATAGAAAGCTGTTCCAAGAATCACCAGGTTTATTTAAATTGCTGGGTGTGGGATTGATTTTGGTTTTGCTATTGACTACGCCAACGATGGAGTGGAAACAAAAATCAAAAACGTAACATTCTGTAAATGCTGCTTGCGACGTGTCCCGTACTCAAACGGAAACACGAGCAATATGGGCTAGCATCTCCAGCGTTACCATCATGATATTACGCTTTCTCAACACAGGACAGTCGAACACTCCAGACAGGTAACGGCAGCAAAACAACAACTGTCGATTGGATCGACTGGACCTTTGCGAATGTAACCAGACCATTTTTGTGGGAATATTTTTGATCGGACGACTTCTATAAGGCTTCATTGGAAAGTTGCGTCAATTTTGTAACTGTTTCTTTGTTTGTTTGTGGTGTGACACAGGCGTTGATTGTACCTGTGTATTTGGGAAGCATCAAGTAAGTAACCAAGTTGTCCATATTGTTGATTTGAATTAGCGGTAGGTGTACAATCGTGGGCACAAGGCATAATAAATATGTTTCAAATGAAATTCAGGTAACAATAAGTCAGTACAATAAGGAGTAAACATCTCTCCTGTGAATTTAAAGCTAGTAATCATCCATTCCAAACAAGAAAGGGAGAAGTAATATCAGAAAATATGTGCTTCGGGCTTACTTTGACCGTTGATTCGGCTGTGATGGCAGCTGGATTGTCAACAGGCTCAGTGCGCATGCCCTGGTCTCAATCAACCAATTGCAATCGAGAATTCACGTCACGTTCGTGGAGGGCACCCCACCCCCACCTCCCCGAAAATATTAAACCGGATTCACACGTATTTCAAAAATGAACCCCAGGATGAAAAAAACTCAGAAATCTGCGGATCCATGGAAAATTGACATCCCTGGTTATGATTATACCCTGAAATGGTTTGCATTGATTGAATCACAAGAATCTTAGCTTTCCAAAGATATGTCGCATGACTACCTCACGTAATATATGAGCTGTGTAGATTACGGTTTATTTTTGTAAATTACAGAAATTACGGCCATCGGAATGGTTAACGGGTTAATGCACAAAACACATGTCGAAACTGTACCGAGTTCGTACCGAAACCGTGACACAAAAACCGCGGTATGGACCGTACCGTGAGCCACCTGTACCGTTGCACCCCTAATATATATATATATTATATATCATATATATATAAATATATTTGTTTATATAATGTTTAATATATTTCTGCAGGTAAAAGAGTCTTAATGTGCGTTTAAGGAGTTCGCCCGCTTGCATCAGCCTCCCGTTAATGTGCATGTGTTTGTTCAGGCGCACGTGCGCGCGCACGTGTCTGTGAAGGGCACTCTCACCGACACCGGAGCCGAGGTCTCCGTTCTCTCCATCAGCTCCGTGGTGGTTGGCGTTGCCGTGGTAGCTGCTCATCGCCTCCAGCTTGATCTTCTTGACCTTCATGGCCTCTGCGATGGCGGCGTTGGCAGCTGCTGCCGCGGCTGCTGTCAGGCCTGGAGAGAGGAGGCAGAGGAGACAGAGCGCTCACGGACTGCTACATGTCTGCCGAGGCTGAGCGCCGGCACCTGCGTAACCTTTCAGAAAACCCGCCTTGATGAATAAAGAAAACAATGCAAAAGGACTTTTGAAATAATAAAAACAATGAATAAATTTATACACTGAAGGGAATGAGCTCCCGTGAGATCATAACTTGTTTTTTTTTTTTTATCTTCTGACAGGGGATATCTTCACAGCAGGCCATCATGCTGATGAGATGGGTCCCCGTGTGTGTGGCAGCATATAATTTTTATGAATGTTTCACAGACTCCAGCAATCTTCGCCACCATATTGATGTATTTTTCCCTTGATGAGAGCAGATGCAGTCGAGATAATAGTGCATGATGCAAGCATTTCGGGCGTACAACTTATGAAGTACGTGCGCATGCGGAAGAAGACCTGAGATGGAAAGTGACACCCGGGAAAAGAAGAAGAAGAAGAGAAAAGGGTTTAACATTTGTGCAGACGCAGAAGTTTGAGTTTATCAGCGCTGCTGGGTGATGATTCCCGACACGTTCGTCTCATCTCGTCAGTCATCTAATCTGTAGTGACTCTGGGTTGGCAATATACCAAATTTTTATTTAATATCAGAAATTTTCAACTCTGATATAAAATGTTTATGCTGACATAAATCCGGTGGAAAGCGTGCGTTTCCCTCCTCCTCCTCCTCACTAGAGCTGGGCGATACTGGAAATTTTGGTATCGATCCGATACCAAGTAAATACAGGGCCAGTATCGCCGATGTCGATACCGATACTGATACCGATACTGATACTAATACTTTTTGATATTAAGCTTGATGTATCATGAAAAGTTTGTGACTTTTGTCTTTGTATTATTTTGTTAAAACCTAGGACTGAATTTTGTCAAACTTTATGTCTTCAACATTTTTGTGTAAATATTCATTGGAGTTGAATTTCTGTTCATAATGTTTTTTCTAATCCACCTTTTATGTCTTTCAATATTGGTGTGTGCACTTTCCCATTGCTTTACTCTATAAATGTCCCCGTCACGGGATAAATAAAGGACTATCTAATGTTATTTTATCTTAGAAAACACTTTTCTATGGGATACTTGACATGTACTGGGTTATTTCAAGGTCTTAATTATATATTTTTTTAACTTGGCTCCAGTAACATGTGACTTAAGTAACATGTACTTTGAAAGTTAATATGAGTTGACGATGAAGATGCCCACTCTTGATCTACCTGGATTCTCTCTGTTGGAAAGAAAAAAAAAAAAAAACTTGAGTATCGATCTTTTTACACAAGTATTGTTCGATATCAATACCAGCAATGGTATCGATATTATCGATATTTGGATCGATCCGCCCACCTCTACTCCTCACTCATGGCACCACTCTGCTGCTCTTCAGCAACAACGTGAGCTGCATACTCGCGAGACTCTCCCCGCCATTGCTGGTAACTTAGCAACTGCGCCTCTTTCAAAAAAGCAACGAGATCTAAATGCGGCACCACGCTGGATGAATCACGGTTAAAGTCCGCGAGAAAAAGTGATGCCCAGACAACCAGGAAGCCCCGCAAACCCAAACACCCGGACCTGTCCGCCCAGCGAAGCAGATGCAGCCTAGCCGCGAGCTCAGCGTGTCAGCTAACACTTTCATTGTGATTTTATCCAGTTAATCCAGCGGACAGAAACACAGATGTTTTCAAAGAGCGTTTTATCAGATACAGTGGTACCTCTATTTATGTAATTAATTTGTTCTGGAAGTAGTTTCGTATCCTCAAAACTTCGTAAGTAGGGACGCATTTTCCATGTAAGTCAGGGGTGTCAGACTCATTTTCACTGAGGGCCACATCAGCATCATGGTGGCCCTCGAAGGGCCAGACATGAATGCAACAAAATGCAATATAAATCAAAATAAATTAAACTACACCTTATTATATTGTTAAAAAACAGTTTCCTGTATTAATTATGTATTTAAGTTTCAAATATTTAAGTCATTATTATATTAAACTCAGGGTTTGTGGTAAACATTGCTGAGAGTATCCATTACCTTGGTTTCAGTAGCGGAAGCGGTTCTTTGTTTTTCTTGTAGGCTAAATTTAGCATACTTAGCTTCGTGTTTACTGTCAAAATGCAGTCAGTCGTGAAATGCGTGAGAAATGTCTCTTTCACGACTGACACCTGCCTCATAAGACAAAAGACATATGTTATTTCACCTTGAGATACTTGAGAATGTCAATTTTTCTCTTCTTGGACATGTTGGGGTTAGTTTGTAAAGGTTTTTCTTAATTCCATCAGTTCTGAAAAATTGTCTTGCTCATAGCTACCGTTATCGTTGCTGGTAACGATGAAATGCATGATGGGAGATGTAGTTTATTATCAATATGCGCTTTAAAGCGGTGAAAGTCTTAAAGCTTTTAAGTCTTAAAATATTGGTTTAAAATTCAAGCCAATAATGTCCAAGCTCTCGAGGGCCACATACAATAACATGAGGGGCCACATTTGGCCCGCGGGCCTTGTGTTTGACACATGTGATGTAAATGTTCTAATCCGTTCCAAGCCCCCCAAAATTTGGACATCACTTTTTTAAAATCATAAAAATGCATCAAAACATGTAACAAATACATGTTACCATTAGATTACTGCACAATAAACATAAAATGAGAGTTGTACAGAATAAAAAACAAAGAATACAGTAAAGAATAAAAATGATGTTCATTTACCTTTTAACTGCTATCGTCGTCACCTTTTCTCTCTCAGCAGTGGTTTTTGCCTGACGTTTTGTAAAGAACCGATCCAAGGACGTTTGCTTTTGTCAGCTTTTAACAGTCCTTCGAAAATGTGCAAGGCGAACATCAACATAGTGAGCGATAGCCCGACTAGTGAACACTTTTTCTGGCTGATTCTTTTCAAATGAATTCCGAAATTTCATGGAATTTTCCTAAAATGTCAAAGGGATGCCAGGAAGATGCTAGCTGATAGCCAGTAGCAGAGCAGCTACAAGTATGTTTACGGTCGGTAAACTGCGAGTAGCAGCGCGTACTGTATTTTTGCCTTTCGTATCCTGAAATTTCTTTAATAACAAGAGGCAATATTTTCCCGTTGAGACGTGTCGTAACCTGAAAATTCCGTATGTAGAGACGTTCGTAAGCAGAGGTACCACTGTGTATTTATAAAAAAACGTGGCTGCTGGTTAGCGTCTGCTTTGGTTTTAATAGGTATTATTTCAGTTTCTGTTACTGGCTAATCGTGCTAACTGACAACAGAAACAAAACAAAACATAAATATGAATATTTTTAGGAATTTATTAAGGAATTTGTTACGAGCAGATACAATAAAAGAGAAGCAAGCAGATGTTAGCAGCTGGCTCTGGTCAACAGTATTCAAATCCTGCTATATCAACTAATATTATAATATTCAGTTCTAACTAAAGATGGACTGCCATTAAGTCTACAACCAAAATATAATTTTCTGGCCACATTGCTGTTCTTTAGCAGTACCTCATAAAATCCCTCGTACAATCACGAGGAATCTGCATACAGGGTGAATGAGAGTAAAACATCTTTTAATCATTATTATCAGATTCATAAACTTGAATTTGAGTGAGTTCAATGCTGCTGATCTATTTGCACGTATTTCTACGCTTCAAGGTTGAGCCCATTTTATTTATTGTTTGGACCGTTTCTAAAGTAGGAATTTGAATTCCTGGGCACAAGCGCGTCGTTTTTTACTGTGCGTGTGACAGTAAAACCTTCATCCAGCTGGTGGGTCTCGTGTAAAAGTGCAGCGGTAAGAGGTTCCTGTCATAATAGTTCACAAATAAAAACATAAAATGGCAATATAATTGTTCTGACAGTATGGGTGGAAGGAAAAAAACAATAATAACAGTATAATAGAATAACAGAATAACATGAAAATGTTTATTTCTTACATAATCCTACTCAAGTATTCACTGTTTTACAGCAGCGTTATAATCACAGAACAGCAAATATAAAGCATCTTTCTTTCTTTTTTTTTTAATTCATATCCACTTGTAAATTCTTGACAAAATGCCAAAAAGCTTTAAGTAATTCACATGCATGCTCATCAAGCCGGTGGCTGCTGTTTTTCTTGAGCAGATTAAATGACTACTTTAAATAATCATTCACATTTCCACTGCAATCTCCCAGTAAGCACTGGAACAGCAGAAAAAAAAAAAAAAAAAACCCACACACGGCCGTCCACATCAATCAAAACGAACTTGATATGATTGATAAAGTACATGCGAGATTATGGACACACTGTACATATGCCGGGCTCACTGCAGAGATCATAAAGCACCGGCTTGTCATTGTGGTGGTTCCAGGGTTCTGGTGTATCGAACGTGACTGAAATCTTTATTCATGAGGCTGCTCTCAAACAGCGGGGACAGATAGCGCTAAAGCTCCTCCAGGCCCGCCGTCGTCTCAGGAGAGTCCCATGACTCTTCTCGCCAACACCCGGCAACGAAATCAAAGATGCACGGCAAGAAAGTGGATATGTACCTATTACTGTTATAACTCACATCCACAATCCGGTATATCACACGCCCCCTTTTTACAGATATGCAGGTTTGCCTTAACGTCTGACGCAGGACAAAGCGACGTCTGTGTTTATCACCGCCGGGGTGTCGCGTCTCGGCGACTCAAAGCGGCTATTAGGACGGATTTGAGGAGAGACGCGAGCGCAAGGGGGAAGTAGAAATCAAACATGTGGCCGTGTGACACGAGCGTGCGCGCGTCGAGCACGCCGGCCCGGGCGAACTCTCATCCCGAGCTCGCAGGCAGATGGTGGGAGTCACTCTGAGCCGCTGACATGGAGGTGCATATAATTTAAGGGCTTGTTTGCATCTTAAAATACATCAGTACCATATTGATGTACAGTATACATCATGTCAGCCGGGGCCCTCTCGTTTGCATCAGGCCCTGGTTGCTGTTCCATATGCATAGGCAGGGCAGCAGGGAGGGAAAAAAAAAAAAAAAAAAAAAAGAAAAAAGAAAAGGAAAGGAAAGCCAGCGCCTCGTAAGAAGGTGATACTTCTTCACATAATGAATGTGGCCTCTGCCCAGTCTGAAGGTCAGCCTTCATTTGTGTATAATGGGCAAGAGTCAACTGTTTTCCAAATGAGACGTATGCAGAACAGACTGCAGAGTAAATATTGAAATCACCTCTGGGCTGTTTGTGTGATAAATTCCCTCCACAAATCAGGTGCCGCTCAAAAGAGAGTGCTGCAGTGGAACTATTTAATGTGTAAGAACACCGCAGCCGCTCTGTCGTTTCGCCTTCGTGGCCTGGGAGTGTTTTAAAAAAAAAAGAGAGAGAAATGAAACTAGTCCACGTAGGGGATGCTAACGTGTTTTTGATCAAATCTCTAAAGTAAATTAAGGCTAATAAATCTAATTGTATAAGTGTGAAACGGGTGGAATGATCACTTTCCCGTTTCTCATTTATCATTCAGCTGCAGCCTCCGTGGCCTGTTTGACTAACTGACACACTCCACGAATTGAAATCTTTGTTCTGATAATTGTTTCATTTCGCCGGATCAATTGTCATAGCCACGTGACGCCCACCTCGATACAATGGACGTAATAAGGAAAGCCAGGGAAGCGCCGGCGTGCGACAACAGGTCCATTAGCGGCTGGAAGCACCCACGTCCGCCAGACCAATCCCACTCAGCGCTAATCTGCATTCATTGCTACGCAAACAAAACAATCCGGCCTCGTATATTCTCTCAAAGTCACCTCTAGATTCAAACACTTTTCTGATATCGGCGCGCGGACGAGTCAGAATCCTCCCGAGCACAAAACAAACAGCCGCACGTGGACGGTCGGACCTGTGAGCGAACGGGAAAAAAGGGGAACATTTCAGCAAACAGAGAATAGCGTGGCACTGTCACACGGGGAGCACAAAACAGCAAATAACAGAGACAAGGTCTGATGGTAGCCCTTGGAGCAGCTGTCATATTAAATAATAATGAAGGATCTATTAATATGCAAAGGAAGCAGCAGCCGACTGGCTTAACGCTGTCATGCCTCTGCATATTGTCAGGATCTTCATCATTAATTAACATGCTAGCTGCCCCATACCTGCGCCAATGTCAGAACATTCTTACAACAAACACCCCGACGCCCGTGCCCTCCGCAACTAACTCATATAATTAAATTAAAATCAGATTAACTTCACATCGCTACACAAAAGAGTGACTTTTACGACTTCCTCCGGTGCAGATTATAAAAAGACAAAAAAACAAAAAAAAATAAAATAAAATAAGAGCTCATCAGTGCTGCGTTGAGGCCGCGGCTAATGGTGAAAACGCTCTTTATTTACCGGGCAAACGGCACAAACAGAGAAGGAAGACACTCCAACTCTAATTTTATGCACGGACCGGTGGCAGCCCGGCGATGACAAACCGGGGACGTGAAAAACACGACTCCTAGGTACACTCAGGCACTTGAACTGTGCCATCCACATCATGACAAATTTAGTATCAATTACAGGGTGTGCTAACCTTATGACAAGCGGCGGACTGAAGGAGGAGGGGCAGAGACACAAAGAACTGACACTAATTTACCTGCCGTGCACCGGATCTATTTTAAACCCGCTGGAAGCGGCGGCGGCGGCGGCGGATTATATGATCCACTCAACAGAACAAAATGACACGCAAGTTGTGCGCCGAAAAAGTGTGTAAATAATACAACGAATCTCATTTTACAGTACGTGTAAGCAGAACCGGCTCTGGGTGTAAACCCAGACGGCGTCAGAAAAATATTTGTTCTCAGCGGCAAAGCGGGAGGATGCACTCCTGCAGACGGAGGTGACATTCATTTCTCTAATGGCGAACGCAGCACTCCTGCGTTATTCAAAAGGCTGCAGCCACATCCAGGACATAAATGAATTATATTGAAGCTGCTGCTTAAGTAGCGGCCAGAGTGTGAGTGGAGCCCCCTCCTCTCCACTTTAAAGGAGATGTCATCTCAGTGTGGTGTCAGTCCACAGCAAATAATCCGATTTGGGGGCCAATCTGCCTGTAATGCATCAGCAACTGGAAAGGCTCCAGTGTAGCGGCCCCCCCGCCCAACCCGACGGGTCACATGTGCACACACAGACAGAACGAGAGTATTTCCTGGAGTGGGGAAACTAAGCATATTAAGATGTCCTTTTTGGAAATGGAGCCGGCGTCAAGGGCAGAGATACAGATGTTAACAGTGTGTCTCACATCCCCTCCCTGGTCCCGATGAGTGCGAAGAAGGCATCCGTCCTCTGCGTTTCACGTGAGCGTCCGCTTTAATCCGATGTGATTTGAATGTATGCCTAATGCCCGCCTTTGTTTCGTCTCCACCGAAAGTAAACTGATTACGGCGCGCGCAATGAAATCAGAGCAAACGAAATCAGGTGCAGCGGCTGCAGCCGGGAACGCCCGGATCCTGCTACCTGAGCAGCTTATCGAGTTTGAGCGGGATTTCTAAGCCGGAGTCGTCTTCGGTGATAATCGACACGTGAAGAAGCAACAGCTTCGCGTCTGAGCGACTCTTTTCGAGAACGAACTCGGAGATCAGGTACAAAACGGGAACTTTCTACTCTCAGGTTGACCCGAAACTGAGCAACATCAGCGTTCGGACTGTTGAGGTCCACGAAGAAGAAAAGCATTTTCACTCTTTCTGTTCTTACAAGCGAGTAGTGCTGGGCAATATGACGATACATATCGTGGGGAACGATATAAAAGTGTGTATCGTGCCATTTCTCTTCTATCGTTTCTATCGTTTCTAACCTAATTTTATCAATTATTACAGCAAATATGTAATTAAATAACCTGCAACGATAAATTTGATAGAATCATATCTACTTCTACAAAGTAGCCTTTTATGTTTGCACTTTTATTCATGGTTAATGCCTTAAACAGAGTTCTCTTCAACCCTGATGTTTACTTTAGACACTTTATATTGGTTTGCAAACTTTGCACTACAAGGTTACAGATTTCAGAAAGTTGAAAAATAATTTGTGTTTATTTTTTATAGCTGAACTTCAGTGCAAAAATGTGTTTTTCCTCTCAGAAACTGTTGTACACTTTTAAAAAAAATGTGAAAGCTACTGTACCTCTGTACCTACCTGTTTTTGCTGCACTAAAATGTATGTTTGTGACAGTTCAGCTAAATGTCCTTTTAAAATAAAGTTGAAAAGTAAGCAATAAAAATTTTGTCAAACTTTTCAGAGAATAACTGAAAACATACTTTATTATGGTATATCGTGATACATATCCTTATCGTGATATAAAATAGTCCATATCGTGATATATTATTTTTTCCATATCGCCCAGCACTACAAGCGAGCGCTGATGTGTTCATGTGCACAAGTCGTTTTTTTTTCTCCGAAGGCCTCCTTTTCTCCTGTTTTGGAAACTTGAAAATGTGATGACGCTTCTCCTCTCGGTCCATCTGCTGCGTGCGCGGACGCCTGCTCATCTGAAGGATGAGCTAATGCGACATGACACGTCGGCGTAACTATTTAAGACGCTTTCCCAGCGTCGGTTTTTATTATCAATCAGGACGTTCGGGACGTGGCGGGGAGATCAATTAGCCGCCTACTTAGACGCTAACTTGCGTGTGGTCAATTATACTTGATTGCTTATCTGTCAAAATCTGTAACTTTCTTGACGTTTAATGCTTAAATAACGTGATCACAACAACAAATGGTTTAACCGCGACACAGACAGACCGGGAGTTGTGTGTCGCTGCCGTCGGGAGGCTGAAGGCAGTTATGAGGAGACCAAAAGCCTCAATTACTTTATCTCTGCCCCCTGAATCCTCCGACTAAATGTCAAGATCACAGACTCCCTCCGGGCTTAAAGGGGCTGATATCAAAAGGCTTTTCTGTTGCTTTATGTTCCCCTAAATAACACGCGTCCTTCTCATCACTGTCCCGTGTCTGCGTTCGCCGCGGCCTTCTTTGGTACGCCGCCGACACCCGGCGACCTCATCCTGTTCCCAGAGTTCAAAGCGTGAACTGACGGACTCGAGCTCGACGCTGAATCTGGAAAGAGCTCATACATGTCGCTCGGACCAGGGTTATAATAGTTTTCCATTAGATTTAGTTTTTATTTAGTTTTTAGTTTCGTTTTCCAAATTCAGTTAGTTTTAATTCATTTTTAGAGCAGCTTTGCTAGTTTTTATTCATTTTTGTTTTGAAATACTTAGTTTTAGTTTAGTTAGTTTTAGTTTTATTTTGTAAACTAGGGTTGTAATTTTGGTTCAAGTGAAGCACTAACCTTTTTGAAGGCTATTGAATGACATAGTCGTGTTTACATTCTGGTCTCAAAAAACATATTTATCAATGCGTCTTCCCGCTTGTGGTGTTCCTGCGTATTTACTGACTAGCAGCTATCTGGTCTCCATGGAAACAGTCTATTATAGTTGCTGTTTTCTCCCGTTCCTTCCCAACGCTGACTGGCCTGCAGCTGTAGCTTCTCTTTCCAGGGGGCTAGCTTAGGCTAGCTCATCCAACTAGTCTTGGTTAGCCTTCTTTCCAGGGGGCTAGCTTAGGCTAGCTTATCCAGCTAGTCTTGGTTAGCCTTCTTTCCAGGGGGCTAGCTTAGGCTAGCTTATCCAGCTAGTCTTGGTTAGCCTTCTTGTGCGAGCTTTTCAAACGGACTTTCAGATTCGTGGTTTTTTTTTTTCCACACATTGTGTCACCTGCTTTTACAACAAGGCACTTATTTTTATCGTTAACACAGTCATAGTCAAAGAAATCCCAAATAGGACTGTGCTGCTTTCTCCTAACTTTTGCCGCAGCCATCACTGCTGATCACTTTTTTTTTTTTTTTTTTTTTTTGTGGTTGTTGTTGTACGGCGGAGCGAAGTTAGTAGATTTCAAACGTTTATGAGAAAAAAATTACAATTACGAAAACGAAGGAAGTTCTTGATATTACTATAGTTAATTTTAGTTCGTTTTATAAAGACATAATACAGTTTCAGTTAGTTATCGTTTTTTAAAACACTCGTTTTTATTTATTTCAGTTAACGAAAATGTTTTTTTTTCATTCTAGTTTTCATTATTTAGTTCATTTTTGTTAACGATAATAACCTTGTCTCGGACGAAGAGAAACAAACCCTACCTCCGCTGTGATTACAACGTGCCTGGTGAGAAAACACGTCGAGGCCTAACGAGAAATCACCTGGGCCTCATCGGGTCTCCAAAACCGGGTAAAAGCCGACCTGACGGGAGCAACAGCAACACCTGTCACTGCTCGTTTAATTAAAAGCAAAAACAAAATGCAAAAGCGGTGTGTACACTGAAAAAAATAAAATAAATTAAATCGAATCAAAGTGCATTTGAAGAGCAGCCAAAAGCTGCTATTTAAATGCACTTGATTAATTAATCATCAGGAAGACTGAGCACTTCCATAAAAGCAGAAGTTCCAGCGGTTTCCTGGTTTTAGGTGTGAGGCAACACAGTGCCAGAAGGGAAAGACATGAGCAGTGATCTTAGAGGAGTCAGTCTCGGGGTGGGCTACAGGACCACTGCACATCTGCAGATGGTCTCACAACATCTGACTGCAGCGCCTCCAAGGAAAGAAACCAAACAGCTTTGTCTGTCTGGAGGCCTCGTGTCAAATGTTGACATTTATTTTAGTACCTTTTCTCTTCGAGAACATGGCAGCATGAGCAGGTACTGACCTGACGAGCTTCAACAGTATTTACGGTGATCTGCTGCCTCCCGTTCATATCATCTACTCCTCTAAATGTTCAAACAGTTTGACTTTCAGATATTGTTTGGTTTGGTTTTTTTCCCTCCATGTATACTTTAACAGCGTTGTTTCCTTTCTGGGGATTCAGTTCGGTTCTCACCTCAATGAACTGAAGGACGTTTAAAAAAAAAAAAAAGGGACCAAATTTCTCCACAACAGAGAGAGATTGATAATGTCAGCTTCAATAACTTCAGCAGTAATAACTTAAAGTCATTGCTGCTAAAGGTGCTTTTACAAGCGATTTAATCATGGAGTAAATGATAAATGATCGGTACTTATAAGGCCCATTTTTAACCTTGTTTGGGTCCTACACACCTCTTTAAAATGGCTTTTTCACTCACTCACGCTCACCACGTGTTTGCCCTCTGCTAGCACTATCGAGCAACTTCACTTCTACAACAACACGCCAAAAGATCTTATCGGGGGGGCAGGGTGGGGGCGAACCGCTGACGTTCAGGTGGAAGAATGACCCGTTGTTGGACCTGCTGCTCACTAAGGCTGTAGCGATACACTAATCTGGCGATACGATACACGATACACGATATTCGGCTCGCGATACGATATATATCGATATTTATCTTACGATACATTTACAACATTTTTTGAAAGATTTTAAAGGGACAAAGTGATTTTGGTGACATTTTGTGAGTGTTTCAATGACTTTGTTTGAAATAATTGAACTGAAAGCATCAATTACACATTATATGGCTGACAGGCAGCTTGCAAATGCTGGACGAAATGAATAAAAGATGCGTTGAGAAAAATAGTTTCATTTATTTAAACAGTGCAAATTGTTACTTGCAAGCTTTTAAATGTGAGTTTTGAAAGAAGCTTAGAATATCGATACCCGCGGCTGAAAAATCGATACTCTCTGGGGAAATAAAATATCGATATTTATCGCAGAAAATCGATAAAATCACTCAAGCTTAGACTAAATACATCATAATGTGTTATATAAACCATGTGTCACCAATTAAACCATGACATATTCATGTTGAGACCAGGTGATTTTATTTATTTGTCTGGTTTTTTTTTGTCATATAAAAGTTATTGGAGGGAGGTCGCACATTCGTTTCCTCAAAAATAAATATGAAAACGGAAACCTTTGCACCGGCTGCTGTGAGCGCAGTAAACCGACCGGGCTTTCAGAGAGGGCGTCTTCGACAGCACAATATCATTAAAGACATCTGAAGAGGGACGGCAAGATATGCAAATCAGAGCCACCAACATCAAAGCGCCCACGACGCAGCCAGCCACAAATAGAACAAAAGCATTAGTTGCAATAAGACTCGGCCCGGGGCTAAGTTAGGGCACAAACGCTTGTTGTTGATTCTTGTGGCGATAAGCTTGGTTTAGCATCGCCACCGCCTATGTACATATACCAGTGAAGTGGATTTAATCGCACTAATTAGAATACACTCAAGGCAAAATGCAGCATCTAGTGGAATAATCTGAGAGCAAAGATCTCCGGTCCAATTTATTCTCCCCCCTCTTTGTTTCCAGGGCTCGGGCAGAGAAGCTTTTTCTGGTAGACGAGTGAGCGGTTGGTGTCTGGTGGTTGGGTGCATGTGTCACTTTGGACTGGTTGCCATTTGGAGGACGAGCTGCAGGGAGGCTGGGAGTGTGTGTGTGTGTGTGTGTGTGTGTGTGTGTGTGTGTGTGTGTGAACAGAGCGGGAGAAGCAGAGGACACCTGGACCTGGTGACTCGCAGCGACGGGCCGTACCTGTGGGAGGGATCATGCCAGGGGACATGAGTCCAGGGACCGAGTGGGGCATGATGTGGGGGTTCTCCGTCGATGTCACGCTCTGGGTTCTCTTTGGAGGCCGGCCAGGTCTGGAGCTGAAAGGTAGACAGAGGAAGAGAGGAGCGGAGGTGAGAGATGAGTATGAGCCTGGCGGCGGGGGGAGGAGCCACGCGGCGGCGGCGGCGGGGGAGCGCTAACATTTGGAGCGCTGCAGAATGCGATGCCACTCCAATGAGCCAACATGTAGTGTAAATAAATTTCTTTTCAAGGACAGTTGCTTTCTGCAGCTCAACATAATAGACTTCCATAACTAATTAGATTACATGGTGAATTCATTTCCTTTATTGAAGATCAACCACTTTTTGATGCATAATTCATAACCTGTACCTCGTTACCTGTTCCTCCGTATTAATATCCCCACACTATTTGAATTGCCTCGTTTGCATATGCTAAAATCCAGTGCACGGCCCTCGGCCTGGAAATTACATGTTAACTTGTTATAATTATTGCAGTCAGGCCACTATTGATTTATGAGACTTTTAAAAACCAAATATGTGTAGTTCTGGTAATGAATGATATTTTAAGGTTCTTCAGGAAATTAAAAGGCAATGGCTGCCTTAGGAAATGTTCTGCTTGCTTGATTTAATGCGCGCCTTAGCTGGAAGGTGGTGTGACAGAGTGATTCAGACCTGTTGGACGGTTCTGATGGGGGAGTTTTATTACACCAAACGAGGGGCACAGATCCAGCCGTGATAAATGACTGTGCCACCTTACAGTGGAGGAGAAAAAAAAGGCCTTCAAAGCAGATACACCCCTGACTTTCCACGTATCTTACTCATTCAGTTATTAATACAGCTTCAAGTTCCAATCAATACCTACTTTGTGGGCTTATAGTTACAAAGAAAAGCCTACAGGGTGAAGAGAAAAAAAAAAAAAAGAAACACACAATGAGCATGTAATGGGGCTAGAGTCTGTACGGGCATATTCTTTATGAAGCAGGAGCTGCATGTCTGAGATGAAGATGAATTATGGCGTCTTGACACAGGTGACATATTGGCTTCATGCATTATTCCACAGAGTAGTCCATTTCAAGCTTTCCCAGGATACCAACTTCTTTTTTGGGTTAAGTCTGTCTTTAAAACACACACACAAAAAAGATCCACATATCCAACTTTAAACACTCAAATAAAAGATATTTAGAACAAAATGTTATTTTCGATTTCAATTTAATTTGATCTATTTTGTGTCTTCATCTGATCAGCAGACCGATAAGAAGGGAAGCAGCAGTGAAGATAGTGCTGGGCGATATGGAAAAAATCATATATCACGATATGGACTATTTTATATCACGATAACGATATATATCACGATATACCATAATAAAGTATGTTTTCAGTTATTCTCTGAAAAGTTTGACAAAAATTTCATTGCTTACTTTTCAACTTTATTTTGAAAGGACATTTAGCTAAACTGTCACAAACATACATTTTAGTGCAGCAAAAACAGGGAGGTACAGAGGTACAGTAGCTTTCACTTTTTTTTTTAAAAGTGTACAACAGTTTGAGAGGAAAAACACATTTTTGCACTGAAGTTCAGCTATAAAAAATAAACACAAATTATTTTTCAACTTTCTGAAAATCTGTAACCTTGTAGTGCAAAGTTTGCAAACCAATATAAAGTGTCTAAAGTAAACATCAGAGTTGAAGAGAACTCTGTTTAAGGCATTAACCATGAATAAAAGTGCAAACATAAAAGGCTACTTTGTAGAAGTAGATATGATTCTATCAAATTTATCGTTGCAGGTTATTTAATTACATATTTTCTGTAATAATTGATAAAATTAGGTTAGAAACGATAGAAACGATAGAAGAGAAATGGCACGATACACACTTTTATATTGTCCCCACGATATGTATCGTCATATTGCCCAGCACTAAGTGAAGACGTCCGTTTCCACATGTAGGACGCGCAGATGTCCAAAAACGTCCCTCTTTTTAATCTCGAGCACAAATAAATGTATCTAAATGGAACTAATTGCTTTGGTGCCACGACGTGCTCCCAACAATCACATTAAGGTATTTGATTGCTTTTTATGTTCATTTATATCATGCTAGTAAAGTTTCTTACTACTTAACCTCTCCGTCCCCGGAGAGCCCCGTACAGTCTGCCTGTACGTGTTACAACCAAGAACTGTTCCTCGAAGGTTAACAAGCGTGGGACACTCGAAGTGAAGAAGTACATCTATGATTAGACCGATGTCAGGTGTAATGACTCTTTTTTTCTTTTCTCTTTTTTTTTTGGCTGCAGCACATTTAGTCGACCTGCTGATGATAAATCTGAAACCATTTCAAAGCTGTTTTTCCCTCAAAATGGTTCAGAACTCACGTTGACATGCAAATGAGGAGACGAGGAGACAAGGAGACAAGGAGACTCAGGCCCAGTCTCATGTCTTGGTGTTATATTTTACCTCCGTGGAGTACATTGATGCTTCACCAGCCGTCACCTGACCAGACAGTCGACAGAGCAACGACACAAACGTCTTCTTGGTCGGATCACTTTGTGGTACGGCTGTAGCGATACACTAATCTTGCGATACGATACACGATATTCGGCTATATATCTATATTCATCTTAAGATACATTTACATCATTTTCCGAAAGATTTTAAAGGGACAAAGTGATTTTGGTGACATCTTGTGAGTGTTCCAATGACTTTGTTTGAATTAATCAAACTGAAAGCATCAATTACACATTATATGGCTGACAGGCAGCTTGCAAATGCTGGACAAAATGAATAAAAGATTTGTTGAGAAAAATAGTTTCATTTATTTAAACAAGCAAAAAAAGCAAATTGTTGCTTGTTGCAAGCTTTTAAAGGTAAGGGGACAATGGAGAGTTAAAGTACAGTGAGTGGCCTTCTTTGGCAGCTTTTTTGGCTGGATACTGAACTAGAGGTCTTCACGGGTCCACTTTCATGGACCCGAACCCGAATGGACCCGTGAAAATTCGACCCGAAACTGACCCGACCCGAGCTATTATCATAAGTCTGGGGGTTCGAACCCAAATGGACCCGCAAAATTTGGACCCAGAACCGACCCAACCTGAGTCTTTAGTTTCCGAACGAATCAAACCGAGTTATCCCGAATAGAACCGAGACGATACCAGCCCATAGTTGCTCATGTTAAAAGTTGTCTAGCGTTGAATAAAACTTGATTTTCTTCCTAAAGTCGTCTTCCTTCTACCGGTTCAGTTGCTACATAGGCTACGTGATGTAAACAACAATAAATCCACGTCGTTATTTTCTTTGTGGATACAGATGCTATTGGTAGCAACTGCTAACGCTAATAGCCTACACCGGTCAGGACGTGTCGTGAACATATTCTCTCATCCAACGTTGTCATGTTGGCGATCCGTTGTGCTTTACAGCTGCCGGGCAAACCGCTAATAACACGCTACGGCAACACGATAGTTTCATGACAAATACGCCACGTTAATGAATAATTAATTAAACTGCCCCGAGTCCTGACATTAGCTGCCACCACCAATATTTTTACCTCTCTAGTAAACGCAGACCCAGCCTCTCAGAGAGCACCGTATCGATAGAGACTGTACCGATTCCGACTCGAACCCGGAGTCATGTCTTTTGAATGGACCCGAGACCCGATTGGGTCGGGTCGGAACCTTGGGTTTTCGGGTAGTTGGGTTGTTCCTAAGACTTCTATACTGAACATAAGCCACCAGGTTAAGTAAAGTGCAGAAAGAGCACCCCTGCGGGACACGGGGGTTTTGAAAGGAGCTTAAACTATCGATACCCGCAGCTGAAAAATCGATACTCTCTGGGGAAATAAAATATCGATATATATCACAGAATCTGATAAAATTGCTCAGCTCTACTTTGTTGTACGTGTGAATATTTTACTTCCATGTGTAAACTGTCTAAGTCTTTTTCTTATTCTGGACTTCATGGCCCGGCCCCTGAGGCCTTTGAGGTAGTGCTGGGCGGTATGACCAAAAATGTATATCATGGTATTTTTCAAAATTATTTCGGTTTCACAGTATATCACGGTATTTTTTTTTTGAAGGCACAACTGGGTGTTAACCATATTTACTAATCATTAAGAGAGGAATTGCTGCAGTAAATTGGCTTAGAATGACCTATTTCACTGTCACGAGGAGTGAATATTGTAGCCTCCCGCGGCTACAACTTTAGCTCGGCAACATTTGCAGATTATTGTAGTTTGATGGACGTCGTCTTTTTTAAATCCAAAGAACTTCCACACGACAGACACGACTCCTCGTTTAGGAAGAAGTTCCTCAGTCTCATGTTGCCGTTCTGGAGCTTCCACTTCGGGACTTTCTCTGTTTGCAGCCATCACCGTTTAACCATAAGCTAGTAGCGTGTTGCGCCTCCAGTGCAACTGCAAAACAGTCCCCTGTCAAACAATGTTCTGCGGCACTTACGTTCCGCCGTGCGGCGTTCCCAACGTTGTGTACGCTACAGTACATACTCACCGGTATTACGGTATATGAAAAATAAACACCGGTATTCGGTATGAACCGGTATACCACCCAGCACTACTTTGAGGTCCCGCTCTTTTCACTGCATTTCCCGAAGACGGTTTCCGAAGAGGGTAGGCAGCACTGCGGCGGAGACGGCGCGGCCTCATCCCGCCGTACGGGGTTTATTTACCTCACTTCTGCTAATAGAGTGCACTCACTCAGTCTGTCTGAATGTGCTGACGCTCTCATATAGCAGCTCTGGAGGTTTCAGGACTAAAAGCAGGCATCCGCTGCGCCCCTAACGGCGAGAAAACACACGAGAGTATCGGGAGGAATCGTGAATGACAGAAAGCGAGGAGGTCAACGGAGGAGACGGAGGGGGGGCAGTAAAGAGAAATGAGTGCCCGTTCAACCTAGGAAGGTCTGAAAACGTAATTCCTATTTCTATAGAAGCACCTCTTTGATCTTATGAGAGGGCGAGATCGCAGACAGTTTTGCTGTCATCACTTTCACTTGTACTCTGTGTGAATTATTTATGAAAGACCTCAATAGAGGGTATGTGATGGGTAAAAGGCTTTTTAGTAACAAAACTAAAAGGTAAAGGGCTCTCAAATGGACAAAAAAATGTCACATCAACCTTAGATCATATCAAAGGATGTGGACCCCGGCACAAAGGCCCAGTTAGGTAAAGGTAATGTTTAGATAGGCTGCAGGAAGAATCTGTCCGTGTGTTTAAAGGGATATCATTTCAGCTTCTCTCTGCACATAAATAACAGCAGCCAGCCATGAAAGCAACACGGCAGCTGAGACGGAGCTTTGAACTGAGGAACCTCCGAGCAACAGGAAAGCCTCTCGGAGACGAGCGCCGCTACTTCTGTCCTAAAGGCTCGAGAGGTGCCGACATTTGCAGAAACGGTGTACAATTTGTTAAAGAAGGAAAGTAATTACTGCTTTCCTCTTTTGTTCAAAGTTTCGAGCATTGCGGTACGCAATTCCATGCCCTGAAACAAACAAAAAAACACAGTTGGGGCACGCGTGCTAACGAGCAAACAGATCAGCGATGGTCAGAACCGTCCGTATGGAGGTGCACGAGCCGGGTCCAGAGAGGAACTCAACCCGGCCTCCAACAGAAGAGCAGGGCTATTTATCAAGCAGCAGATGCTGATTCCTGAAATAGCCTGGCACAGAAACGGCTCCAAACTAGGCCATTATTGTAGGGAAAGGATAGCACAACTGGATTTATTATTGGAGCCTTGGTTCCTCTCTGCTGTTGTCCTTTCTGAACTTTCCAAGCTTCACGTCGTCCCCCCCCCCCCCCCTCCTACTTCACTTCAGGACGCCTCAGAAAATAAGAACCTCCGAGTTGAAGCCGGACTTGTTTGGACAACATTATTTCTGTTCTGGAGGTCAGTCGGGGAAAGTTTTTTTATTTCATGCCTTTATTTACGCTCGTCCCAAAGATACGAAGGACGTTCGGGCCCCATCGCGTCTCTGTCTTCAATTAAGGGAACAAAACAGGCCCCACCAGCTTTGGGCCGGGGCCACGAATGTCTATCCTCTCTTTCTGGCTCCGCTGCCACGGCGAAAAAGAAAACAGCGCTGAACTTTCCCTGAACCAGACTCCCTTTAATGGCCCGGCCGCGTGTTGACCCGGCAGAGTCGGCTGGAACCCGATACTATCCAACACACTGCGCCGCGCGGGGCAATCAGATTACACGGGGCCCAACAATACACTCCACGCGAGTCCAATTTCAGCGCTACAATGCAATAAAAGCGCAATAATTAAATTCGCGTTCTCGCCCCGTTTACGGGAAGCCGACGCCGGGGCGATCGCGGTGTAATGAGAGGCATAATATCAGGACGGGTTCTGATCTTCGCGGCAGAACTGTGACATCTCACAGTCGGGCTGGTTTTTTTTTCTGACGACGGAAGCAGCGACGGAGATCTTATTACCCAGAATGCTGTTAATGCACGTGATTATGATCTGTTATAAATCAATCGAAAGCACGAGTGTAACATTTAGCCCCGAGCGAGCCCGGCTGGATTCTGTTACGGACAGAAACCATCCGCCGCTCCCATCTCCAGATATCTTTAGGAATTCAACTTGATTATACCCACCCCGCCGCTGCTCCGCAGAGAGACGGCATAATATTACTTCCTGGCGGTTGGGACCGAGCCATTAACCTTTTATCTCAGTGTTTTGTTTGACGTCTCTAAAAGGAACGGATGAAGATATTTATTCCATTTCCGCCCAGTTGGCCAAAACAAGCGGGTGAATCATCGGTCTCGGGCTTGAGTCAACAACAGACCTCCTCAGGTCTCTGCCAATCAGGCCTTATAAAATATTAACCCAATGTCATTGCCCTTTTCAAATCTCTCACCTAGAATTCCCTAATTGTTCCTTTTCTTTATCTCTGCAGTGCAGAGAGTAAATAAATTAACAAAATAGCTTTTATCGCCCTGAGTAACCTTTTAACTGAAGGATTATCTGGGGTTTATTTTTCATTTCTCTCACTGCGATAGCAGAGCACGCCCCATTGATTGGTTTGCCGGGGCGGTGACCAGCCGCGAAAACAAGGTCTTATTGATAAAACAGAACGGCGTCTTACCTGTTAAGTGCCGGCTCAGGCAGAAATTCAGGGGCCCCTGGACCCATCGGAGCCCCGAGTATGCTGAGTGTGGAGTTTTTTTTTTTCTTTCTTTTTGTTTTCTGTTCAATCAGAAACATGCACACAACCCCCCCCCAGAGGTTAACTGTGTTTGTTGAAAGAAGGGGATAACATGTCTGCGGTGCATTTCTGCTCATTTAAAATCCCCACAGGTGAGATTACGACTGATCGAAAGGAAAAGGTGAGTTTCTACCTTTAAACCACATGTGTCAAACACAAGGCCCGCGGGCCAAATGTGGCCCATCATGTCATTTTATGTGGCCCTCGAGAGCTTGGACATTATTGGCCTAAATTTTAGACCAATATTTTAAGACTTAAAATAAGCTTACACCACTTTAAAGCATATATTGACAATAAAATACATCTCCCATCATGCATTTCGTCGTTACCCACAACAATAACGGTTGATATGAGTAAGAACTTAAGAAAAACCTTTACAAACTAACCCCAACATGTCCAAGAAAAGTGTCTTTTGAGTTATGAGGCGGGTGTCAGTCGTGAAAGAGTTTAATCCACGTAGGCATTTTGACAGCAAACATGGAGCTAAGTATGCTAAATTTAGCCTGCAAGGAAAAACAAAGATCCGCTTCTGAAACCAAGGTAATGGATACTCTCAGTGATGTTTACCACAAACCCTGAATTTAATATAATAATGACTTAAATATTTGAAACTTTAATAATACAGAAACCGTTATTTAACAATATGATAAGGTGTAGTTTAATTTATTTTGATTTTCACTGCATTTTCTTTACATTCATGCGGTCAATCTGGCCCTTCGAGGGCCACCATGATGCTGATGTGGCCCTCAGTAAAAAACCCCGCTTTAAACACACAGATCAGCTGCTTCAGAAACAAAATGCGCCACAATTTGTTTTCTTTGCTTTAAATAAACAGCAATAAAAAAGGAAGAAGGACCAAAAAAAAAAAAAAAAAAAGACCTTCAAACTCCGGAGTGAAATTGAACAAATGCTGCTTTCCCTGTGATGATAAAATATATGTCTAATTAATCTGAGGCTGATTAGCGTGAGTTCTTCGCTCTCCGGCTCCCAACTTAATCAGCTGCCGTGAGATCGGCTCTGAGAAGACGCAGGAGCCACCTGAGGAATCACAGGAGCCCGGATAGCATCAGTGTCCAGGACTGGAAGATACCAGCAGGAGCAGACGGGTTCTCCGTTCTCATCCTCACATCTGAACAGATGAAACTCTGAAAACTGAGCTCAAACTCTGAAAAAAAAAATAAAAAATTTTTTTTGCTGTTCTTACACCTTTATGAACCAAGAAAACAAAAGCATTAATTAACGTTAAAAGCGCCAGGACCGCAACGGTTTTACAACGCGGAGAGAATGACAGGAACAGGAATGCATGTCGCCTTCAACCAAAAAGGAAAGAAAAGATGATTTATATTTCCTGCTGACCTTGGCAGTCTCTTCGTTGTGATGATCATAATCTCGGAGTCACAGTGTGATACATGAGAATGCATTCACTCATCCATCTTTTTCATGCATCCATCTATCCCTGCCCTCATCTTGTATCTGTATTTGCATTGAGCCTATTCTTGGATTATCTCAATCAGTTTCCCCTCGCACCTGTCAAACTCCGCCTCGCACAGGTAGCCGCAGCCTGCTTATCTGATCTAGATAACTGGATTACAGCGAGTCTGTGAGGGCAAGGAGAAAAAAACACGCACACACACACACACACACACATTTATTTATTAGGGTTAGGAACAGCTGCATCCGCCTGCAAACTGTGGACCTTTGTTACGGAACAATATATCACAGATCAAATGTTGTGAAATCAAAGGCGGGGGAGAGTTAGCATCAATCCCACTAAAACCTCTTTTAAAGTGCTGTCTGTGCTCTGATCCCTGAGCTCGGCAGTAGCCGGGAGAACCGCCCCCCCCCCAGCGTCTGGAGGGGGGGGGAGCGTAGCAACTGGAGGTCCGAGTCCAGCCGGGGTTCTGGAAGGAGAAGACTCTCACGGCGGCTGCAGAGAGCCTCGTCTCGCAACCGCGTCCTATTAGAGGCGTTTGAAGCCTCTCAGCTGTGAAATGGAGTCTATGGAAGATCTGAAACATGATAAACTGCTGATTATTCCCATGCATCATTAATGTTAAAAGCTGATTTCATAATTGTACGTCCCCCCCAACTACAGAGCCCGAGATTGCTCAGTATCACATCGACAGGCTCTGATAATGAGTAAGCAGACTTCCCCACATCACGGGAGCTGATGAGGGAAACGTAATTGGTTGACTTTCTCCATGCCTAATGGATGATTGTCTTAATTAAAAAGATACTGTACCAAATGTTAGAAATCAGATAATGCTTAAAGTAAATGCGGTTAATCAAATGTATGAAAATGAGCAGTTCCAGGAAAGCCTAAATGAGATCGGTAGATAGGGATTTTGTTCCAATATTTATTAATTGCAAGTGGCTTTGGTTAGCAAAACAGAACAGGTCTTATCTTCAAAACTGTGAGGAAATTTCATCTAACCACTCTCACTGATCTCTCTTTTTCATGAACTGCGATGCATATGAAACAAGTCTTCAAAACAAGGCTTTAAAAACTTACCCAGTCAGGGTGCCTTTGAGGATATTTAATTAAAATCTAATCCTGCATTCATTAAGGCTCACATAAATTAAGCTGTCATTCATAAGATTTATGGATTCTCATTTGCATATTGCATACAATTCATCAATTACTCAAGTATGAAAGGAGCGCATTTCCCTTGGAGCTGCCTGCTAGCCTGCCAACATTTGAAATGAGAGAAAGAGCACAACTGTCAGGCATTCACTGCAAACTTTTCCTCACAATGTCTGTGCGCTGATTAATCTCATTTTCTAGGCATCCCTTACAAGATTGTACACAGTCCAGCTGCACTTTTCAATTATTTCTCCTGTCCTCTCGACTAACTTTGAAAGCCGGACGGGGCTGAGGGGCTACTTTAGTCCTTATGTATATAACATGTCTTTTTTTTTTTTTTTTTTTTTTTGCCGGGGTGATCATAAATTAGAGAGAGGGGTTTTAGAGACCCTAATGGAAGAGAACTGTAGTAATTTTATTGCAAATCCCATCAGGCAAATATTCCGCATGCTATAATAGCATATTTCCTGTCACATTTAGAGAAGAATACATCCAGCAGGCATTCTGACAGAGGCGGGGGGGGGGGGGGGGGGGGGGGGGGGGGCATGGAAAAGAAAGAGGGGGAGGGTGGGTGGATGGGAGTGAGAGTGGCAGGGGGGGGGGGGGGGGGGGGGGGGGGGGGAGAAAAAAAAACAAAAGAGAAGGAGAGAATCTCAGCGCTAAACACATAAAAACTCCCTTTTTGGACACGAGGCTATGGGAAACCCAGTGTGGAGTAAAGTGCTTAAACCAGGCGAAGCGTGAACGCATCCGAGATAAAAGGTCAGGCAAAAAAAAAAACAAACAGACCACTCGCGAGGACGAATGGAATTAATTGACTCATTAATATGCATGGCTAATAAAGCCCAAAATCCTAAAACAAAAATCATTGTCAACCATTCCCCTTTAATGGCTCTTATTTTCAGCTTGAGGAGAGCCGGTCTACAGGGTGTATCAATCTTAGGAGGGGTGGAGTTCCTCCAACAAACAGGCTCGGGGTAACCTCGCTGTTGTACGCTCATGTCCTCCCCGGCAGACAAAGGCAGAGTTGTTCTGGCGGAGGGATTAATTGAGAATTAATCCCGCTTTCTGGCAGTGGAACAGACCGGCAGTTAGGAGTGAAAGTCATCCTGAAGGGTAGTTAATTGGTTCCCCGTAGCAAAATCTTTGGAGAACAGAAATCAAGCTGCATTTTCATTAATCCTCCCCATTGTTTTTTGAAATTGTTGTGGAGAGTGACTTCAGATGGAGTCAACAGTTAAGGCTTTTAATTTGCTTTTAATTCTGCCAGCGGGGGCGACAATTAACAAACCCCGAAGAACAATGGCGCGCGAAAATTACGCGTTCGATCGACTCCAAATGACTCCGGAATCAAAAACCGATAAGCAATTAATATATTGTGCTCTACAAACAGTAAGTACCTCCAACACCGCTTGATCCGCTCCACCTCACCCCGCTTCTCCCTCAATCTCCATCACTCCCTCAATACTAAAGCGTTTGAACTTTGGGAATAGCACCACCGGATTGTCGGATGTGATTAATTTCAGGTCCAAATGGACACAATAGACAGAGAGGGTGATGTAATCATAACACGAGGAGACACGGCGACGAGCAGCGGGAATGGAGGAGGAGGCGGCTCGCAGTCCGAGTTCAGGAAAAACAGGAAGACCACGGTGATTAGCATTAATTGCGCCGAAGATCGGAATCCCGTGCGAAACATTAAACAAAGATTATCTACTGTTTATTCTTTTTCTGGTGTGTTTTTTTTTTCAATAATTAATGAAATGTAAATACTTAGAGGGATCCAAAAAAATGATTTAAGGAGGAGAAGAAATGTTTACATAATCAGGAAAACTGTTCTCGTCCCTGCGCAGGGAAAGGTTAGGGTTCGGGCCTGGTCCTGGCCGTTTTCCCCAGCAGCAGCCAGCAGCGGCGGCGGCGGCGTCTGCTCCCCCGAGCGTCCGCTGTTTGCATATTTAGATACAAGCAGCCCTGTTTATGCAGCCACACTCTCCGCCGCTCAAGTTCACTCCAGCACAGGCGCTGATCAATGTGGCCAGCTGTGCTTCAACCGCTGCCTGCAACGGCAACGGCAACGGCGTGCCCGCGCGCTCCCACGCATGCACGCATGCCCCAAAGAGGTGGGGGGAGAGAGAGGAGTGACTTCAGAGGAGCTCATTCCCAGACGAGCATTTGTACCCAGTTAAAGACGAATCGAAGTAGTGCTGGGCGGTATACCGGTTAAATACCGAATACCGGTGTTTATTTTTCTTATGATCTGAATTTTTCATACACCGTAATACCGGTGAGTATGTACTGTAGCGTACACAACATTGGGAACGCCACGTGGCGGAACGTAAGTGCCGCAGAACATTGTTTGACAGGGGACTGTTTTGCAGTTGCACTGGAGGCACAACATGCTACTAGTTTATGGTTAACGGTGATGGATGCAAACAGAGAAAGTCCCGAAGTGGAAGCTCCAGAACGGCGACATGAGACTGAGGAACTTCTTCCTAAACGAGGAGCCGTGTCTGTCGTGTGGAAGTTATTTGGATTTAAAAAAGACGACGTCCAACAAACTACAATAATCTGCTAATGTTGCCGAGCTAAAGTTGTAGCCGCGGGAGGCTACAATATTCACTCCTCGTGACAGTAAAATACAGTGATCCCTTATTTTTCGCCCCCGCAACAATAAAATCCGCGATCTGGAGGCGGAGCCCCCCTGAGTCTCAATAATGTGTTTAAAATAAGTTTAAAAACCCCAAAAAAGTAGCGAGTCACTGCAGCGAAACAAGACAAAGGCTCAACTGAATCGTTCCTTTCTGTTTCCTTCACAGCCTCTGGTCTCTGAACCGTAATAAACAAACTGCTGATATTGTGCTATTTTTGGCTCGTAATTAGCGGCTAACACGCTAACAACAACAAAAGAAACAGTCCAGTTTTCTCTGCACGGAACGAGCACTTTATTCTGGCACTGCAGGAACTTGTAACATCACACAGGTTGTATTGTTGGGCTCCTGTCGGTTAACAGAGAATGTAAATCTATACACGCTGGGCTGCTGTTGATGATCACTACACTTTTCATCTAACCCCGTTTTCTTCTGCCGTCCCACGACACACACACTACATTACCCATAAGGCCACCTTCTTAAAGGGGCCAGGCTGGCTCACAGCATTTCTTCACTGTGAGAGAATGCGCACAACACCCTGTGATGTTTCCGCGATTTTTAAAAATTATATTATTTATTTCTGAAATAAAATCTGCGAAGCAGTAAAACCACGGTACTCAAACCGCGAAGTGGCAAACGATCACTGTAGGTCGTTCTAAGCCAATTTACTGAACCAATTCCTCTCTAAATGATTAGTAAATGTGGTTAACACCCTTCAAAAAAAAAAACAGTGATATACCGTGAAACCGATATAATTTTGAAAAATACCGTGATATAAATTTTTGGTCATACCGCCCAGCACTAAATCAAAGCTCGACTCCGCAGATCCCGTCTGCTTGTGTCTCTGTGATCCTTCCGGAAGAATCTCTGACTGCGAGCACAGAGAGGGGAAATAACAAGAGCTCAAACGAGATTCCCTCCCTGAAGCCAGAACGGAGGTCGCAGTTACGAGCACGACGCCTCATCAGCGACTGGCACAGAGTGCAAAAAAAAAAAAAAAAAAAGCCAGACACAAGCATGACGATTGCTTTCAACGAGCTGCTTTCACGAATAACTCGAGACATAACAGTTCCCTGAGAATTAAGACTTCTCTCCAAGAGCTGAAACTCCATCTGAGCCCGGCAGCAGAGCCAACAGGCCAACTCAGCAGATACCGGAGAGGCTGCCGGTGTGCTCCGGCTTGATGATATAATTCTTAATGTACGGCTTTGACTGGACATAAATCTTAGCCGAGCATCACTTCACCTGAATTCTTTTCTCTCCCTCTTTCTCTCGCCCCGTCTCATGATGAATTGTTTGCTACATCTCAGAGACTAAAACCCTTCAACCTCTTCAAACCCGGGTTTCTAATAACGCGTAGGTGCTGGGGAGAGGTGACAGCATGATGAATATCACAACAGACAGCTCCAATATGGGACAATTTCACCAGATCGATATCTCACTGCAATATCAGAGAAAAGGAGCTGATATTAGTCTACACAGTGTATTACAGATGGGGTACATTTCTTCTCTTTGCACTCCCAGTGAACCTGGGCTATATTTCATCCATGTCGCGCGGTGGTTTACACACTCACAGGCGCTCTGGAAACTAATCATAGCACAGTAGCCCACGCCAGACGCATCTGCTTAAAATTACCCGTACGGGTGATGCGCCCCTGTTCAACACGGCGACGGACTTGCAAATAAACTGTGAATCCCTTTAGAGGATGCCGCGGAGCGCCGTTCCTGGTGAGAACAAACGTTTTGTCACTTTCTGATGGAGAGATCACAGGCGTCACGAGGGAGACGCAGCTCCTGAGAGGAAACGGGAGCCTGAAAAAGCCTGAGAAAGAGCTCCTTCTGCTTTAAAAGCGGCAGGAGTGGATACGTTTTTATTGACCCTTTTAAACTCGGACAGTTTTTTTTTTTTTTCTGATGAAACCTACACGCCTGCGTGATCACTGGCCTGAGCTGAATTTGAAGGTGGAGGGAATCTGAGTCCGGGGGACTCAAACATTTGTTGAGGCCCGGATGAAGAAATCAATCACAAATGGAATCTGACAAATTAACCGATGCGATTGTCTTTATCGAGCCCCGCGATGAACAACACGGTCAAGTGGCGCAGCGGATGAAGAAATGGAAGGAGACACCTTCAACTTCCAAAGGGAGGTAGATGCATGTAGAAGAAGAGAGAGAGACAGAGGGGGATGACAAAGAGACCGAACACGGCTAACGGCTAATATCTTCCCCCTCCAGGGGGCCCGGGCCGAGGGCCCCACTGCTGTCAGCAGCAATATCGCCGGTCTTTCTGTGAGTGCCCGAGGTTCGTTAAGGGCTATTAATGGAGCACAATATCCCTTGTGCAGGGAACTTGTCAGTGTTTCATTAGAGGCTGATAAACATATAATACATAAGTGTTAAACACGGCGAGTGTGCAGCGTGACGTGGTGGCGGGAGAGATGTTGGGACTGCGGTGCAGCAGTTATTCCCATGCTTTACTTACCCTGACAATATTTCTGGGATTCAATAGAGTACTGAGGTGTGTGTGTGGTGGTGGTGGTGGGGGGGGGACCTGTTGAGCCCACGGTTGCAACAGAGCGGCAGCACATTATCGTGAATATCAAGTCGAGATAAGTCAAGCCGGAGCAACACTTTTTGTTCTCCCCGTGCAGCCCGGGACCCAAAAGCAGAAGAAAAAGAAATACATCATATTCAATTAAAGCTCCTCTTTCACCGCCGCTGAACAAATCTGCCCACAGCTGGGACTCTGGGTCGAGTTCACAAAGTCCTTTTGATCATTCTGCGCCGGCGAGAGAGTCTGGAGTCCCACGGAGAACGGGACCGGGCTGATCTTATTATGATAATTGGGATGCATCAACTTCAGATGGCGCTAATGGAGCGAGATCTCAGTGATCAAGAGCGCACATTCGACCGCAGAAGCCGGTTCACTTGTTTAGAAGGAGGCGTTACGCAACGCTCCGGCCCGCGTTTCCCGCCGGGGCAGAACCAGGAGTCGCTTTCAGCCTTTCGGCGCCGGGAGCCATGTTTCAACCGCGTGACGCGTCAGCGGCCGAGCAGGAGTGTCACTTGGCGGAAGTTAAACCTATTTCCTCACCGGTGAATAATTGGTCACCGCGTCCATTAATCAGTTAATCTCCTCGTTTTTAACCAGATCTCCTCAACAGAGAACTATCAGAGGTTCAATAATTAAAAACGTGTCAGGTGAGAGTCCAGCGCGCTTCCTCTCGCTGTATGTTCTCACATTCCCCGCTTTGTTCATCTTATTAACCTCCTCTCCGCTCGCCGCGCCTTTAAATGAAATCTTTAGCCCCTTACATGTGAAATTAAAACTGCCCTCCCTTGAGCGCTTTTAATTATTCGTCTTCGGGAAAACTTCCACTTCCACTTTTGTCAAGGCGGCCTTCTCCTCTCTTCCCGGTCGCCTTTCCCCCCCCCCCACTCCCACTCGCTGCCCAGGTCTGTCATGCTTCACTCCTCCCTCCAGCCCCTTTTTTTTTTTTTTTCCCTTTTCTCTTCTTCTCCGGGTCTGTTTAATTCTCACCTTGCTCTGCCCTTGTCATCAAGCCATTGAAGCACAAAGCCAGGAGCAAGGGAGTGTTTACTCATTTCCCCACTACATTACCTCTCCTATTAATCACCGCATGGAAACTTCTGGACACTGAAGCATCTCTGCAGTCACTGCCCCAGCTGCCCCCCGTGCTAACAGGGCAAACTTAACATAAATGGTCTTCTGAAAATAATGTGTGTGTGTTTTTTTTTTTGGGTTGCTGTTGTTTTTTTAAGGTGTATCAACACAGAGAACACTATGACCCTTCTTGTCAAAACTTAAGGAAACACCCTCGAGCCGAGGACATTGTAGTTTTGAAGGGTTCAAGATGTCAAAGATAAAAAAAATAAAGCTGCAGATTACGCCTTTGTTGAAGAGGAGGATGCTCACGGCTCGAGGAAAACGTAAGTAAAAGTGCAGGATACATTATAAGTATGGGTGTGAAAAAAAATGATTTGGCGAAATATCGCGATATTTGGCCGCCCGATATAATATCAATTTTTTTTTTTGAAAATGAATTCATTCACTTAAATGTACAAAAACACTAATAATAAACAATAAATAGGTTGTTTTGAAGCAAATAGTTTTGACTCAATTTGTCCTCTGAATCAGTGGTGTGCAAACTGTGGTATGCGTACCACTGGTGGTACGCGAGTGCTCTCTGGTGGTACACGGGGGAGGGGAACGTCAGGGCTTTCGACATTTTCACTTTTTTTTAATTAAATCGGAAACATATAGTGCATTATAAATATGTTTCAAACAAAATTCAGGTAACAATAAATAACGACAATAAGGAATAAACATTTCTCCTGTGAGTTTAAAGCTAATTGAGAAGGCTATATTTTAAAATCGGGTATCATGGTGGTACTCGGAGAGCTCAACAGTTTCTCAGGTGGTAACCAGTATTAAAAGTTTGAGAACCACTGCTCTTAATGATCAATATCATCTGAAGAACATATACAGCAACTTGATTTTTAATCTCTACTTTTAATTTTGATATTAACTGGGTAGAATATCGCAATACTGTCATGGAAAAATTATTAGACCACCCTTGTTTTCTTCAGTTTCTTGTTCATTTTAATGCCTGGTACAACTAAAGGTACATTTGTTTGGACAAACATAACGATAACCACAAAGATTCCTCATAAGAGTTTTATTTAAGAGCTGATATCTTACCATTTTCCATGGTTTTCTTGATTATAACCTAAATCACGTAAGTTTTTACATCAATAGCTATGGCGTTGTACTGCCAAAAACACTGCTTTCATGCATTCAGTGTTTTCTTTTCTGTCTGTTTTAGTCACATGATGACGTTTAGTGGTACCAGGTATTAAAATGAACAAGAAAGTGAAGAAAAAATGGTGGTCTAATCATTTTTTCCATGACTGTATATCGTGATATTGCGATAATATCGCACCATGACCCAAGTATCACGATACATATCGTATTGCAAGGTCCTTGCCAATACTCACCCCTAATTATAAGCAGAGGTTAGTCTCTCTAATTAATCCAGTTTAATTGCATGTAAATTCTACTTTAAATGCAGATCAGAAAAAAGGGGAAAACGGTAAACAGAACGCTCCTTCTTGCTACTGTTAATTAGAGAGCTAAAAGTGCGTGCGGCTTTCCTAAAACTGAGTCTTGCAGAAACAAAGTTGTTGTTGTTGTTGTTTTTTGTTTTTTCCCATACAGGTCTTTGAAAAAAAAGAAAAAAAATGTGAGCGAATTTTAGCCGAGCCCTGCTGGCCTGTGAACAAGACAAAGCTGCTGAAAAGGATTCTTATGAAATTCAATTAACACGGCGACTGTGTTCCTCTCCTCTCCTGCCCTCATTCCCACATTCCCGCTGAAACGACTGCATTCCTGCCGATTATGCTAACGGCTTGGATTGCACCGTAAATTCACAGGTCTGGGAAAAGGCTGTAACGAGAGCTCCTTAAATATGGGAAGGAGACGTTTGGGGAAGATGGATCGCCGTGGGCCGGCGGTTTCGACCGGTAGTGGGCAGGGGGAGCTTGTTTGTGAGACGCCGCCGCACGGCTACGGACATAAACAGCATTACCGCCTAATGATTCGAACCCCCGCTTTCTCTCCGCGCCCCCTTTTCCTCCCGCAAAAAAACTGTTTTACTGGTCGGCCCCGAGGCGTCGGGCTGCGTCGGCTGTGGAGAGAAAGGAGCCAAAGTATCTGAGATGCAAATAAACGAGTAATGTAAATAGTTTTTGAGAGAGTTTACCCAGCGAACAATGGCCCCTTATGATACACAAGTGCAACAGAGAACAAATTGCTGGACGGGAGCGGCGGGGGGGGGAGGGGGGGGGGGGGGGGGGGGGGGGGGGGGGGGGGGGGGGGGGGGGTGGGAGGGACGATCCAACACAATGTGGCCCTTCTCCTAAAGCAACTTGTTATCAGGCGCTACGCAGAGCCCCCCATTCAATCTGCATTTAAATACATTTCAGTCCACTCACTCATTTGCATTCATTTCTCCCATTATGCTCGAAAATGGCCAAATGTCTCGCCAGCACAATGTGGGAGCCCATCACCAGCCAGGGGAAGCCCACACCTGATGCCAATTTAGCCCGCTTGGATCTATTCATTTCTGTGGCCCGAACCGACGACTCCAGCTCTTCCCCATCCAGGAGACTTTTCAATTGGATCTGCTTGTGGTGACAAAATTGTTTTGATCACTGAGGGTTTTTTTTTTTTTCTTCTTCTTTTTACTGTCACCCTCCCTCCTCCTCCTCCTCCTCCTCCTCCTCCTCCCCTCATCTTGCGCTCCCTCTCTCATCGTCCCTCCCTCCGTCTGTGAGTCTGGGTGTCTGTTTGCGAGCCATGGGAAAAGGAGAAGCAAATGATTCTCAGTGGCTTCTGATTTCTGCTATTTGTTCAGCATTAGGGCCCACTTATCTCTGAAAGAAACAGCAACATGTGGAGGGAAAGTGACAGGCAAAAAAAAAAATTCAGGGGGCCATTGTGTGCTTGAAGATCCGCATTCAAGCACGATGGGGCCCTCAAACTCTTTCTCTCTGCTCGCTAGCTCCTCGCTATGAAACGTACGCGTACTTGTGCACAGACCTCTGTCACAGTCAATTACTGCCGCTAATCTGTCCTGCGGCGGAGAGCAAATATTTCATTACTTTTTTTTTTCAAATAAACAGTTGGTCTGAGACCGTGAAGTGTCATCCATCCCGTGAAAGGAGCTGCGACGCTAACGTTCGACGGCTCCGAAGCTTCTGAAGGGGACGTTTTTTTTGTGCTGCTAAAATCATTAGACGTGGTAGCAACATCTTGAGATGAAAAGCCGAGCCGAGTGCCCAACATTTACACTACACCACCTTTTCTTTGGCCCCGGCACAGCCACCCCCCCTCCCCCCGCCCTCTTCCTCCACAACGCTCCCGCCTTAAAGAAAAGTTCAGCAGTAGCTGGCGTCTGGGCAGCTTAGCAGAGGCACACAAAACTGTTTTCTCTGTGACATACTAACTAAGTCGTGTTGTGTGAGATTAGCAGATGAAATAATGCAAGGAGCGGGGAGGGCAGGGCGGGAGGGGCACTGGCGGGGGGTTGACAGAGAGATCCCAGAGTCTACTGCTCATTAATCACTGCAGCGTCTTTGACCTTTCATTTGCCAAGGGCGCTAAGAGAGGAGGAGGAGGAGGGCGGCCGCGGCTGCTAACGCTGCCCAGGAAAGAGCGAGGGGAAGCAGGCCGGAGAAAGGAGCACAAACACGGCGGCGACCGGGAAGACGCGTTCAAAAGCAGAGGAGATGCAACAACGCAGTCTTAATCAGGAGTGAAATTAATCAGCTCCACGGACTGTTAGATGGATCGGGCGTTTCCCGGCCCCCTCGGTGGTACCGGCTCTGCCTACTGGCCTGATGGAGACCGATAGGCCCCTCTTCCCATTTACACGTGTTATTAAACGAATCACAAAGACGTCTGCTCGGGTCCCTCCCTTCACACCGGCCCCCGGCCCTCGGGAGCAGGGCGCTGGAAGTGGCGGCGGGGGTGGGTGAGCGTGACACTGGGCATATTTTTAGTCGCCAGGTGGGACGGGACAACTGGTGACAAGTGGTGTCAGAAAAAAAAAAAAAAAAAAACCCTTGACGCGCCAAGGCTCCTAGGAGAAAAGTTGTGTAAAGATTGGAAGAGTTCTGCATCTGTAGAAGACGGGCCGTGGACCTGCTTTTAAAGGCCCGCGCTGATTGAGAAACTCACTCCTATAATTAGATAATGAAGTCTCGATGTCTCGCGACGGGAGCGCCATAAAAACAATCTGGTCAAAATAATTAAGCCACAAATAAGCTCGGGAGAAAATGAATGGTAATGCAGGCTAATCAAGTGAATATAATGCCACTTAGAAAATCAATACAGGGGGAAACGAGTGTTACGGGGCGGCACAGTTGAGCATCGAGATACACCGGGCAGTTATTAATATACATTTAGGATTATTTTTAACTCAAATTGATGTTCAAGGTTAATCTAATCAGAAGAATTGTATCTCTGAAGAGCCTGCTCCAGTTTAATTGTCTATTTTTATTGCCTCAGCGAGATTTTAATTGAAACCAAAGGGAACCTAACAACAACTGTGACATGTCGATGTCTGGGGGATAGATTATAAATATGTGACAAAATATGTGCATTATTAATGTGATTTCTTAATGCATTATTGTAATGCGTCCCCAGAAACACGGATACTACTTTATGCAACAAGGGGGTGAGATGGGAGCGATGAAAACTCAATTCATCCTGAATATGTCAACAAAATAAAACAGAGACTTTTTTTTTTCTCTCTGTTTGACTCCAGGCTACACTTCTGAATTTGTCAAATTAAAAAAAAAAAAAAAAAGAGAGGGACAAATGTCTGCTGCTCCGGACATCTTGACACTGCAGAGGAAAAAAAAAAAAAGCTTCCCTTAATGGAGTTTGTGCATTTATAATGTTGATTAAAGTGTTAACTCCCACGTCAGCATCTTCGGAGCTTTCTGCGAACTTGCACGTGGAGCGATTCGAGAATAGTGTTACTCCCGACGCCGTAAAAGCGATGAGGCCACTGAAAGGAGCCATTGATCCAAAAAGAAGAGATTACATTGTGTCTGACACAGGCGTGAACATTAGCATGAGACTCCTGGATCAAATTCTGCACGGCAGCAGTAGTCATTGATGATATCGATCGGAATCGCAGCTACTACGATTATACATCAGTTGGCACTTTAAAACGTGCTTCCTCTCTTAATAGACATTTGCAGAAATTTTCTCTATATCTGCGTGAATGGCCCTTCATTTTTTTTTTCTTCTTTTTTCCCCCATTTGGCAGAGCTGTGATGTTGGAGATATAGGGCTTATTAATTGCACGCCTACTTCCTGCTGACAGATCCGGGGAGAATTAACAGGCACGGAGGATTCAGCGCTGCAGGACTGTTGTTATTTGTCCTCTAACAGATGACAGTTACTCTTTAACAGTGCTTTAAATACCGGGCCTATTTCCAGACCTGAAATGACAGGGGTCAAGATAAGGAAAAAAAACACACGGACAGGCGAATGCGACCACATGGAGGACTCGGAGGAAATGAAATCGTTGTGGTGCTCTGCCGTCTGTGAATAAAAGGAGTCTAAGGGAGGGCCTTGGTCCCACGGCGAGGGTGGAAAACACCATCTACTCAGGCCTGACATCTGTATAAAAACAAAAATAATCTGCTGTCAGCAGAATGTTCAATGGCTCCTATCATCCGGGTGCTGATAAAGACTCTGGCCGCTGTGAGGACTCGCTGTTATGCGAAGGGGCTCAGCGGATTGGAATGCATGCTAATTGTCGTCAGGAAAAAATGTGGCGAGCCTTACGGTTTCTGGCATCGCTCCACACCTTGGAGAATGATTTGCCGGGCAGGCTCTTGCAAAACAAAAAAAAAAAATTAACGAACGGCGCTGAAGAGCCGCGACGCCCACCGTCGGGGCGAGCGTGCATCTATCGGAGGGGGAGAGAGAGGGGGGTAGCCACGTGAGGAAATTCACACAGGTCTCGGGCCGAAAACAGGAGATGAAATGTTGCTCTCTGTGTCGCTTTATACCGCTGATCTGATTACAAAGTCCCCCGTTACACATTTACCGAAAAAAAAAAACTAACGTCACTGAAAATCCTCTGTTCCACAGACGGCAAAAAAATACATTTAATGTGTCAGAATAATCCAGTGTGTCAGTAAAACCTGATGCTCTAAACAGGAGCAAAACCTCCCCTTTTAAATAATTGATATTTTCTGATTAAATGTGGCAGTTTGGAGATAATGAATTCTTTATAACGTGCCTTGAGCAACTCAACAGCTTTGCCCGCGTGACAGCTTTATGGGGCGTCTTTTTTTGCCCAAATTTTGAAAGTTTAACCTATGTAGATCAATGTGCTTCCTTAAAAGAGTTTAATAAATTAAAGTGCAAAGGGGGGGGGGGGGGGGGTGTGTGAGGGGGGGGGGGGGGGGGGGCTTTTTTTCCTCAGCGAGCAGAAAAAGCTGATGAGACAGGTTTAGTTTAATCTCAGGCAATAGAAGTCATTAACCATTCTCCCAGGAATTAAAATATAGCTTGCCCTTTTCTTCTCTCACTTATCATTAGCATCACTTTAATCTCCCCGCGTTTCACACTGCTATTTTAATCATTACTTACTGCCTTTTGACAACTGAGGAACATGCCTTCTCCCCCGTTCAGGCAATATCCTGATTTTAGCTGACAAAATGTAGGACATCATTTTAAAAATATCTAAATTTCCGCTCCCCTCTTATTCTTCTGGCCATCCACTCTTTAGACCACCGAACGTCTCGTCTATTTTTATCGAAGGAGACGAGAGGAAGGCCGAGTGGACCACATTCAAAATGTCACCCGGTTAGCTGCGAGGGCAATAAACCCGCGCCGCGCGGGTAATTTGCGCCCCTCGCGTCGTCCTAATGGACGGTGGGCTCCACCACGTATGGCTCTATGTGGGTCATGTGGGGTATCGGGGGGTGTATTTGTCTGCCCTTGAATCAATGAGCGTTTACAACAGAAAAGCATGTATCTCCATGGCGGTGTATAAATAAAGTATCGCGGGCAGCCTCTCGGTGACAATGACAGATGTAGGGCAGGCATTTCCTTCAACTTTTGTTTCTTTATTGGTACTCGTAACAGTGAAATTGAACAATAGGAGTGGATCTGGAGCATGATTAATTTGGAAATGATGAAAAAGGGACAATGGCCCAAAGCTGATAGAGCATTATATTTCTAAATTTGACACGGTGAGATTTTTATAGTTGCTTCGCCGTCTAAAATTCAGGAAAAAAATTCATTTATTCTTATCACTAATTTATTTTGCTCTTATTAGAAATGATATCCTTGTGGCGGCCGCGTCCCAGAGCATCCTCCTGCCTCCATTATTTTCCACCAAGAAAGGGGCGAAGCCTCGCCTTGATGCAAGCGAGACACATTTTTGCATCATTACATTTCATTTCACTGATTTAACAGTAATCCATCTAAGCTAGTGTAGTTCTCCCCTAAAATACATGAAACCGAACTAATCTGCTTCTCCCTCGGTGACTCTCTCCTTCACTGCCTTTTCTAAAACTGTGCCAAGATTAAAGGCATTACCAAAGAACAGAAACCTCAAGTCCTTTAGATTAGTGTTAAATTACTTAATCCTTTAATAGAATTTGAGTTTTGTCCAAAACAGCAAAAGGACCTCAAATGCACATTATTACCGCTGTCAAAAGCAACAAGCTGATTAAGTGTAATTGTTACAGGCGGGTTGAAATCTTTAAGATTCTGCGCACGTGCAACTCTTTTACAAGTGGGAAAAGTGATATAATGATCATTTAGCGGGACATATGGATGGCATATTGTCATAATGAGACACACAAGCAAATGTGCAGCTTGAGACTTTAGAGCGAGCCGAGGAGCGTATCTAAGAACTCTGTCGAAGGGGATAAAAGCTGTTGTTTTTGCTCTCCTTGTCACTGGGTGGACGTGAACACGAAGCCGGCACCCTCCCTCCTTTCTTCCCTTCAGACCCCAGTGCCTCCCTCCCTTTCTCCTGCCACAATTTAAAAATCAACACTAAAGTTGTTCGCTAAATGCTTGGAAGCAGTTTATGAAGATTTCAACAATAAAAATCCCCTCCTCTCACATCAAAAAAAAAAAAAAAGGAGCTCGACTCATTTCTGATCTCGATCCAAGTTCAAAAGGCTGAGTTAAAGTGATACTTCAAAGAAGCGTGTAATCAAAGACACGCAGCTGTTAAAACAATCTTTTGTTAGCTCATTGTCTTCAAAACTGGGCTCTTTTACAGAATCTCCAAAAGAAGGAAGCAGAATCAAATAAGTTGCATTCAATCATCCTGAGTGGGAGGCTTTGGTGTCAAGCTGGAATAAATGCAGCACTAAAGATTTACTACTATTTACAACAGCTGAAGCCGTACAATGAGGTTGGAAGAGAAAAAAAAAGAAACAAAAAAGACAAAAAAAAAAAACTACCATGGTCCTCTTAAATATGCCAAGGGCTCCAGGCACGGTGAAATATGCCCGAGACAGAAATGAGGCATCTTGACAAATTAAGCATCTAGTCATGAAGGCTACGCTGTTATATTTGATGTTGCATCCTTGCGTCCTGACTGCGAGGTTCAGGGGGAGTCTGTGAGCGGTATAATGTTCTCCTGGTGGCTCCTCCATGGCCTGCTGCACCCCGTCATTTGACTTCCTTCACAAGGGCAAGTTGCAGCTGCATTAACAAGTCCATATCACCACTCGACGCCGTTGAATTTTAATGCCAGACCGTCCAAAAGGACGCACAAAGAAAAGAGGGGGGGGGGGAGAAAAGGTTAGAAGAAAAAAAGGAGCTTTACCAGTCCACTGGCTTGGCTTAATTTTTTAATACGCGTTAGCACCTCGCTTTAATCCGACTCTAATGTACATCGTCAGGGGTTACTGTTGAGATAGAGGAAGGGGCTGTCAATCAAGGCTCGGTCAAATTATACCCAGACTCCATTAGGTTTAAAATAGAGCGATGAGGTCTAGCGTGAGTCAATCAAATCATTTAAGGACGCCTGTTACGGTTATTACGTTCTACTTGTTATGGAACCCGCTCTTACGTTTATTACCATCAACAGCACGTGAAAGAGGACGGTCGCTGAAATGCACCTGTTGTGTCCACGCGGAAATATATTCCTGTTCATTTCCCTCGAACTCTGCTCTGACCGTCACGCGACCATTTAAAGAGCGCATGTATCATAGTGCTGGGCGGTATGACCAAAAGTTTATATCACGGTATTTTTCAAAATTATATCAGTTTCACGGTATATTACTGTATTTTTTTTTTTTGAAGGCACAACTGGGTGTTAGCCACATTTTGTAATCATTTAGAGAGGAATTGCTCTGGTAAATTGTCTTAGAATGACCTATTTTACTGTCAGGAGGAGTGAATATTGTAGAAAAACATTCATATCTACACTAGAATTAATACAGGTTTGCATGGCCTCACAAATGATACTATTTACAAAGAGGTGGCACTCGTGATTCTAATTAAGTTAAGGAATCAGAATGCATGATAGTTGTAGTTAAAATACGGAACCCTTTTATTTTTCAAACTTGACTTTTCTACAGCAGTAACGTTACTAGCGTTACCTGCAGAGGACGCAGACCTCAGCTTCATGCATTCCTTGTATTCTAACAAATGTTTGCGGCTTAGGTGGTGTAGCAGATTGCTGGTGTTGCCTCCCGCGGCTACAACTTTAGCTCGGTAACATTTGCAGATTATTGTAGTTTGTTGGACGTCGTCTTTTTTAAATCCAAAGAACTTCCACACGACAGACACGGCTCCTCGTTTAGGAAGAAGTTCCTCAGTCTCATGTTGCCGTTCTGGAGCTTCCACTTCAGGACTTTCACTGTCCCGAACTAGTAGCGTGTTGTGCCTCCAGTGCAACTGCAAAACAGTCCCCTGTCAAACAATGTTTCTGCGGCACTTACGTTCCGCCCCGCGGCGTTCCCAACGTTGTGTACGCTACAGTACACTCACCGGTATTACGGTATATGAAAAATTCATATCATAAGAAAAATAAACACCGGTATTCGGTATGAACAGGTATACTGCCTAGCACTAATGTATCATTATTATCCATATCCTTTTTTTTTTTTTACCATTACTGTGCCTGTTCACCAAGAATCTAATCAAAACAAAAAAGGGAGTACGTTTAAAAATAGATGAAAGATAAGATGTGCAATCTGTGAGTCAATATACTTCAAAACTCATGCACAAATGAAGTACGGTCGTATAAGGAAATTAAGTGCAATAGGTTCAATGTGTTTTGCATTATAATAACATAAAGACTACCGACCTGCAGATGGTAAGATCCAAACAGGAACCGGACACCACATGTGAAAGAGAATAAAGAGGAAAAACGAGGGGTTAAGTCAGAAAAGTGATCAACAAAAACCTTTATTTTAACAGTTAAACATTAAGGGTGCAACAATCCACCATTAAGCCCAATGGTACCGATGCAAAAATGAAAACACTGATGAGACGTGATCAAACGTAACTGTCATGGACGCCTGTTATCAACAGGTCTCTCTATTCCACGCAACGTCGTGTCCTGACACCTGTGATTTACGCCCCCGTTAAACATGTTAACTCCACTTGTTCGGCCGACGAGAGAACCTGCTTCACGCCCAGGAAAAAAAAAAAAAAACAAAACAAATGATTTTGGACTGCCTCGTGCTTTCTAGGCAGAAATCCTCGAATTAATGTAACAGCAAAACAAATAAGTCGGATGCATCTGCTCGGCCTGGGCGTCCAAAAATGTTTAAGCCAACAACAATATGCATGAAGTTGGGAACGCTGTCGTGGAAAGGTCTGACTGACTGTAAACATGCCACGAGCCGTGTAACTGCCAGACGGCTCTTAACAACCGCATTTCCAACTAACACAAAACTAGGGGAAGACAAATTGCCAAAAATGACATTATCATCTCCGTATATGTCAGGAGGCAAGTGGATCTGCGTCGAAGAGAAAGCGTGTGAACCTGCCCGCGAGTGTGTTGGCGTGCACGTGCGCGCGTGTGCGTTCGCATCCCCCGTGTACGTTGGTGAGTCTGTGTACGTCTGACCTGCTCCATCTGGAGGATTCAAGCACTCGGGGGCTGTCACACAATAGGGAGACGAAAGCCCGCTGAAGGATAACAAATGACTTCATGGCAAAACAGCCATTGAAATTCTTTCAGTATGTGGCATTAAAAACAACTGAACAAATAGAGATAAGAAGGTGGGTAGGATTTGAAATGAGATTTCTTTTTCTTTTTTTTTTTTCCCTTTGCTCTCCCCTCTCCCTTCCTCTCTCCCCCAGCTTAAAAGCTAAACAAAACAAATGGAGCTTATTACTGCAGATTACCTTACACTGGACAGATTCTCCGCATGAGGCCCCGAGTAAACAATGTCTTTCTCTCCCTCTGCTAAATATGTGCCATTTATAACAGTGAGCAATCGTATCCACAGTACCAGCAGATAAAGCAAAAATATATCCTGACCAGCAGTCTGAAAATATAATTGTTTAAGGGGGCTGTTTCCATGCGGGTTACCATAGCAAACACTGATAAACCAATTACAGGCCGTGATATTCCTGCTTATTTTACCGCTACGTCAACAGCAGCTGCCGCGGGAGACTGACTGGTTCTCCGAGTCGAGGGAAAAGCTGAGCCCTCCATCCCTCTAATGGTGCCACTCACACGGTGTTAGGCTGCGGGGCTGACATTTCCAAGACGCCAACCGCCTGCAGTTCTATTTCCATTTACGAAACCGTGACGCGAGCTGAGTTTCAGCTTATCAACTTCGAGAAGTGACACCGGCGTCCGTTTCCGTCCGGTCCTCGGGAGTGTGTCGTGAATGAGACTGAGCAGGTAGACAACAGCTGCTGCTCAAGGGCCTGACATGAACTTTGAACCCGCGCTTTACCTCAGCGGCCAGCAGGAGGCGACGCCGCCGGTCGGAAAAAGTAGCCCGACGATTTACCGAAAATGAAAACATGAAATACACGCAACTCCCAAACAGCAGATTTTCAAACGACTTTATGGGCACAAACGATGGATCTTTTCACATTTGACAGAAAAGAGTGATGGTAGGAGATGTTGGAACAACTGGCGGGAGACAGACAAATTTGGGGAACTATTACAAAGTACAACTCCGGGGCCACACCTCTGAGGCCACACCTCCAGAGCCATTCCTCTGAGGCCACACCTCCAGATCCATTCCTCTGAGGCCACACCTCCAGAGCCATTCCTCTGAGGCCACACCTCCAGATCCATTCCTCTGAGGCCACACCTCCAGATCCACACCTCTGAGGCCACACCTCCAGAGCCATTCCTCTGAGGCCACACCTCCAGAGCCATTCCTCTGAGGCCACACCTCCAGAGCCATTCCTCTGAGGCCACACCTCCAGATCCATTCCTCTGAGGCCACACCTCCAGAGCCATTCCTCTGAGGCCACACCTCCAGATCCATTCCTCTGAGGCCACACCTCCAGAGCCACACCTCTGAGGCCACACCTCCAGGGCCATTCCTCTGAGGCCACACCTCCAGAGCCATTCCTCTGAGGCCACACCTCCAAATCCACACCTCCAGAGCCATTCCTCTGAGGCCACACCTCCGAATCCACACCTCCAGAGCCATTCATCTGAGGCCACACCTCCAGGGCCACACCCCAAAGTCACACCTCCAGATCCACACCTCTGAGGCCACACCTCCAGATCCACACCTCTGAGGCCACACCTCCAGAGCCATTCCTCTGAGGCCACACCTCCAGATCCACACCTCTGAGGCCACACCTCCAGAGCCATTCCTCTGAGGCCACATCTCCAGATCCACACCCCTGAGACCACACCTCCAGATCCACACCTCTGAGACCACACCTCCAGAGCATCAGAACTGAAGAGAGTTTCACAGACAAGCCGACCGTCCGGCAGCTGCACCGGGGTCACTCACAGTGACTGGACTTCTCTTCCACGGGTGATTAACATTCGCTGTTTCGATGTAAAGCAGTAAATTAATTCCCGTGTGTCTAAAGAGAATTTCGGGGAACAGAGTGGAACGTGCCTCAGAAGAAAGATCTCCTACCCGGCCTTTAATTAGCGCGGTGGACTGACTGATGACGACGTAACAAGTTGTTGTTGTCGTTAGTTCCAGTCACATCTCAAAAATAATTTCACCGATGCAAATGGAGGCTTTCATTTGCATCAGTACAATTATTTTTTGAGGCCCCTTTCATACCTGCATCTCATTTGTTTGCTGATTGGGGGCTCGCCGCCGCCCCAGAGATTGGAAAATTTACATTTCTACAATTGCCACACCTAAGCATTTTTCCTGTCTTCACGTAGTCAAAATCAAACTGTCCTTCACTGCTTTTTTGTTTTTCTTGAGAAATAAAGAAATCTGAAAGAGCACATCTAAACTAATGGCGGCGTTCCAGCACATTTCTGATATTCTCATTAATTAAGAGTTGTTCTGTTTTCTTCCCCATCCTACTCGGTTGCATTTTTCTTTATTTACGCGCCACCTCGTTCAGTTTTAACCCACATATTTTTACGAGAAAAAAATTTGAAAAAGCGCATAGAGCGCAGAAGCGCGCTGGACCGCTGTGAGCATCACCTCCCGTAGGTCCACACGGTGTCAATCTTGATGCGGGAAAGCAAAAAATTAATAAAAAAGGGACGCGGCGAGTTCACTTTCTTTTTTTAGCAACGCGACGCTAGCGGCTCCGCACGTGGGGCCTAACGGCAGAATTACTGGCGTCGGGTAAAAAGGGGCTCGTCGAGTGCGGGGAAACAACCTGCTCAGAATTTATCATGCGACCTAGTCGGCCTAACAATCAGGCGTTAAAGAGAACAAAAGCCCATTCCAAATAAATTCCCACTGTATTTGTGCTGGGATTTGATTTACTGGCCTGTGGGGAGGCACCATTTGGTAGCACAAGAAGAGGCGGGGAGAGGTAGGTGTTGTCTGAGAGGAGAGTGTGTGTGAGTGTGTGTGTGTTGGCGTGTGCTCGTGCGTGTGTGTGCGAGGGGGCTGGGCACCAGGGGATGGGGGGGTGGGGGGGTTGAGGAGGGGGTGCTCATGTGCCAGAAGTGTTTATTGTGTCATGGTGATTTATTGAGTGAGCTTCATTTCACTGAATGTTCTCAGATATTTATTTCCCTAAAGGCCCCACAAAGATATGAACAGGCCTGCATCCACATATGTCATCATTGCCCATTTTACAGCGTCAGGAGATTTCTCTCAAAGTAAGGAGGGGGGGAGAAAAAGAAAGAGAGAGGTAGAGAAACAGCTAGTGGCGATCAGGGCACCTCTCCATCAAAGCCCTGTAAACAATGGTACCTCAGCAACACGGAAATGGCATTTTGGAATATGGCTGACGACTTTTCAGCGTTCATCCCTCCTCCTCCTCCCTCCACTCGCTCCTGCCAAATACATACTTACAGAGCATGCATAATTTAAATCGAGACTTTGAAGGCCCACTCAGCAATGTAAAAGAAGTACTTTAAGTTTAAAGTTGCTCCTGTGATACAAATTCAGTTCAAGGAGAAGTCGAGCCTTTACTCCGACTGCCTTAATGTCTGTAAAGAACTGAGGGCAAAACCATAAAAAGAACTAAAAAAAAAAAAAAAAAAAAGTTTTGAATCTAATGATTCTCAGAGCTGGAATCAAAGCTGGTATTTTTAAAACTCCGAGGTCGTTGGCGTACCTTAAATTAAGCCCGTCTGACAGGTATTAATTATAACTTAATTGACATTTTATATTACGCTTCAAAAATGAAATATGACGAAAGAACTTATGACGTTCCTCTTTACTGTGAGGCGCGGCCGCGAGGTTGCACGACTCTCGGTTCAGTTTCGGTTTATATGCGCGGCGCAAATTCACGACAATAATTTACCAGGTAAATACAGGAAATGAGTCAAATTTAAAGGGGAGATAAAAATGGAATGAGTGAAGTTGCGCATATGTTTGTCTCTCAGGTATATCTATATATACAGTGATTCCATATTTTTCATGGTTAATGGGGACCGGTGTTCTGAAATTTCTTCCTACCTAAAATTTTATTTTTTTAGCGGAAAATTATAGCCTCATCTGTAATTTTTTTCCTACATTGTAACAATATCCTACCAGCACATATATCTGCTCTCCTCTGTGTTTTGGGTGGTAGCATATTATTAAACTTAGGAAAACTTTAAAAAGTAAGCATAAGTCACTAATTTAATTACGCATTTTTCTCGCGTAATGTAACGGATTACAATTATGTTTGAGATTTATCATCTTGCCAACGAATATACGACAAACCCTGTAAAATAACCTCCTGAACAAGGTTTAATACAGCTGGAAAAGCACATTCACTCACACACAGGCATCGTAAAGACGTGCATCTGATTTGTCTGTCAAACCTATGCAATATAAATACTGTGCGTACAAAGTATTAAAAATACTAAAGAAATATAAAAGAATATTAATATTGATATTAAAGAAACTAACCTTTTCTCTTCCGCGATAACGGTCAGGCAGCAGAATATTATGGCCTTTTGAAGTTGCTGCTGTACGCATGCGCAGTCAACTCGGGTAGGAAGATGTTATGAGTAGGAAGAAATTTCAAAACACCGGAGCCCCCCCGGGACTAAATAACTGTGTTTCAAAATATGTTTAAAAACCGCCAAAAAAGTAGCGAAACAAGACAAAGGCTCAACTGTGGTCTTTCTGTTACCTTCACAGCCTCTGGAGACTACGGGTCTCTGAACCGTAGTAAACAAACTGCTGGTATTGTACTATTTTTGGCTCGTAATTAGCGGCTAACACGCTAACAACGACACACGCACTACATTACCCATGAGGCCACCTTCTTAAAGGGGCCGGGCCTGGCTCACAACATTTCTTTTGCTGTGAGAGAACGCGCACAACATCCTGAGATGTTTCCGTGATTTTTTCTTGATTTTTTATTATATATTTCAGAAAAATCCGCGAATAACTAAAACCGTGGAACTTAAAGTGCAAATTGGCGAGGGATCACTGTATATAATATACACATACACCCACATATATACATGCTCATACCTTCGTCATGTGAGATGAATGCTGAGCGGCCGCCTCTTCGACTTTAGCGTGGCTTCACCTGACAGTTTTTCCACCAAACGGCCAGAAAGTGTTACGGCAACAAACTATGCGGTTGATTCTTATTCTGCAGGGGTAGAGAGCGGGAGAGGCAGCCAGATGGTCGGAGTCTTTGATTCTCCAGATGGCTGTTCTGTGTGGTGCTCAGTGACACCGGGCAGGCTCATTGACATGCTGCCTCCCTCCCCTCCATCGTTGCCTCCTCTTCCTTCACCTCCTCCTCCAGCGTAGTCACAGTTACGAAGATGGATACCAGCCCCCCCCGGCCTCTCGCCGCAGATCTTGAGAGGATGGGATGGGGGGGCTTTCCATTTCGCCCCAACAAAGAAAATATCAATGTTTGGGATCGTATTGATGACACCCATTTGCCACTGTCAAATCTCGGTTAAATCTCTATGAGGAGTGACTGCTATTGAAGCTAAGTCGGTCAGACGCAGCGGGGGCTACTGTGTGCTCTTATCTCCAGGTTTTAATGTGGATCTGAGGTCTGGACCTCAACTGGCAGCATGTCAAAGAACATATAAAACACTTTCCAATAGATTTATGATGTCTGTGATGGCTGTGGCTGTTCATTTTGTGAATGTGGTATTTTTTTTTTTTTATTAAACTTTTACATGAGAATACAAGGCACACCAGTGCATTATGATCGTGATTTAATTCTGTCAGAGTGTAGAAATTGTTATGAAGGCCACTGACTGCTGACACAGAGAAAATTGTCATCTTGAACCTCATTATTATTTTTATGGGGGGAGGGGGGGGGGGGGGGCACCCAACCCATGCTCACTGCTGCAAATGAATCTATACTCATGCACATCTAAATTAGCCAGTTAAGCAAATCTCGGCCTAATTTGAATTGGACCGGTTTGGACGGCGTTTCTGCAGATCAGCCAAGCTCCGGCATTAAACACACCCTGCTTTTATTCCCTGACCCCCGGTGGCCCCTCTCCTTTTAGGGTCACATCGTCATTACCATAGTGCAAGCTCAGAGGCTGTGTTTCCGTGCGCCTTAATTAATGTGTGTTTATAGGGGGGCCACGAGAGTGAGTGCACTTAATGAAACATTGCTACGGTAGCCTCCGGGGCCCAGAAGAGACAGCTTCTCTATTGTGCTGCAGATTCTTACAGGCTGTAAACACTTAATTGATCTGAGGAGCGTATTTTGCAGCACATTCTTTGGGGGGGATCAGTTTCAGATTGGGACTGTTGATGAACACATTTTAAGTCCTCTTTTAAAAATAAAAAAAATAAAATGACAGTGTATGGAGCCTGTTTATTTCTGCAATCAGCGATAAACTGGGCGTTGGAACAAAAGGAAGAGTGCGAATAAATGCCAGTAGCAAACAATCAGAAGGATCAGTGCTGGCCTTTTGCATGTGTGTCTGTCTTTGTTTACGTGTGTGATGTCACTGAAAGTGATCCCAGGCTGCTGTGATGTCACGTCTGGGAGCCCAGTTGGGGGGGGGGGGAGAAGCGCTAGCGCTATAAAAAGGCCCAGGAGGTCCCTCTCTTGTGGTGGATTGCTTTCCCACCATCAAAGAGTGATCCTGTGTTGTGGCGCATGAGTGAGTGAGTGAGCGCTCGTGCACGCCCGTGCGTGCGTGCATGTGTGTGTGTGTGTGCGCTGGGGCCGATGACAGGGGCCACGGCCTCCACACCCGGGGGACCGCCAATGAGAAAGAAGCATTTCCTCGAACATTCCACGGGTCACAAAAACAATTTGCCCAGAGAAAAGTGGCTAAACAGCCACAGAGCTACTCGGTGGAAGCAAGAAGCTCAAATTAACTCCTGAGCTTCCTCTCGCTCCTCGACTTTTAACGGGGAAGAAAATGTGCAACGCCAGACAATTAGGCGGTACGACGCATGTCAGCATTTAAAAATAATATCCAGCCACCTCGACATTGCTGTATAATTAACAAGTTTGCCGTCTGTGTTCTGAAATTGTTGTGCATTGGAAGAAACAAATCCATTTTTCACGCTTCAATTGCTTTGTGATTACTGTTAATCGAGAACACAGAATGATTTCCTACTTCATTACTCCGCACACATACCATGTCTGCTGGAAGAGATTTAAAGTATGTGACTAACCTCTCTGAAGTGGCTCCATCCCAGAAACCCCATTATGTCCACTGAGGTTGGCCAAATCATCTAAATAAAAACTAGGGATGCACATGGTTAACCGTTTAACCGTTAACCGATAACACTAACTCTAAACCGATTAATACTACTACTACCGTACTAGAACGGTCAATTTTGTTTTTAAGCTACGTAATTCAATCAACTCATGGGGGCGTGTCGACAGGTGCAACAGGCCTCTAATTGGTCGATTCTACATCCGCGTAGAAAAGAGCGCGTCATCGAAAAAATTAGTAAGTACCCACATCTGTACGATTCTGGTTCTCCGCACTACAAAGACAGCACATATTCTAGTAATTCATGGAGGGAGATAGCGATGAATGTGGGTCTGGATACGGCCGAGACGGTGAGGAAGTGGAAAAACGCAAGAGATAAGTTTAGTAAGTTTAGCTAGTTCGTGATTGTCGCTCTTGCGTTGTGGCGTGGAATGACATAGCGGAGACCGCTCTAGTATAAATCAAAAGTGACGACGGCATCTCTGCAACAAGCTGATGGCGGCACATTTTATACACGGCGAAGTGTCCACATGCGTCCACGACGCCGCGCGCAACATCGCAGCAGCCAACCCTCAGGGACTTATCAGTTAACGGTTATTTACCGTTAAAGGGCGTCGGTCAACGGTCATAAAAAAAAAATCCAAAATGTGCATCCCTAATAAAAACATTTATAATCAACTAGGGATGCACGATAACTATCGGGCCGATAACAGAAAAATTAGGACGTCATCCTGATAAGTCTGATATCATGACGAATAGCCCCGATAACATATATATATATATTTTAACACAGCAGTGCCTCGCTACCTCTGAGCCTTAAATGACCGGCAGTGAATGTTATGTTCAAGTGACATCGGCATAATCAGAAAAACGATTTCTCAGTAAGGAGAATTAAGAATACCCCCTCATGCCAGAAAACAACTTGTTAACTCGATCATAATTTTGGTAGTTGTTGACTTTAATTGATATTCGCAGTATTTCCCCACGTTACACATACAAAATAGAAAAAAGATAAGGCCCAAAGAATGACGAGCAAACGAGGGAATGTGGGAATTTATGTTACACCTTGAATGCAGCATTGTGGAACAGTGCGCTGGAAAAAAAAAACAAGGCAGCGATGGTATAGAACTTCGTTAAAGTTTCAGAAGAAGATAGTTCGCTGGTTATTTGTGACAAATGCTCCAAGCGAAGGAGGGAAAAATAGCACAAGATTTAATACGTCAAACCCCATCAGCCACCTGAAACAAAACCGTCGCTTCCATGGAGTTTTGAAATCGCACTAACGTGAGCTAACGTGAGCTAACATGAGCTAACGTGAGCAAGCCAGCAGCAAGTCAACCCCTCCGCTCCCCTCCCCTCTCTCTCACTCATCGCCATCATCTCTCTCATCTAAAGCTTCCATGAGATTAAAAAGAAAAAAAACTACTGAACCTCATTTACTTCAATTAAAGGCATTCATTTGAATGGAACCACAAGCCAAAGTCCTTTAAACGTAATCTCTTTGTTACTATGGAGTGCACTTTTCCAGTTTATTTACATAGACAAGTCTAACTTGTGTCAGTACATTCTCCATTGTGCTTTATTTTTTATTGTCATTGAGGAATTAATTTTTTCAGTTTGTAATTCTGATGCATGTATTTCCATCAGTTCAAGGAGCCTTTATTTTTTATATCAGTCAGTAATGTAGCTTATTTAAGTTGATGTGAGATATCAAATAGGTTTGTTTGATAGCTTACCAATAGTTTTTTATTGTAAAAAAATAAATATCTGTTCATTTAAAGAGTCAAAACTGTTTTTGGTTTTGTTCATAAGTATTGATGTAATGATCTTAGGTATATGTGTGTTATCGGTTATCGGTTATCGGTATCGGTTTAAAAAAACAGTTATCGTGCATCCCTATTAATCAACAGTTCAGCGCCACAAAGCCACTGTTTGCTCTCTGGGCCCCTCGGAGACTTTTGACGGTTGCGTAACAGCGTGTCGGGTTAAACCTGGAGTCAGAGAGCCGGCCTGAACCGATAGAGACCCAGACCCCTCTTCCTCGTTCTCCCTCTGACTTCTGGGACGGCTACGGGGGACGGAAAATACCCCTGATCTGGGACAGCCGAAAAAGAGACAACGACGAGCGGCCGGCGCGGCGTGACGAGGACGGAAAGCTGAGAAGCGGGAAAAAAACATAAATGAGTCACCTTTGTCGAGTGACCGTGAGACTCGCAAGGTGATACGCTGCACGCGCTCAGGTTCGTCTCTTTTTGCGCATCCAGATATAAGTTGGCAAGAGTCCTCTCTCCGGCGGAGTATGAAAATGCGTTTAGCAGCGGTCTTAAGAGGAGCTGATTGGGGGTGGAAGATTCTCCCTGAACACAGTAGTTTCCCTGGGAGAGCGAGGCCAGGTAGTTAATAGGGGTCAGAGCTAGGGCTGAAGTGTAAATTGGCAGGGGTGCATCAATTAGAGGGTGGCAGAGGCTAGGATAAGGAGAGGAGAGGAGAGCTAGATGGAGCAGGAGACAAGCGTATCATCTTTATCACCGCTGCAAGATGCTGCAGGAGGAGGAGGGAAAAAAAGGCAAGAACGCTGGAAATTAATGGGACAAAGTAGGGATGCACGATAACTGTTTTTAAAAACCGATACCGATAACTTTCAGCTCCTAAAGGCCGATACTGATAACCGATAACACACACATATACCTAAGATCATTACATTAATACTATGAACAAAATCAAAAATAGTTTGGGCTCTTTAAATGAACAGATATTTATTTTTTCCAATGAAAAACTATTGGCAAGCCTCTCAAACATTTTTGTAAAGCTATCAAACTAAACATTTTGTAAAGCTATTTGATATCTCACATTAACTTAAATAAGGTACATTACTTATTAAAAAAAATAAAGGCTCCTTTAACTGATGGAAAAACATACATCAGAATTACAAAATAAAAAAAAGATTTACATTTAAAGGATTTTGGCTTGTGGTTCCATTTGAATTAATACCTTTAATTAAAGTAAATGAAGTTCTGTATTTTTTTTTATCTCATGGAAGCTTTAGATGAGAGAGATGAGGGAGAGGGGAGACTGCTGCTGACCTGCGCATGTTAGCATTAGCTCACGTTAGCGCGATTTCAAAACTCCATGGAGGAGATTGTTATGTTGTATCTGGCTGATCGGGTTTTACGTATTAAAGCTTGTGCTTCCCTCCTCGTAGAATTCACTCGAAGGATTCGTCACAAATAACCACCAAACTATCTTTTTCTGAAACTTTAACGAAGTTCCACGCCGCCATGTTTGTTGTGATCAGTACGCTGTGCTGCATGCTGCATTCAAGGTGTAACGTAAATTCCAACATTCCCTCGTTTGCTAGTCGTTCTTTCAGCCTTTTCTATTTTTTTCCTTTTTTATGGAAAAAATGTGGGAAAATACTGCGAATATCAATTCAAGTCAGCAACTACCAAAATTATGACTGAGTTAACGTGTTTCTGGCATGAGGGGGTATTCTTGATTTTCCTGATTGAGAATCCATTTTTCTGATTATGCCGATGTTACTTGAACATGACATTCACTGCTGGTCATTCAAGACTCAGAGGGAGCGAGACACTGCCATGTTGACAAAAATATATTTGTTATCAGAGGTATTCGTCATGATATCGGAGTTATCGGAATGACGTCATGATTTCCTGTTATCGTTCCGATATTTATCGTGTCCAGGACGAGATCGGGATGATCACTGTCACGTGTGTCTGAACATCACGCTCAGATACACGTCTGCGCTCGAGTCCTTCAAAGGTGTGCACACCTGTCCAAGTTGATCCCTGTGATTTGAGCAGCGAGCGCAGGGGCAGACGGGCTCTCTGGCGGGCCTACATTTGCAATCTTATACCGTTTAAGTGTATATTGGAAAAAAAGACAATCTCACTTATTGAACACATTCACCCTGGAGGGCAAACTGCTACGGTAATGAACACCACACTCTCAGAGAATTACAGTGTCCTTTATCCCACTGTAGTGAAGGATGAAAAAGGATCTGACCGACAAATATACACAGACGCACGTACACTCTGCCGGAACGAGGGGGGGGGGAGGGAGAAAGAGAGCAAACACGCATTTCAAGACCACATAAAACCTGTAAACAAAATCTGTGGAGCAGATAAATTATAAACGCCACAATGCAATTAAAGCCAGATTCAATTTGAGCACACACTGTCCATCTGTCGCGGCGAAACAAAAGCCGAGGAGCTCCATTATTACCAAATCCCTGCTCCCGTTAATTTGCTTGCTGGGAGATTTTTAGTTTCTAGGAGAGACGTTCTTAAATAGCAGGGCTGCTCACTCGGGGGCGGCGTCCTCTGGAAACAGCCTCCAGATGCTCCCCAGCAGCCGTCAGCTCTCTCACACCTCTCTCTGTCCTTTTTTTATTCTTACTATTATTATTGTTCCCTCTGATCTAAATTATTATTTTTTGTTTGTTTTTTATTCTACGACAATGCTGCAAAATGAGGGAGATACATCAGCCCTAAATACGTCCAGCATCTGTGAATGGGTGAAATAAAACAAATGAAAAAAAACAAGTGTATCTATAATATTAAGGCTGTAGCAATACACCAATCCTGCAATACGATACGATACACGATATTCACGATATGATATATATCGATATTCATCTTAAAAACCATTTACATCATTTTCCGAAAGATTTTATAGGGACTAAGTGATTTTGGTGACATTTTGTGAGTGTTTCAATGACTTTGTTTGAATTTATTGAACTGAAAGCATCAATTACACATTATATGGCTGACAGGCAGCTTGCAAATGCTGGACACAATGAATAAAAGATTTGTTGAGAAAAATAGTTTCATTTATTTAAACAGTGCAAATTGTTGCTTGCAAGCTTTTAAAGGTGGGACACGGGGGTTTTGAAAGAAGCTTAGAATATTGATACCCGCGGCTGAAAAATCGATACCCGATACTCGATAGAATATCGATATATATCGCAGAATCAATAAAATCGCTCAGCTCTACAGTCATGGAAAAAATGATTAGACCACCCTTGTTTTCTTCAGTTTCTTGTTCATTTTAATGCCTGGTACAACTAAAGGTACATTTGTTTGGACAAACATAACGATAACCACAAAGATTGCTCATAAGAGTTTTATTTAAGAGCTGATATCTTACCATTTTCCATGGTTTTCTTGATTATAACCTAAATCACTTAAGTTTTTACATCAATAGCTATGGCGTTGTACTGCCAAAAACACTGCTTTTATGCATTCAGTGTTTTCTTTTCTGTCTGTTTTAGTCACATGATGACGCTATCTAGTGGTACCAGGTATTAAAATGAACAAGAAACTGAAGAAAAAATGCTGGTCTAATAATTTTTTCCATGACTGTATATAATATATGAGGATAATCTGTGTGAGAGTTTAGAAATCCTCCACTCAAACAGGTGCCACGGTCCCGGTTCTGGCCCCGGCGGACCGTGAACTGTGCGCTCTTCCTCAGTCCTGGTGAAACACAAGCGCTCCTCCTCTTAATCCTGTTTGGCCACTTCGGGGCGACAGATAAGAGATTCTGCGGCCCAGAACCCGGGAGTGGGGTTCAAGGGACTGAGCTCTTCTCCGCTTTACGCCAGGAAGAGAGCGAAGAAAGGAAAGAGAACTATCATCTTCAAAGGTGGAGGAGTGCGTCAATTTAAAATCAGAAATGTATCTGGCATCTTCATGCCTCTTAAGCTACAATGGATCTGCGCTGATTAAAGCACATCAAAGACGGCTTATTCGTTCCTCAGAGCGACGAGGGGAGATTTTAATTGCAAAATGTTAAACCTCACAATTAAAAGGCTTTCTTCTGCTCGGAAACAACCCAAACACAACCATTAAGGGCGCCGTGCAGATTAGTCTTTACGCGAACGAGGCTCAGGGACAAGGACGCCGCGCGAATCACAGCCCTCCATCAGAATCATCTCAAGGCACCGACCGCCATTAAAGAGCGAAGAGATGCAGCTGGAGGTGGGATCTTCGTGATATCTTGGGGGGGGGGGGGGGGGGGGGGGGGGGGGGGCAGGCCTGCTAACGAAGGGGAAGAAAGAGCCAACCCCCCCCTTCCTTTTTCTTAGACAAACACGTCCTGACGACGTGTCTTTTTACCTAAACACACAAACAAACAAGCGTAGCCACCAACACGGACGCAAATGCAAATGCACGCGCACACGCGCGCAGCATACCGGCGAGGTGCGAGCGTGTCAGGGAGGGCTGCGGCCGCCGCGATAAGAGGCCGACAATGATACTGTACAGCTATTAGGCTGGAAATAGGCGGCCAACCCAAACAGCGGCGGGGTCAGCCCATTGTCAGGCCGCGGATTTACGGAGGAGCCCGAAGAAATTAGTCAACTGCACTTCTGTAGGTAGTTTCCTGAGCCCATTCAAAACATTGTTTTCCCTCAAAATACTGCAACGGCAATAAAGAAAAACAGGCACAATGGAAAGGTGTGACAGTAAGAGAGCACATAAACCACGCCGCTGCGTCGCACACACATGCCTTCGAGTAACAAGCACAGCCCCCCCCCCCCCTTACAACCCCTTAGAGTAACAACCGTGTCTAATTAAAATTCACATTTCAACCAAAAAGGGAAAACAAGCACATCTCTCTGAACAAGCCGGTCCGTCTTCACCCCGGTTGTGAATTCAAGATAAACACGGCGATACGCGGAGAAGTGGCGCCACATTAATTAAAGGCCCTGATGGACGCGGCTTCCATCTAACAGACCTATCAGGAATTAAATTTGTATCAACGGCGGAGAGAGCGGTTGAGGGGTCCCCCCCCAGGGGGATTAATGAAACAGACTTTTGTAGCAGAGTCGTCAGAGGCAGCGGAGAGAGAGAGAGAGAGAGAGAGAGGGCCAGCAGCGGGATGTCATGCGCCGGACCATCGCGCCACTGACCTCTCATTTCATACTTTAATAAAGTCGCACCCAGGTGTCCTTGATGCCTCCCAGTCGCCCGGGGCTCGGGGGAAAAGCCAAACAGGAGGCAGCCGTGACATAATTCTGAACGCTCGCCCCTCCCTCGCCGCGCTCCCTCTGTGGTCTCGTGTTATAACTATCGGGACGATAACTATCGGGCCGATAACAGGAAATGATGACGTCATTCCGATAAGTCCGATATCACGACGAATAGCCCCGATAACATATATATTTTTGTCAACACGGCAGTGCCTCGCTCCCTCTGAGTCTTGAATTACCGGCAGTGAATGTTATGTTCAAGTGACGTCGGCATAATCAGAAAAATTATTACTCAATAAGGAAAATCAAGAATACCCCCTCATGCCAGAAAACAACTTGTTAAGTCAGTCATAATTTTAGTAGTTGCTGACTTGAATCGATATTCGCAGTAATTCCCCTCCTGTTACACAAGAAAAAGAAAAAAATAGAAAAGGCTGAAAGAACGACGGAATTTATGTTACATCTTGAATGCAGCCTGCAGCACAGCGTACTGATCACAACAAACATGGCGGCGATGGTGTAGAACTTAGTTAAAGTTTCAGAAGAAGATAGTTTGGTGGTTATTTGTGACGAATCCTCCGAGTGAATTCTACGAGGAGGGAAGCACAAGCTTTAATACATAAAACCCGATCAGCCACCTACAACGTAACAATTTTCTCCATGGAGTTTTGAAATCATGCTAATGTGAGCTAATGCTAACGTGCGCAAGCCACCAGCAGTCTCCTCTCCCTCATCTCTCTCATCTAAAGCTTCCATGAGATAAAAAAAAAAAAAAAACTACTGAACCTCATTTACCTTTAATTAAAGGTATTAATTTAAATGGAACCACAAGTCAAAATCCTTTTAAATGTTAATCCTTTTTAGTTTGTAATTCTGATGCATGTATTTCCATCAGTTCAAGGAGCCTTTATTTTTTTTATATCAGCAAGTGATGCACCTATTAAGTTGATGTGAGATATCAAATAGGTTTGTTTGAGAGGCTTGACAATAGTTTTTCAATGGAAAAAATAAATATCTGTTTATTTAAAGAGTCCAAACTATTTTTGATTTTGTTCATAGTATTGATGTAATGATCTTAGTTATATATGTGTGTTATCGGTTATCAGTATCGGTTTTAAAAAACAGTTATCGTGCATCCCTAGTTACAACTGTACAGGCTCGCATGGCGGTTGTACCTATGAGTTGCGGACTCTCTCTGCGTTATCTCGACGGCGCAGATCTCCAGCGCTTTCATCAAGATCGACGGCGCGCTCAGGTTGGGAAACGTGCGGCTGTTGCCTCACCGACGTGCTCAACTCGAGTGTCCGACTTGTGCAACCCGAAGCAGCAGCAGCAGCGGCGGCAGCGGCGTTACATCAGGTCTCCTGAGCAAACCTCAAGCATGGCGGGTCTGGCGCAGACCCTTCAACTTCATGATTTACTATCGTGTGCAGTTGGTTACAGGAAATTGGAACAGTGCTGACGTGCTTTTGAAATGTGGTCGAGACAGTTTTCTGTTGAAAACAGAAGCAGATTATCTCGATGGGGAGGCGGCAGATTTAGAGATGTACAATATGCAATGTGTTATCAGAACGCGGCGAGCCCGGGCAGCTGCTATCTGTCATAAACTCCGGCTATTGTTGGCCAGACTACACAGCAACATGTGACCTAATCTAGATGAGCAGCCACCGAGCAAATACAGAGCGGAATGGTGTCATTTTTTAATAAAGCTGTTTTATGGACTCCGGTCAAACAGAGCCAGAGGAACAGGCTGAAACTTCCTTGTGCAAATGATCTGGCAGTCGGAGTTTCATAACTTCCTCTGCTCACAGAAGCCTGTGGCAAGTCTCCTCACAGAGCAGAGAGCTGTCGTCACAGAGAGAAGGGAAAAAAATAAGCTCAGCCTTATCAAGATCTCACAGAGACATTTCTCTAATTAGTTTGAATATTTCTTGTTTAGATAATGTCAGCCAATTGTCAGTTGGGTCCAGGACGGGGCAGGGAGGGGAACGCTGCGTTCCACTGATACCGAGGGGAAAAGGCTGATCAGAAAGTTTGCTCATTACATTTGTTTTTAAAGAGGGACGCGTATTCTGGACGGACGCCAGATGCTGGCGGACGCACCGATTCTCGCTGCCGATCTTATCGCCGACGTCTGACCGATACCGCGTTTCGGTGTTTTGTTTGAATCGGGGGTAAGCTGCCGGAGAGGAAGAACGGCTAGGGATGCACGATAACTGTTTTTTAAAACCGATACCGATAACCAATAACTTTGAGCACCTAAAGGCCGATGCCAATACTGATACCGATAACTGATAACCGATAACTTTCAGCTCGTAAAGGCCGATACCGATAACCGATAACACACATATATAAACCTAAGATCATTACATCAATACTATGAACAAAGTCAAAAATAGTTTTGACTTTTTATATGAACAGATATTTATTTTTTCCAATGAAAAACTATTGGCAAGCTTCTCAAACATTTTCGTAAAGCTATCAAACAAACCTATTTAATATCTCACATTAACTTAAATAAGGTTCATTACTGACTAATATAAAAAAAATAAAGGCTCCTTGAACTGATGGAAATACATGCATCAGAATTACTAACTGAAAAAGATTAGCATTTAAAGGATTTTGGCTTGTGGTTCCATTTAAATTAATACTTTTAATTAAAGTAAATAAGGTTCAGTAGTTTTTGTCTTTTATTTTTTAATCTAATGGAAGCTTTAGATGAGAGGAATGAGGGAGAGGAGAGGGGAGATTGCCTCTGGCTTGCGCACGTTAGCATTAGCTTCCGTTAGCTCACATTAGCGCAATTTCAAAACTCCATGGAAGCGATTGTTATGTTGTAGGTGGCTGATCAGGTTTGACGTATTAAAGCTTGTGCTTCCCTCCTCGTAGAATTCACTCGGAGGATTCGTCACAAATAACCACCAAACTATCTTCTTCTGAAACTTTAACGAAGTTCCACGCCGCCATGTTTGTTGTGATCAGTACGCTGTGCTGCAGGCTGCATTCAAGGTGTAACGTAAATTCCCACGTTCCCTCGTTTGCTAGTCGTTTTTTCAGCCTTTTCTGTTTTTTTCCTATTTTTATGTGTAACATGTGGGAAAATACAGTGAATATCAATTCAAGTTAGCAACTACTAAAATTATGACCGAGTTAAAGAGTTGTTTTCTGGCATGAGGGGGTATTCTTGATTTTCCTTATTGAGTAATAATTTTTCTGATTATGCCGACGTCACTTGAACATAACATTCACTGCCGGTAATTCAAGACTCAGAGGGAGCGAGGCACTGCCGTGTTGACAAAAATATATATGTTATCGGGGATATTCGTCGTGATATCGGACTTATCGCGATGATGTCATCATTTCCTGTTATGGGCCTGATATTTATCGTGCACCCCTAAGAACGGCCATCGGCCTCACAGCTCCTCTCGTGGTACCTGCTCTGTTTGCTGCCTGGGTGGTGGCGGCGGCGGCGGTCTGGACATGAACAGCTCTTACCGGTGACGGGGCGGTGATGGAAAAATAATTAGCGTTGTCAAGGAAAAGTTTCTCTAAGATCTCAGACAAACACGCAAAAACAATGTCGATCCCGGCACGTAAACATCTGGAGCCTCTGGAACAAAGATATCTATTTATATTTCTCCAAGATTACCAGTAAAGATAACCTGACTTCACGCATAAGGGAGCACTTAGAGAACCAAACGTTTAGAGTGATACTGTATCCTACCTGCATGCCCCCCCCCCCCCCCCGTCTCTCCTTTAATCTTTGCTTTTTAAAAACCTCTCTCCCACATTAACACATTTTCAGCCTTTTGTACTCGTATTTCTCTCCCTAACCACCTATCTCTGTCTCTCCTGCACACACCTTTTCTCTTCGCGGGGCAGCAGGTGTTGAGTGGTTGTGTTTACCCCCCCCCCCCCCCCCCCCGCAGAGTCTCTCTTCTTCTCTGTTTTTCTGCAAGCGTCTCTCTCTCGTTCCCTCTCTGGCAGCTGGTGGGAGGGAGGAGGCTATAACAGCTGCACACGAGGGCGGGTGGAATAAAAAAAAAAGCGCACAAGGAAAACAGCTCCAATCCCCTCAGGGTTGTCAGCTCCAATCCCCCCCCCCCCCCCCCCCCCCCCCCCCCCCCCCCCACAATCTCTGCCATTTTTGTTTTTTTGTTTTTTTAACCAGGCAAACAGAAGGAAAACTGTTGCAGTGTCAAGTCAGCCGGCGAGTTTAGAGTCCGGATGAGATGTGTCCTCTAATAGATACTTTCTATCATTAAATCGTTGTTGAGTTGGTAAATCACATCCCTTCCGACTGGACGCCGTGCCAGAGGTGCTCGCATCTGCTGGAATAAAGACACAGAGCGTCGGACGCCACCACCTTGCTCTTTTTTTTTAATCTCTCTCTCTCTCTCTTTTTTCATTAAAGTCTTGGCTCTGTGTGAGAGAGAAAGAGAGAGAGACTGTGTCGTTTTCACAAACAGCATCAAAATACATGAGATCAGCTCTCGGGTTTCTGTTTCGGCCCCGGCGAGGTCGGGCCAGCCTCATTCCAAATTTCCTGAGGGGGGGGGGAGAACGGAGAGGAAACGATTCCACGCAGATAAATCACTCACGCAGATCAAAAGACGAATCGGCGGCGGGGACAAAAAGATGCTGACTCGCTGAGAACAATGGAGACGGCGGCGCGCAGGTATCGGAGGAGTCGGCCCTGAGATATCCCGCCGCACCGCTCAGTCAAACCCTCCTAACCGGGGTCAAACAAACTCAGCTGCTGTGTGAGCGAGAGAGAGAGACGGAGAGAGAGAGACGGAGGTGTATTTAAACTCATCTTATTGTGCTGTTTTTCGAGGATGGCACCGCTGAGTTCTGAGTGTTTGGTTTCGCAGAAGCAGGAACAGGATTGAGTTTCTGGCTTTGCAAACTCATCTTCTGTGTTTGATTTAATAGCTACCCTGAGAGTTGGAAAAGAAAATGGGAATAGAAAGAACAAGAGGGGGATAAAACATTTGATATAACGCGGCGGCGGCGTGCGCGTGTGTGTTTGCGCGCGCGAGCACGTCTATGCGGTATGATGTATGTCTTCTATAGTTCGGGCATCTAAGAGGAGAAGTCCCGTCCCGTGCAGCCCTTCACGCATCACAGCCCACAGTCTTCTATTAACTTCTTCAGTACGAGCAATAAATAAACATGGAGAATCCACAACTCTTCACTATCCTCTCATCACTTCTGAGAGTCCGAGTGTCGCGCAGAAAAGAGGCCTCTGGGAAGTGTAGTAATGTGCAGAAGACAGGAAGCAGCGGCACCCTCGCCAAAATTACCTTTTGATCAAACTGCTTCAGAGATATCAGAGGAAGCAACACATCACTTTTACGGCTCTGCTCTCGGCTCAGAAACAATCCTCGGCGAGGGAAGGGTCACGCGAAAAGCACCTTGCGACTTTGTTTCGTGGCGCGTCCTGTGATGTGGAGAGCTAAATTATGTTCAAAAACACAGTCGTCATTTGATCCCCCTCCTCTGAGATCCCTGTACGATAATGCATCAATTTAGATTAAGGTGATATGAAAGAGAAATGTAAAACGGGTTTCAAGAGGGAGGAGCTGATGCGTTCGAGATGAATAAAATCGTATTAAAGCTAACGTGTTGAGCCACGGCGTAGTCGTGATTGACCTGTGAAGAGGTGCTCAACGTGGAAGTATTTTCAGCTGACAGGTGGGCCGTGAGAGGTCATTAAAATTAAACAAATGTGTTTTAAATCCTCGATCTTTTTTAAATGTGTTTTTAATTACTGTAAAATAGTCATGACATGATTAAAAAAACATAAAGAAGTAATAAAACAAACCAGTTAAGTGTGATTCTACTGTTATCTTAACTTAATATGACAAGTAGGGATGCACGATAACTGTTTTTTAAAACCGATACCGATAACCGATAACCGATAACACACACATATACCTAAGATCATTACATCAATACTATGAACAACATCAAAAATAGTTTTGACTCTTTAAATTAACAGATATTTATTTTTTCCATTGAAAAACTATTGGTAAGCCTCTCAAACATTTTCATAAATCTATCAAACAAACCTATTTGATATCTCACATTAACTTAAATAAGGTTCATTACTGACTGATATAAAAAATAAAGGCTCCTTGAACTGATGGAAATACATGCATCAGAATTACAAACTGAAAAAGATTAACATTTAAAGGATTTTGACTTGTGGTTCCATTTAAGTTAATACCTTTGATTAAAGTAAATGAGGTTCAGTAGTTTTTATTTTCTAATCTTATGGAAGCTTTAAATGAGAGAGATGAGGGGAGGGGAGGGGAGACTGCTGCTGGCTTGCGCAGTTAGCATTAGCTCGTGTTAGCGCGATTTCAAAACTCCATGGAAGCGATTGTTATGTTGTAGGTGGCTGATCAGGTTTTACGTATTAAAGCTTGTGCTTCCCTCCTCGTAGAATTCACTCAGAGGATTCATCACAAATAACCACCAAACTATCTTCTTCTGAAACTTTAACGAAGTTCCACGCCGCCATATTTGTTGTGATCAGCGCTGTGCTGCAGGCTGCATTCAAGGTGTAACGTAAATTCCCACGTTCCCTCGTTTGCTAGTCGTTCATTCAGCCTTTTCTATTTTTTTCTTTTTGTATGTGTAACATGTGGGAGAATACTGCGAATATCGATTCAAGTTAGCAACTACTAAAATTATGACCGAGTTAACGAGTTGTTTTCTGGCATGAGGGGGTATTCTTGATTTTCCCGATTGAGAAATCGTTTTTCTGAATATGCCGACGTCACTTGAACATAACATTCACTGCTGGTCATTCAAGGCTCAGAGGGAGCGAGGCACTGCTGTGTTGACAAAAATATATATGTGTTATCGGGGCTATTCTACATGATATCGGACTTATCGGAATGACGTCATAATTTCCTGTTATCGGCCCGATAGTTATCGTGCACCCCTAATGACAAGTGTCACCTTATTTGTTGACCCCTTACATTAATATTGGATCATGGTTCCTTGTCCTGTATGTTGATCACAGTTGTGATTAAAGGTTTCAAATTGGGCCTTGGTATTTTAAAGTTTGGGAATGGCTGCCCTTGAATAGCGGCGTTCAGGTGTCCGCGGGGGAAGATTAGCGTGAGACCGCCGGCGAAAGCGCCCCAGCCCGCCGTCCCCTATCAGCCGTCCAAACAGGCGAGATTTGATACCGCTGTTCTGTCCCTGGAACGGAGGGAAAAAACAAGCCCACTGCCACAACAAAGACAGGAAATTCAGCATAGATTCCTACTTCTCTCTTTTCTCCTGCGTCTCTGCACCTAACAATGCTGGTAATGGAGAGAGAACAGTGCCCGGAGCTGGCAGAGACACCTGCGACATATTTCCACCCCCCCCCCCCAACCCCAATAACACACTCACTCACCCCCCCCCCCACCCACCCGCCACCCTCCTGCTCCTTCCCACCCCCTCGACATTAAAGTCCTTCACAGAAATCAGAATTTAATAAATCACCCCAGAGCCTGACAGAGTTTATCTCCGGGGGTCGCCTCCGCTGCGCAGAGACTCGCAGACAGACAAAGCCAGGCCCGATAAGATGTGAAATTAAATACAGTTAGCAGTTTGAGACAAAGGAGGGAGAGTGTCAAAGCAAGCTTTGTGCCACGTAAATGGCTGGTTGCTAGTTGGGGAGGATACGCGCGGACACGCACACACTAGCGGCGGGGTGATTCATTTCAGGTTTCCTCTCACATTTAGCCTCATTTGCATCATCCACTGTCAACATATCGCCTCTCCCAGATACGTTCAAGAGCTTTCATTAGACGTCCGGGGCCTGACATCCTTTTTACCCAGATGCACCATTATTAATCACTAGCTCCACTCCTGTGTGGACTCATCTCCATCACGGATCAAACGCTATCTGCCCGTGTTTCCTTTCACTCAGCAGACACGCCTGACACCAGCTATCAGCGCAGCTAAAGGAGACTTATGGGAGTGTTTGGGAGCTCAGACGACCTTATAAATGCGGTACGTAAGCATTTAGGGCTGAGAGGATATAAATGTGAGGATTTGTTCGGCGCTGCGAGGATCTGTCAGCGAACACGCCGAACAGCAGAGCAACTCTGGGGGGTGGGGGGGTGGGGGGGCTCCGTGAAACAATTAGTGGCACTTTGAAGAGTGAAACATGCAATATGAAATCACAAAGTGGCGTTACAAAGTTGCGTAATTGCGATGCCTCTATATGAGTACGCAGTAATATTCTTTTCAATTAAGTAAGGTCTCTAGTTCACATCAGGATATAGCCAACCTCAGCGATTCAAAGACGTTTTTCTTTTCCCCCACTTGATAGTTAAGAGAAAGCACAGTCAGGCTTCCAGGAAGAAGCAGCCGGGGCCGTTTAATGGCTCGGGCCCGTCGTTGGACCTGACCTTTCCCTTTAACAACACGGGGGCCGTCGGGTTCGGGCCTGCTCTGGGAACGCGGTGACCCCCGGGTGAAGCCTAATCTTCTCCAACTCCGACCAGACAGCCTCTATGTTTCTCCGAGCGATGCCTTCCCGCTGAAACAACAGTGCCAGGGAGCTGTCAACGGGCCCGACCCCCCCCCCCCCCCCCCCGCAGGGGCCCCACGACCCCTCCGGGGGTCTGCAGGCGCTGACACTCGGCGCTCGGGCCGAGCGAATGCGGAGAATGGCAGGAATGCCGGGTGCCATCGAGAGTCCCGATAATCTAAGAGCAGGACCGGTCCATCTAAGGACGAGGGACGAGAGAAATGTTCCCGCCGGACACCGTCTCAATCCTCCCGCGTCACACGTACAGTGATCCCTTATTTTTCCCGGTCAATGGGGACTGGCGCCCCACCGCGAAAATCAAAATCTGCGAAACTGGACACGGAGCCCTCGAGCTTCAATAATGTGTTTAAAATATGTTTAAAAACCGCAAAAAAAGTAGCGAAACAAGACAAAGGCTCAACTTCCTTCACAGCCTCTGGTCTCTGAACCGTAGTAAACAAACCGCTGCTATTCTGCTATTTTTGGCTCGTAATTAGCAGCTAACACGCTAACAACAACAAAAGCAAAAAGTCCAGGTTTTCTCTGCATGGAACGAGCACTTTATTCTGGCACTGCAGGAACTTGTAACATCACACTAGGCTTGGGCAGGTATTACGGTAATAACGTATACTTCCGGTATTTAAAAATAGCAGCGGTATCAGTTTCAATACCGTCATAAAAAAAAAAATGCAATGAATGATTCCTGTGGTTTAAAGTTTAAGTTTCTCTCCTGTATCGCTGTGTCCTCGTCTCCCGTCCTGTTAAGGTACTGACGATGAAAACAACACTTCCTGAGTTTGCTGCTTCAAAATAAAAGCTTCTAATGAAACTAATAATGTTGGACTTTTATGTTGAAGAATTTATAGGAAGTTAAACGTCCAGCATCAGATACTTTACTATAAAGCGCAGCGCACTATAAAGAGAGAGGAGCTGGAGCAGAGAAGGAACAGTTAAAACTACAGTAAAAGGCAAGAAATACACAAATAAATAACAACTGTAGTTGAGCCAACTTTATATTGAAGCACTGAACTGCTGTTTCAAGGTAAACTCGCCTTTTTTTTTTCAGGCGTAAAGCCCCGCGGCGGCGCACATAATGGGGACGGCTGTTTTGACACGCGGCGCACCCCGTTTTCGTTCTGCCGTCCCACGACGCACACACTACGTTACCCATTAGGCCACCTTCTTAAAGGGACCGGGCTGGCTCACAACATTTCTTCGCTGTGGGAGAACGCGCACAACATCCTGTGATGTTTCCATGATTTTTAATTTTTTTTTTTTATTATATTATAAATTTCTGAAAAATCCGCGAATAACTAAAACCGCGGAACTTAAAGTGCGAATTGGCGAGGGATCACTTTATAACCATCGGCTAGAAAGGCGTGTGTGCGTGGCCACGACGAGGGACGACGGTTACATCGGTGCTCGTGTGCGAACCGGGCCCTTAGGAGAACAACGGCGGGTTGGAAACAAGCGCTATTAAGAGAGCGAGTCCTGACTGCCTCTCTCTCTCTCTCTCTCCCTCCATCTCTCTCCGGGTAGAGAAAGATGATTTTTCTTTTTTCTTTAAGAGCATCAGTTTACTGAACATGACAACAACAGGAAATTCAGATGGCACGGTCTTGGTTTCTGGACCGGGGAGAGAGCAAACAATACTCCAAACGTCTGTTTACACAAATGCAAACACGCGCAGTCGCGCCGGGACTTCGTGTCTGATGGTATCGAACCTGCCGATGATCTGGCGAGATGCATCAGATAAGAGAAGAAAATAAACGCTTGAAAAAAAAATCTACCGAGGCGCTCCTTTAACTTTTTAAGTGTTTGATCCATGCTGGGGCCGCCGAGGAAGCTAATTCCTCTCCAAATATTTTTGGTTTCATTCTCTCCGCGTTCAAGTGATGTGCTGTTAAAGGTTGTTCTTTCTTCTCCCTGCAAGCGAACTACACAAAGAGGTGTTTGATCTGCGAAATCTGATCTGTATTTCTCGCATTGTCTCCAGTTCTTACTGTGGCATCTTAAAGGTCAGGAGTGAAAGGCCATTTGATAACTACAGAAAGACCTTTCGGCTTTATTACGCCGCCTTTCATCTCCTTTTCCTGCTGAGGTTAAAACAAAGCATAGCATCCTTTCAAAAAGAAAGGATAAAATGGATCGCTTTGGAGCCTCAAGCCCTTTTTTTTTTTTTTTTTTTTTTTTTTAATGTCGCTGGGGAAAAAGTCTGGCATCCAGTGTACGAGGAAAACTCTAGCGGGATGTGTTTCTGGGAGACACGAGTCATCTCTGGCGTGATTAGCATATGTCCTCTCAACCTTCCAGCACAAACCTCTCAGTGGCATCCTGAAATCCTATTGAGATATTATTACCACTCAAACAAGGCATTATGTGAAACATGCACAACACAAACACACACACACACATCTCAATGACACCCACTTCCCTCTGAATATTCCTTTCTTTTTAATGGTAACCTTGGGAGACGGGCTGCAGCGGGGCGACACTTAACAGCCACTAGTCTGAGAAAAATGTTTTTGATATGCCTCTGTCATTTAATCATCCCACATTCTGCCGCGGCCGTCGCAGGACAATTTTGCAGGATATTAACTCCCAACTAAACCCTGGCTTGTATCATTTGTGGGGCCAGTCAAGCAGGAGTCCCAGGAGGAGCGGAGACTTCCTCCTCGCAGTCGCGGTAATCTAAGCTCGACTGGGCGCGCTCGCACACACACACGGCTAACAGACAGGTAGAGCCAACCGGAGAGAAAAAAAAAAAAAAAAAAAAGAGGGGGGGGGGAGTGTAAAAGCACCGATGAAGCCATTTACAGTCACAACAGTAAAAAAAAAAAAAGGAACGAGTGGAAAGAAATCGTACATCCAGTGATACCAAAGTTAGAGACTGAGGAGCATTCGTAAAAATGATTGCTTAATGGAGTAGGAAATTCATTTTTTTTTCCCCGCCGTGGAACAGACACAGAGGATGATGTGATTCTATGCAAAATATATGAAGCCATTACTAGAAAAATGCATGAGTTTCAATAGTTGTCGGGGGGGAGGGAGGGAGGTGGGGGGGGGAGAGCGGTGGTATCTCATTGCGCTGAGGCCATCCCTATTCTTCAGCAGGGAGCGTCTCATACCCACACAATGCAAAAGAAAGCAAAGGCAACTGATGAAAAACCATTTTTGTTCCATCACAAAGAACTAGGTCACCCTCTCATAATTGTCAATCATGCAATAAATCTCTCTGTGGCACAAATGAATACGGCATTGGGAATGAGACAAAGCTTATTGGCATGCTATGTCAGCTTGACTCAATTCATCCTCCTTTTCACACAAGACCACTCACATGTGAAGTTGTGTGTGTGGATGTCTCTCTCTTTCAGACTCACACACACACACACACACACATGCTGAGCAACCAGCGCGCACTAGCACACAACCGAACACGCTCGCTAACCCCTGATGCGAACGTTGCGCCGGGTTAATGCGTGTGGACAGACCATTTCAGCCAAAGGCTGCTTTATTATGGTCGCCTGTTTATTTCCATAGAGAACACGTCTCACTGTATTTTCTGTACAGCTGTGAGATTAGAAAGGAAGACGCACGACTGCGGCTGTTACCGACGAACGCTTCCCGGGCGTCAGCACATGCCCGTAAACCCCGGCTTTTTAGCGTACCAGGTGCAACGGCGGCCCCCCAGCTCCCCGCAACCCCGCTGGCTCCCACTACAGCTCCATCCGCGGAGGTTTATGTCACGTCTCCGAGGAGACGACTGTCACTCTTTAAGAGGAGGGTAATAATAGCCGGGCGCCACAGCAAGAAGTGGTGGCACAGGCGGTTTTAAAGAAACATCAGGGAGACGGTGACATTTGAGTCCACGAGGAGAGAAACTCAAGCGCTGCAACCAATAAAGTCTCCCGCTGATCTCCTCGCCAGGCTCGCGGAGAGACATGGAGGCAGAGGCGGCGGGGGGGGGGCGTCAGCGTTAGATGAAAATGTGTTGACCTGCTGATGCTCGTGCCCTGTTTATGACCCGTACAGGTGTGCGGGGAAGCAGGTGTGGGTGTGGCTCTCGCACAGAACGAACTGACTGAACCGCAGAATATTATAAACCGCCATGAATGCGGTAATTACGGCACGTTAATACCTGATCAGCAGATCAGCTAGGGATGCACGATAACTGTTTTTTAAAATCTTAACTTAACTTTCAGCTCCTAAAGGCCGATACCGATAACCGATAACACACACATATACCTAAGATCATTACATCAATACTAGGAACAAAACCAACAATAGTTTTGACTTCTTAAATGAACAGATATTTATTTTTTACAATGAAAAACTATTGGCAAACCTCTCAAACATTTTCATAAAGCTATCAAACAAACCTATTTGATATCTCACATCAACTTAAATAAGGTTCATTACTGACTGATATAAAAAATAAAGGCTCCTTGAACAGATGGAAAAACATGCATCAAAATTACAAACTGAAAAAGATTAACATTTAAAGGATTTTGGCTTGTGGTTCCATTTAAATTAATACCTTTAATTAAAGTAAATGAGGTTCAGTATTTTTTGTTTTTTATTTTTTAATCTCATGGAAGCTTTAGATGAGAGGAATGAGGGAGAGGAGCATTAGCATTAGCTTCCATTAGTTCACATTAGCAAGATTTCAAAACTCCATAGGAAGCTATTGTTATGTTGTAGGTGGCTGATCAGGTTTTACGTATTAAAGCTTGTGCTTCCTTCCTCGTAGAATTCGAGGAGGATTCTACACAAATAACCACCAAACTATCTTCTTCTGAAACTTTAACGAAGTTCCACGCCGCCATATTTGTTGTGATCAGTATGCTGTGCTGCATGCTGCATTCAAGGTGTAACGTAAACCCTCGTTTGCTAGTCGTTCTTTCAGCCTTTTCTATTTTTTTCTTTTTTTATGTGTAACATGTGGGAAAATACTGAGAATATCAATTCAAGTCAGCAACTACCAAAATTATGACCGCGTTAACGAGTTGTTTTCTGGCATGAGGGGGTATTCTTGATTTTCCGTGATTGAGTAATCATTTTTCTGATTATGGCGACGTCATTCAAGGCTCAGAGGGAGCGAGGCACTGCCGTGTTGACAAAAATATATATGTTATCGGGGCTATTCGATGTGATATCGGACTAATCGGGATGACGTCATAACTTCCTGTTATCGACCCGATAGTTATCGTGCACCCGTAGCAGATCCTCTTCTTAATCAGGATGCAGCTCATTCAAACTCTTATATTCTTATGTGTTTCATTCGTTTAAATTGAGACCATTTTTACCTTTTCTTGATTTTCTCATTTAAGAAACGCTACAATAACAATTACCTTAAGATTAATGACTCGTTTTTGATTGATATTTAGCCTGCTAATTGGCTTTTTTCCCCCTCCAGTATTTGAAAGACAGATCTGGATCATCTGTCAGTCGGCGTCGGACGTCAAACGCTATTAAAGGAAAAGTTCTCTAGAAATGAGTCGGACTCGGAACGAACGGATGGTTAATCACTGATGCTGCGCTGGAACGACGAGGGTTTGATTCCCGTCTCAGGCCTGATTCAGAGAAGTTTCTACAACTCCAGGTCCCAGATAACGGAGAGTTTGTTGGCGTCCGTTCTGGAGGCTCAACAGGAGCGTGTTTCATGCACAGGCAGGCGGTTATAATTCAGAGCAACAAAGTAGCTGCGTCTAAGCGAATTCAGGTTCACATAAATAGCTCCGGGGCTCTTTTCTTAGTTTTTCATCAGGAGATATTGACTGAGGAGACGCTTTGAACCACCACCGAATGTGCTGTTAGTCTTAAGTATCATTAGCTCCGGGGCTTTTCCAGCTAGCACCAGGTAAAGATTAGATAACAATCAGGCCTTTAACAGATACCGTTGGAGGCGTCTGAAGCTAACAGCAGCAGAAGAAAGAGGGGAGGCTAATGGCGTTTCTCCCCTGGTTCCCGCCTTTGTGCCCAGACACAAACGCAGCTTCTTATTAAATTAACAGAAACTGAAATCATTTGTAACAGCAACGAGCCGCCGCGCATTTAACATGAACATGATGAATCGGAGATTTTGGCGTCAGAAGTGGGTTTTTTTCGTCTCCCCGGAAAAAACGAAGAAAAACAAGTTGCATAACAGGAGGCGCATCTCTGCGCCGGATTCCAAAAGTACAAAGGGGCTTTTTGTCGGATGACATTCCTCTCTTAGTGTACTTCAATTATCGAGGAGGAGCCCTTTGTATCGCGCTGAAGAGCTCCGAAAACATTGACACTGCAGGAATAACATCTGCATGTTTACTCAGGAGAAGATTCGGTCCCTGATAGGCTCCGCCAAAAAATGAAGAAGAGGAGGGGGGGAGAAAAAGAAAAAACAAGAAGAGGAAATTTGTGGAATCCCCATCTGAGATTGCTTCCCTGATGGATTCCTTTTCCTGTCAGCTCAGACGAGAAATGAAGCTGGGGAAAATTAACTCCTGATACAGCTACGCTGAATTAAACAGGGGGGGTGGGGGGTGGGGTGGGGGGGGGGGGGGGGGGGGGTGCGCTCAACACACTTTTTAAGGATTCCAGCCTTGTCATTTTCAATTTTCTGCTCTTTGGACATGCTTGTATTCAGATTCCCCAACATCTATTCGCCATATCAATCCTAATTAGACAATCTGGGCCCACGATGGATGGGAGCTGAGTTATTTGCATAATTTAATCATAAATACTCAGTGATACATATTTCCAAATGCATTTGTACAATTATCTTTTCATCCTTAGGGCAAAAGTATTAATATGATTAGGCAATAATTCTTTTTTTTTTTTTTTTTTTTTAAAGAGGGGGAAAATAGGAAACCAGCAAGTGCACACTCTCTTTTTTAAACTCCAGCTTTGGGCTATATGAAAAATTAATTAATTTCTGGGGAAAATCAATTTCTCTATGTGACCATATTAGACAGAGCCTGGCGAGGGCCCGCATTCCTCCTCCAATCAGGAAATCTCATCTGCTCCCTCTAACTTCTGTCAGTAGCGTTTAGCATCCCGCTAGGAGCGCCGCTGACTTCCGCCACGCTCCCTAAACGCGCCGTAATACGAGGGAGCTCGTATCCTTCCCCTCAGATCTGCGTGACACCGAGCACGCCGCCCAGCACGTCAGGCGGGAAAAACCAGCAGGTGAAATCACCCTGCCAGCACATTTTTTTTCTGCAAATGCGTGACGGCTGCAACGCGGCGACCGACGTAGGAGGACCTGTTGTTGACGTGCGATTTAAAAATCCATTTCACTTTGCAAAGGAATTAATTGGTAATTCAATCGCTGCGGCGGGAATCAGTAAAGGCATGCAAATAGGGCAGGAGCTCGGACAGCTACTGCATCCGGCAGGCAAATTAACAACACGGGCCTCTTTGCCATGCAAATAGCCTCTAAATCCACAAATGACATTAGACAGTGTCATACAAAGCCTCTCTAACAAGTGAAATCTGTGGCTTTAACAGTCTTGGCTCGGCTTCGTTTTTAAGCTACAGAAATGTGATCCCGAAAGAAATATGGAAATGGAACGTATTTCTGCTAACTGACCCGCTCTGCAGTTTTCTACGAAAAAAAAAAAACCAAAAAAAAAAACAAATGTTTTAATTTGCTCTTGTTCCAACTCAGTGAATGTCAAGTCAATAAAGCAATTCTGATTTTCAAGGAGACAATTTGTTTAGAAAAAAAATACCTCGCCGCCATCTGCCAACTGCACAGTTGACTTGAGCACATGTACTGTACCTAATCAAATTAAGCAGATCCCCACTGAAGGATTAAAAAACGTGGAGGAAGAAAAAAAAAAAACTTTCAAAAAAAAAAAAAAAAAACCTTTTTTCTTACTTCAATAAAACAGCAACACGTAATATGAGAGCCAATTTGGCTTTCAAGAAAGTACTTCAATAGATTGGGATTTTAAACAGCTTTGTGTACCATTATCTCTCACCCTCTCCTTCCCTCTATCTCCGTCCCTGCCCCTCTCCTTCTCCTTCTCTAATCAGGCATCTGTCACTCTGTTTTTGAAGTTATTATCGCCGAGGCTCCCTCTTGGATGTGGTTGCCGGGTGACGGGTATCTTAGCACCCACTCTGACTGGGAATGATTTGAATGGAATCCAGAAATCTCCCCTGAGTACCTGTAAACACATCCGCGCCTTGTAGAAAACAAATATATTATAGGAGAGCTCGGCGGAGGAGAGGAGGGAGAGAGAGACGAGCTGGCACCCTCGGTGGCAGCTCACACTGAGCGCTAAACAAAACAATTACCGTCATTTGCAAATATGTGTGTTTAGGCATAAACACCCCTGAAACAGGAGCAGGGGAGGAGCTCTCAGAAAACTCCCTGTCATATCGCCATCAATCGCAGACATACAGTGATCCCTCGCCAACTCGCGCTTTAAGTTCAGCGGGTTTAGTTATTTTTCTGAAATGTATAATATAATAAAAATCAATTAAAAGTCGCGGAAACATCACAGGATGTTGTGTGCGTTCTCTCACAGCCAAGAAATGTTGTGAGCCAGCCCCTTTAAGAAGGTGGCCTTATGGGTAATGTAGTGCGTAAGTCATTGTTAGCGTGTTACCCGCTAATTACGAGCCAAAACTAGCGCAATACCAGCGGTTTCTTTACTACGGTTCGAAACTGCATGTTTCGCTGCTTTTTTGCGGTTTTTAAACATATTTTAAACACATTATTTAGGTTCGGGGGTAGTGCTGGGTGATATGGAAAAAATCATATATCACGATATGGACTATTTTATATCACGATACCGATATATATCACGATATACCATAATAAAGTATGTTTTCAGTTATTCTCTGAAAAGTTTGACAAAAATGTCATTGCTTACTTTTCAACTTTATTTTGAAAGGACATTTAGCTGAACTGTCACAAACATACATTTTAGTGCAGCAAAAGCAGGTAGGTACAGAGGTACAGTAGCTTTCACATTTATTTTAAAGTGCACAACAGTTTCTGAAACACATTTTTGCACTGAAGTTCAGCTATAAAAAAAAAACCACAAATTATTTTTCAACTTTCTGAAATCTGTAACCTTGTAGTGGAAAGTTTTCAAACCAATATAAAGTGTCTAAAGTAAACATCAGGGTTGAAGAGAACTCTGTTTAAGGCATTAACCATGAATAAAAGTGCAAATATAAAAGGCTACTTTGTAGAAGTAGATATGATTCTATCAAATTTATCGTTGCAGGTTATTTAATTACATATTTGCTGTAATAATTGATAAAATTAGGTTAGAAACGATAGAAACGATAGAAGAGAAATGGCACGATACACACTTTTCTATCGTCCCCACGATATGTATCGTCATATTGCCCAGCACTACTCGGGGGGCTCCGGCTCCCATTCACGGATTTTGATTTTCGCGGCGGTGCGCCGGTCCAACAACAAAACAAAAAAGTCTGGTTTTCTCTGCACGGAACGGGAACTTTATTCTGGCGCTGCAGGAACTTGTAACATCACACAGGTTGTATTGTTGGGCTCCTGTCGGTTAACAGAGAATTTTCATTAGCCGTTTTCATTCTGCCGTCCCACGACACACACACTACATTACCCATAAGGCCACACCATTACCCATAAAGCCACTTTCTTAAAGGGGCCAGGCTGGCTCGCAGCATTTCTTCGCTGCGAGAGAACGCGCACAACATCCTGTGATGTTTCTGCGATTTTTACATTTTTTTTCATTATATTATATATTTCTGAAAAATCCGCGAATAAGTAAAACCGCGGAACTGAAAGCGCAAACTGGCGAGGGATCACTGTATATATCAGCTGGAGGAAAAGTGGCTCCGCTGCGACCTGTCAGGAGCAACGTTTCACAGCCACATCCACTTGACTGAAGCGAGCCGGGGAAAATCTATTTAAGAAGGGCATGTAAGTGAAAACGCCGGCCCATTCCCAGTGGTGGGACGTCGTCTGCAGGGCGTGTGGTTAACCTTCAGGGGTAGACAATGATTGTCAATTAACTGCTGCATTTCTGCGCCCCGGCGTCGGGTAGCCTGCCTCCACAAGGCCGACCAATGAGGGAGATGCGTGATATCTGCGTCCCCCCCCTCCCGTGTTATAATAACCTTTCATCGAGTTCAAGTGTCACGCGGCAATAAGAACCTTTTTCATCCCACCGCGGGGAAAATGAAAAGGAAAACAAGAGGCTGGAACCCAGGAGCTCCTGGAGGGCCAGACTCATAATGTCGGGGAGATTACCGAACCTGGATCAGTGGGGCAGCAGGAGCCAACGCTGCTAATCTGCCACAAGAGTCCTCGGGAAAACGAACAGGTCGTAAAATGACGGCTTCACCCGTGTTTGGAGACCTCTGAGAGGCATTAATGAGGATGAATGTAAAAAGCGGAGTTTTAAATTGTTGACTAAAAGCAGAAAAAGGAAACGTTCCGCTTTCATCTGGTGTAGCTTTAACGTGTTCAAACGTTAGCTCTGGCGGAGGAAGCTTAGTGGGGAGCAGTTTAGTTGGAGCTTGTTTGCGTCCACATCAGAAGTAAAGCAGCAGGTCGCGGTGGAGCTCTGTGATGCTATTCACACTCACACTGCGTGCAAAATGAGAGTAGTGTTGTTTTAACACAATGGGCCGTGGGAGGGGGGGGGGGGGGGGGGGGGGAGACACGGCATGTGAAACAGTAATACCCATTGTACAGGAGTATTATTCACTTCTTTGTTATCACTCTGCCACTGTATTTAAAAAAAAAAAAAAAAAAAAAAAGACTGGTGACGCTGTGGAAACGGGGTTGAGATGAAAAGCTAAACTATTCCAGGCTGTGCCGTGGTGAAACGGGCGGTACCGAGCCGTGCGGAGGGGACCCGGCGTTCACCTGCAGGGCCCGTTTACCCGGAGCGATCATTCCTGCCGGCGGCGATTCAGTGACAGGCACATCCCCGCAAATAAAATCAACTCTTTCTAAGTAACAGGAGCCTTTTATCCTGCGGATGCCTCGCCGCTCCATGATGTAATTCTCCAAATGGGAAAGGCAGGCGGGCGGGCGGTCCGGCGGGCCGACCGGGCCCGAGTCTGAGTGATTGATTTCAGCCCAGCGCCGGGAGAACCTGGCTGCTTTCAGAGACAATTACAGTCCTGTCCATGTGCCCGTAATAGCCCAGCACTTTACCGTCATTAAAGCGACGCGAGGCACTGCATTATCCTTTAACCCCATCGCTGCCCCCCCCCCCCATCCCCCCCCACCCCCCCTCCTCCTCCATTGACAAACCAGAGAGTTCAGCCGCACACTTTGTCACCTGAAGCTCCACGACCAGACTTGAGAGAAGCATCGCCGCACCTTACGCCTCTCTCTCTTTAGGTGGGGGGGGGGGGGGGGGTGCTTAATGTAAATGACGCTCAAGCAGCAGAGTGCACAGGTGAGCTGTTAAGACGACTGCTGTTCAAAAGGAGGGGGGGGGGGGCGTTCAGGGAGCCTGCACAGACTCAAACCCACAACCTGCTCTAAAATCTACCTGAGGATTTCAGGTGTGACGATTTTACTCTCAAGTCTTCCTTTAAAAAGATTTTTTTTTTTTTTTTGCATTTCCTGCCCAGGTCTAATAGTGCTCATTCTGGGGATCAATACGTTATTATGCATCATTGGATCTTAATGACACAAAATGGCACATGATGAAATCCGTTTGCACAGCAGCTTCTGTGTGTGTGTGTGTGTGTGTGAGAGTGTGTATGTGTCTATGTGGCTGCGTGTAACTCTCACGCTGTTAATTTTGCAGAAGAGCGCGCGCACGCTTTTAAACGCAGCCTAAAGTGGGACTCGGAAGTGACTCGGAGTGTTTACGGCTATTCCCCACCGACGGGAGCCTTTCCATCATATTTGCATTTCCAGCTCATTTCTGAGCCGGAGGATCAATATGGAATCAATCACAGTGACAGGAAAGATGGTAAATTTGAGTCAAGGCTGAGCCATCCTGAGAGACACCAGCAGCAGGACAATAAAAACGGCTTTTAATCAAATATTGATCTCTGCTTAAATCTGCTTTAAAACACCTGAAAATATTTCATTTGCTAATTTGAATTTGGTGAATTAATTTAGTTTTGCCCTTTTGTTTTTGGAGCAACATTTAACTGTTTTCTATTTACCACACTTCATCAGTGAGACTCTGATCTAAACAACAACAACAACAAAAAAAAAAAATAAATATACATTTACTGGCTGTGAGAAGAAAAAAAAAATTCTCGTCTTCCATTTCACATAATCTGTCTTGTTTTCTTCTTTTAACTTTTGAGCTCCAATAATTAAAATCATATTGCCCATGTGGAAACGTGAAGCCCAGTCTAGTTTTATTCCACTCATTAAAAACAAGAGAGCTGGAAAAAGTTGCCAACTTGTAAGTGGAATTTGTTTTTTGAGAACTTTATTCAGAAAAGCGGATGGTTCGGCCTCGTGTTTGCAGCAGCAGTTTATTCAAAGGCGTCGTGAAATTCAACCGAGGTGTCGCTGACATTATCGATTTATCTGCCGGGAGGCGGACAGGCCATCCATCACGGGCCTGCTTTGTCCCGCACGTGTTCAAAACTTTCACCCAACTTTTTTTTTTTTTAACTCGCGAAGCGCGTCGGTCTCTTCCTGTCCATCTCCACCACTGCGATCCTCGGCGCGCGCGCGCACACTCACACACACACACACACACACACACACACTCACGCGTATTCAGAAACACACACACACACACACACACACACGAGATAGCAATTATGAAATAAACTACATGGCTGGAGCCGCTTGCGCGCAGAGAAAATGTCTCCCCGCGCCCGCCGCTGCCTGCGCCTTTACGCACGGGCCCGTCAAAGCAGAAAAAAAAACGCACGGCGGAGCGCGCCACTAACCTGGCGTTGGTGCAGTCGTTGTACAGGGTCTCGAAGTCCTTTCTGGAGATGAGTTTGCAGCGGTTGACGCCGGGCTGGATGGCGCCGAGCCCTCTGAGGATGCGGACCTGCTCCACATTGCAGACCACCGGCGTGATCTCGAGCCGCTTCAGCTTGGTGTAGACCGTGTGCAGTCCGCCGACCAGGTGCTTCAGGAACAGGTCGAACGCCTGCGGGAGGCAGATGAGCTCGCAGCCGTCCACCGTGAACGAGGCCACCTTCGCGCCGCGCAGCTCGACCATCTTGCACTCGTTGTTCTGCGGTATGTTCTCGACGGGCGACGGGGTCGAGTAGACGGGTTTGCCGGGGGGCAGAGCCGCCGTCGGGGTCGGGATGCCCGGGCTGCTCGTCGCGAGGAGCTCCGATCTGAACAGGTTCTGTCCGGGTCCGGACGGGGGGCCCAGGGATGGAGACGGGGATGAAGTTGTCGACGGCGGGGACGTCGTGGCGGAGGGAGTCGAGATCGGAGGCGGCGGGACCAGAGGAGTCGGCGGGATCAGAGCAGCCGGTACGGCCATGGTCACCTACGAGAGGAGGGGAAGAGAGCAGCCCAAGTTCAAAGTAGAAAAAGCCAGCCTGAATGAAAGAATCCCGGCAGAGTTCAGCTCCTCAGACAAGTTGTAAAGTAAAAAACGAGCTACCGAGAAAAAAAAAAAAAAAAAAAAAAAAGGCGTGCTTGGCTGAGGGATCTCGGGGAGGGGGGGGGGGGATAGAGCGAGCGGCGGGACAATGATCAAAGATAGGAGGAGGAATGACAGCAGGAAAATGAGCTGAAAAGTGCAGCTCCGCTCTGTGGATGAGTTGTTGTTGTCACACGGTACGGAGGGGGCGGAGCCAGGGGACACTGGAGCCTTTCAGGAGCGCGCAACCGCGCACTGCTCAACTTCACTGCTTCAGATACCTGCAACGCTCATCCTGCACCTCACACGGCCATCTCCAATCAGATCCTGCTCACATTTCACTCATTCCTAGCTCAACCACAATACAACCTTCTACCCACATTTGTTCAGACCCCCCCCCCCCCCTCCCTCCCAGAAGTCTGACAGGAACCCCACAATGTCTAAACATTGTTTTCTCCTACAATCCGGGTTATCACATCCACTGTTGTGGCATTAAGGAAACTTTTTAGACTCTACACTGTTTGACATTTTGTTGTATTTTTACAGTAGTTTACTGGCGACACTATTGCCAGTAAGTTACTGTAATTGCCACCTTACAGTATTAATCCTGTAATAATGTTTTACAGTATATCATCTTTACTGTAATAATGTTTTTACAGTAAATCATCTTTACTGGCTAAAACCAAATAAATAAGAGAATTAAAAGATATAAGTGCAAAGACATGATAAAAATAACTACAATTATACAATAAATAAGCTAAAATTTACTATACTAAAAGACTAAAACTAAAAGTTAGACATATAAATTTACCATCACGAAGGCCTACAGTAGCATTACTGTAAATGTCAACAGTAATTTACCACAGTTTCAAAAAAATACAGCAAGTTACTGTAAATAAAGGCACTTTACCCATAATACAATGCAAATTACAGTAACTTGTTGTAATCATATTTTGTGGTAGGTTTACTGGGCATTTTGTGGTATTTTACTGTAAAAATTACAGCAAAGGCAAACAGTGTAGTTCTGGTTCTGGTCTCTTTTAATTGGGCCTCTCTAGATATTGTATTTCCGCAGCCGAAGCAGCCTCGGCCTCCTCTGAGCAAAAACAACACGACACCGTGGGTGTTTTTATGAGATGGAAGCGTTGCCTGCGATCCATATACAGGCACAGACTCAGGTGGCGCGCAGTCAGATAAAAGGGCTGTAGGTTTAATAATTAACTTCACATCCACAATACTGTCTGAAGTTGCCTCATTAAGCGTCCATCTCGGTCCGTGTTGTTTTATTGTGGAAGAACCACAGGTGAGCAGTTGGAAGGTGGGCTTTAGATGGACCGGGACCTTCGTTAGCTCATTTGTCGGACCAGTGGAACCAACCGGAAGTGGCGGGGAAGTTCAAAGCCTTGACATCAGCAACAGTGTTGCCAGATGTTGAAAATTAAATTATCGTACAGAGACCCCAAAATTATCGTAATTTTAGCCCAAACTATCGTACACTAAATCCAACCATGACGCAGCTAAGATTACAAACGCTTTGGCTACAGAAATATGATCCTGAAAGAAATATGGAAATGGAACGTATTTCTGCTAACTGACCCGCTATGCAGTTTTCTACTAAAAAAACTAAAAAAAACAATTTGCTCTTGTTCCAACTCAGTGAATGTCAAGTCAATAAAGCAATTCTGATTTTCAAGGAGACAATTTGTTTAGAAAAATATACCTTGCCGCCATCTGCCAACTGCACAGCTTGATTTGAGCACCTGTACTGTACCTAATCAAATTAAGCAGATCCCCACTGAAGGATTAAAAAACGTGCAGGAAAAAAAAAAAAAAAACTTTACTCACTAAAAAATAAAACAGCAACACGTAATATGAGAGCCAATTTGGCTTTCAAGAAAGTGCTTCTTCTTCGCATTAGCATTACAGTAGTTAGCCTCCCAGTTTTGGCGCTCTATCGCTACCTTCCACTCGCGCTCAAAAGTGACACCACACGAACATATTTCACTTCCTGTGGCCGCTTCGCAATAAACGCAACCCGTCATTTTGTTGCTTAAAAGCTTTTGAATTTGAAATAGCTAAACAGGTGTTTCATGGAAAAGTCGAAATTATCGTACATTTGGTTTTCTTTACAATTATTGATCGTACATCGTACAAAGGGCTAAATTATCGTACAAATGCGATAATTATCGTACATCTGGCAACACCGATTAGCAACAAGCGTTGCCTTTTATTTGATTTCCAGGCGTGGTCACGTGGTGGTAGAGGTGCGCCGCAGACAGAGCGTCAGGTTGCTCTGGAATCACTCTGCTTTACGAACTTAAACATTGAACCAAACTTTACCGAGCTTCAGCATGAACTCTGCAACGTTCCCTAAATAATCAGCCTCAGACGGGACGGGAAAACGGGACGAAAGTGTCGGCATAAGGTCAAGCCTGTGTGCTAACGTGTTACTGCAGCTTAACGTGTGTCCCGCCACGGAGGCGCGTCGCGACGGCAAGGATCGTACGCGTGTTCTTGTAAAATATCAGCTGAGAAGAAACACGGAGACGCCATCTTTGGTCCTTTTCCCTGTTTCTAAACCTCCTATAACAAACGTGTGAATTTTGAAATTCAGTATAAAAATGTCGATCAGTGGTGCGCAAGCTGTGGTACGCGTACCGCCGGTGGTACGCTAGCGCTCTCTGGTGGTACGCGGGGGAACGTCATGACTTGTCAATGCATGACAATGCATTATAAATACAACGTTTCAAATGAAATTCAGGTAACAATAAATAACCACAATAAGGAATAAACATCTCTCCTGTGTGTTTAAAGCTAATTGAGAAGGCTATATTTTAATGGCTATATTTTAAAATCATCATGGTGGTACTCAGGAGAGATCAAGTAGTTTCTCAGGCGGTACGCAGCATTAAAAGTTTGAGAACCACTGATGTAGATGAAAGTACAGGTTTCAGTTCTATGAGTTGTTAAAGTTTTTATCTGCGCTAACGGGGTTTCTGAAATCATAGCGCAGTGTTGTGTACGTCTGTGCCGCTCATTGCCTGAAATTCCACTTATTCCTGACGTCCCGATGGGTCAGATAAGCTTTTAGATAAGATGTGTGCCATTTTCAAAATTATCATTCAGGGAAGAGGTAGCTTGTAGTGTAAAATCAATAGCTGCTTAAAATTCATTGCGAGGCAATCCATTTGCCCTTTATGTTGCTAACCTTTCACTTAAATATGCACCATATTAAGATTTCATTATATACAATGAATGTCACAACAGTTTGCCCACTACTTCTCTTGTTTGCATGGGTTAACTGCAAATCATTGCGCTCGTAACGTCTGAAAAATGGCTTTCATTAATACGACGCGGGAGGAAAAAAGGGAAAAATATACGAGCCCGAGCGGCCTAATAGGTATGAAAAGGAAACACAGGATACGTATGATGTTGCAGATACGCGGAGCCTCCAGCAGACTGGGTGGGCTGCGTTAGTCTGACCCCGGTTACAAAAACACAGCCTGCACGCCGGCGCTGCAAACTGCACCAACGATGCTTTTTCGTGATATGATTCCGGCCGAAACGTAAAATCGTTGCGTGATGCAGAGCCACGAACAGGAACCAGCAAGAAAGAGAAAAAAAAGATCCCTGCTGCAACAGTTACAGATGAGAAACACAAATAAAAGTTCCCAGTGTGGCTGAATACTTAGTCAACTAACAAACTGTTCACATAGTTTTCAAAAAAAAAAAAAAAAAAAGTACAGTACATGTGAAGGAGATTGCAGTAAACAAATGACTGTGTCAAAATGTAATCACCCCGTGTGATGTATGGCGTCGAGAAAGTGTTTGAAAATGTACGGATACGGGACAAGTCGTGTGCATGATCAATGACACACTATATTGTTTGATGTAATAATTTATTCAGCCCATAAAGCTTTGATAAAACAATGTTGAAAAGCAATTTAAATTGAATTCATTTAAATGTCAATTCTCATGGTTAGGATTTTTCTATAATTGGCTATTTAATTAAAATAATTTTCATAGTCATTAATACAGCCAGCAACTTGTAGCGCCCTGACGTGTTTTAATTACATGGTATTAACAAAATTGATATGCTTTAGAAAGCATGGTGAATAAGAAATAATTAGACCAATCATACATCATCCTCTTATAGACATTAAGTAGATCACAATATAATTGATGAACTCAAAAAACCAGAGAGATGAATAACTTTCAGTGTACAGAGTCGGTGTACGGAGCTTTGGAAAGAAAGGGAATCATATTTAGGTTGCATTATGCATCAGAGGCAATTCATTATATGTAGCATCACTTAGCTCCCCGCTAACGCGTGATTACGCCACATCTGGAAACGGAGAGACCGGAGCCTTCCCGCACGGACGAATGAGAGGAGCGATGACAGACGTAAGAATCATTTAGATGCTCGGATTAAACCGGTTATTGATCAGGAATATTTGTTTCTCCAAGGTCGGACCGCTTTGACCCCCGTCTGTGGTGAGACTGCGGGCAGCACGGACGCGTCGCCGTGGGTAACGGCGTGCTGTGATGGCGGAGGGCGGAAACCTCACGACGTCCAGCCGAGTTTCCTTCTGGACCGTCTTTCTTTTCCCGCCTCTGAACGATTCAGCACAGCCTGTTAAATGAGGGACGTCTACGGTCGGGTTGGGCACCGAAAAACGATTCCAAGTAGGAATCGGTTCCTAACGTCCGGTTCTGGAATCGTTTAGAAGATTTTTGAATTTCGATTCCTTTTTTCGGATCCTAAAAGTCCGTGCTATTTTTTTTATTTTTTATTGCACTAGTTTGTTGATGTTACTCCGCCCGGTGTTCTCAACTCCACGCTAGTGGTGACGTCACGTCCGTCGCCGACGGGACTTCACTCGCCACAACATGGATCCCAAGAGACGCCGCTCTCGAGTTTGGCTGCATTTCAGTCCAGGAAATGACGGCTACCTGGCGGGAAGCGTGTTACTGCCAAAGGAGGGAGCACGACTAATATGGCGAAACACCTTCGCCTGTATGGCATCACAAAAATAACATTTAATTGACCTTTCGGTAAGCACCGCCCCCTTCCTAGTTACTGTTGCTAGGTCGGACAAACTTGCTGCTCTTCCGTTACCGACTGTGTTAATTCGCTATTTTTCTGATGTGTATCATCAGTGTTATACAGTCATGGAAAAAATTATTAGACCACCCTTGTTTTCTTCAGTTTCTTGTTCATTTTAATGCCTGGTACAACTAAAGGTACATTTGTTTGGACAAACATAACGATAACCACAAAGATTGCTCATAAGAGTTTTATTTAAGAGCTGATATCTTACCATTTTCCATGGTTTTCTTGATTATAACCTAAATCACTTAAGTTTTTACATCAATAGCTATGGCGTTGTACTGCCAAAAACACTGCTTTTATGCATTCAGTGTTTTCTTTTCTGTCTGTTTTAGTCACATGATGATGTTTAGTGGTACCAGGTATTAAAATGAACAAGAAACTGAAGAAAAAATGGTGGTCTAAGAATTTTTTCCATGACTGTATTATACTATAATATTGCTGTTTGAAATATTGCTGCTGGGGACCTGCAACAGTGACTCGAGGTGTCCAGAACGTTTGGAGGAGACATTTTTATTCCTTTTACCCAAACCAAAACAAACAACGTGACCCCCCATTCACGCCACAGAAAAGTTAACAGCCTATGTGGTAAAAAGGCTCCTCCCCTTCTCAGTTTTTTTTAATGAAAAAATTCTACTGTTAGATAAGTCGCGATCTGTTGACCTACACATCAAAGAATCGGAATCGAAACAGAGAATCAGAATCGGAATCAGAATCAGAATCGTTAAAATCCAAACGATGCCCAACCCTAGTATACGGCAGCATGTGCAAATCAACTTTATTTTTTCCAGGTTTCAACATTATTTCAAGTCCCTCTCTTTAAGCGCAACGTTACGTTGCGTAAAACGGAAAAACATTTGAAGTTCCAGCTATCGGGTATTTTAGATGCGCAGTTTTCCGCTCCTTGATTAACCCGTCATTCGCACCTTGACCTCGGCTTTAGCCGGCGGAAACGCTCAGGCACGTCGGATAAGTCTGAACCTTGAGCTGCTCGAAGCGCAGTCAGACGCAACTCGCTTTATTTTCCTGAGAGTCGCAATTAGAGTAGTCACGGCCCACCTCCTCCCGGCGCTTCATTTGACGCCGCGCGGGCATCGCGGCATAACTGGAGCGCGAGGAACGGAAAGATTTGTGGATATCTAAATTGCTAAAGCAGAAACCTGTATAAACAGCGGTAATTACCGGGCCATTGACAGTCTCTCAGTGTTGTGCTCATTCTGCCACAGCCGCAGTGATTAAAATGAATCCTCATCGACTTCTCCATTAAAGCGCTGGCAGGAGCGATCCCGTGACCTTTCCCCATTGATTGAACATAACAATCACAATTCAATTGTAATGCAAAGAGAACATTTGTTATAATGTACATGAGATGCATGAGCCATTTCCTGGGAGCGGAGAAGGGTAATCAATGGAGTGACTCTTGGCGCGATGCAAGGAGAATGAGGCTGTTTGCAGGCCCTAATTCATGCAGCCTGCAGTGTATGATGGAGAGCAATGATATGCATGTAAACACCCTGATTTCTCTCTGCTCGTCGCTCAATAGGATAACAACAAATCTTGACTTCTGTGCCTGCACACTTTGAACAGCCCCGCAACGCCGTAATTATCAGCGATGTACATGTGCACGCGGCCCGATGCGCTTTGATTCAATACGAGATCAAAGTTCGAGGCGTAAATCATGTCACGCGGAGCGACATCGCCACCAAGTTATCTTTCGGCGAAACAAACACTTTCATGACTTTCAAGTGAGATGATTTCAGAGGCAGCGGCCTGCTGCTGCGAGAGTCAAAGACGGGAAAGCAAAAACCGCACACGCACGCACGCACGCAAACAACGCGCACGGCCGCGATGTCACGTCGCGTTAGAGCAAAGCAAGGACAAGTTGAAACGCGGCGGCTAATGATTTGCTAAATACGAGCGCGCGAAACAACAACTTGCACAATTCGTGCCCCGCAGAAAAGAGAAAGCGCGATAGGCGTGACATCCCATCACTATTCAATCCCCACTTTAAAAAAGCTGCAACACTTCACGTCTTTCAAAAAACTGACTTATGAAGAGTGCATGCGAATGATGTCCTTAAGGGATTTCTTTTTAGAATCAGGAGATTATAGTTTACACGGACATTAAACAGATTAAAGCAGCGCAGCTCTCTAAAGGCAGTTTATCTAATGGAGAAAATGTGGTATGCTAATTGAGAAATTCCGATGGTAAAATTATATTTAAACCCCTCTCTCTCTCTCTCTCCCTTCCTGCAAGAGGATTTTTTTTTTTTTTTTTTTTTTTTAGCTCGACTTGATGAAATCAATTGCTAATCACAGCCATAAGCTGGGAGACGTTAGCCGGGGAGACGCGGTGTTTGCCGGGCTAAAAAGGTAATTGTCTCGGAAAACTTCATCGATGACAGATTCAATTCCATTTAGTAAATGTTTAATAAATGCTGTACAAACAGGCGGGCCCGTCTGGCCACGCTCGGAAAACAAAGGGAAACTTTAATTGCTTTAATCAGCCCTCGCTTTGACGTTGTTATTGGCCTTAAAAATAGCAGTTAACAGAAACTGTCCTGCTGAGGAAATTGAACTACATTTGGAAACGATCCGTAATTAAGATAGGGGGCATCCCGAGCAGCTGAAACTGTTGTGACGAGGAAAAACATTCCCGAAGTCGTACAAAAGCTATTCAATTAACAGAAGGACCCAAGGAAAAGCACCTCCCTATTATGTATCACTTACTTTAATCAGATTGGAAGCAATTGTACGCCTTTTGAAAATCCCTCAACACAAACATGTTAATTAACAGATAGGAAAGTGGAAAGATGTATTTTTCATTAGAGGGTAAAATAATGTTCCCCTTTAACATCAAGGAAAATCAACTGCTTACCACAGTTAAACCAGTCAGCGGTGTAAATTCCCTGCCAGCATTTTTATTTAAAACCTCATTAATGTGTTTCAAGCCGGCATAGCTGTACCTTTAATCTGCACTAAAAGGAAATAATGCGTTTCCTGCTTTATTTACCAGCCTTACTTAACAAGTGTTCCTGTACAATTAGAATTGTTAATAGATCTGGAAACAAAAGGACTTTGAAGGTGGGAAAGTGCTGACATTATTTCACAGGGGGGGGAAAAAAACACTCCTGAGAAAAAAGGAAAGAAAAAAAAAAAAAGAAAGGAAAGATCTGCTGTAAACGTAGTTTCCTGGAACACGGGCGCGCTCGCAATGTCGGTCCCTCTCATTAGAAATGCCACGCACAGGACGTAAATCAAAGCCCATAAAACATTTCATTGCCACACAACACTAAATTACACACTTTCTGGTTTGCCACACTGATTATATTTAAACATTGTAATTTTACTTTATTCTCATTAAATCTATGCAGAGTTTTACAATCCATAAACCGAGTATCTGTAATAAACGTTAATAAATGTCAGAATTTGCATTTGGAGAAAAAAAAAAAAAAAAAAAAAAAAACACACCGGGCTACATTTTCGCAAATATCAATCTATGAACCCTTCAACGTTTCGTCAAACAAAATGCTAATTGTACCTTTAGGAATTTAGGAGACAAGTGACAAGAAATGAGATGCGATGTCCTTTGGAATCGGGATATCAGCTGAGCGGGAATAGATTAAATATCAGAGCGACGAGGACAGAAGACGGTCAACAGTCGTGTCCTAGCCCCCCCCAGCCCCCCCCAACAGGGGTAATTTAATGTAATTTGCTCACTAATTTCTGAACTAAATCTCCTTCTCGCCATATTGATAGATGAAGGATCAATAATTTGTGGTGATCATCGCCATCCGCTGCAAACATCAATGACATTAAGCTGAACTTCAATGAAGTTATGTTGAGAGAAATTATTCCTCTCAGCTGTTTCCTTCAGGTGTCTCCTCAGTGGATCATCTCCTCCATCCTCTTCTCTTCATCTCCTCTTTCTCTACATCCATACATCTCCTCTCTGGTCTTCCTCCAGAGCTTCTGTTCCAGTTCCAGGCTCATCATCCTTCTCCAGATATCTTCTCCATCCCTCCTCTGTTCAGGTCCAAACCATCTCTCTCCAGAACATCTAGCATGTTCTGTCCCTGTGACGTTCTCATTCCTGATCCTCTCCATCCCGGTCACTCCCAAAGAGAACATCTAAACATCTAAACCGTGTCTGACCTCAATCCGTCAGTCTGTCCATCACCTTGATGCAGTCCCACCTCCACCTTGAAGTCCTCTGTCACACCTGCAGCACACCTCACCAGTGTCTTCCAGCTCTCGTCCATGTCCTGCTCCGCTCTAACGCACTGATATAATAAGTGATCATAAATAATCAAAAACACCTCCCAGAAAAAGTTTCCACCTTTAATCTGTCTCTCAGACCTCCTGGAAACTCCTCTGCGTCAGTGGTATCGTCAACCCAAACTCCACCATCTCAGACACTGATGTTTTTACAGAAGCTGGAACACCTTCTCTTCAAAAAAAAAAACTTCACAAAGAAATCTTTTTCTGACTGGTTGTTGATTCTTGAAAGTTTGACACAAAGGATCCATCCTTCCTTTGATTTCTGCTGAGTGATTGGTACTTCCCAGTTGCTAGCTCAGTTGTTATTTGTGAATTGATCAAAGATGCTCACCGATGTATCATCAAGTCATCTCAGATGCCAAACGGATACCCAGAACACACCTGGAGCTGCTGGCGATGAGAGTTCAAGACAAATTTATTTATTTCTGCTTACATGTCCACTGGTCATATCTGGAACAAGAATAAAATAAAATACACACACACACATTATGTCATTATGTACATTATATATGTACACATTATCCAGCAGAGGCTGAAAGCAGGTCCAGACAGATGGACCTGCTGTTTGATGTTTGGACTTCACTTGTTATCTTGTAATTAAGAGCCTTGAAGTCGTTACGATGTTCAGACATTGTGACTGACCGGTGACAGCGTCACATACAACCCCAGGTCTGAAAGAGTCTGCGTAAAATAGAAATGAGATTTTATTCCCAGTTGAACATAAAGAACATATCAGATGTTGAAACTGAAACATTTTAACATTTAGTGGAAATATTAGCTCGAAAAAGTAATTGGTGCAAATCAAAAATGAATGGAGGAACATTTAACAACTAATTAGCTTAATTATCAACAGGCCTGTAACATGACTGGATACAAAAGGAGCATTTCACCAATCTGACACAAACTGTCTCAGACTCTGAAGATCCACCACCTTCAGTCCATGATATCATCAACAGATTTAGAGAATCAGGAGGAGTCTCTGTGCTTCCAGGGACGAGGATGAAGGTCTAAACTGGATGATGAGATCTTCAGGTCTTCAGGCAGCACTGCGTTAAAAACAGACATGATTGTCTCCTGGACATCACTGATGGACTCAGGAACACTTCCAGAAACCACCGTCTGTCAACACAGTTCTCCTACAATCCACTGATGCAGGTTCAAGCTGGACCATCAGAGAAGAAGACACATGTGGACACCATCCAGAAACACCAGCGTCTCCTTTGGACCAAAGATCATCTAAGATGGTCTGAGGATGAATGAAAACTGTTCTGAGGTCAGATGGACCAACCATGGAGGCCGTGTCCTGCAGACTGAAGAGGAGAGGAACCATCCAGCTGTTATCAGACAGCTGCATCTCTGATGGTCTGAGGTTGATTAGTGTCTATGAGGACAGCTGGAACATCTGGAAAGACTCCATCAATGCTGAAGAGAACATAGAGGTTTCAGAGCAACATCTGCTCCATCCAGACAACGTCTCTTTCAGGGAAGACCTTCCATATTTCAGCAGGACGATGCTGAACCACAGACTGGATCATCACAGCAGCAGGACTTCACAGGAGAAGAGTCCAGCTGCTGAACTGGTCTGTCTGCAGTCCAGACCTTTGACCAGTAGAAAACATCTATTTTAATCTACATTTTGTACCGTGGACCAACTTTTTTGCAATTGGGGTTTTATCGTATTTTGTCAGTGTGGTTTGAGCAACAAAGACACTGCAGAGGTCAAGTGACCCAATTCCTATATATGTGTATATATATATATATTATGGCTGGCCAAGTTAACTCATAAATTTATTAAAAGTCTGTTACTGGCTGCTGCAGAACCAGAAGACAATTGGCAGGTAAACAAGGAAAAGCTAAAACAGACATGGACAACGGTAAAAATCAGTGTACTTTACAGTTCAGGTAGCAACTCGGGTAGCGATATTAACAATTCTGTCTAAAAAAAAATATTCTTGACTGCAACAAAACTTTCCCATCATTCCTCCATGTTCCATCAGATCTGCTCCATGTGTTCACTGTCCTGCTGTTCTCTAGCTGGTTACTGCAGTGCGGCTCCATCTAGTGGCACAGATGTGTAACGACAACAGAAAGTCCAGTCCTCGATTATAAAACAGATTCAGTTCTGTGGCCCATTTTTTTTATTTCGTATTTTTGATCCAAGTCTAAAACTGAAATACAAAAAAAAAAAACCGGCATTTTTTCGTTTTTTTGTGTTAGATGAAAAAAAGGGAAAAACGCAATAAAATGTCACTTTTTAATTTTTAAAAAAATTTTGATTGACAATTGAAAATGGAAAGAATGAATGATACACAGATTGATAAAGTTACTGAACTTTAACATGGACATTTTTCATTTTATAGTTCTCCCAGACGGAGGATTCAACAGAAACAAGGTATTTTGTCACAAATGACAAGTTGAAACTCCCCGTTAAAGGTTTCTGCTGTTACCTCAGAAATTACCTGTTTTAATGTTCTGATTGTGCTGAGACACAATCATATTGTTGGATTTTGTTTGTAGACTTTTTTTTTAATTTTTCATAAAAACAGGATGACATTAATGCCCTGGCAGTGGCAATAAGCTTTATTTTATTTTACATTTTTTAAAGATGAGATTTACACTAAATATGTGTTACTGACAAGTGCTGATGTTAAAAGTGTTTGAACAACAAATGTTATGGCACTTTAGTTCATATGGCAGCAGAACATTTAAATAAAAGTGCATTTTAAACTACTTTTGAATTCATTATTTGATTCTGCGTATTACAATGCGATTAATCGTGATTAATCAGGGAAATAATGTGATTAATTGCGATTAAAAATTTTAATCATTGCCCAGCCCTACTAAAAACTAAACATGACAACATCAAGTCTTTCAATGATATTAGATCATATAAACACAGATAAGATGAGTCTTTGTGTGCGAGGAAACGTAACTAAACTTAAATTCCTACCTTCTGCGTTTCATCTACATTATTTATTGTGGTCAATATTAGCACCGAAAACCATTTGCGTATGAAATTGCAGTTTTCCCTCCACCCGTGCCCCTTTAGTTCAAATTTAAGATCGCTCCAGCGTCCAGCGTCATCACCTGCTGCAGCCGCGGAGGGAATCACTCAAGTCCCTGTTCATCACGATTATCGTATAATGATGATCACAATGTGATGCTAAAATTTGATTTTGTGTGTTAGTGCAAGAAGCCATTCGTCTTCCTGGCGTGCAGGCTGCAACATGATACATCTTAGCAGGGCAGCGCCATGTGCTATAATATCTCTCAGTTTGCAGTAGGTCACTATGCTCCGCCGACTTTATAAACTATGCATCAAACAACAATGATTATTCATGTCATTCTTCAAAGGTCCTTGAGAGGAGCTTGATGCAGCAGAGCCTCAGCATTTTGTATTAATTCAAGCTTGGCTAAGATTGTACCATCTGGGCTCTTGTATTTCAATGATTAATGCCAAAGAGTTGATTCACATTTGCAACTGGAGTTTAATAAACAAGGATTTCAGAGCTAAATGGCACGTACAAACGCTCGGGATGAACTCACTCGCAGCGTCTAATTTGTGTTCTTGGTAATAAAGCCAACGCATAATTGCTCACTACAATCATCTCCCAGATCCACAAATATTGGGATTTTGTGATTAACATAATGTGTTTCTTCCAGAGAGGAAATAATCCTGCAACTCTAACATGCCTTCAGACATATGTACATAAGATTCTTTATTTGCTCCAAATTAACTTACCACTGTTACAGCTTGATTAACACAGACACAAAAACAATTACTGCTCATCACTGCGCAGATTAGGCGTCGACGTGTTTTTCCCTTTTAAAAAGCAGAGCTGTTTGTACTAGACGTTACAGCTTAGCAAACAAAATTAACTTCGTAATCCCCCTCTTGCTCAGTTTCTCTCAGCCTCCTCCAATGTCACAGCTCCCGCTCCAAACTTCATGAAGACGCCGTCCCTAGCGTCCCGGCGTGGAGCGGAGACACAACGCACGACGGCGACCTCTACAGGAGCACAGAGGAAATCTGGTTCATTAGACCTTTTTAGGTCATAAACCCCAAAATAAACACATTTAAACAGCTGTGTTTTTTTTCTCTTTTTGTTAAATTTGTGCCCTTATTGTGAAATTTTTCTGCTAGTCGATGCTTTGACCTCCTGCTACATGATGCATGAGACTCCTTACGGCGCTCTCGAAGACGGAGTGGGAGGGGTCGTCCGTACGTTAGACCGCTACATATCAACAAGTAATGAGCTCACGGCTGCTCTGCCTTTTCGTTAAAGGCGAGGACCAGTGTAAACCAGTGTGTTTGGTGGCGTGAAGGAAGAGCGGCGCTGGCGCCAAGAGCGGGAACACGGAGGAGGAATGAACGATGCTCAGATAAGGGACAAAGTAAAGGGGGCAGACCAAACAGGAAAACCAAGAAGGGAGAAGGTGTTGCCTGCCTGAGCTGGGAAACGTGTTGATATGATGTGTGCGTTTGCTTTGTAACTTAGAGCCGTAACGGCAGAAGAAAATCCCACCTGCTCATGAGTAGGGATGGGAACTAATGAGATTTTTCCGATTCCGATTCCATTATCGATACTGTTTACCGATTCGATTCTTCTTATCGATTCTAATTTGGGGAAAAAAACAAACAGTTTTATTAGCATAAATGTTTTTTACTTAGAAGTCACGACCTTACAAACTCAACAGCGAGGTCAAAAGAGGCCCAAAGCCTGGATAACGTGTTAACTGTTGCAATATGTAACTGTGCAAATACACAAGAATGTGTAACATTTTACTAACAGATTTTTCCTAATAGAAATAAAAAAAATCTCCTTTTTAAAAGGATATATGAGCTCACTAAGCACTCAAAAATAATAATAAAGAAAGATAAATACTAGCAAATACAACGGAACAGTGCATAGAGCAAATTTGCAAATACTATGAAGAATTAACAATTCTTTTGCAGAAAAATAATCATGTCTTCCAGCCTCTGAACCAGCCAGACTCTCTCTCTCATCACGGTCATCTTCTAAATGTAATGCAGAAGACATTCGTTTAATAGCATAGCGTTAATGTTATAGTGTGTTTTACAAAGAAGCACATAGGCAGCGGGATAGCTACTAACCAGAGTTACCAGAGGTGATCTTAGCTTGGCTACTGCTGCTGGGTTGAGATCCATCAGTCCGAAGCGTCAAAAACATGACACTCGCTATCGCATGTTGTGTGTTCAAATGTTTCTGCATGTTAGCCGTGTTCCCTCCCGACGCTGTTATCTCCACTTTACAATGACTGCTAGTTGCCTTGTTGCCATCTTTCTTTGGTGAAGTGAAGCCAAACTTTGAAACGTTTGAACCTGGTGGGCGCCATTGTTGTTTACAACTGCAATGCGCGTGCTAAACCGACGTAACTTAATCACGTAAGTGCTTTCTGGAATTGACTGTGCGTAACTTGCGTAAATTACGTGAGATTCGTGCTGGTTGGAATCGATAAGAGAATCGCTGGATAAACTGCCAAACAACAGGAACCGGTTCTCTACAGCAGTGATTCCCAAAGTGTGGGCCGCGGCCCCCTGGTGGGCCGTCGCGGTACTGCAGGTGGGCCGCGGGAGGTCATTAAAATTAAACAAATATGTTTTAAATCCTCGAACTTTTTAAAATATGTTTTTAATTACTGTAAAATATTCATGTCATGATTAAAAAAAAACATTAAGTGTTATTCTACTGTCATCTTAACTTAATATGACAAGTGTCACCTTATTTGTTGACCCCTTACATTAATGTCAGGAACCGGTTCTCGATTCCCAACCCTGCTCGTAAGGGGACGAGCAGAAGTAGAGGCCCAAGCAGAATGGAAACCTCTTCTTCACCGCTGAGGACACCGCCGACAAACTCTTCCGGGTGTTTAAATCAGAACCCCCGTCCTCTCCCGAGGCCCGGCGGGGGCCCGTTTCTGAATTCTCGCGGAGGTGCGCTTAAGCTCTCCGGCCTTAAGAGAAGCAACAAGGCGGTGGACGTGCAACCTCTTCAGGAGGAGGCCGGACGGCGGAGGCGAGCCGTTTTCTTGACTACAAAGAGAGCGACTGCCAGCGAGCACGGCGCCACGTCTGACGCCGCAGCGCACGTGATGGACGGGGATTACCGGCGTCCTGATGGCACCATCGCAGAGCTTAGATGCAAAATTACTAATTGCGTACAATAAAGGAATGGAAGAAAGGAAGACATGGGCCAATCTGCCTCGTTTCCCACACAAGGGACCAGGAGAACACAGGCTATGTTGTAACCCCCCCCCACCCCCCCCCCCACCCCCCGCCCCCCCACTTTCCTTTTTACCCAAGATCTCCTTTATATATTCAAATCCACTTCAGCAGCATAAAATTCTCCCAAGAGACAGCATTGTCCTCCTGCTCGTCCCTTGGGCTTCCCATCTCTCAGTCGCATCTCTTCACTCCACACGATTTAGCCCCACAGCTAGGAGATACAGCCCCCTTTTTCTTCTTTTTTTTTTTATAAATAGTTCAGTGCAATTTTGGTGAAAATTAATCAAAACGTCTTTAAAGGCAACCAGTGAACACGTGGAAAGTTTGAAGGCTCAGCGCTCCGGTTCGCCAGTAGGACAGTGTGAAACAAATGAATAGCCTTTTTCACCGCTTTAAAACCCCGAATAATAATCTTGGTTTTGTTATTATGTGTGAAAACAAAGGGTACACACACACCCCCCCCTCCCCCCTCCACCCCCCCGTCTGTCTCGCTGCATTCAGGAAACGTAGAATAGCAGATTTTACACCGATGGCTGAGTTGCAATTGTACTCAGAAACGTATGAACGCTATACTTTCATAATAACGCGGTCCAAATGTTTCCAAAGGCGCGTAGGTCTGCTCTAGTGAACTTGAATGTGTGGCTCTTGGTGCATAAAGTAAGCATAAGGCCGACTCTACAGCAATGAGGCTTTACTGAAAGAAATGAAAAGGCCTAGGGCATCAAAGTTAATACATTTACACAGAAAAGAGCCCACTGACAAGAAATACAGAGCAAAATTATTAGTACGCTGGAGGAGCAATGATTACTGTGCTTTATATTTTGACAAGTCTTTGGCACTGGAGTGAAGAACATAATCTTTAATGCTTTTTAGTAAACGCAGATAAATCTAAAACTGCACGGTGGGTTGATGTGAGCGGTTCTGCCAGAGGCTTTCACCACTAGAGAAGAAGAAGAAAAAATACCACAACATAAAACCACTTCTGCAGGAGCGATTCTATCACGCTTTAAGTATTCCAATATTATCATATCTATTCACTGCTAGCATGATGCAAATAGGCTCAATGGCAATGCTCCGCCACTACAAAACTCTCCCACAGGGTTCTAATAAAACAGAACAATTTCCCGCTCTCCATTCTCCTTCAGAAACGTACCAGTCTGCAGCCTGTGATCTGCGACAGACGAAATGAGACGCAGCGGCTACAACAGAACCGAGACGCAGTCAAAGTATTCCCCAGCGCTCCTTGAATAGATAATGCTTTCCTTCACATTCCTTTATTCTTTCAAAAAGAATGCATCAGAGGCCAAATATTAATTCTTCCCGTCATATGCCGGAGCTGCGCGAGTTGGCGCGCGAGGACGGGCTGCTGAATGATTAAGGGAAACACATAAAGGGGTTTCTTGTGGCGCTTTGAACTTTTCTGCAGAGTTCTGAGGCCTCTCAACTTATTCCCCACTCTGCAGGAGACTTGATGTTAAAAGACAACATTAATGAGAGCTTTGTAACAGGTAGAGACAGACGGATTAATGCAATCTAAACACAACAAGCCTCTCGGAGCGGGCAGGTGAGCGGGGAAACACTTTTCCTCACTTTTCCTCCTTCCTCCCTCCATGAATCTCCTTTAAAGAAATGCCAATAGATCTGATTGCCTAATTCTCAGTTCCCTCCCTCCCCTCCTCCCCCCTCCCCCCCCCCCCCCCCTGGCCCATAAAGATGCACGTGTGAGGCAATCACTTCAAGGAATGACATTGACTGGGGAAGTGCTGACTTGCACCACTGTTTGTCTTTTGATGTGAGAGATCAAATCAATGTGGACGCCGTTCTCCCAGCAATGCGGAGGCAGATTAGCATTAGCTCACGTCCGACTCCCCAAATAACCAGGATTTACTTTCGCTGCGCCGGTAGGTTAAAAGGAGAGCCCAAGTGTTTTGTGTAAAATACAACACAGCGAATTTGGCTGGAAAAATATACCGTATTTTCTGGACTATAAGCCGCACCTGAACATAAGCCGCACCCATTAAAATATAAATGAAATATATATTTTTGTCGCATATAAGCCGCACCGGACTATAAGGCTGAGAAATAAGATATTTACAAGTGTTTATTCATATACCTGAACTGATTGTTCCTCCTCCTGTGTACTGAAACCCCCCCACACAGCAAAGACATCCGGAACGGACCCGTATCAGGGTCCACTTGCACTCAGTGCCGGATCCGCTTTGGAGCCGGATCACGGACCTGCTGGCTCCACGCTGCGTCCGGTCCGCATCTGCGATTAAAACCATACCTCTGCGGCGGGTCCGCTTAGAACCCTGAAATCCGCTGAGGAACCAAGAAACTGACTGGACAAACTGATAAATCCAGGTGTGTCTGAGTAGCTACAATGGTCAGACACACCTGGATTAATCAGTTTGTCCAATAATAACAGGTATTGATGCTCACAAAATGAATGTAGAGTAGCATAGCCTACATAGGCTACTGAACAAAAACAGAATAGCTTTTAACTACCGTATAACTACCGACTCTGATTATAAGACGACTCGTATTTCTCAAATATCATTTTGAGAAAATAAAAATATGATGAAGACAATAAGGTAATTTATAAAGCAACTTTTTATTGTACCATTGTTTAGAAAAAAATCACCCAGAGATAACATTCTGCTGTATTGTTAAACATTTTAATGATTTCATCTTTTTTTTAGGAAGTATGGTACCATATTTAAGGTAAGGTACTTGTCAGGTTTTCATGTTATTTAAGATCAAGGTATAGTACTATTTAATAAAATTTATTCTCTTAAATTCTGAGACAATGGCTGCGGTTACATGATGTTTTTTAATTCGGAATTAATAATTAGGAATTAAATAATTCCGAATTAAACTATTTTCCTTCAAGTTTACATGGAAAATAGTAATTCCGAATTAAGGTTTACATGGAAAACACGTTTGTTCGGCTTTATCCAACTCCGCTTTAGGTCTGGGGGTTGGGAAGGGTTCTGATTGGATGGGGGGGGGGCGGACGTCTTTACATCTACCGGAAGAAAACAAACTTAGCAACAACTCGGTTAGCAACAACATTTCACTTATTTTTGACCTGGGTGGCGTCTCTATCTGCGAAACCTCCTTCATTTAACCTGGCCGCTTTGAAAAGCTCCCAATTTTTATGTTTCCTGCCATCTGTTCTTTTAATTTTTTCCAGTTCCTCCAAGCTATTTATTAAATAAATCGTCTCTGCTCTTGACCACCGTTTACTGCGTGTCGCCATCTTGAAACTTTGTTTTGAAAACAAGCCCAGCGCGGAATATAAGCGTCATCGCGACAGACGGGCAAGAGAACGAGCATGCGCAGAAAGACGAGTATTAATTTAAAGAGGAATGAGTGTATACATGTCCGCAGAATTACTTAATGCGGAATTAAAATGGGAATAAACACTTACTTCGGAATTAAGTTTAATTCAGAATTGACATTTTCATATGGAATTAGGTGTTTACATGGTAACTTTTATTCGGCTTTAACTTTAATTCTGAATTAAAGAGGAATTAAACTTCCCATGTAAACGCACCCTATGACTTAGTAAATAAGCAACAACCATATAGTTCAATAACTGCATTAATGATGTCGATATCTGCACAACCATCAAAGTTGAGCTATATTCAATTTCAAGAACAATATTAACATTTAAGTCTGTTAAAAAAAAATAAATTCTGGACAGCAACAAAACTTTCAAGCCCCTTTGTTCAGCAAGGTCACATGGTTTCTACATTTATCATCAGACCTGCTCCATGCGTTCACTGTGATGCTCCATTCTTACTGGTTACTTCAGTGTGGCTCCATCTGGTGGCGCAGATGTGTAACTACAATAGAAAAGTCTAGACCTCGATTATAAGACAACCCCCATTTTTGAGAATATGATTTCGAGAACAAAATATCATCCTATATTCGGGCCAATACGGTACTTGGTTTGTTTTTTGCTGCTAGAGCGCCCCCTGAGGGCTGAAGAAAAACTCATAGAAAAGCCGCATCTCTGTATAAGCCTCATGGTTTAAAGCGTGGGACAAAAGTAGCGGCTTATAGTCTGGAAAATACGGTAAATACACTGGGATACAACAACAGTGTTGGCGACAGTGTGGACAAGTTGATGCCAACCATAGTCACATTTTTTGGTCCTGTGTCAAAATCCAACAGTATTGTTGGACTTCTGGAATGTGGTCTGAATCACAAGGTTCCCAAGGATCCCCGAACTCTGTATTTTTGGACTGATCCCAGAGGGATTAGTTCTGAAAGAAGACAAGTAGCTCTTCAAAATAATGACAACTGCCAACAAGAAGGCCATTACCAGGAAGTGGTTAAAAAGTGAGGCTCCGAAGCCAAAACAATGGATGGATATAATGGAAGAAATTTATCTAATGGAGAGAATTACATTCCATCTATGACTTAAAGCAGATGACTTTGAACGAAACTGGAAAAAATGTAAATCATTCAAAGAGATGAACAATGCCCACTCAATCATATGATAGTATCTAGGCCATCTTGATTGTTGTTCCTTGTTGTTGTTTTGTTAGTAGTTTGGTTTGTTTGTTCAACTAGTATTTTTAGTTTCAGTTTTCTATGTCAATATGCAAAACTAAATAAACAGTTAAAAAAAAAAAAAAGGAGATCTGAAGACGTCGGTCAGAGGGAAGCGTGAGGTCATCATGATGAGACGGGCACCTGCAGGAGCCAGACAGCGCCCGACACTGGCGTTATTTGTCACCGGTCTCGTGTGCAACGGTGCCTTCACATGGAAAATACCACGATGAGACTTCCCGAGCGCCTAAGTCAGATGGATCGAGCGCTCTTGAACGTTGATAAAGGTTGATTTCAGGTTGCGCCAACATTATTGTGGCCGAATTAATGCGGGATAATTATCACACATTGTCCTGTCAAAAAGCCCAGAACGATGACACATTTGGCGCCCTCGGATGCGCCTTTGCGTCAACGAGCGAGAAGTATGAGCTCAGATTAAAGGCGTTTGTTCTTACAAATGCAGGGCTTAAACAGCCTGTGAAAGTTAAAGTAATAGTGTAAAAAAAAAAAAAAAAGAAAAAGAAAGAAAACTATTAAGGGGTGAAACTTTGAGATTAAAAGGGCACAAAGATCTTGGCGGTGCATTTCTGCCACATTTGAATTCATACTGTTTGCCTGTAACTTCATACTAATGATCAAAGTTGAGGGGGGGGGGGGGGGGGGGGGGGGGGGGGATTCTCCTGAGTGCAAGTTATGAAGATGAGATGAGGAGAGAGAGGGAACGGGAGACGGGTGGGGGGGGGGGGGGGGGGGGGGGGGGACTGCTTTGCTGCCCTGCTTTGAACACTTTTACACTTTCCAACAAGCTTTGTTTTTTAATTGGCTGAAATTAATCTTAGGGATGTAGATGCCTGATTTGCATTCATTAAAACCCAACCAAAAGAAGTCATGCTTAATTCCAATCAAATTTGCTTAATTATGCATGGCGAGATATTCCCAAATGAGCTGTGGATTTTTGTTAGACCCCCTTCTTTTTTTTTTGTTTCCTATAGCAAATAAAATGTAATGAAGCTGTCTTTTTGTGTTTTACTGAATGTTGAAGAGCACGCGAGGAGCACCTTGAGCCGGGGCTGAAAACAATATTACTGCTAAAGTAATTATAAGAATCTGCATTTTTCATTGTTAATTGTGGATGTCAGCGTCATTAATTTTAATTTACGGGCAGGCAATAAAATTAAGAATACTTTGTGCTGATGTTTTAAATCACGCCTGTGAAGGGGACACATAATGCAACTTAAATCTCAAGCAGATATTGATTGGGGTGGATGGTCTTTTCTATGAATCTTAAATAGGCAGATGCTGGGAATCTGCTTGAGACTTCACTTTTACGAGTTAACTCCAGCAGCAGATAGCAAGAGTGCAATACAATTAAAGAAGTGTCAGTTTATGCGCACACGCCGTGCGTGCACGCCATTCACGCGCACGCACACCTCATCAACTGACTGCCTAACAACAGAGAGATGTTGAACCGGGCCTTATAAAGGAGGGCCGAATGCTAAAATGATCGTTCAGGAGCACGTCTCCTCTCCTTCTGAGGACTTTTCAGCTCTGACAGTCGTATTAATTAGATTGTCGGACATTGTCGGGCTGTTTGTGCAGCCAGAATGAAAGCAGAATGGAGGAGTTTCAGGTCTGGCCCTGCACTGTGTGTGCGGCCTGTGGGGGGGGGGGGATGACATTATGTGTTTCTGCTCCAACACTTGATTTATAGCTTCATTTGGACCGTGCCTGTACGAAACACATCCTGCCGCTGCAGGAGCTTTAGTGCATTGTAGTTTGAAAACAAAGGAAGAATAAAATTGATCTTTCTGGACACACACAAAATCAATGAATGGCTATTTCCTGTTCCATGGCATGTTAGTCCAACTGACTTGCTCAATCCTTGAACTTTCCTCGTGTCCTCGTTGCTGGAGAGGAAAGGTCTTCGGAGTTCAGGGGGAAACTGAGGATGATGTCATTTCAGATGTCTTGGATCACAAGGATTTTAGTTTTAACTCTCCTCGCCTGAACTTTAAAAAGAAAGACACTGTTAGGAGCCACTAAAACTCACACCGAGGCATTACACCGTCCTGTAGGGTTTGGGCATCGTGTGGATATTAACGATTCTGATTCTTTGATGTGTAGGTCAACAGATCGCGACTTATCTAACAGTAGAATTTTTTTATTAAAAAAACATGTGACACATTTACACAGGCGACAGGCCATTTTTATTCTTACACATGCTTGCATGCACATATGCACACACAGAATTCACTTACAGCCTAAATGTTAAACAAAATACATTTCGCCCAACAAAAAAACGAAATGAACAGTTTTTGTTTAGGAAGATGACCATATCTGCTCTTTCAGAATTCAAACGTGAACGTTTGGCACAGATAGTGTATCCATAAGTTTAAGTCACTTTTTAGACAGAGGTTCTGAGATCAGTACAGAGTAATTGGGACTCAAGTCATCTTAAGTTCATGGCTATGTATCACTATTGTTGGTGTGTTACCACGTACAGTCATGGAAAAAATTATTAGACCACCCTTGTTTTCTTCAGTTTCTTGTTCATTTTAATGCCTGGTACAACTAAAGGTACATTTGTTTGGACAAACATAACGATAACCACAAAGATTGCTCATAAGAGTTTTATTTAAGAGCTGATATCTTACCATTTTCCATGGTTTTTCTTGATTATAACCTAAATCACTTAAGTTTTTACATCAATAGCTATGGCGTTGTACTGCCAAAAACACTGCTTTTATGCATTCAGTGTTTTCTTTTCTGTCTGTTTTAGTCACATGATGACGTTTAGTGGTACCAGGTATTAAAATGAACAAGAAACTGAAGAAAAAATGGTGGTCTAATAATTTTTTCCATGACTGTATGTTTGTTTCTTTGGTTCTTTTCAATTTTAAATCAAATTGGTAGGAAGCAGCTATGTAATATATGTTAATTTAGAAGAAAGGGGTGGGATTAAATACTAAATACATACTTCTTCCTCCCACTCCTTTTTGAGCAGATACAATGACTTGTGTTAATTGTAATTTTAATTTATTGTCTTGTTTTTTGTAGGCATTTCACAATATCTGCACAAACAAATAAAAAATTAAAAGAAATGAAATGATAGTGTTGCCTGTTGTGGAAAACACGCGTTTAAATTAAAGTTTGAGTCCTAAACTAGCCTCCTTTTTATTTTCTTGCCCACCAACCAGGAGGCCAGTGACTCAGTTCCCAACCACGCCACATGTAGAAGTGTCCTCGGGTACGATACCGAACCCCTGAGTTGTTAGTAATCTGGCTACTTTAATGGATTTGTCTCCCTTTAGATCGGTCACCAGTCAGGCTCTGATCCAACCAGACGTCCTGCCAGTGAAGTAGGAGCACGTTGTCTCTACGAACACATGCATCCGAAGTTGATAGCTAACATGTCTCTACGGCAAAGACGGCGTGATGAAGCCTACAAGACGTTCCCTGAGACGCTGCCGAGACTTCAGATCAACGTGGACCAGACAGGAAGCGTGTTGTTAAAAGCTCCCAGGTCCAGATTCGGGTTCTGGTCACTGCTTGTCTCTAGTCTGAACTTAGGTGTTCCTGTAGAGAACCAGTTCATGTAGAGAACCGGTTCCTGTAGAGAACCGGTTCCGTGTGTTTCAATTCCATGGAATCGTTTGTCAGTTTATCCAGCGATTCTCTTATCGATTCCAACCAGCACGAATCTCACGTAATTTACGCAAGTCACGCACAGTCAATTCCAGAAAGCACTTACGTGATTAAGCTACGTCGGTTTAGCACGTGCATTGCAGTTGTAAACAACAATGGCGCCCACCAGGTTCAAACGCTCCAAAGTTTGGCTTCACTTCACCAAAGAAAGATGGCAACAAGGCAACTAGCAGTCATTGTAAAGTGGAGATAACAGCGTCGGGAGGGAACACGGCTAACATGCAGAAACCTTTGAACACACCACATGCGATAACGAGTGTCGTGTTTTTCGCTTCGGACTGATGGATCTCAACCCAGCAGCAGTAGCCAAGCTAAGATCACCTCTGGTAACTCTGGTAAGTAGCTATCCCGCTGCCTATGTGCTTCTTTGTTAAACACGCTATAACATTAACGCTATGCTATTAAACGAATGCCTTCTGCATTACATTTAGAAGATGACCGTGACGAGAGAGAGAGTCTGGCTGGTTCAGAGGCTGGAAGACATGATTATTTTACTGCAAAAGAATTGTTAGTTCTTCATAGTATTTGCAGATTTGTACTATGCACTGTTCTGATGTATTTGATAGTTTTTATCTTTCTTTCTTCTTTCTTTATTATTATTTTTGAGTGCTTAGTGAGCTCATATATCCTTTTAAAAAGGAGATATTTTTTTCATTTCTATTAGGAAAAATCTGTTAGTAAAATGTTACACATTCTTGTGTATTTACACAGTTACATATTACAACAGTTAACACGTTATCCAGGCTTTGGGCCTCTTTTGACCTCGCAGTTGAGTTTGTAAGGTCGTGACTTCTAAGTAAAAATAAAATGATGCTAATAAAACTGTTTGTTCTCCTTTTTCCCCAAATCAGAATCGATAAGAGAATCGATAAAGAATCGAATCGTTAAACAGTATCGATAATGGAATCGGAATCGGAAAAATCTTATCAATTCCCATCTCTACTCTTGAGTCCATCACCAGATCTGGAGGTTCGCTTGTCTTGAGTTTATTGGGAAAGAAAGAAAAAACAAAAGTACTTACTGTGAATAGTGCAGCTTTTTATAGCCACCATAAAAAGTATTTAAAGTGTGACCAGGACGAGGTTGAAGACGTGCTACACGGCTGGAGATCATTTAGCATTCAAACAACACTCACAAACCCACCGTCCAAACACGTTCCACTCCGTGTTCACGTTTTTCTTCCAGAGGATGTGTCTGTACCTGTTGTACAATGCAGCGCGTCCTCCTGCAAGGTGATTATGTTTCCAGCCTGGAGAGAGCCGACAGTGATGTTCAATTGTTCTCGGCGGGGCTGGCCTCGGGCCAGCGGCTCCTCCATGACACCAGGAGCTGCTACTATCAGCTCCCTGCTCCTCTTCCTGCCTGCTTTTCCTGCCGGTGACTGAAGCAAGTCACTCTAACGCAACAATGATGGTGATTTCACTCTGCTTATCGAGGCGGGTAACTACTTAAGCAGCTGCTTGTACTTTGATCCAATTTGCTTCCTGAATGTGCGCTTCCTCGTTCACAGTAAACAGGCCTGCCTGAGTTGTCATTAGTTCAAAGCCAAGGCAAATAGTTCACATGATTTTTTTTCTGTTTGGTGCAGAGGGAAAGCGAGCCAAACAGAGACTTTACAATTCGGTTTGCACGTTAACTTAACGGTACGAGCAGAGTTCTGTTCAGTGCTTGAATGGCAGCGCCGTACGCCGAAGCCGCAACCTCTAACATCACTGCGCGCCTGATGTATCGCCAAGGACGGGACGGATAAAAGATGATCGGGGAGAAAATTGATAGCGCGGATTTAATAAACATCCCCGGAATGATCCCTGTGACCTGCAGGTAGAGCGGCGGTCGCTCGCGCTCCGCCCGGGTTCAAGAATCAAGCGAGATGATTCATTTGACTGACTGGGGTAGTTGAGTTTGATGGATCAGCCCTAAAAGCATCATGGCTAATCTTCAGCTCCTCTTTTTTAGGTTATTCACAGATCAGTGAGTTTTCCGGCTAATCCCGGACCTGACGCCGCTCTTGTCTGTGTACATGGTATTCATCATACCCTGACAAGGAGAGTCCTTCAGACGACAAATAACCTTCAGAGAGGGGGGAGCCGGGCGAGCGGCATGTGCGCAGTTATTTTGGATACATTTCACAGCGGAGCGGGAAAGCTGCGCGGGGAGATGTATGGCGTCCTTGTTGGCTGCGTGGAGATGGACCCCTCTCCGTTTCCCAGCATAATCATTCTGAGCCTCAGCCATGCCTTCGACAACTCAATCAGACAGCCCTCTACCTGTAAAGTGGCTGGGTTGATTTGATTGCCATTTTTATTGGATCTCGGTCACATAAATCAAACCAATGGGGACGGCTGCGGCGACGTGACCACTCGTCATTCGCCAGCAGCCTTGGAAACATTGTTTCGGGGGCCTCGTGGCTGTCATCAGAGGTAAATCAGGGCTCTGAAGTTTCTTTCCTGCAAACACTAGAGCATGGAGTTAAATCATCTTGAAAATTGATGTCACTGCGCCCAAGTGTTTTCACCTATCCTTTAGATAGAGTCCCATCAACTGGTGACAATGTCAGCACTTTCGCCCCCGCTCCTCAAAGAAAGGATGCTTCCTGCCGTGGATCACAGGAGTTGTGGAAGTTCTGACCTTTCCCGTCGGAGACTCGTTTAAAACGGTCCTGGTCCCAGCAGCCGCTCCGGAGACCTCTGCAGTGAACCCCGTCCTGGATTTAAATCTGATCAGGACCTCTGAGAGGTTTCGTAGCGTCCTGTGAAGTGAAGGAGAAGCACATTCCAGGCGGTAGAGCCTGAAAATCTAATACGATGTTCGCTGTCTGGCGAGCATTTTGACTTAGAACGAAGTGATTAAGTCTATCATGTCCACCAGCGCTTACAGAGGGAACATATTAGATTAAATACAGGTAGCTAATTTCCTCCTCTGCATGGGTGAGTGGGAGTGTGAATGAAAGTGATTTAAAATTAATTTAGACCTCTAAAATTTTGATCACACCGAGGCTATTTCGGCTCTCGTGATGACAAGTAATAGGCGGTTGTTGCTTTCTAGCCCCACAATATTACCCGCGTTTGCCTACGGGGCTTTCAGGATCAATTTCATTCAGCATAAATATCCCCCGATCTGTAAAACAAATTAGAAACAATAAAAGCCATAAAAATGCACCCGAGCTGTATTGAGATGTCCCTTCCAGCCATGTGTCAGGACTGAAGACATTAATGATACACGGTGGGGAGAAAATTACCATCCAGGATACGTCCGAACCAGTAAACTGGTAAACAAGCTGGCGGTTAGGAGCGGGGATGATTTGAATCAACAAGGGTGAACAGATATGGATACTCGACGCATTAGTGTTAATAGGAATAGATTATGGAGGGATTTCGTGGAGTGACCTTCAGTGCACTAATTGAAATAGTATTCAGAGTCAGCAGTGGAGTAATCAACTTAAACACAGAATCATAAATCATCATGAATAGCGCTGTCACAGCCGAGCCATTAGCCTCGTGTTTTTTCCCCGGCAACCTCATGAAAATATCTGCCACACCGATCTGTAGGTTAATAGGAACAGAAATGGCATTTAGAGTCTATTTGGATCAAACGTACTGCGAGCTTGAAAGTAAGAACTTTACTAATTTGCAGGTAATGTGAATTGATGTAGTGAGGCTTCGAGGATAGTTCGGGCAACGAGTCAACACGATAACTCAGCGGAGTTACTCAGCCTCGATCGTGACGCCGCTCTGTGACGAGTCCGGGAGTAGATACGTTATCAGGGGTTACGCAATCACGCTGGCTTACTGTACTCTGACCTTTGTCTTTCTTTTTTTTTTAATAACGGCTGACAAAAACACAATAAACCGTGAGACCAAAGAGCGCATTTGTTCCCTCTGAACTTGGTTCACCACAGTTCATCACAACGCGGTCGCCATGCACGAAACTGTCATAGCTCAGATGTGACGAGGGCAGAAACCACGCTCTCCGTTAGGAATAATCCACCTTTATTTACTTACTATCACTTAATGCCGCGTTTGTTTCAAGTATCGACACAAAGTGCTTTGTCAAAGTTAACGACATCTATATTAATATCAACAAGTGTTCTCGCCGTAAATAGCTTTTTAATTGCAACTAAAGTGAATGAATTAGATACTAAACAGTCGCTTAGCGTCAGTAAAATGTCTTTCACACAACAATACCCAGCAAACTTGTCAGAAATGCTGATAAGAGGGCCGATCCTGGGCGCTTACACTGCATTAATCAAATAGCAGGTCTAATTAAAAGCGCTTTAAACAAAGATTTTTTTCTAAATGTTGCTCAGGTATGGCAATAATTTTTGATCAGCCAAGCCTGGAAGACAAATAATTAGAACTGCCACTGCGGCCTGATGAGTGATGTCAGCATCTCCGAGTGACCTTCCCCTGCTAATTAATTTTCATTCCAGGGAAAAAAGACCCCGTTGTTGCACATTATTAATTGAGTTCATGAAAAGATGCACCTGATTAATTTTTGTTGATAATACTTGTCATTCTGGCCGTCGCTCGCAATCATTTTATGGGTTTTCATCTTGGTGTTTTTCAAAGTTTATCTAAGTCATCTTTACTGGAGATTAATTCATCCGAGGTCTCCCTCAGAGTCCTGCTGGACGCCGTGGTGCCGCCGGTCGTCTGTCAGCCTTTATTTACTCATGTTTTCAATAAACGGCGGCGGACACACCGTACGAATAATTCACAATCAGATTAAACAATTAGACTGTTTGTGAACGGACGATGCTGCAGCGATAAGGCACTAAAATCAGAAACTCACACCTGAAGACGACTGGCTGGATATTTCATTCATATCCCGTTTCATACGTTACAAAAGACTCTTTGTATCTCAGCTGTAAGTGCTATTAAAAATAAATAAATAACACACAATATATATACTTTTTATGGGCAGACAAACGTTCCCCAAACTTCAAGAAAAGTTAAAAAGTAAACGCAGTACTTTTTATGGGTCAATCTGTCTGTCAAAGCCCTTAATGGAACAGAGACAACATCAGATCTGCTGGGTTCATGGTGTTTTTCCTACAGCTGAGAAACAATGAGCCTTTTTTTTTTTCAGTTTTTTCCTGCTGATAGGCGCCGGTTTACCTTCAGGCGGCCCCTCAACCCATTCAGGCCACAGCTTAAAGCTTATATATGTTCTTCAAGCTACAAGGACTGGACTGGACTAGACCAGACTGACTAGACTGGATGGTACTGGACTACCTGGACTGGACCAGACTAGACTGGAGTAGACTGGACCAGACTGACTAGACTGGACTGTACTGGACTACCCGGACTGGACCAGACTAGACTGGAGTAGACTGGACTGGACCAGACTGACTAGACTGGACTGTACTGGACTACCTGGACTGGACCAGACTAGACTGGAGTAGACTGGACTGGACTAGGACTGGACCAGACTGACTAGACTGGACCGTACTGGACTACCTGGACTGGACTACCTAGACTGGAGTAGACTGGATTGGAGTAGACTGGACTGAACTGGACTGGCTGGACCAGACTGACTAGACTGGACCGTACTGGACTACGTGGACTGGACCAGACTAGACTGGAGTAGACTGGACTGGACTAGACTGGACTAGACTGACTAGACTAGACCGTACTGGACTACCTGGACTGGACCACCTAGACTGGAGTAGACTGGATTGGAGTAAACTGGACTGGACTGGACTAGGCTGGACCAGACTGACTAGACTGGACCGTACTGGACTAACTGTACTCAACCAGACTAGACTGGAGTGGACTGGACTGAAATAGACTGGACTGGACTAGACTGGACCAGACTGGCTAGACTGGACCGTACTGGACTACCTGGACTGGACCACCTAGACTGGAGTAGACTGGATTGGAGTAGACTGGATTGGACTGGACTAGGCTGGACCAGACTGGCTAGACTGGACCGTACTGGACTACCTGGACTGTACTCAACCGGACTGGACTGGAGTAGAGTGGACTGGACTAAACTCGACTGGAGTAGACTAGACTGGAGTACACTAGACTGGACCAGACCGGACTAAACTGGAGTAGACTGGACTGGACTGGACTACCTGGAGTGGACCAGATTAGACTGGACTGGACTACTAGACTAGAGTAGACTGGACTCAACTGAACTCGACTGGAGTAGATTAAACTGGAGTAGATTAGACTGGACTGGACCAGACTGGAATCTAGTACACTGGACTGGACTGGTCTGGAGTAGACTAGAGTGGAGTAGACTCGATTGGACCACCTACACTGAACTGGACTATAGTAGACTGGCCTGGACAGGAGTAGACTAGACTGGACTGGACTAGACTGGACTCTAGTACATTGGACTGGACTGGTCTGGAGTAGACTAGAGTGGAGTAGACTTGATTGACTACCTAGACTAGACTGGACTGACTAGACTCGACTGTAATGAACTAGAGTAAATGAGACTGAACTGGACTGGACCAGAATGACTAGACTGGACCATACTGGACTACCTGGAGTGGACCGGAATAGACTGGACTGGACTGAAGTCGACTGGAGTAGACTGGACTGAATTGGACAGGAGTAGATCAGACTGGAGTTGACTAGACTGGACTGCACCGGACTGGATTCTAGTAGACTGGACTGGACTTGAGTAGATTGGACTGGTGTAGACTGGTATGGAGTAGACTGGTTTGGACTACTTAGACTGGACTGGACTAGACTGGACTCTAGCAGACTGGACTTGGCTGGAGTAGACTGGAGTGGAGTCGACTCGATTGGACTACCTAGACTGGACTGGACTGACTAGACTCGACTGTACTGAACTGGACTCTAGTAGAATGGACTGGAGTAGACTAGACTGGAGTACACTGGATTGGACTGACAAGACTGGACCGGACTGGACTCTAGTAGACTGGACTGAATTGGACTGGTGTAGACTGGTATGGAGTAGACTGGATTGGACTACCTAGACTGGACTGGACTAGACTGGACTCTAGCAGACTGGACTTGGCTAGAGTAGACTGGAGTGGAGTAGACTAGATTGGACTACCCAGACTAGAATGGACTGGACTAACAAGACTGGACTGGACTCGACTGTACTGGACTGGAGTAGACTGGACTCTAGTAGACTGGACTGGACTGAAGTAGACTGGAGTAGGTGAGACTGGACCGGACTAGACTGGACTCTAGTAGACTGGACTGGATTAGACTGGAGTAGATGAGACTGGACTGGACTTACTAGACTGGACTCTAGTAGACTGGACTGGGGTAGACTGGATTGAACTGACAAGACTGGACTCTAGTAGGCTGGACTGAACTGAAGTAGACTAGACTGGAGTAAACTGGATTGAACTGACAAGACTGGACTAGACTGGACTCTAGTAGACTGGAATGGACTGAAGTAGACCGGAGTAGATGAGACTGGACTGGACTGATTAGACTGGACTCTAGTAGAATGGACTGGAGTAGACTAGACTGGAGTTGACTGGATTGGATTGACAAGACTGGACCGGACTGGACTCTTGTAGACTGGACTGAATTGGACTGGTGTAGACTGGTATGGAGTAGACTGGTTTGGACTACCTAGACTGGACTGGACTAGACTGGACTCTAGCAGACTGGATTTGGCTGGAGTAGACTGGAGTGGAGTAGACTCGATTGGACTACCTAGACTAGACTGGACTGGACTAACAAGACTAGACTGGACTCGACTGTACTGGACTGGAGTAGACTGGACTGGACTGGACTAGACTGGAGTAGGTGAGACTGGACTGGACTAGACTCTAGTAGACAGGACTGGACTGAAGTAGACTGGAGTAGATGAGACTGGACTGGAGTAGACTGGATTGGACTGACAAGACTGGACTGGACTGGACTCTAGTAGACTGGACTGGACTTGAGTAGACTGGACTGGATTGGACTGGTGTAGACTGGTATGGAGTAGACTGGTTTGGACTACTTAGACTGGACTGGACTAGACTGGACTCTAGCAGACTGGACTTGGCTGGAGTAGACTGGAGTGGAGTCGACTCGATTGGACTACCTAGACTGGACTGGACTGACTAGACTCGACTGTACTGAACTGGACTCTAGTAGAATGGACTGGAGTAGACTAGACTGGAGTAGACTGGATTGGACTGACAAGACTGGACCGGACTGGACTCTAGTAGACTGGACTGAATTGGACTGGTGTAGACTGGTATGGAGTAGACTGGATTGGACTACCTAGACTGGACTGGACTAGACTGGACTCTAGCAGACTGGATTTGGCTGGAGTAGACTGGAGTGGAGTAGACTAGATTGGACTACCCAGACTAGAATGGACTGGACTAACAAGACTGGACTGGACTCGACTGTACTGGACTGGAGTAGACTGGACTCTAGTAGACTGGACTGGACTGAAGTAGACTGGAGTAGGTGAGACTGGACCGGACTAGACTGGACTCTAGTAGACTGGACTGGATTAGACTGGAGTAGATGAGACTGGACTGGACTTACTAGACTGGACTCTAGTAGACTGGACTGGGGTAGACTGGATTGAACTGACAAGACTGGACCCTAGTAGGCTGGACTGAACTGGAGTAGACTAGACTGGAGTAAACTGGATTGAACTGACAAGACTGGACTAGACTGGACTCTAGTAGACTGGAATGGACTGAAGTAGACCGGAGTAGATGAGACTGGACTGGACTGATTAGACTGGACTCTAGTAGAATGGACTGGAGTAGACTAGACTGGAGTTGACTGGACTGGATTGACAAGACTGGACCGGACTGGACTCTTGTAGACTGGACTGAATTGGACTGGTGTAGACTGGTATGGAGTAGACTGGTTTGGACTACCTAGACTGGACTGGACTAGACTGGACTCTAGCAGACTGGATTTGGCTGGAGTAGACTGGAGTGGAGTAGACTCGATTGGACTACCTAGACTAGACTGGACTAACAAGACTAGACTGGACTCAACTGTACTGGACTGGAGCAGACTGGACTGGACTGGAATAGACTGGAGTAGGTGAGACTGGACTGGACTAGACTCTAGTAGACAGGACTGGACTGAAGTAGACTGGAGTAGATGAGACTGGACTGGAGTAGACTGGATTGGACTGACAAGACTGGACTGGACTGGACTCTAGTAGACTGGACTGGACTTGAGTAGACTGGACTGGATTGGACTGGTGTAGACTGGTATGGAGTAGACTGGTATGGACTACCTAGACTGGACTGGACTAGACTGGATTCTAGCAGACTGGACTTGGCTGGAGTAGACTGGAGTGGAGTCAACTCGATTGGACTACCTAGACTGGACTGGACTGACTAGACTCGACTGTACTGAACTGGACTCTAGTAGAATGGACTGGAGTAGACTAGACTGGAGTAGACTGGATTGGACTGACAAGACTGGACCGGACTGGACTCTAGTAGACTGGACTGAATTGGACTGGTGTAGACTGGTATGGAGTAGACTGGATTGGACTACCTAGACTGGACTGGACTAGACTGGACTCTAGCAGACTGGACTTGGCTAGAGTAGACTGGAGTGGAGTAGACTAGATTGGACTACCCAGACTAGAATGGACTGGACTAACAAGACTGGACTGGACTCGACTGTACTGGACAGAGTAGACTGGACTCTAGTAGACTGGACTGGACTGAAGTAGACTGGAGTAGGTGAGACTGGACCGGACTAGACTGGACTCTAGTAGACTGGACTGGGGTAGACTGGATTGAACTGACAAGACTGGACTCTAGTAGGCTGGACTGAACTGGAGTAGACTAGACTGGAGTAAACTGGATTGAACTGACAAGACTGGACTGGACTAGACTGGACTCTAGTAGACTGGAATGGACTGAAGTAGACCGGAGTAGATGAGACTGGACTGGACTGATTAGACTGGACTCTAGTAGAATGGACTGGAGTAGACTAGACTGGAGTTGACTGGATTGGATTGACAAGACTGGACCGGACTGGACTCTTGTAGACTGGACTGAATTGGACTGGTGTAGACTGGTATGGACTACCTAGACTGGACTGGACTAGACTGGACTCTAGCAGACTGGATTTGGCTGGAGTAGACTGGAGTGGAGTAGACTCGATTGGACTACCTAGACTAGACTGGACTGGACTAACAAGACTAGACTGGACTCGACTGGACTGGACTGGAGTAGACTGGACTGGACTGGAATAGACTGGAGTAGGTGAGACTGGACTGGACTAGACTCTAGTAGACAGGACTGGACTGAAGTAGACTGGAGTAGATGAGACTGGACTGGAGTAGACTGGATTGGACTGACAAGACTGGACTGGACTGGACTCTAGTAGACTGGACTGGACTTGAGTAGACTGGACTGGATTGGACTGGTGTAGACTGGTATGGAGTAGACTGGTATGGACTACCTAGACTGGACTGGACTAGACTGGATTCTGGCAGACTGGACTTGGCTGGAGTAGACTGGAGTGGAGTCAACTCAATTGGACTACCTAGACTGGACTGGACTGACTAGAATCGACTGTACTGGACTGGACTAGACTGGACTCTACTAGACTGGACTGGACTGGAATAGACCGGAGTAGATGAGACTGGACTCGACTGATTAGACTGGACTCTAGTAGAATGGACTGGAGTAGACTAGACTGGAGTAGACTGGATTGGACTGACAAGACTGGTCCGGACTGGACTCTAGTAGACTGGACTGAATTGGACTGGTGTAGACTGGTATGGAGTAGACTGGATTAGACTACCTAGACTGGACTGGAATAGACTGGACTCTTGTAGACTGGACTGGACTGGAATAGACTGGAGTAGGTGAGACTGGACTGGACTAGACTGGACTCTAGTAGACTGGACTGGAGACTGGAGACTGGAGTAGACTGACTGGACTGGACTGGACTAGACTGGACTGGAGTAGACTGGACTGGGGTAGACTGGATTGAACGGACAAGACTGGACTGGACTGGACTAGACTGGACTCTAGTAGACTGGACTGGACTGGACTGGACTGGAGTAGACTGGATTGAACTGGACAAGACTGGACTGGACTAGACTGGACTCTAGTAGACTGGACTGGAGACTTAGGACTGGACTTGGAGACTGGAGGGACTGGACTCTGGACTGGACTAGGACTGACTGAGTGACTGGACTAACTGGAAGGACTGGACTGGACTGGAGACTGATTGGACTGACAAGACTGGAATTGACTGCACTGAATTGGACTAGACTAGACTAGGACTGGACTGGACTGGCACAGGACTGGACTGACTGGAATCTGGGACTTGGACTAGACTGGACTGGACTGGACTCTAGTAGACTGGACTGGAATAGACTGGAGTAGAGGAGACTGGATTTGGACTCTCTAGACTGGACTCTAGTAGACTGGACTAGACTGGACTGGACTGGAGTAGACTGGACTGGACTGGAATAGACTGGAGTAGGTGAGACTGGACTGGACTAGACTCTAGTAGACAGGACTGGACTGAAGTAGACTGGAGTAGATGAGACTGGACTGGAGTAGACTGGACTTGGACTGACTGAGGGACTGGACTGGACTGGACTGGATACTGTACTGACTGGTGACTGGGACTGACTGACTGGACTGGAGGATGGACTGGTGTAGACTGGTATGGAGTAGACTGGTATGGACTACCTAGACTGGACTGGACTAGACTGGATTCTGGAGACTGGACTGGACTAGACTGGACTGTGGAGTGACTGGACTCGAATTGGACTACCTAGACTGGACTGGACTGACTAGACTCGACTGTACTGGACTGGACTAGACTGGACTCTACTAGACTGGACTGGACTGGAATAGACCGGAGTAGATGAGACTGGACTGGACTGATTAGACTGGACTCTAGTAGAATGGACTGGAGTAGACTAGACTGGAGTAGACTGGATTGGACTGACAAGAGACTGGGACTCTAGTAGACTGGACTGAATTGGACTGGTGTAGACTGGTATGGAGTAGACTGGATTAGACTACCTAGACTGGACTGGAATAGACTGGACTCTTGTAGACTGGACTGGACTGGAATAGACTGGAGTAGGTGAGACTGGACTGGACTAGACTGGACTCTAGTAGACTGGACTGGATTGGACAGGAGTAGATGAGACTGGACTGGACTTACTAGACTGGACTCTAGTAGACTGGACTGGGGTAGACTGGATTGAACTGACAAGACTGGACTGGACTAGACTGGACTCTAGTAGACTGGACTAGACTGGACTGGACTGGAGTAGACTGGATTGAACTGACAAGACTGGACTGGACTAGACTGGACTCTAGTAGACTGGACTGGAATAGACTGGAGTATAGGAGACTGGATTGGACTCTCTAGACTGGACTCTAGTAGACTGGACTAGACTGGACTGGACTGGAGTAGACTAGATTGGACTGACAAGACTGGAATTGACTGCACTGAATTGGACTAGACTAGACTAGACTGGACTGGACTGGCACAGACTGGACCAGACCAATCTGGACTTGACTAGACTGGACCAGACTGGACTCTAGTAGACTGGACTGGAATAGACTGGAGTAGAGGAGACTGGATTGGACTCTCTAGACTGGACTCTAGTAGACTGGACTAGACTGGACTGGACTGGACTGACAAGACTGAATTGACTGCACTGAACTGGATTAGACTAGACTAGACTAGACTAGACTAGACTAGACTAGACCAGACTGGACCGGACAGCTCAGAAAACTCCACACACTGCTAAATCAAAGCATGTTGTCCCATTAAGCTGACAGCGTCAACCATATGTCCCGCTCCTCCACACACATAAACTCGGTCATAGTTCTGCTGTGATTCACTTTGCTCGTCATGACCGCCACAGATGGCAGACAGAAATATGAAATCATAATAATAAAAAATGCTTACAAGCATGTCCATCATTATAAAATGATTAGGCTGAAAATTGCCATCCATAGATGACTGAAGTAATAACTTTCCAATATCAGCAATAGCACAAATGAGCAATGAGCAAATCTATATTTGGCTTCAAACCAGTGTCAGCAGACACTCTAAATATTAAAGCACCTCCTGATTTATCTTACACACCGAATGTTCCGGCGTCTTCATCTTGTGTTTGGTGTTACGCTCAAACTGTGATAGACTCCATTTAATTCTAACCTTTGAAACATTCGGTGCAGATGAAAACATTTATCACAGCGGAGCTCACGGCTATAATCATTTTAAACAAATCGGATCCTTCTGATTCACTGTTGCTTCAAAAATAAATATGAAGTCGAATAGCAGTTTTGTTTTTTTTATGTTGTTTTTTTTTCTGAGCAGCAGCAGACAGCAGCCAGGCAGAACATGGGTTTTTAATTTCTAAATTTCTAACCGCTACCAGGGGCAACCTCAACAGCATTTTTTCCTTTTCATGCAAATGTTCCAGTTTCCTATGAAGCCATCGGTTTGTCGGTACACGTCCGTAACCACGGAGCCGCTCGTTTACCTGTCTGATCCCCAAGTGACGTGCCGTAAAAACCCACAGCTGCATTCGCCTGTGAGATTTTTTAGAGTCGGCGTTTCTTCCTTCGTGGCCCAGTTCTGAAGAGCTGCAGAAACTCTTAGAAACTCGTGCATTAATCCTTGCAGATGCTCCTACCAGAGAGCGAAACCGTCTGCTCCATGTAGGACGACAGCTAAAAAAAGGTTAGGGTTGCACGACTAAAATCTCTTATTCTTGGTGTTCGTTACTCTTCTCGCAACGACTGAGACCATGTGACGTTGTGAAGGAGTTCATGGTCGGGTTGTCATCTCTGATGGTGAAAGTAATCATCCAATAAGTGTCATGAGCTATAAAATTATGGACTAGGTTAATTTATGAACTAGGTTAGGATTCCAGCACTGACTACCTCGTAACTTGCGTGTCAGGTTAATGCCAGCTGAAGGTCTGGCTGTGTTTTGGTGACAGTTGTGTTCATGAACCTTAATCACCTCTTTTTGTATAATACTCACTGAATTCATGCCCTCTAGTTCTTCTTTGAATGACCTGCTGGGAAACAGGCTGCAAGCAGGAGCGTTGTGAAGGATGTAAAGCAGAGGAAAGGTCAGAAAACATGCCTGCTTAGTTAATCTACGACAGACGCCTGTGGAACCAGGCGTTAACAGATGTGACGCTGCATTAAGAGATAGTTCTTAAAGCTGTTCATTCAAGTAACTAAGTCTAATACGATGTCACTGAATATCCTAAAACATCAGGAGACGTTTACGACTGTCAGTCACTTTAGCTTCACCTGAGTCTGCAGGACAGAGCGGTTTCTTGTCTCTTTGTTCTGCTTGTTTTGAGAGTGGGAGTGTTATCAATGGGTAAAGGAAACAATATCAGAAAAGCACTCTGAAACTCATTACTTCCAATGGCCTGCACATCTCTACAGTAGAGGTCTTCATGGGTCTACTTTCATGGACCCGAATGGACCCATTAAAATTCGACCCGAAACCGACCCGAACCGAGCTATTATCCTAAGTCCGGGAGTCCGGACCCGAATGGACCCGCAATATTTGGACCCAGAACCGACCCGACCCGAGTCTTTAGTTTCCGACCACGAACCGAACCAAGTTACCTGAATAGAACCGAGACAATCCAGCCCATAGTTCATGTTAAAGTTGTCTAGCATGGAATAAAACTTGATTTTCTTACCTAAAGTTGTCTTCTTCTACCGGTTCAGTTGCTACATAGGCTACGTGATGTAAACAACAATAAATCCACGTCGTTATTTTCTTTGTGGATACAGATGCTATTGGTAGCAACTGCTAACGCTAATAGCCTACACCGGTCAGGACATGTCGTAAATATGTTCTCTCATCCAGCGTTGTGAAGTTGGCGATCCGTTGTGCTTTACAGCTGCCGGGCAAACCGCTAATAACACGCTACGGCAACACGATTGTTTAATGACAAACACGCCACGTTAATGAATAATTAATTAAACTCCCCCGAGTCCTGACATTAGCTGCCACCGCCAATATCTTTAACTCTTTCGAGTAAACGTGGACCCAGCCTGTCAGAGAGCACCGACCGGACCCGAGATTAACTGTACCGATTCTGACCCGAACCCGGAGTCACGTCTTTAGAATGGACCCGAAACCCGATTCGGGTCGGGTCGGAACCTCGGGTTTTCGGATTGTCGGGTTGTTCCGAAGACCTCTACTACTACGTTTTAGTTATTCGCGGTATTTTCAGAAATATATAATATTTTAAAAAATCAAGAAAAAATTGCGGAAACATCACAGGATGTTGTGTGCGTTCTCTCACAGCGAAGAAAAGTTGTGAGCCAGCCTGGCCCCTTTAAGAAGGTGGCCTTATGGGTAATGGTGTGGCCTTATGGGTAATGTAGTGTGTGTGTCGTGGGACGGCAGAATGAAAACAGGGTTAGATGAAAAGTGTAGTGATCATCAACAGCAGCCCAGCGTGTATAGATTTACATTCTCTGTTAACCGACAGGAGCCCAACAATACAACCTGTGTGATGTTACAAGTTCCTGCAGTGCCAGAATAAAGTGCTCGTTCCATGCAGAGAAAACCAGACTTTTTCTTTTGTTGTTGTTAGCTTGTTACCCGCTAATTACGAGCCAAAAATAGCACAATACCAGCGGTTTGTTTACTACGGTTCAGAGACCAGAGGCTGTGAAGGTAACAGAAAGACCACAGTTGAGCCTTTATCTTGTTTCGCTGCAGTGCCTTTCTACTTTTTTGCGGTTTTTAAACATATTTTAAACACATTATTTAGGCTCGGGGGAGGAGGGGCTCCGGCTCCAGTTGGCAGTTTTTGAGTTTCACGGGGGGTCGCCGGTCCCCATTAACCGAGAAAAAAATAAGGGATCACTGTATTTCTAAATTAGAGTTACACCAGACAAGTCTGTCTTCATATGGGACCCTCAAGACAAAAGCTCTGTTTAGGAGTTTAACCATCATGTTCTCTTTGAAAAGCATCAGGTGCTACCATTTTCTCACAGGCGCTGTCATCTCTATGAAAAGGCTCCATTTTTCAGGGATTTTATACATGCAACGTCCTGACAGGATCTGCATCACAAAAATTTCAGTCAGACATCTCACGCAGTGAAGACTTCAGCCACTTTCAGTCCCACCAGACCCAGAAACAGCGTGGAACAGAAGCACCGCGGTCACGTTATCTCCAAACCTTCAGGTAATCCTGACATCTCTTAAGATCCGCGGCACTCACCAGCGCTTCGCTCCAAGTCACTCTCCAGTGAGCGAAATGGGACAAAAAAATAGCGCGGGCATTTAGGAACCGAAATAAGGAATCAAAATTCAAAAATCGTTAGGAGCCGATTCCTAGTTGGAATCGTTTTTCGGTGCCCAACCCTAGCGATGATCCCGTCTACTTTTCCAGGAATAACTGGAAGGGGCATCACAGAGAGGTGACTGTCATGATACCCGGTACTCACGTTGCCCCAGTTGCTTAAATAGTTGTAGAAGGATAACGGGCACGTAAATATGAAGGAGAGAACTTGGCTGATGATATAACTTTTAGGAAAATAAATCTTGACTCAGCATCTGTATTGTAGCGGGATGTTTTGGAGCGGCTCTATTTAGCTACAGGCGCTGAGCTCATGTACTTTTTAAGAAAATGTTTTATAAAATGAGGCAGCAGGGTGTCTTGGTGGTCTCTGTTGCCTCCCAGCTAGAAGGTTCCTGGTTTGAACCTCAGCAGGTCTTTCTGTGTGGAGTTTCCAGGTTCTCCTAGGTTTCCTCCAGGTTCTCCAGCTTCCTCCATCAGTCCAAAGACATGCATGTCAGGTTAACTGGTGGTTGTAGATCACTTGTAGGAGTGATTGAGAGTGTTCATGGTTGTCCCTGTGATGGACTAGTGACCTGTCCAGGTGGACCCCTGCCTTTCACCCAAAAGAGTGTTGGGATAGACTCCAGCAGATCCCCGTGACCTCATTAACAGGTATGGATGAAAAATTCACCGTACATCTGCTCGGAGAATGCCTTAGAGCTCCACGACAGCAGCTACTAATGGTTTTTATTTAGCCATTTAAAACCTCTCCTGTCCTTAAAGAGGACTCAGACATGGCATCACACCTGTCACCTCCATCAGTGTACGTGGACCTCAGAACACAGGAATTTATCGTCAACTTGCACCTGCACCCATCTGACTCTGTCCCATTACAGCCACAATGAGAACGTGTCAGGTTTTCCATCTTTACAACAACGGTCCAAGCACCAAGTAGCTTCTCCTCCATGTTTTTAAACCTTTCTCACAGCCCTCACAGATTATTTATGATTCATCTTAAATAATATCTCCCCTTTCAATATCACCACAATATCGCTCTCCCATTGCTTCAGCGAATTTCCAATAAATGTTAAAAGCTGTGTAGAAACAAGGTGTTCAGGCTGTTTACAGGTGAGCAGGTGGACAACTGCAGGTACCAGAGACAGGAAATCGTTCTTATAATGACAGGCGAACCTTGGAGGCCGCGACTCAGATTTTCAGGTATCACAAAGCTGGTGTCATGATTTCAGCACGTAGACCCAAACGCAGGAGACCACCTTTATTTAAAACGGGCAGGTAATCCAGAACAAAAACAGAAGCCAAGCGCGTCAGTGGAGGGAAAACTCACAGCTGATGAGATGCTGGCGTGATCAATGAGGAGAGAGCATCACCAGGGGAGGTCAAACCAGAACCAAGACTCACAAAGAAACAGACTTTCACAACTGAAAACAGGAAGTAAAGCAACCAGCAAACATTAAAAAGACAAAGGAATGCAAGAAAACAAGAAAAACTTAAAGAGCCCAAAACATAACAGCTGGCCAACTTTAACCCCTGATGAATCGAGGCAGTAAACGCTGCAAGACTGAGCTACAAAGGAAGATTTGAAGTTCAAAGTTCTGAATAATTTAACATTCGCTAAATCATCTTTAACCGCAGAACTGAGACTCAGAGCTCAAAGTGGGTCATCGAGGGGATACGTACGTACAAACCTTTATGTTTGCCTTCTCAACGTGATGCAACCGTTTCTTCAAAACTCAGGATGTTTTTGCAAAATACAAAATGAAGACAATGCAATTAGAATTTGATGCCCGGCGAAGCTCGGAGGCAAATATCCTCTAGGATCTGATGTGTCGTGGGGCCGTGCAGGACTCTCACTGCCGCGTCCAGATCATGCAAATTAGAATTCATCCACAGAAAGACAAAATAAGCATAAAAAAAAAAGAAAAAAAAGCATCTTCCTCTTAATTGAAAATATCTTAACAAAAGCCTGCTATTGTGCGATAAGCTACACATTTGGATGCGTCTGAACACCCCATTCAGAATTAATACCAAAAACATCGTTGTTAATGAGAACGTGTAACCTATCTGAAGAGGCACGCGGTCGTGTTTGAAATGCGGGATGTCACCGAGCCGCCGTTTTAATGGACGCGTCGACGGCGCTCTGGTATTGTTCTTGACAGTAACAGAATGATGTGAACAGCGTTGCTTGTCATTGTTGTAAAACTATTAATAGATCTGTAATTACGGTGGGCAAAATGTTGATTTTTTTTTTTTTTTTTTTTTTTTTCCTCCGTGGTATTTGATATGCTCAGCACAATGAGGAGATGAATTAGGACTAATAAACAGGTCTCATGATTCTGTCTCTAATTGGAGGATCATTATATCTCTTTCAGAGAGATGCCCACAGCTAAAGCTTTTAACAGCATGATTTCAAACAGGACACAAAAGGCCTTAATGAATACTCCTGTGACTTCACAGCATTTCTCACAAAGGGAAGCACATATTCTGTTTTTATCTTACACATAGTTTCCTTTAATTGTTGGACTGAGGTGCTGGATCGACCCCCGGTTCCCTCGGAAATCACACTAATTATTCACGGGTTGCATTTCAAGTTAAAAAGTTGATAATGCTTCAGAAACTCATGACAACGGCGGCGTCACGCTCCGTCGGCTTCACCGTGAGCCCGGCGTGTTCAAAAGGTTATGAATGTTGAAAAGGAATCTGATATCAATTACAATGTGGTGTTAAACGGTTTTTACAAAGTCCATACGTGCATTTACACATCGCCATTACGAGACGATAAAGGAAACGCGGAGCAGATATAATGCATGCTCAGGGAGCATGTTTGAATCTCTTGCTGCCATTTGTTACCATCAGCGAGGCTGATTGAGTCATTAGAGAGCTGCTGCAGCTCCACTCCGGGTCCTCGCGCCTGTAAATGGCTCCGCTGGATGGCTGAACAACCTTCACGCCGTTCCGTGTCCTCGGAGCGCTTCGCCAGATCTAATGGGTCCATAGTTGTGGAGCGAGCGCGAACAATGAAAGACGCGCAAATGGCCTGTAGTCATCTGGGGCTTTTTTTCCCGCGTTTCAACACTCGCGGTGTTCTTCATCGAATCTGGTCAATTTTCTGAGCAAGTCGATTCCGTTTTTTTTTTTTCTTTACAGTGTTTGGAAGTGCTTCTGGAACTGTGAGGCTTCTTCTTTTATTTATTTTTTTTTTTTTCAAGTAGCGACTAACATGATCGCCCCGTGGATATGGAGCCCCGTTTGGGTCATAATTCAGTTAATAAAGTCTATTATTATAAAATACAGGCGTTTATTATTATGAAATATTTCCCATTATTATGATAATGACTTTGTTTTTCATAAGAATGATTTGTGTGTCAATCACAGCAGAGAGGGCGGAGCCATTTATGTGATTGGCTGCTCTTTCATTCAGGCATAAGCAACAGAACAGTGAATATCGATAGTGGGCGAGAGGTGTAATGTATATACTCCAGGCCAGTAGGTGGCAGAATGCACCTCAGTTTACGGTTAAAAGTTGACATCAACTAAGAAACGTAGCTCAGTCCAAGCTGCCATAGCTACAATCAGGACTAGGAGCGCACCTTGATGACACCACGGCCCGCTGCTAACGGGACCTCACGGCCAAAACTAGTCGATGTCAGAGCGTAGAATGGAGAAGGATCAGCCAATGAGCGTGCAGGTCAACCACTGGTCCCGCCCAGTGGAAAAATGTCATTATTATGTAAAAGCTCATTCTTATGAAAAATGAAGCCATTATGTAAAAACTCATTCTTAGATTAAAAAAAAAGTCATTCTGAAATAAACTATTATGCCAGTGATTCCCAAAGTGTGGGCCGCGGCCCCCTGGTGGGCCGTTGAGGTACTGCAGGTGGGCCGTGAGCGGTTATTAAAATTAAACTAATTAGTTTAAATCCTCGATTTTTTTAAAATATGTTTTTAATTACTGTTCAATATTTATTACATGATTTAAAAAATAATTAGAAATAATTAAAAAAAACAATTGGATTATATTGGAGTATATATTGGAATGTAGCTTTTAGTCTTGCATGTTGATGAAAGTGTCGTTTAAAGATTTCCATGGGCCGCGAACATTTTTCACATTTCAAAATTGGGCCTTGGTATTCTGAAGTTTGGGAATGGCTATATTATGCATTAAACTAGGATTAAATAATAATAAAAATATATTTCATAATAATTACATTTTTTTTCATAATAATGGGAAATATTTCATAATAATAAACATGTATTTCATAATAATGGCAAACATTTCATAATAATAAATGCCTGTATTTCATGATAATAGACTCATTTATTCATTGAATTATGACCCAAATGGGGCTCCATACGTGGATGGCTGCGAAACCAAAAAGTGCTGAAATGGTCTAAATGAGGAGCTGGAGGATCTGCGGGCTTTTGCATATCACACCTCCTCTATGGCTTTAAGGAAAAAGGGTGAAAGAGGTCAGCTCAATATGCATATAATTTGGGGCTACATTTGAAGTTTGGGTTTTAAGCTTCTTGATGAAAGACAGCTATGAATAAATGTAATCTTTTCTCTCACACTTGGTCATTTGCTGAGAGCATGGAAAAAGTCTTTGTGCGAGTGAAGGCTCTTAATATTCATCATCGCCGTTCCTTGAGGTTCATTGTCCTTCTGAAACATCGCAAATGAACGAGCATTTCACCGGCTGTTGTGACTGATTCATGCCATCAATAACGATATTAATAATATTAATAATAATAATAATAATAACAATAAGCTGTCTTGTTTTATTCTCTTATTTTGTCATGATTTAATGAATGAGAAAAGTTTAGCCCCACTGAGGAGGAACTTATTTGTCAAGCAAAGCATTAAAAAAGAAAACAAAAAAAGCCACACACACACTCGTACGGAAAAGACGAGGGCAGACTGTCAAAGGATTGAGCGGCATTCATCTGCTAACCTGTTCAAGGTGTGCCTGGTTGATGTCCTCCTCTTTGGTGGTGAACATATGTCCGCAGCAGCTGTGCCACCATGAATAGGCAGTGATTGTGTGCGAGCTAACTGCGTTTCTGGGAGCCAGGCCAAATCTGAGTGGAGTGAGCTGTCCCATTTTTGATACCAGTGTTCCACCTGATTTACATGTCTTTTTTTTTTTTTTTTTTTCCCCTCGACAGGAATAGCAGACATTCACTCAGGCCAAAATAGCACCTGACTTGAAAGATATAATCTTTCTCAGAACAAAGATGCTAAAGAGGTGATTGTGAGACAATTCAAATGAAGTCGTAAAAGACGTGATTTGAGCAGCTGCGTTGCGGCGTCTTCCCAATCATGTCCATTTCCAGAACTGCAGCACGAGCTCGACTGGTGGGAGTTTGGCTGTAATGGATATATGATACTGTATAGATGGTCCACAGATGTAAACTTATTTTGGTATAGTTCAAGATAGAAAAACATGTTCTAAACATTTTGTGATGATGATTTAAAAAAATAAAAAACACAACCAAGGCCCATGACACCCCTCACCCCTCAAAGGACATTTAACTTTTCTCAGTGATGTCAAATATTCTTCCTTAAGCCATACACCAAAGATCTACCACAAATACACCACAGTTGTACCTCACATGCACCACAAATACTCCACAAGTGCACCACACATGCACCACAAATACACCAAAAATACACCACAAATACACCACAAATGCACCACAAATGCACCACAGATGCACCACAAATGCACCACACATGCACCACAGATGCACCACAAATGCACCACATATACTCCACAGATGCACCACAAATGCACCACAGCTGCACCACAAACGCATCACAAATACACCACACATGCACCACAAATACACCACAAATACTCCACAGATGCACCACACATGCACTACAAATGCACCACAGATGCAACACAGATGCATCACAGATGCACCACAAATGCATCACACCTGCACCACAGATGCACCACAAATACTCCACAGATGCACCACACATGCACTACAAATGCACCACAAATGCACCACACATGCACCACAGATGCACCACAAATGCACCACACCTGCACCACACATACTCCACAGATGCACCACAAATGCACCACAAATGCACACACATGCACCACAGATGCACCACAAATGCACCACACATGCACCACACACCACAGATGCACCACAAATGCACCACACCTGCACCACACATGCACCACACATACTCCACAGATGCACCACAAATGCACCACAAATACTCCACAAATGCACCACAGCTGCACCACAAACGCATCACAAATACACCACAGTTGTACCTCACATGCACCACAAATACTCCACAAGTGCACCACACATGCACTACAAATGCATCACAGATGCAACACAGATGCATCACACATGCACCACACATGCACTACAAATGCACCACAAATACACCAAAAATACACCACACATGCATTACACATGCACCACAAATACACCACAAATACACCACACATGCACCACAAATGCACCACAAATGCATTACAGATGCACCACACATGTTCCACAGATGCACCACAACTGCACCACAAACGCATCACACCTGCACCACACATGCACCACAAACACACCAACGATGCACCACAAACCACAGCAGATTCAGTTTAGTACTTTTAGGGCCTTATTTACTAAAGGTTTGCGTGCGTAAAAACGTGTGCAAACTTGACATCACCCGCAAACCAATGCGCAAGCTGATTTACTAACAGCGTGCAAAGAGGACTGCGCCTCTCAAATCAGCAAAATAGCACACGCTGTTCATTTAGCACTTTTGCCCTGATGAATAATCAATATGGGGCGTACCCGCCAGAAAGCGCAAAATACTGGGAGGGGAAAATGCAAATAGGTTCATTTACCACACGCAATGAGATTTACCAACCTTGAAAGTAATTGCGGGGATTGTGATTGCGTCTGTATTTAGTACGTTCGAAAGGAAGGTGCTAATCTGCCCAGCATTACGCACCGATGGCTGCTGTTATTGTGGCAAGGAGGCGACATCGCCAAAATCAAAGAATACGCAGAGAGAGAGAGTCTTTCGGACTCGTGTAAATTTGTTTGCACATGCAAAAGGAGAAATATTTTATTTGAATGTTAAATCGAGTATTATTCAGCAAAAGGTTGCCACAGGAGGCACCAGGGTTTCCGTTGTCTGGTAATTGCTGGACTTTGTCTGGTAAAATATGCGGAAGTCCGGGATTTTATAATCTCTCCGGTCAAAATGTCCGGTGTGAAAATACTCCTCCCAAGCACAATTTCAGTTGTAATAAAATGGGTTATTTCCACATCATTTTATGAAAAACGCCTCGGGATTCTCCCAGAGGAGCTGGTGGAAGCGGCCGGGGGATCTGGACCTCTGAAGCTGCTGCCCCAGCGACCCGACTTCGGATAAGCGGAAGCTAATGGATGGATGGATGGATGGATTTTATGAAAAAACATATACTTTTTTTTACGAATGAGTAGTGTGTGAGGACGAGTCGGCTCCAGCCACAGCTCCACTCATTGATGCCACAGCTGCGTAATGACAGCGCTCCGCGGTTATGGAGGCTTGAACTTCTCAACGGCCACTTAACTACCCGTCTTGTTTGCCGAAGTTTTATTAAAGGCCACTTTTTCTTTAGTTCCTCGCCTTATATCTTGCCACCTTCTTTTAACCTCATCTGCCGTTCTTTTTGTCTTACCAACTGCATTTATTCCATCGCACATTTTCTCCCATATTGCGTTTCTTTTGGTAATGTTTAAATTTCTTTGCTTTAGTTCATGAATGTGTTTATTTGCCTCTTCCACTAATATCTCTAACTCCAACTCGTCAAATTTCATTTTGCGCTTGCGTCTATCCTGCTTTCCATCCAGACTCTCCATGGCGCAAACCGTAAGACACGCAACACCTCATTTAAATACTGCGGTTTGCACCCGTTATCAATTGCGCGAGCATTCTTAGTTGATCACCCGCAAAACACACAACAACAGCACGCGCAAACTTTTTCAGTGCACACGCAATTTAGTACTCTTTATTCAGGATCTTAGTAAATCAGGCCCTCAGTGTAACCTTGGAGCCAAACTGAAAATCTGCCAGCAGTCAGAGCAGAGATCAGGTAGCCGTGTCTCGGCTCTAGTGTGGTCGAAAAGAAAACAAATAAAAAGGAGATGCCTCTTTTTCTGTGCACAGCACTGGTTCTGCTGGTGAGCTCTGGGAACCAGTTAGCTTTTCCTTTTAGTTAAAAAATGTTTGCATCGTCAACATTTCATTATCTGAGGATGGCTTCAGTTGTCCTCCTGCTATTTTTTGAACTTCTGTAAATGATCACAGTCCAAAGCGAAAGTTCTGTCTTCAGGATTTCAGCGTAAAAATACTGAAATACCGTTTTATTAGATCTAAAGTTCCAAAAGGGGTTTGTGAAAAATGTGAAAATAACAAATGCTGATGTTGAAATATCAATATGTGGTTTTATTAACAATAATAATGATGATAAGACAATAATGACACCACATGCTTTACACTTTCTCATCCACACTGAAACAGTTTTTTTCTGTGTTTTATTCAGTCGTTCTCATTTTTCAGGATTTTCTGATCACGCAGCTGGATAACATCAGCGGTTCTTGATTTTGGATCAAAGCTCTGAACTTGAAGTTTGACATTTTCACTGAATGTAGACAGAGGAGCACAGTGATGGACCAGTCCTGGCCAGTCCTGGGCCAATCCTGGGCCAGTTCTGGCCAGTGATGGGCCAGCCCTGGCTAGTCCTGGACCAGTCCTGGGCCGGTCCTGGCCAGTGATGGGCCAGTCCTGCGCCTGTCCTGGGCTGGTCCTGGGGCAGTCCTGGCAGGTGATGGGCCAATCCTGGGCTGGTCCTGGGCCAGTTCTGGCCAGTGATGGACTGGTCCTGGGACGGTCCTGGGCCAGTCCTGGCAGGTGATGGGCCAATCCTGGGCTGGTCCTGGGCCAGTTCTGGCCAGTGATGGACTGGTCCTGGGCCGGTCCTGGGCCAGTCCTGGCCAGTGGTTGGCCAGTCATGGCTGGTCCTGGGCTAGTTCTGGGCCGCTCCTGGGCCAGTCCTGGCCAGTGATGGACTGGTCCTGGGACGGTCCTGGGCCAATCCTGAGCCAATCCTGGGCCAGTCCTGGGCCGGTCCTGGGCCAGTCATGACCGGTCCTGGGCCAGTTCTGGCCAGTCCTGGGCCAGTCCTGCGCCTGTCCTGGGCCGGTTCGGGACCAGTGCTGGCCTAGTCCTGGCCCAGCGATGCTGCTGGATCAGCCGCTGCAAAAGCAAGCAGAACATGTTAAAATATGTTGTGTTTTGTCATTTCTAATATTTTAGGTAATTAAATCTGTCTGTGAATGTTGAGCGTTTAAGTGTTAAAAAGGTTAAATAACGAGCGCAGGGCGGCGGCTGCGGCGACCCAACGACCCAGAATAACTGCAGGAAAACCAACAGCTCTGCGCTGGTGAATATTTTAATCGCCGGGTGGAATCACTATTTTCAAATACTGCATTCATCTCCTGCACAATAAACCTGAAACACCTGTAATTCTGATCAGACCCGTGCGCAGGAAGGCCCGGTTCTGCGACGGCGATCTGAGCGCAAACAAGAAAAGGCCGTTTGTGTCTGATCCGAAACAAACAATGGACATCTGCAATAATTCTCCGTCCTATCGCCACCTCCATCCCACCAGGAACAAGGTCGACAGAACAGCTCCAAATGGGTCGGTGATCCTAAAATAACCCCCCCACCCCCCCCAAACCCACGTTCTCTCTCAAACACAATCACACAATCAAAGCCCGACTGCCTCTCCCTCATTGTTTAATTTCTGCCGGCTATCTTAGATATCTCTGCGGCCGTTCTTATCTTTGACCTTCAGCTTGTTGTTGCTTTGTCGTCAGCCCCCCCCCACCACCACCCCTACCTGCTCCCACCCCCCCCCCCACCCTCAACGCCGGCGCTCCGCGACCTTCAGAGGGCCGTCATTACTCCCTGACCCATTTGACGGTCCCGTCATGTGGAATGTGCATATGCCGAATCGCCGCGGATCTGCACAGTATGGGGCGAGGTGAAGTACTTACAGAAATATGACTTGACACGCTTTATCAAATGGGGAAAGATGAAGACGAAACAGCTGCTGGTGCTGTCGTAAGCAATCTGGCCGTGATTGAATAAAAGTGTCAGGAAAAAGGGCCGCTTGATGGTCTTTTGTTCTCCCCCATCCAGCTTGATGTTAGTTTGAGCTGTCAGGAGGGAATCACAGCTGGGTGATTTATCAATACTTGAAGTGACCTTGTAGCCGCACTGCTGTGTGTGTGTGTGCATGTGTGTGTGTGTGTGTGTGTTTGCACACGTTCGTATCTGTGTGTGTGGCTTTCATGGATTAAAAAGACACGGAGTGGAATATTTTGAAAATAGTTGGCACAAACAGACAAAGACTTGGCTGGACTTGGAACGGAGCTGCTCTTAAACACAGTCAGTGGATTGTTCTGCCAGCACGATAAGGGTATTTTTCTCAACATCAAGAGCGCTCAAAGTACCATCAGAAAATGTTTGAAAGAAGTACGTCTCTTTTAACTAACTCCGCTTTTGAACCTTTTTTTTTTTTTTTTTTAAACTAAATTTACTTGCAGTTTCCTCCAACCTGTCCACACAAGCTCTCCACCTCGGTGCTTTCTTTGAGACGCCTGTTTCCACCGCCGCCGCCGCCACCGACTGTCTCTGTTGTGATTAAGCAGATGTTTTATTGCGGACTGGAACAGTCATTACTGCCATAAACCCATCTGTGAGGATTGCTTTTTATGCAAATTTACAAAGCATCTGCATAAATAAAGTTCTAATTAATACCTTTCTGCAAACCTCTGCGCTCTTTGATTCCTGAATGTTGTCAGTCGCGGTGGAAGCAGGTAGAAAAGTCCAGATCGGTTCGTTCTTCATGTCTGGACGCCTTTTTTGTGTTTTTTTAGAATTTTAGTCTGTGAGCTCTGCAAACAGAAAAACCAAATATGATTTATTATAAACTACTGATCAAGAATGAGCTCAAAAAGCGTTTTCAGCCAAGGATGACGTTCACGTGAAGTTTTTTTTTTTTTTTTAGCTCCTGGTGTAGGTTACAAGGGAAATAAAACCAAATCTGCTGCTACCGGTTGATTGGGAACTACTGAAGAGTAAAGTTTCCCTGAGAACATTAAGGCTGCTTTATAGATCCCTTTGTTGTGAGGCTGCCAATGGAAGCTCATTAATTTCCCTGGTTTTAAAGGGGGCTGCTGCACACGTGCACAGTTGTCTTGGAGAGCTGCGCTGCTGCTGAAAGGATACGACAGATATATATTTGCTCACTGGTGAGGGCTTCTTTTTTTCACAGAATAACGTTCGCTGTCGTTGTCCTGAAGTCCAGTTCAGGGTCAACGTTAGACTGAACACGTAACTTCTGTTTTTTTGCAGTTTGTTTTGAAGCTACTGCTCCACGCGGTCCATTTAAGCTGAGGCTCGGATGGGTTGATGTTAGGGATGAACGATAACTGTTTTTTAAAACCGATACCGATAACTTTCAGCTCCTAAAGGCTGATACCGATAACACACACATATACCTAAGATCAATACATCAATACTATGGACAAAATCAAAAATAGTTTGGACTCTTTAAATGAACAGATATTTATTTTTTCCAATGAAAAACTATTAGGCAAGCCTCTCAAACATTTTCTTAAAGCTATCAAACAAAACTATTTGATATCACATCAACTTAAATAAGATTCATTACTGACTGATATAAAAAATAAAGGCTCCTTGAACTGATGGAAATACATGCATCAAAATTACAAACTGAAAATGATTAACATTTAAATTTTGAATTGTGGTCCATTTAAATTAATACCTTTAATTAAAGTAAATGAGGTTTCAGTGATTTTTTTTTTTTGTTTTATCTCATGGAAGCTTTAGATGAGAGGAATGAGAGAGAGGAGAGACTGCTGCTGGCTTGTACACATTAGCATTAGCTTGCGTTAGCGCGATTTCAAAACTCCATGGAAGTGATTGTTATGTTGTAGGTGGCTCATCAGGTTTTACGTATTAAAGCTTGTGCTTCCCTCCTCGTAGAATTCACTCGGAGGATTCGTCACAAATAACCACCAAACTATCTTCTTCTGAAACTTTAACAAAGTTCCACGCCGCCATGTTTGTTGTGATCAGCAGGCTGTGCTGCAGGCTGCATTCAAGGTGTAACGTAAATTCCGACGTTCCCTCGTTTGCTAGTCGTTCTTTCAGCCTTTTCTATTTTTTTTCTTTTTTATGTGTAACATGAGGGGAAATACTGCAAATATCGATTAAAGTCAGCAACTACCTAAATTATGACCGACTTAACAAGTTGTTTTCTGGCATGAGGGGGTAATTTTGATTTTCCTGATTGAGAAATCGTTTTTTATGATTATGCCGACGTTACTTGAACATAACATTCACTGCTGGTCATTCAAGGCTCAGAGGGAGCGAGGCACTGCCGTGTTGACAAAAATATATATGTTATCGGGGCTATTCGTCGTGAAATCGGACTTATCGGATGACGTCATAATTTCCTGTTAATCGGCCCGATAGTTATCATGCACCCCTAGTTGATGTGGTTTTAGAGATATAATAATGCTCATATTTATTCATTCCATTTCAGTGGTGACAATGACGTTCTTGAATCACAAACTTGGCTGTTTATCATCTTTGCCAACTGAGCCACAGCAACAACGGACCTTCGCTGCCCCGGTCTGACGACGAGGACTCTAGTGTCCCACAGCGCAGTAAAAGGAAATTAAAATAAGGCATTTAGAGCCAAGCTGAACTCGCGACGTCGCTGAAATCACAAGAAGAAAGGAAATTTTAGAAAATGGCGAAGGGCTTTGTTTCATGATCTGAGTCGGTCAGTGAGGTCAGGGGAAGAAGACGAGCAGCTTCAGGAGGCCTGCTGAGATGAAGGCAGGCTGTTGTGCACCTGAAGTTTACTTTGACAGAGTTAGAGACGAGTCCCTGCAGAGAAATTCTTCTCAATGTTAACTTTCAAATGTTTAAGGACGTATGCTTTTTAAACCGCTTCACTAGGTGGCAGCGTGGCAACATTCAGCGTCCCGGCACATCGAGTCTGACGTGAGTTTACGTCTAAGTTTGACAGAAAAGAAAAAAAAGGGGATTTACCTTCATGTATTTCAGGGGTTCACTTGTCTACGGCTGCAGCTTCGTTTGAGTTTTAGACACTAGAACTAACAGAAGTGACGTGGATGAACAGAAGCAGTTTGAAGAAAAATGTTTTCTTGTGCTTTAATTAGGGCTGGGCAACGATTAAAATTTTTTATCGCGATTAATCGCATTATTCCCTGATTAATCACGATTAATTGCATTGTATACGCAGAATCAAATAATGAATTCAAAAGTAGTGTAAAATGCACTTTTATTTAAATGTTCTGCTGCCGTATGAACTAAAGTGCCATAACATTTGTTGTTCAAACACTTTTAACATCAGCACTTGTCAGTAACACATATTTAGTGTAAATCTCACCTTAAAAAATGTGAAATAAAATAAAGCTTATTGCCACTGCCAGGGCATTAATGTCATCCTGTTTTTATAAAATTAAAAAAAAAGTCTACAAAAAAAATGCAACAAAATGATTGTGTCTCAGCACAATCAGAACATTAAAACAGGTAATTTCTGAGGTAACAGCAGAAACTTTTAACGGGGAGTTCAACTTGTCAGTTGTTACAAATAACCTTGTTTCTGTTGAATCCTCCGTCTGGGAGAACTTTAAAATAAAAATGTCCATGTTAAAGTTCAGTAACTTTACCAATCCGTGTATCATTCATTCTTTCCATTTTCAATTGGTGTGCACTTCTTCCTACTCCTTTTTCGAGCTTATGTATATGAAGATGTTACTATTTGTTTTTTTTTTGTTTGTTTTTTTTTTTATGTTTTTTTTTTAATGTACATGTTTGTTTGAAATAAATTCAATTCAATTCAATTAAAAAAAAAAATTCAATTGTCAATCAAAAATTTAAAAAAAAAATTAAAAAGTGACATTTTATTCACGTTCTTCGTTTTTTAATCTAACACAAAAAAATGACTGTTTTTTTTTTTTTTTTAATCTTTCAATTTTAGACTTTGATCAAAAATATGAAATGAAAAAAATGGGCTACAGAACTGAATTTGTTTTATAATCGAGGACTGGACTTTCTGTTGTCGTTACACATCTGTGCCACTAGATGGAGCCGCACTGCAGTAACCAGCTAGAGAACAGCAGGACAGTGAACACATGGAGCAGATCTGATGGAACATGGAGGAATGACGAGAAAGTTTTGTTGCAGTCCAGAATTTTTTTTTTAGACAGAATTGTTAATATTGCTACCTGAGTTTCTACCTGAACTGTAAAGTTCACAGATTTTTACCGTTCTCCATGTCTGTTTTAGCTTTTCCTTAAATTTACCTGTAAATTCTCTTCTGGTTCTGCAGCAGCGAGTAACAGACTTTTCAAAACAAAAGCATGTGAGCAACATGCGTTAACGCGCGATAAAATAAATGTCGGCGTTAATAAATTAATGCGATAATAACGGGTTAACTTGCCCAGCCCTAGTTTTAATCGAACCTCACACCAGAGCACATGCACATGTTTCACTTATATATGCTTCTATTTAAAACCTGCCACCGTGAGCAGATTAAACGGCTCAACATGAAGAGCAACATGAACATGAACAGCCACGTCATTTACAGGAACGTTTTATAGAAACAGACAAAACACAAAAACATAAAAAACAGCAGCGTCAACAGAAGCAGAGGAGGAGGAACGAACACACAAGTTAAAGCGATAGATGATGGAGTTAAACTAAATAATTTAATTCATCAGAGTTCTTATAACTGGAAAGCTAATTCAATCTGGCGGCGCTTTAGAAGGAAATTTCTTTCATTTGGCTTTTTTCAATATTTTTATAACAGAGAAACGAAGAGAAAGTTCATGTCGGAGCAAATGTGATGCAAATGTGATTAGACGTTAAAGTAGAAATATGAGGGAGAATTAAAACGAACACATTTGGAAAATAACACCTGAATCCAGATAAAACGCTTTCTTGATTTGGGCTGGAGCCAGTTAAGCGAATAATGTAAAGCGAAAGAACTTTATTGGCTCTTAACGAAACAAAGCGAAGCACCGGTGGAGGCAGGCAGGAAGAAAATAAAATAAAGAATCCAGAACGGGCCGAGCCAGAAACCGAAGCAGACTTGGCAGGAGGAGCAAACGAAGCTCCAGGACCTGGAAGGAAAAGAGACTCACTGCTGCTGGAGATAATGAGGTGAGTGGATGCAGGTGAGGGGGGGGGTGCTGCTGACATCACAGTCTGGAGGCTCGCTACGGTGGCTGACGAGGAAAATATGAATCCTTGAGACTGAACTCAGATAAGTTCTCCACAAACAGAACAGAAATACTGAAACCCAGAAGAAAACCGGGCAAGACCAGGACCAGGACCAGGACCAGGACCAGGACCAGGACCAGGACCAGGACCAGGACCAGGACCAGGACCAGGACCAGGAGAACTTAACAGCTGCACCAAACACCAGAGCGAGACGTTGGACCAGTCAGCCTGATGGATGATGTAACATTTTTCATCTGGATAAGAAAGCAGCTTAAATAAAACTGCCATAATTTGTCTCTTTTTTCAGTTCTTGTGTTTTCTTACATCAGTTTTCCACAGATTTGAAATATTTATGCAGAAAATGAACTCAGTGTTTTCATGTAGGGAATAAACACAGTTAAGTTGACCTGCGAGAGATAACGTACTCCAGGACGCCCGCTCTGCCCTAAACATCTGCCCTAAACATCTGCCCATAAATATACATGTTTTAAAAAAATAAACTCATACATTCAGAGTCTGACCCAGCTCTCACTGGGTAACAGGCAGCGGTCAACACCCTTGAAGGGTCACCAGTCTGGACTAGCCAACACCCTGGATGGGCCAACAACCTGGATGGGTCACCAGTGTGGCCGGGTCACCAGTATGGATGGGTCACCAGCTTGGATGGGCCAACACCCTGGACGGGTCACCAGTCTGGATGGGCCAACACTCTGGACGGGTCACCAGTCTGGATGGGCCAACACTCTGGACGGGTCACCAGCTTGGATGGATCACCAGTCTGGATGGGTCACCAGCTTGGATGGATCACCAGTCTGGATGGGTCACCAGCTTGGATGAGTCACCAGTCTGGATGAGTCACCAGCTTGGACGGGCCAACACCCTGGATGGGTCACCAGCTTGGACGGGTCACCAGTGTGGGCAGGTCAGCAGTCTGGATGGGTAACCAGCCTGGACGGGTCACCAGATTGGATGGGTCACCAGCCTGGGCAGGTCAACAGTCTGGACGGGTCACCAGCCCGTCACAGCAGGAACATATTAGGATAACATGCTATGTTGGTAAGGATTAAACCATTAAAATCCAGTCCTGTGTCTCTTAAAGACTGAAATTCCTCTTAATCATATTTAAACTTGTCTTTTTCAACTTTGTAAATTTAATGTTAATAATTTCCTCAAACAAATGTAGAGCCATAACTCAGAGTTGGTGTTTTTTATTTTTGTAGTCAGAAACAGATCCTGCCAGACAGTTTCTGTTTGTAAAAAGAAAAGTTTAAAAAGTTAAAAACCCAGGTTCACATCTGCAGAACCAGAACAGAACCAGTCAGAATTAAATCAGCTGTGTGGGCCGGAACCATTCAGCTGACTGAATTAAACCGGGTCCTCTGATTTATAAAAATAAATAAATAAATCAAATAAATAAATAAGTCGAAAAGGCCTTCCTTCAGCTATACAATGCTGTACACATCTGTACACATCTGTGTTCAGCTCAGCAAACAAACATCCTGTTGGTTCCTCTTTTCTCTCATCATCTATTGAGTTACAGCAACTTTTAGCATAATGAATTTAGCGAGGATGCCTCCTCCACACAGTCCATCAGGCCTGCCATCCAGGAGATTAAATTATGTCTGTAAGCATTAAAGCTTTGATTTTGTATTTGGGCAGCACGCGTGCATCTATTTGCAAAAATTCTACGTAACAAAATTAAAAACGTGGACACCTATGGAAAAATACCTTGGCACGAGCACTTAAATCCAAACAGTCTGCTGACTAATGCATTTCTAATCATTTCTGTGATCAATGTTAGCTACTGTGCAATGAGATTAATCAGCCGTATGCAAAGCGGGGCTCACCTTGAACAAGTCAAGGCGAAAGTTTAAAAAAAAAAGAAGAAGCTGTGTGTGTGTGTGTGTGTGTGTGTGGGGGGGGGGGGGGGGGGTAAGGGTAAAGGTTGATAAAAGGACTGAAAGAAAGCGTGGCGCCATTATGTGTGACAGAAATAAGACACACCTGCATTATTCAAGCTTTTCACGCAGCTGCTTCGGCGCGTCACGCTGTTGCTTCCCTCGTCGGCGCCTTGGCAACGCGCGCGGCCGCTGAATGGCCGCCTGATTATCCCAAATCTGAGGGGAATATTCAAACAAGACCCATAATGCATTCCTCCATATGATTCTCCGGAGCCGCAGGCAGCTGTTCGGAGAGGGACGGGTTCTGCTGCTCCATTAATGGGCCCCATTAAAAATCTGTTTGTCTCAGAAAAACACCGACCGTCTCGTACTTCTGTTCAGAAATAAAAAGAATAAAGTCGGTGATGAACGGACGCGCAGGCCGACAGCCAACAGCTGATAACTTTGTCGCTTTGCAGTCATCAAACTTTTAACAGATTACAAGCAGTTTCGATTTCACAAAGCGGCCGGACGGCTTGATAAAAGTTTAACGACAAGAGTCGGTCAGCTGCATCAGACGGGAGGAATTAAAAGAGATCAGAGCGGCTTTGTTCGCTTCTCTCTGGCCACGCGGTGACCCGACGGGGCAGGGCGGCGCTGCCGGGTCGGTGCCTTGTAAAGTTTCAACTGGCAGATGAATTCTTTCAGTCCGTCCGGAGAACAACGGAGCGCTTGTCCGTCTGAGGACGCACCTGTAAGGTGCGGGGCCTCGCCAAGGCCGCTCCCGCTGTACTCAAAAACGCAATTATTCCTCCCAGAAGACGGAGCACTGTCAACTTCAAACGGACAACATTCTTCAGGCAGATTAGACCCAAAATTATGTTTTATTATTTGGGCCCCCGGAGAATGAATTGGACTCTATCTGGCCGGGCCGCGCGGTGAAATCTAAGACAGTTTAAATGGCGGAGGTATGTTTGGGAGTCGCCGTCGTTATGAGAGGGGTCAACGGAGAGGATCAGATTAGGATCCGGACAGCGAGACTCTTTCAGCGCAGCTCTGCTATCGTCCCCCGTCTTCTTGTCCGTGCCTGTAGAGAGGTTAAATTAAATGGCTGTATTAAATGTTTTGGTCTTGCTGATGTGGCGCGGCTGGCCATCAAACGACGGCGCTGTGGAGAAAAAAAAAAAAAAAAAGCATGGTGGAAGATCAGAGAGAGGAACAAATGGAGGGCGGTGGAAGTATGTCAGCACATTACCAACATTAGAAACGGACTTGTTTTCACTTAAACCTCAATTATAACGGGGGGCTCCAGAAACAATTATATTGATGAATGCTTTCTAAGTTACTGTAATTAAATTATTCCATTTAATTAACAAATTATATTGAATTTCTCCCCAGAGGACGGCATTAGCTTCATCTGCTGTTTTTCACAAACAGCGGCACTCTAATGTTGCGCGCTATGGAAATGATTACTAATGCCTAATGAAACTGTGTCAGGACAGATAAATGCTGGGGAGAGTCAACAAGCCGGGCTTGTAACACAGCCAAACTTCAGACAAAACAATAAAGCCAAAAGGGAAAAAAAAAAAAAGAAATATTGATTGTATTTTTTCAAGGACGGGCTTTGTAAAGCTGACATCAAATGAATTAAAATGCTGAGGGGCCTGCTCGGTGTTTTTTAAAAAAAGACTGAGAAAAACAAACTGAGCAGGGTTCAGGACATAATTGCCCTTGAATCAACTCGGAGGTCTTCTCATAAACGTATATGACAAATAATTATCTTTTTTTTTTTTGGGCGCGTCGTTAAGAGCACATGCTTGTCAGAAAACTGTGGGGTGACGGGGAGCGTGACAAAAGAGTCAGACGACTGCATGAAAAAGCATCTCATTACGGTAGCTGTTACAGAGGGTGATTATACACGGTATAAACCGGGAGGCTCCACCGTTTCACTGAGGAGAGGATATGAAAGCAGAAATGGAGGAAGAGACTCAACTGTAGTTGACCATTGCCCTCTGGTGGGAGCGCCAAGCACCTGCTAAATATAGACCCCAAGATTTACTTGTATTTCTTGTGTTACAAATGTCACAACTTCAAGCCGAGAACGAAACAAAAAATGCATTCTCATCCTTTAAATTCCACAACCGTATAGTTGAATTAAAAAGAAAAAGGAAAAGCGCTGCAGTGGGAATGTGGTGTGTTTATTGTCCAGTCCCCTCTTGGCTTGGCCATATTAGTCCATGTGAGAGGAGAGAGGAGTTGTGATGCTGTAAGCACATACCGCACATTCCCTCTCCTCCGCTGTGCAGTTGTTGGGCATATTGTGAGGTTTTAAAACGGGGCGGTGGAGGCGGGGGGGGGATTCGTCGTACAGCAGGAGCCTCGGCCAAGAACGACAGAATGACACTTGCTCCTCGTGCAGTTGCATGGATTTAAATTGCGCTTTAAAAGGTCAGCTCCCAGTGTGATGCAGTCATGGGGATAACATTTTTATTTTTTTATTTTTTTACATAAAAATGTGACTGTGTGACACACACTCACTCACACGTATGTCAGTTAAACATTTTCATGTGACTGCTGAATAATCTTACTGCACACACAAAAAAGGACATCATTTCCGGATGAGCGACACTTCAATGTTGAAGTCCACATCTCAGCAGGGTTTCATAACGCTGGTGGACACGAGACTGTAAAGAGCTTCCAGGATGTTCTGGCGGGTGAAGATGTGGCACCAAACCACGTGAGGCTCCGAGGGGAAAGGCCCAAGTAGGGCAGCGCTACTAAAGGAAAGGCACAAAAAAAAATGTATATTTGAGACACAACATGTCTGTTTTTGGATCGTCCTTTATGGACAACGGGAACCGGCGTAAAGCTTCTTGGGGAATGAGGTGCATCGGCTCATTTATGACTCACAGCGACGGAGCCTTGAAGAAAGATAACATCCTAATGAACACGATGGAGGCTCTTTCATGCTGCGGCGCTGCTTTTGTACCTGTGGAGCTACAGGCATCGTCTATATCAAAGGAAACGTGTAATCAGAAAATGACTAAGGGATTTAGGGGTAAAGTATGATTGCCCACACTGAAGCGGTGCAGTTAGGATGCTTCCTGGATCACCTCTCTGAGGGAGGAGGTTCAGGCATGTCCAACCAGGACCAGGCTCTGAGTCAGACCCAAACCTGGAGGGATTAGATTAGTATCCTCCTAGAGGAGGTGGCTGAGGAGACGGGTCTGGACCTCTCTGTTCAGGCTGCTGCCCCCCCCGACCTACTCCTGGATCAACAGAAGTCAGTGGGTGGATGGATGGATGGATGGATGGATGGATGTGCATTGATGGATGCATAGATGGATGGATGTGCATTGATGGATGCATCGCTGGATGGATACATGACTGGATGGATAGATAGATGGATACATGGATGGATGGATGGATGGATGGATACATGGCTGGATGGATGGATGGATGGCATGATGATGGATGGACATGGCTGGATGGATGGATGGATGCATGGCTGGATGTATACATGGCTGGATGGATGGATGGATGGATGGATGGATGGATGGATGGATGGATGGATGGATACATGGCTGGATGGATGGATGGATGGATGGATGGATGGATGGATATGGATGGATGCATGGATGGATGGATGGCTGGATGGGCTGGATGGATGGATGGATGGATGGATGGATGGCATGGATGGATGGATGGATGGATGGATGGATACATGGCTGGATGGATGGATCATGGCTGGTTGGATGGATATGCATGGATGGATGCATGGCATGGATGGATACATGGATGGATGGATGGATGGCATGGATGGATGGATGGATGTGCATGGATGGATGCATGGATGGATGGACATGGATGGATGGCATGGATGGATGGATACATGGCATGGATGGATGGATGGATACATGGATGGATGGATGGATTGCAGGGATGGATGGATGGATGGATGGCATGGATGGATGGATGGATACATGGATGGATGGGCATCATGGGATGGCATCCATGGATGGATGATGGATCATGGATGGATGGATGGATGCATGGATAGATAGATGGATGGATGGATGGATGCATGGATAGATAGATGGATGGATAGATAGATGTGCTAGCCAGTGTCACGAACCGATGTGTGAGCCAAAAGTCTCGGGTCTTGTTACCAAGAAAACACCCAGACTGGAACATAATGATGGCTGGATGTTTTCATGACAGGACTGCTTTAAAACGACCAGCAGAACCGAAACTATAACGGACTCCTGCAGATGATTCTGGAAACAAAGCAGTGGAAGAGTTACAGAATGACTGCAGGACACATGTCGAGGCTTTAGGCCAGAATGAGGATACACTTGGTTGATCTATTTTTTTCTCCTTTTACAAACATTTTTGTTCTTGTTGTTTAAGTTACTTGGTACATTTATTTATATTTTCTATATTGACAAAACAAGCTGAAAGAGCGATTAAATGATGGAATAAATGTGTGGTTGAACAAAATATTACAAGAAATTGGGAAACCAAAAATACTTTTCTGGAAAATCCTCAGTTGTGGACATTCACAGCTGAGGGGCTTTAGAAAAATGCTTATTTTTTTATAAAATATCACAAAGTGAGAGACTGAAATGTTCCATTCGACATACTTTCACACATGTTTTTTCCCTCCATTTATCATTGTTGATATGTTTGTTTTTTACCCGATATGACGCCATTAACAGGTTAAAAACACTCTCGGTCACGTCTGCAGTTACAGCAGTTTAATAAGAGGACACGAACCGCCTGGAGGAGCTGGCGGGAGTGGCAGCGTAAATGTCACGTTAAAAAATACTCACACTGACTTTTTATATTCACATACGTGTATGAACGAAACCACTTTTACAGTCCATGTTAACAGAGAGCCCGTCTGGTCTTCACCATGACAGTTAGATGGACATGAAGACCAGTGGCGGCTGGTGTGCCAACATTTTCCCTGCCTAATCTAGCATAAGCATTCAAATGAACAGTCCGGAAAATGACAACAGGTCCACAATAATAATTCAATTTCAGTTTCCACTTTCAGAGAAGAAGTAACAATTTACAGCTATATTAGACTTTATGCTATCAAATACTATACAATCAAAGGATAAATGGTCCCTCCGGAAGGATGCTGTGCAGCCTCCCCAATAAGGCACCAGCTATAGAACCGCTCCTGTATATTGTTGCGTCCATCAATGTACCTCAGTACCAGGACTAGCCAACATCAGCACCAGGACTAGCTAACATCATGTCCCCACATTGCTTATTCAAAAGCACCACAAAATTTAACACAACTGATTATCTTGGATAAAATATTACGTTTTTTATCTACCTCTTCATTGTGCCTTCTTTCAGTAATGTGGTGCCGATCATCTAGCTGCGTTGCTATGCTAATCTTTCCGAGCACAGCTAGCTTTACGCAGTTTTCCATGTGAACTTTGGATCTCTCGTGTGTCATGGTTTGCAGTGGCTGAGAAAGGATCCAAGAGCAGAAGATCTCCAAGCAAAAGGTTTATTAAACAAAACACTAAATCCAAATGTCCAAAAATCCAAAATACCAAAAATATCAAAATACAAAAACATAAACTTATCTTAATCCGGGGAGATGACGAGAGAGAAACCAAGCATGACTGCAAACAGAGAACAGAGGAAAATGACAGGACTTAAATATACAGAGGAACAAACGAGAGACAGGTGCAGGGAATCAGGGTAACGAGGGGAAGGAAGCAAAGCAGAAAACAAAGGAGACAAGACAGACCTTTCAAAGTAAAACAGGAACCACTAAAGACAGGGAGAAATGCTAACTTGACAGACACACACAGGGCTGCCATGGCCGACCCAGGACATGACATCATGTTTCTTGATCCGTTCAAAGAGGAGCTTTAAGTCAGTTAGTCCAGTCTTTGTCCAAGTCCAATCACATCTGTCACTTCTGAAGAGGAATCAGGGGAAACAGAAAAGTACATTAGCTGCTCCACAACCTGCAGCCACGTCTCAGGGTTGAACCAGCTCCGACAAAAACTCTGTTTGTACGATTTACCTTTCTCCTTCGTTTACTGGTAAATGTAAATTTCAGGCTTGTCGGGTCCCAGCTCCTTAACGAGAAGTTTTTCCTCCGTCGTCCGTCTCCCAAAAGGGTACATAAATAATGATTTCACCGAATTTGGTGGAAGCTGCTCTTGAACTCCAGTTGTCACCGCCGTCGCCATCTCTCTTCCTCGTCGCCGTATTTTTTTTTCTCCCGACGTAGGACAGAGTCTGGGGGTGAATTACCAATTCTTCCCTTAACCCTCAATCTCAACTCTCAATCTCAAAAACGCGCGCTCCCGTTAAGTGCTAGTGTTGTCCCGATTCTAAGAACATCAAGTTGAGGGACAAGTTTGAGGACTGTATCGCCCTCATTATTGAGATTCTCTGGCACCACCCTTGGAAGTTATGGAGGCCCGTTTGGGTCATAATTCAATGAATAAATGAGTCTATTATTATGAAATACAGGCTTTTATTATTATGAAATATGTATCCATTATTATGAAATGTTTCATATTATTATGAAAAAAATTTAATTATTATGAAATGTATTTTTATTATTATTTAATCTTAGTTTAATGCATAATAGTTTATTTCAGAATGGCTTTTTTATTTAAGAATGAGTTTTTACATAATGGCTTCGTTTTTCATAAGAATGAGCTTTTACATAATAATGACATTTTGCCAGTGGGCGGGACCAGTGGTTGACCTGCACGCTCATTGGCTGATCCTTCTCCATTCTACGCTCTGACATCGACTAGTTTTGGCCGTGAGGTCCCGTTAGCAGCGGGCCGTGGTACCTCAGTTTACGGTTAAAAGTTGACATCGACTAGGAAACAAAGCGCAAAATGTAGGGAAAACTTGATTTTGACGGCATGGCGACAGGAGAAAGATCCTTTTCTGACTTACTCCGAGAGGTAGCCAACAGGCTCGATGCGAGTCTCCCACCAACTAGTCGATGTCAGAGCGTAGAATGTAAATGTAAGTATTTTCGTAGTTATTAAAGATATAAATGTTACGAAACTATCTTATTGTCTTCGTAATATATATTTATATTATCTTATTTTTCTTCTACGTTTTCTTCTACTTCTTTCTTCGTCGTCGTCGTTTTCTTGACAGACTGGATGTAGCTTCGGCGTAAGGCCGCCCCCCCACAGTCTAAAGACGTAACTGCACTCAAGTGGTGTCCCATTTCTAAATCACAAGCTAACCCTTACACTTATTTTTGAGGGCCGAGATTGAGGGTCAAAGACTGAGGGTTGAGGGCGAGGGTTATGAAATAAAACTACCGCTGGCCCTTCACGTAGCTCTAGCAATCATAAACATTCACGCATTTTACGTAGCAGTTGGGGCGACATTTCCAGCGCCCCATCAGCGTTAAATTTGGTGACATTGATAGGCCAATTATCCATAATTTTTCCCTAGCAACCATAACCGGATTGGCTATTTAGCTGCAGGTCAGTGGCGCTTTGCCGAGCGCCCCGTGAGAGAACGATGCACTGTAGGTCGGTGGACATTCACTGTTTAATGAGTGTCAGTTGGTGGAAATGTTGTTTAAATTATTTAAATCGCATGTAGGCACACACATACTATTAATTTATCTGACGCTGTTAAAAAAAAAAATAAAATAAAATAAAATAAATATTTTCCCCCTCCAGAGCTGGTGGGGCAGAGCCCCAGCGCCCCCTATGGGCCAGCCGGCTCTGATGAAGACACTTGCAGCCAGGTTCTCCGTCAGGTGCACTTCATTATCTGATCATCAGTAGGTGTGAGCACCTGTGCAGAAGCAGATGTTTTTGTCAGTTTGCTGGTCTGGAGCATCCAGGAGTCTGTTCGCACAACGCCAAGAAGGAAAGACATCAGCAGTGATCAAAGGAAAGCAGTTATTGCTTCCCGTCAATCTGGGAAAGATTATGGACCACTTTCCAAACAGTTTGGACTCAGCAGAAAACATCGGAGGCAGTCGTCCTGAATTCACAATCAGCTGTCATCGGTGCGAACCCACCCCAAGATGAGACTGATTAAACCTCACAGCGAGGTCTCAGAAATCCTACGTCTCTGTATACTTAAGAGCCAATGAAAACTGAAACTTGATGAACTTGAAATGACGCATTGATTATTGCAACCTAGTGCCATTCCAAAAAATAAATAAAAATAAATAAAAGTTGGCCTCTTGTCCCTAAACATGGCCGGGAACACATTCTTCCCCTTCACCGCTTTTTTATTTTCTTTAAAGCAGTGATTCCCAAAGTGTGGGCCGCGGCCCCCTGGTGGGCCGTCGTGGTACTGCAGGTGGGCCGTGAGAGGTCAAATCTTCGATTTTTTAAAAAATGTTTTTAATTCCTGTAAAATATTTCTGACATGATTTAAAAAAATATTTTGAAGTAATAAAACAAACCAAATGAGTGTTATTCTCCTGTCATTTTAACAGCTTACTTGTTGACCCCTCATGCGTTCACGCGTCCTTTGCTTATTGTCAGCTCGCACAGATGACGCAGCTCTGCAGCCTGTGGTTTAGGGAAACCGAAAGGTTGAGCTTTCCCCAACTTCTGACGGGCGCAACGCTTCCAGCGCAGCGCATCAGACCCACGATTCACTTCGGCGACACGCAGCGTGGGCCTCTGAGTCCGCCATGAGTTTCTCCGCGCACCAAATATGAGGCCGTTTGTCGGACGGCGAGAGCTCGGCTAAAGCAGAGCCGTGATCTTCGTCATACCAGCGGTTCCATGACAGAATGTCTGAAAGAGAAAACAGTGGCAGTTTTGCATCGGACCTCACCTCAACTGAAATGCTGCGCTGAGGTGCGTTTAAGCAAATGCCCGTAAACCTCTAAGGAGCCGAACCAACGAAAAGTGGGCCGGACGTGTTACACAGTGAAGGGCTTTAAAACAATGCTTATTTTATAAAATATCACATAAAGTAAGAGAAAGTGAAAATGTTCCATTCGACAATATTTTCACATGTTTTTTTTCCCCTTTTATCGTTGTTGATATGATTGTTTGTCAGTGCGTGGATGAATGCATAGATGGAAGGATGGATGGATAGATGTATGTATGTATGGATGGATGGATGCATGGATGGATGTATGTATGTATGTATGGATGGATGGAGGCATGGATGGATGGATGGATGGATGGATGGAAGGATGAATGGATGTATGTATGTATGTATGGATGGATGGATGCATGGACGGATGGATGCATGGATGTATGGATGGATGGATGGATGCATGGATGGATGGATGGATGGATGGATGGATGGATGTATGTATGGTATGGATGGATGGATGGATGGATGGATGGATGGATGGATGGATGGATGGATGGATGGATGGAATGGATGTGGATGGATGTATGGATGGATGTGGATGATGGATGGCTGGATGGATGGAATGGATGGATGGATGGATGGATGGATGGATGGATGGATGGATGGATGATGGATGGATGAATGGATGGATGGATGGATGATGATGGATGGATGGATGGATGGATGGATGGATGGATGGATGCATGGATGGAAGGATGGATGGATGGATGGATGCACGGATGGACGGATGGATGCATGGACAGATGGATGGATGGATGGATGGATGCATGGATGCATGTATGTATGTATGCATGTATGGATGGATGGATGATGGATGGATGGATTGGATGGATGGATGGATGGATGGATGGATGGATGGGTGGATGGATGGATGGATGGATGCATGGATGCATGGATGGATTGATGGATGAATGAATGGATGGATGCATGAATGGATGTATGTATGTATGTATGGATGGATGGATGCATGGACGGATGGATGCATGGATGTATGTATGGATGGATGGATGGATGGATGGATGGATGGATGGATGGATGGATGGATGGATGTATGTATGGATGGATGGATGTGATGGATGGATGGATGCATGGATGGATGGATGGATGCATGGATGGATGTATGTATGTATGTATGGATGTATGTATGCATGGATGGACGGATGGATGGATGGTGCATGGATTTAGGATGAATGTATGTATGTATGGACGGATGGATGCATGGATGGATGAATGCATGGATGGATGAATGCATGGATGGATGGATGGACGGATGGATGCATGGATGGATGGATGGATGGATGGATGGATGGATGGATGGATGGACAGATGGATGCATGGATGGATGGATGAATGGATGGATGGATGCATGGATGCATGTATGTATGTATGCATGTATGGATGGATGGATGATGTATGGATGGATTGGTGGATGGATGGATGGATGCATGGGTGGATGGATGGATGCATGGATGCATGGATGGATTGATGGATGAATGAATGGATGGATGCATGGATGGATGTATGTATGGATGGATGGATGAATGATGGATGGATGGATTGGTGGATGGATGCATGGGTTGATACATGGATGAATGCATGGATGGATGGATGGATGGATGGATTGGTGGATGGATGGAAGGATGTATGGAAGGATGGATGTATGTATGGATGGATGGATTGGTGGATGGATGGATGTATAGGTGGATACATGGATGGATGCACGGATGGATGGATAGATGGATGCATGGATGGATGTATGTATGTATGGATAGATGGATGAATGAATGGATGGATGGATGGGTGCATGGATGGATGATGGATGGATGGAAGGATGGATGGATGGATGGATGTATGGGTGGATACATGGAAGGATGTATCATCTGCAGTAATACTCTGATGACTCTGCAGTTGTTGTGTGTATCAGCAACGGACAGGAAGCAGAGTACAAAGAACTGATCTGTCAGTTTGTGAAATGGTGTAGTAACAATCATCTCGTATTAAATACCAACAAAACTAAGGAGACGATTGTCGACTTCAGGAGGAGCAAGAATCAACACAGCAGTGTTTCCATCCTGGGAAAGGAGGCGGAGGTGGTGGAGGAATACAAGTACCTTAGAGTTCAGCTTGACAACAGACTAGAGTGGAAATGCAACACAGAATACATCTACAAGAAAGGTCAGAGCAGACTGTTGTGATCTTTTAATGTCTGCACCCAGATGTTGCACATCTTCTATAGGTCTGTTGTTGAAAGTGCAATCAGCTTTGCAGCCATCTGCTGGATGAATGCATGGATGGATGGATGGATGGATGGATGGATGGATGGATGGATTTCACAGTGATGTCAGAGCCTGATAACTTCGTACAGAAACTATTTTCTTCAGGTTAACGCCACCAGGTGTTGAGTATAATGTAATGCTGTTCATCTTAGTTTTTAGTTATTCTGGCTCAGCCTGGAGGATTTTAATATAAATATTATATGCATCATCTCAGATTTCAAGGAGGACGTACATTTTATCCAACGTGATCGTACGTACACAACTTAATGATTTTGTTTGGTCTTGTCTCCGTCTGTGCCAGCGTTTTAAACACGCACTTCCAGTTCCAGCATGTTGCGGCGGCATGAGGTAACACCTCATACACCTGTGTAGGGAAACGTACACACACACACAAAATCCTGCAAGTCAGTTCTGTTTTGCTAAGCTGAGGTACAAAGCTCCTGTCACTGTGATCTCAAAAGGGATAGAGGTTGGATTACTGATTCTTTTTATATTGCTGAGCCAAATCCAAGGTTACAAAAACACCATATATGGACGTTCCCGCTCAGTCAAACCAACTTCCACGCAGAAGAATGGAGCACCTGCACCGGAGAGCTCAGTGTAAATCACTGTCGTCCCGAGGCTCAAGCGCCCGCAGACGCAGATCAGATCATGTTTGCCGCTTGTAAAAATGAAGCAAAGTCTTTGCGTAAAACGCTGATCTATTTTGATGGGAGCATCCGCTGCCAGTTCGCTGTTCTGTACGTGAGCAGGCTTGGTTGCTGGCTCAGGAATGTTGGCATCGAGCGTGCAGTCCGGACAGACAGCTGCACCGCAGCGGCGTTTCTGACATGCCAGCCCAAGATCCAGGCCTGCTGCATAATCTAAAGAAAATCAGTGACTCCCTGAGAATTAAAGAAAAGAAGAAGAAAAAAAAACAGGGAAAGAAACTGTACAAGCTTGAGTCGGTGTGGTACAGTCATCAGCTGGAATTTGTCTGCAGTGATCTTAAAGCTCAAAAATACAACAGAGTATTAGGGCCACACTGAGAAAAAAAAATTGTGGGCAATGATTTTTTTTTCATTCCTCACTTATGAGAAGAAAGTTGAAATGTCGAGAATAAAGTCAAAATGGTGAGAATAAAGTCAAAATAAAGTTTCCAGAATAAAGTTGTCTTAAAGATTTATTCAAACCAGATTTATTCTACCAACATAATGTTTGTGTCTATGTGCTTTTATCACATAGACACAGTATTATAATAAGTATTCGTACTTCGAAGAGATTGTGTCAGTCTCCTATTCAGAGAAAAAAACGATACAGATTCTGGAATTCTGGAAACTGCATTTGAACTTTATTCTCGACATTTCGACTTTATTCACAACATTTCGACTTTATTCACAACATTTCGACATTATTCTCTACATTTCGACTTTATTCACAACATTTCGACTTCATTCATGACATTTCGTCTTTATTCTCAACATTTCAACTTTATTCTGGAAACTGCATTTGAACTTTATTCTCGACATTTCAACTTTATTCTCGACATTTCGACTTTATTCACAACATTTCGACTTCATTCACGACATTTCGTCTTTATTCTCAACATTTCAACTTTATTCTGGAAACTGCATTTCAACTTTATTCTCGACATTTCAACTTTATTCTCGACATTTCAACTTTATTCACAACATTTCGACTTCATTCACGACATTTCGTCTTTATTCTCAACATTTCAACTTTATTCTGGAAACTGCATTTCAACTTTATTCTCGACATTTCAACTTTATTCTCGACATTTCAACTTTATTCTCGACATTTCAACTTTATTCACAACATTTCGACTTCATTCACGACATTTCGTCTTTATTCTCAACATTTCAACTTTATTCTGGAAACTGCATTTCAACTTTATTCTCGACATTTCGTCTTTATTCACGACGTTTCAATTTATTCTCGACATTTCGACTTTATTCTTGACATTTCGACTTTATTCACGACAATTCGACTTTATTTTCTACATTTCGACTTTATTCTCGACATTTCGACTTTATTCCCAACATTTTGACTTGATTCACGACATTTTCGCCTTTATTCTCAACATTTCAACTTTATTCTCGACATTTCATCTTTATTCACGACATTTCAATTTATTCTCGACATTTCGACTTTATTCTTGACATTTCGACTTTATTCTCGACATTTCGACTTTATTCACGACAATTCGACTTTATTTTCTACATTTCGACTTTATTCTTAACATTTCAACTTTATTCTCGACATTTCGTCTTTATTCACGACGTTTCAATTTATTCTCGACATTTCGACTTTATTCTCGACATTTCGACTTTATTCCCAACATTTTGACTTCATTCACGACATTTTCGCCTTTATTCTCAACATTTCAACTTTATTCTCGACATTTCGTCTTTATTCTCGACATTTCGACTTTATTCACGACAATTCGACTTTATTTTCTACATTTCGACTTTATTCTCAACATTTCAACTTTATTCTCGACATTTCGTCTTTATTCACAACATTTCAATTTTATTCTTGACGTTTCGTCTTTATTCTCAACATTTCGACTTTATTCTCGACATTTCGACTTTATTCACGACATTTCGACTTTATTTTCTACATTTCGACTTTATTCTCGACATTTCGACTTTATTCCCAACATTTAAATTTTATTCTCGACATTTCGAATTTATTCTTAACATTTCGACTTTATTCTCGACATTTCGACTTTATTCACGACATTTAAATTTTATTCTCGACATTTCGAATTTATTCTCAACATTTCGACTTTATTCTCGACATTTCGACTTTATTCACGACATTTCGACTTCATTTTCTACATTTCGACTTTATTCTCAACATTTCGACTTTATTCTCGACATTTCGACTTTATTCACGACATTTCGACTTTATTTTCTACATTTTGACTTTATTCTCGACATTTCGACTTTATTCCCAACATTTTGACTTCATTCACGACATTTCGCCTTTATTCTCAACATTTCAACTTTATTCTGGAAACTGCATTTCAACTTTATTCTCGACATTTCATCTTTATTCACAACATTTAAATTTTATTCTCGACATTTCAAATTTATTCTCAACATTTCGACTTTATTCTCCACACTTCGACTTTATTCTCAACTTTTTGACTTTATTCACGACATTTTGTCTTTATTCTTGACATTTCGACTTTATTCTGGAAACTGCATTTCGACTTTATTCTCGACATTTCAACTTTATTCTCGACATTTCAATTTTATTCTCGAAATTTTGACTTTATTCTCGACATTTCCACTTTATTCTCGACATTTTGAATTTATTCTCAACTTTTCAACTTTATTCACGACATTTTGTCTTTATTCTCGACATTTCGACTTTATTCTCAACATTTCGACTTTATTCTCAACATTTCGGATTTATTTTCAACATTTCGATTTTATTCACAAAATTTCGACTTTATTCTCTACAATTGGACTTTATTCTGGAAACTGCATTTCGACTTCATTTTCAACATTTCGATTTTATTCTGGAAACTGCATTTCAACTTTATTCTCGACATTTCAAATTTATTCTCAACATTTCGACTTTATTCTCGACATTTCGACTTTATTCTGAAAACTGCATTTTAACTTTATTCTCGACATTTCGACTTTATTCTCGACATTTCCACTTTATTCTTGACATTTCAACTTTATTCTGGAAATTTCGACTTTATTCTTGAAACTGCATTTCAACTTTATTCTCGATATTTCGACTTTATTCTTGACATTTTAACTTTATTCTCAACATTTCGACTTTATTCTCGATATTTTGAATTTATTCCCAACATTTAGACTTAATTAACGACATTTCGTCTTTATTCTCGACATTTTGACTTTATTCTGGAAACTGCATTCGACTTTATTCTCGACATTTCAATTTTATTCTCGACATTTCAACTTTATTCTCGACATTTCGACTTTTTTCTCGACATTTCGACTTTATTCTCAACTGTTTGACTTTATTCACGACATTTTGTCTTGATTCTCGACATTTCGACTTTATTCTGGAAACTGCATTTCAACTTTATTCTCAATATTTCGACTTTATTCTCGACATTTCGACTTTATTCTGGAAACTGCATTTCAACTTTATTCTCAACATTTTGACTTTATTCACAACATTTTGACTTTATTCTCGACATCTCGGATTTAATCCCAACATTTCGATTTTATTCATGATATTTTGACTTAATTCTCGACAATTGGACTTTATTCTGGAAACTGCATTTCGACTTCATTTTCAACATTTCGATTTTATTCTGGAAACTGCATTTCAACTTTATTCTCGACATTTTGACTTTATTTTCAACATTTCGACGTAATTTTCGACACTGACTTTATTCTCCACATTTCGACTTTATTATGAAAACTGCATTTTAACTTTATTCTCGACATTTCGACTTTATTCTCGACATTTCCACTTTATTCTCAACATTTTGACTTTATTCCCGACATTTCGACTTCATTCACGACATTTCGTCTTTATTCTGGAAACTGCATTTTGACTTTATTCTCGACATTTCAATTTTATTCTCGACATTTCAAATTTATTCCCAACATTTCGACTTTATTCTCGACATTTAGTCTTTATTCTCGACATTTCAACTTTATTCTCGACATTTTGACTTTATTCCCGACATTTCGACTTTATTCCCGACATTTCAACTTCATTCACGACATTTCGTCTTTATTCTGGAAACTGCATTTCGACTTTATTCTCGACATTTCAATTTTATTCTCGACATTTCAAATTTATTCCCAACATTTCGACTTTATTCTCGACATTTCGTCTTTATTCTCGACATCAGGGCCGTCGCAAGGGGGAGGCGAAGGGGGCGGTCGCCCAGGGCCCCGCGCTGTGACGTACCTATGACGGGCCTCACACTTGACCAATAGGTCAATAGTTTATCCTGAAAAGGGCCTCGCATCTCAAGTCTGCCCCGGGCCCCGCCCCCCCCTTGCGACGGCCCTGCTCGACATTTCAACTTTATTCTCTACATTTCGACTTTATTCTCGACATTTTGACTTTATTCTCGACATTTCAACTTCATTCTCGACATTTCAATTTTATTCTCGACATTTCGAATTTATTCTCAACATTTCAACTTTATTCTCGACATTTCGACTTTATTCTCAACTTTTCTACTTTATTCACGATATTTCGTCTTTATTCACGACATTTTGACTTTATTTTGGAAACTGCATTTCAACTTTATTCTCGACATTTCAACTTTATTCTCGACATTTCAATTTTATTTTCGATATTTCGACTTTATTCTCAACATTTCGACTTTATTCTCGACATTTCAACTTTATTCTCAACTTTTCAACTTTATTCCCGACATTTCGTCTTTATTCTCGACATTTTGACTTTATTCTCGACATTTCGACTTTATTCTCAACATTTTGACTTTATTCCCGACATTTCGGATTTTTTCCCAATATTTCGATTTTATTCACGATATCTCGACTTTATTCTCGACAATTGGACTTTATTCTGGAAACAGCATTTCGACTTCATTTTCAACATTTCGTTTTTATTCTGGAAACTTCATTTCAACTTCATTCCCGACATTTCGGATTTTTTCCCAATATTTCGATTTTATTCACGATATCTCGACTTTATTCTCGACAATTGGACTTTATTCTGGAAACAGCATTTCGACTTCATTTTCAACATTTCGTTTTTATTCTGGAAACTTCATTTCAACTTCATTCTCGACATTTCGACTTTATTCTCAACATTTCAACTTTATTCTGGACATTTCGACTTTATTCTCAACATTTCAACTTTATTCTGGACATTTCGACTTTATTCTGGAAACTGCATTTCAACTTTATTCTCGACATTTCGTCTTTATTCTCGACATTTCGACTTTATTCTCGACATTTCGACTTTATTCTTGAAAATGCATTTCAACTTTATTCTCGACATTTCGACTTTATTCTCGATATTTTGACTTTATTCCCAACATTTAGACTTAATTCACGACATTTCGTCTTTATTCTCGACATTTTGACTTTATTCTGGAAACTGCATTCGACTTTATTCTCAACATTTCAATTTTATTCTCGACATTTCGACTTTTTTCTCGACATTTCGACTTTATTCTCAACTGTTCGACTTTATTCTCAACTGTTCGACTTTATTCTCGACATTTCGACTTTCTTCTCCTAAGTGAGGAATGAAAAAAAAAAAAAATCATTGCCCACAAGTTTGTTTCTCAGTGTGGCCCTAATACTCTGTCATACAAAAAAGACTCTTCAATGCTGCTAAAAGTTTCTTTTACAGTTTCAACACAGTGAACGTCTCCAGGAAACCTGGAGTCCATCTTGACCCTGAGGAAAGGGCAACTGCACTGATCTCCAGCTTCATTTAAGTCTTTCAGTAAACCGTTCACTTACAGACACAAATAAACGTTTGGTATTTCCCTCACCGGACTGACTCTTCATCCTCGTGTTTGTGCCTGGATCTCAACCTTCAGGCATTTCACCTATTTGTTACACTAGGTGTATCCCGATCCCCCCCGGCCGCCCTGTTTGTTTCGTTCATGTTCATGCTCGGCCCCGCCCTGCACACGCGCTCTTATCGCGCAGTTGCGTAATTTGACAAGCCAGCGCAAAACAGGGGAGAATGAGCGTCTGACAGCTGCTCCTGCGGATTGTTTCCAAAACGGAAGGATACGTATGCTGGATTCATCGCTGGAGGATTCGGGGCAGTTAGTCGGTGATACTCATCCGCTCTCATGGCCGCTGCCGTGAGCGCTACCGTCTGGGCTGCTCCGGGGCAGGACGCGCAGCTCCTGCACAGAACCGCCGCTCCGCTGACAGCCGACGGACGCAGAGGTGAAGATCAGGGACAAGTGCTCTGCAACACGAGGGATGCCGTCCCGGGCACTTTGCGTTTCCACGATTATAATTTGGTAGGTGGCTGGATTTTTTGTGTTTTGCGTCTGCCTCTCGGGCATCACGGTTCATTCTGACGCGCGCGGATTTTTTGTCGCGGGAATGTTGTATGTTTGCTGATCAAAGCAAAAAAAAAAAAAAACAGTTATCTTTATAAGGTGCGATCTTCAAAAGTGAAGGTTACCACGACTGAAACCGCTTCTGTTGACGCCGACGTTCACCGGCTGTCGGGTGGATCGCGATCCCGGGATGCGCACGCGTTCCCGAAACTTGTGAGGAGGATGCATAGCGCTGCAGAGCAACTGGATGTTCTAATTTCAGCCATGTATTTCGAAACAGCTTAAGCTGGAGCGTTTCGGAGCGGCTGCTTGCGCAGGGAGGAAGGGGAGGGGAGGAGGAGGAGGAGGTGCTGTCTCTGATGTGACACCAGTAGGGCCCAGATGCACCCTCAGATTTATTTATCACAGTTTGCAGCCTGTCAGTTTTATGATCCTTTGGCATCCGTGGAGAACACTGTAGTTCATATGTTCTTGTTTTTCAGTCAGGAACATTCAATTCAATTCAATTCAATTTTGTTTGTATAGCGTCTGTTACAATGACAACTGTCTCTAGGCGCTTTACAGAGACCCAGATCATGACCCCGAGCAAATATCATTAACTAAAATTATAATATTAAATCCAATCAATGATAACGGCAGGTAAAAAACTCCCACAGAGGGAGAAAAAAAAACCTTTAAGCCAAACAGCGGCAAGGAAAAACTCCACTTTAAGAAGAAGAAACCTCGATCATATGGGGGGACCTTCCTGCTGAAGACCAGCCTGGTAAAGAAAGAATAGAGAGGAGAGACAGGACAGAGAGAGGAGAGCACACAAATGACTAAATATAATGACCATATAAACATAAACAGATGGAGGCAGCAGCACTGGGATGAGATGACCAGAGGACCAGGTCGCCGATCAACACAACAGTCGACACCCAAACACAAGTGGAGGAGAACCCCAGGATGGACAGAGGATGGAACTGCAAGTCAGCATGAAACCCAGGAAACTCTGGCCTGCAAAAGAATATGTAGCACAGCTACAGTAACAAGGTGCTCCTAAGTAATTATCAATGAGCTGTAGGAGGAGGAAGGGAGGAGGAAAGGGAGGGAAAGGGAGAAAAGCAGCGGAGACGCCACTCAGCAGATCATGTTGGCGTCCCCCTGCAGCGTAGGCCTATAGCAGCATAGCTATGACGAACCTGTGATCAAGACGGGCTACTCTAGTCTGAGCTACTACAGCTATTGCTGTTAGCCCCTACAAACTATAGTTTAGACTAACTGTAGGCTTTACTGAACAGAAAATGTTTTCAATTTAGTTTTAAGGAACACGGTGAATGGTAAACCCCTGAGTGAATAAAGGCGTGAGTTCATAAATGCTGCCGTTTAGGACCAACAGGGAGCGCCTGAGTGAAGCACCAGATCGGTGTCTATGACTGACCTTCTGATTTCCCCTCTGCTCTGCCTTGCAGGCTAAATCAGAGATGGACAGCTACTTGTGTTCGCACCCACAGGAAGTTGTAAATTCCAAACTACTGTGCAGGGACGGCGCTCACATGTTGGAGCCGCCTCTCGCGGAGGACTTCGCCTCTCCTTACAGCGTCAACATGAGCTTGTTCCTCCCCGACGTCACGTACCTGCACTCTGGCCTCCCCAGGACTATGAGGCAGATCAAAACGGAGCCATCACACTCCCTGATGCACCCCACCTGCCAGGGCCCAGAGCACCCGGGTGCTTTTAGGGCGACCGACACCGCCGGCGGGGGCTTTTACATCAAGCAGGAAGTGACGGATTTCCAGGACGTCCCGCTGTTTCAGCTTTTGAACTCTGATTTGGAGCAGCTCACTCATGGATCACAGGTGAACTCCATCCCCATAGCTCCACTGGGTCTTCCAGTGGGGCACGTCCACGGAGGCCCGCTGGACCCTGCCAAACCCCCAAACAGCGTCAATGAATGTTTATTACTGAATAAACACTTGTCCCAGCAGCTCAGATCGACCTATTTGCCGCCCTCGCCCCCAAACTCTGAGCCTCCAAGTCCGGACAGGGGCAGAGAGTTCGTCCACGCTCTTTCCCCGCCGCCCTCCTACGAAGCCAGCATCGCCTCAAAGGTGACCTATCAGCCCCTCGGTTCCGTCGATCCTGGACAGACGTCCGGCGTGGCTCCGGTTCAAAACCAAGACCAGAATTACGCTCCCGGATTCGCCCAGAGTCCCAGCGCCGGGCCAGTCCAGCGCTCGAGCCTGACGCCGCCTCAGACGACTCCAGGCGTCGGCCCGCTGTCCCCGGTGTTGGCTCAGTCGGCCCCGGTCAGGTACAATCGGAGGAATAACCCCGATCTGGAGAGGAGGAGGATTCACCACTGCGACGTCCCAGGTGAGGCTGTTTGTCCGTCTGCGCTGCAATAAAGTGGTACCTCTACTTACGAAATTAATTGGTTCTGGAAGTAGTTTCGTAACCTGAAAATTTCGTAAGTAGAGACTTGTTTTCCATGTAAATGCCCTAATCTGTTCCAACCCCCCCAAAATTCAGACATACATTTTTTATGAATATAAATAATACATGAAATGACATAAAAACCTGTAAGAAATACATGCTAGAACTAGAAAAGCACTCAGAGAGCGCAGACCTCCACTAAACGCAACAATTATCGAAAATTTGGAAGTGATCCAGAATCCAGGATTTCTTCCGGATCACACCCAAAATGAAATCAGTTCTTCATTTTCACATTTCCGACAACTCCTGAAAATTTCTTCAAAATCCATCCATAACTTTTTGAGTTATCTTGAACACAGACAAACAGATAAACGGCAACAAAAACACAACCTCCTTGGTGGAGGTAAAAATTGTTTGTTTACCTGGTTGCTGGGTTACGCTCATACAGACAAGGGGCCCTCCTAGCCAATGGGATGCCAGGAAGATGCTAAGCGATAGCCAATGGGATGCCAGGAAGATTGCTAAGCAATAGCCAATGGCAGAGCAGCTCGGACGCACCGCTTTCAAACCGAGATACAGAGCCGACAGCTATGTTTACGTTCAGTAAACTCTGGGAGCTGCGAGTAGCAGCGCTACTGTATTTTTGACTTTCGTATCCTGAAATTTCTTTCGTAACAGGTAACAGGAGGTAATATTTTCCCATTGAGGCGTTTCGTAACCTGAAAATTTCATATGTAGAGGCGTTCGTAAGTAGAGGTACCACTGTAATTCCAATTCGAATGAATAAATCCCAATTTACAATAAAAGAAACAAACAAACAAAAAAAAAGCCTTCCCCGTTAAGGAACCCAACAGGTTTCGCTAAACCTTTAATTCACATAAATCCCCCGGTGGGAACAAGCGTGAGGCGACACTGGACAGAAACAACTCCCCTTTCACCTGCAGCAGAGCCGAGGTCATGAAGGGCGGCCCAAGCCAATTCAGTGATCCCTCGCCAATTCGTGCTTTCAGTTCCACAGTTTTAGTTATTCATGGATTTTTTTCAGAAATATATAATATTAAATAAAAATCAAGAAAAAATCGCGGAAACATCACAGGATGTTGTGCGCGTTCTCTCACAGCAAAGAAATGCTGTGCCAGAATAAAGTGCTTGTTCCATGCAGAGAAAAACAGACTTTTTTTTTTTTGTTGTTAGCGTGTTAGCCGCTAATTACGAGCCAAAAATAGCACAATACCAGCGGTTTCTTTACTACGGTTCAGAGACCAGAGGCTGTGAAGGTAACAGAAAGACCACAGTTGAGCCTTTGTCTTGTTTCGCTACTTTTTTGTGGTTTTTAAACATATTTTAAACACATTATTTAGGCTAGTCTAGGCTATCTAGTTCGCGGATTTTGATTCTCGCGGATCACTGTAAAAACAAAAAGATTAGTCCAGGGATATTTCCTACAAAACACAGTCGCTAGCAGCGATAACGTCAGATGTTCGACACACGTGAAGGGTAGAAGTTCCCAGACAGGAAGCCCGGCCTGCAGCAGGGCGGCGAAAGGGGCGGGCTCAGGGTCACATGACAGGCTAAGAGTTAAAAAAAAAAACTGTCTCTTTTTCAGGATGCAAGAAAGTATATACGAAGTCTTCTCATTTAAAAGCCCACCTACGGACCCACACAGGTAAAGTTGCATTTTTTTATTTAAGGGGGGGGTGGGAGGGATGGGGATGTTGCCAGGCAGGGAAGTCTACTTGGCATGCGTGTGCATGCCGCCTGCTGACAGACCAGGCCCACGTCTGCGCCGCTGTCAGATCTCATAAACCCCGCAGCTCTCGTAAAGCGAGGCCAGTGAGAAAGGCAGGACGTGCCGTGATTTATGACTGACACATGAGACGTGGTGTCTCTTTTTTTTATTTTTTTTTTTACTATCAAAACTTCTTTACTGCCTGCATGTTGTCACAAGAAAAAAAAAAAAAGAAACTGTGCTGTATTCCCTCAACAGTTATTTTGCTGTCATTGATAGCCCTGCTCTGTGACTTCATGTTTGCTCCAGGTGAGAAGCCCTACCGGTGCTCCTGGGAGGGATGCGAGTGGCGCTTCGCTCGCTCCGACGAGCTCACGCGCCATTTCAGGAAGCACACGGGGGCGAAGCCTTTCCAGTGCGGCGTCTGCAGCCGCTGCTTCTCTCGCTCGGACCACCTGGCGCTGCACATGAAGAGACACCAGAACTAGAGCTGCTCTCCTGAAGATCATTAACTCCTCTTAGTTTTGAGTGCACATGGTCAGATATGAAAAAAAAAAAAACTGGATTGTTCCACTTCCTCTTAAGAGGACTGCCACTATTTGTCTCTTTTATTGTGAAAAGACTCAGTATTACCGCTGCCTTGTTTCATGCCTCGTGGCTGGGGGACATTTGCAAATGTTCCAGTCAAAAATCACTAATTCAGTCATTTGTTCTTTCCGTGATTCTGCCACATACGTGAGCTACGTCAGACATGATCATTTTTTACATCATCCAGCTCCGATTATTGAAAGCGGAGGAAAAGCAAGTTAAACACCTGGTCAAGTAAACAGGTTACAGATTTCCTGAAAACAACCGGGGAGATACGGGGTTGAGCCAAGATTCACCCTCTATTGCATGGTGTTGCCATACGGCAACAACTACTTTATCTCAATTTTACTAAAAGACAGTAATGTAAAATCAATTTTTTACTGTTCAGTTGTGAAAAGGGGGTCTTTCATTTTGATGAGACATATAACGCATCACATCACATGACCAGGAAATCCTGTTTGCACCTCCTTTTTGCATGGAGACAGACATTTTGGGTGAGTCAGCATCTCCCCCAAAGTTGTCTAATTGCTACGTATTTAAGCAAAAGTCCCTCAAGAAAAAAACTGAAATACTATCTGGGGTAAGTTAACTTTTAATTTTCATCCTCAAAACCAGTTTAGATATTATATATTTTTTGTAAAATGCTAAAATGAATAACTTCATGCGAATATGGAAGTGATCTGTGTATTCAACCTACTGGACTGTAACTGACTTACCTAGAACTAGGCTACTCTGAGACTATGGTTCATGTTTTTTATTAGATTTAAAAGGGAAAAAAACATTATTTCTATTTATATTTTGTAATTTCAGACATTGCAGTACAGTACTGACAGTACACTACTTGAAATTATTTTTTTGACTGCACTGCCAGTTTACATAGAACATGAAAGCCAGTTTCTTCTATGGGAAAGAGAACAGGGCAGAGTTAGCAATAGGTCGTCAATGGTTTGACAACCATCCTGTGACCCTCCTGAGCACATTTGTAGGAGCAAACCCAACCAAAAAAAAAATGCAAAGGTGAGAAAAAAAAAAAAGAAAGACATGATCCATGTTCCACGCTCCAACATTGTGTCAGAGTACAATAAGAGCATGGGAGGAGTGGATCTTCTGGATTCTTTGATTGCCCTCTAACCCAGTGGTTCTCAACTGGTCTGGGTTCAGGACCCACCATCACCCTTAATGACAAGCCGCGACCCAAGTCAAGGAAAATTTCCAACTTTTTCCAAAATTTTTTGAATGAAAAGATCGTGCAGTTTGAATCGGAGATAGTAGAATAGAATATCACAGAATGCCAAAACAAAAATAATAAGTTTATTGGTGAACCAAAATGGCAAAACCCAAAATGACTTCAAATGGGAAATATTCCCTTTGATGCTCAATTAGCTGCATTTTAATTAAATCCAAAACACTTCACTTTAGTACCTTCAGCCTTTTTTAACAGACTCAACATGCACAAACATTAAATAAAAAAGTGCAACCACTGAGCAGTAGTTTCAAAAAGAACTCAAATATGTAGCGTTTGCTGAGTACCCACTTCCTGAATATATAACAATTTCCTGTTAAAACTATCTAGTCACTTATTTAAGCATTAATCATAAAGCTGACATAACAATCAGAACATTTCAGTAACAGCCATTTTTAAGACTCAACAGTGCTTTTATGCACAAACATGAAATAAAACCACTAAGCAGTAGTTTCAAAAAGAACTCAAAATATATAGTTTTATCTGAATAACCACTCACTGACCTTTGTCTTCAAGATAAGAAAATCCATATCTCATATATTCTTCGTTGTATCTGTGTTTCACCTGCTCAACATATGGAAACAAACTTTGCAGGTCTTCTTCTATGGTGTTAACTGGTGGGTGTCAACTCACATTACAGGCCATTATCGCCATCTATTGTTAAGGAGTATGAATGACACTTTTTTTTTTTTTTTTTTTTAGTATTTCCTTCCCCAGGCAAAGGCCCACGATCCACTGAAAATGGGTCTGCGACCCACTTTTGGGTCGCAACCCACCAGTTGAGAACCACTGATCTAACCCACCAAGATCTGGTCCAAGAAATGTTACTGTCGCGTTGTCTTCCACATGCTGGACCCGACCCCAGTAGAGGCATGGCTCCTCTATCCAAGAGACTGCCAGTCCCAGATCTCAGAAAATGCCCAATGAAATATTGGGTTATACATTTAACTAAGGATAAGTAGGATTTGTTTAGTCTTGTTTTCAATAAAATTATGTTTTGGGAGAAAGATTTGATTTTTATGGTACTTTCCATTTTTGCACAGTGTTGCCATATTATGGCAACAATATAACCCCCTTAAAAAAAATTTTTTTTTAATATTTCCATTATTTAAGCAATTTTAAGTAATAAAAACACATTAAAACATTTTTTATCATGTTTAAATAATAATTCATGCAATAGAGGGTTCATGGGACGCTTCACCACACAGTCCAGCTTTATGAAAGGAAAACGCCGGATGTGAGACGTCAGTGGCGTTTATTTGCAGAACGGCCTCGTTACACCTCGTTACACCTCGTTACATGATGACTACTGATCATTTCAGAGGCTGACGGTGCAGACAGACATCTAACATGCGCATCTTTATTTCATAACCTCCACAAACGCTGCATTATTTATTGACAGGTTTAACTTCTTTTTTTTTTTTCTTTGTCGTCATTGCACTTGTCGTACAACGACATTCAAATGCAACTGCTCTGTGAGAGAGATTTAATCCTCTCACCGAGAAACATCAGACGTCGTTTATGACTTTGAAAAACCGCCATCACAGTTATCTTCTTCCTTTTTGGAAGCGGTGAATGACAGATGAATAAAAATGTGCTAATCTTGTTCATCTTTGGTGTTTCTACTTGCAACAAAGGTTTTTTTTTTTTTTTTTTTTTTAAATAACATCTGTGGACGTCGATGCTCTCTCTGATTCTTTGACCGCTCTCCAAATGTGCCTTGAGCCGCCTTCCTGGGCGGATTACAAAGCCAAGCTGCCCCACTGGGATCCAGTAAAATGACTGGATGTTGGCTCTCCTTCCTCGTTCTGGGTGTTCGTCAGCGAGGTGTCACCAGAACTAAAAGGCAAAATTTCATGAAACATTTTAGACAGATGGAGCATGTCAAAAAAAGGGTGAATGCATTAAGGATTTTGCTGTGGATTTGGATCTTATTTTTATTAATTTTTTTTTTTGTTAAAGAGGGCTTTAGCCTTGGCAGACAGCTGCAAGTGCCCTTCTAGTTTCCACAAAAAAAAGCAATCTCGTTTCTATGACCAAATTTCTTCATAATTTGAATGTGGATCAGTAAGTTTTATTTTAAAAGTTTCTGTAAAAAGAAAAAAGAAACAAAAGAATCTGTAAGAAAGATGTATATACTTTGTATCGACCTTTTAGCAGTATAATCCATTGTTCGTTTCGGCATGTAAAAAGATTTAAAATCTTTTTTTTTTTTTTTTTAAATAGAGATGGTTTGTTTATTCTCTTCTTCCTTGGCAGAGACTGCGAAGGATTAAACTGTTAATGTAGCTGCCAACGTCGTCACTTTATCCAAAAAAGGAAGACGCTCAGTGGATTACATGCTAGTCAGTTACTGTAACACTGTTAAAATATATGAAAATGTGTATTACAATACTTTGTGTCAAAGCTATACAAAACCATGTAGCCTAAAGTGATGAAATGACGACGTGATTCGTTGAGCCATGTGACCCTTACAGTCCAAATAAAATGTTTTGGTTGAAACATGTTGATCATATTTATTTTATCTTATTTCTCTATCTCTGTTTCTAGATGCACTAGGGATGTAACGATATGGAAAAATTTGATATCTCGATTATAGTGACCAAATTATCACGGTTTACGATATTATCGCGATATTCTTAATTGCTGTACAAATGTCTAAAAGAAACACACATTTTAATAATTTCACAAAATCTCGTGATTTTCTTGTCATATTGAAACATTAGAAGCCAAAATCTTATTAAAATGAAACTTTCACATTAAACGGAGAAACAACTGGCACAGAAAGAGATTTTATTTTAAATGAACAGAATAAATAACAGGAACAAAGCTTATTTGTCTGGTGCAAATTTAAATAAACACTTTAACAACCATAGTAGGTCAAAATATGCTGTGTTGTTACCTGAGGGTCAGGTATAAAGGTAGCTGCCCGTTATTGGTTACGTGTTTGACCCGGAAGGGCAAAAGGTTTTTGACCGCTGTGGCGCTAACTGCCGGCGTTATGGTTGTCGGATCAGTTAATGGAATAAATTAATATTTTAACTGCATCAGAAGAACATCGTTCCGGTCATTTTTCGATGTCATTTTTCAAAGTCCTGTGTGCTATCACCACTATCCGCCATGCTAACGTTACGATGCCGATGTTATAAGCTACATATTCACGCGAAACACAGTTGTGAGTCGCTAACAGACTTGAATGAGGCTGATATTCCATATCCCGGTAATCGATCACGATAATGAGATAAAGTCAAACATTAACGGTAATCGTTATTGCGTAAAATTTTACCGCGCTTTACCATAATACCGATAACCGTTCCATCCCTAAGATGCACCATCTGAAAACAGTCATTTTTCCCCAGAACTGATAAATGTCAGAAAAAGACTTCAGGTGCGGGGGCTCATTGACGCCTTTGTAGGTTTCTATTTGACATTTGTAGCTTGTTCCGGAGTTTCGCAGTGAATCAGAAGTAACACTATTTATAGAAGGTGTATTCCAGCAACAAAAGCGACCTGCCCTCGTTTACCGTCGTTTACAGTTGGCAGAGTTTGCTTGGGAGATGAGTCATAGCAAAGATCCTGCTCAAACCACAGCAAATGTCTAGGCTTGTCCTGAGCGCAAGAGGACGTTTCCTGCATGCAGGGACAACTCTTAGAAAAAAAAAAAACAACAACAGCTGTCTTTTACGAACTGCTAAACCTAATCTGCTCTTAAGGAGTTGCTCTGGTGGAGTAGTGGCTCTGATCGTGATATAATCACGGGGTGAGAAGTTCAGCAATCCAAGAGGGACTCGGAGTAGAGTCGCTGCTCCGACACATCAAGAGGAGACGGCTGAGGAGATTCAGGTCAGGGGGCCTCGTGGACTCGTCAGCTGGGGAGGCGCTCCAGACATGTCCCCCCCAGGAGGACGCGCCGGGGCAGGACAGACATAGAGGAGAACGTCTCGACTGACCTGGGAATGCCCTGGTGTCTTTCCAGAGGAGACGGAGTTGCGATGACCGAACCTCTCTGCCGAGGCTGCTGTCCCTGTGGACAACCTGGATAAGCAGAAGTTAATAGACAGATGGATTGCAGTCATTTGAGCCATTTGTGGCTGACGCAGACTTTAATCTAGATTGTGGTATAATAGAGTACAGAAATAGGAGGTCTCAGAAGAAAGATAGATACTACTCAAAAGAAATCATTACGACTGACTCTGATGAATGTGATGCTTTAAAATACGTTTCAGTGTATCTGAGAAAGAAATTCAGAGAACCTTATTTTTTTTCTTCAAAATCCAATTTCAGAACAGATGTTCAGCTTTAGAAAATCTGTTCACTGTTTTGTTGGTCAAATGAGGGTTTGGGTAGTGAAGTTACAGACTGAAGTCTTTGCTGCATTTTAGAAGATTTAAACTTTGGAAAACCTAACTTTTCTGGAAATAGTTTATATGGTGGTTCTGTAAGTTTATACTTTGTACGTTTCTGAACTTCCTTCCTCTTGTGGCCTTACCTGATTGTGCACACCTGTGTCTGATTGTGTGCACCTGTGTCTGATTGTGCCAATCTGTGTCTGATTGTGCCAATCTGTGTCTGATCGTGCACACCTGTGTCTGATTGTACACACCCATGTCTGATCGTACACACCTGTGTTTGATTGTGCACACTGTGTCTAATTTTGTGCCCTGTGTCTGATTGTGCGCCCTGTGTCTGGTTGTACACACCCATGTATGATTGTACACACCTGTGTCTGTTTGTACACACCCATGTCTGATTGTACACACCTGTGACTGATTGTACACACCCGTGTGTGATTGTATACACCTGTGTCTGATTATGCCAATCTGTGTCTGATTGTGCCAATCTGTGTCTGATCGTACACACCTGTGTCTGATCATACACACCTGTGTTTGATTGTACACACACATGTCTGATTGTACACACCTGTGTCTGACCGTGCACACCTGTGTCTGATTGTGCACACCTGTGTCTGATTGTGTGCCCTGTGTCTGATTGTACACACCCGTGTCTGATTGTACACACCCGTGTCTGATTGTACACACCTGTGTCTGATTGTGCACACCTGTGTCTGATCATGCACACCTGTGTCTGATTGTGCACATCTGTGTCTGATTGTGTGCACCTGTGTCTGATTGTCCCAATCTCTGTCTGATTGTGCCCACTTGTGTCTGATTGCGCACACCTGTGTCTGATTGTACCAATCTGTGTCTGATAGTACACACCTGTGTCTGATCATGCACACCTGTGTCTGATTGTGCACACCTGTGTCTGATTTTGTGCCCTGTGTCTGATTGTACCTATCTGTGTCTGATTGTACACACCCATGTCTGATCGTACACACCTGTGTCTGATTGTGCACACCTGTGTCCTGTTCGCCCCCTGGGTCCTTCCCCTCCCTCTGCATCCCTGACAGACACTGAACAACTTTAAGCACCGATAACTGGAGGTAAAAGTCTTCTGTATATTTTCAGTCTTTCATGCTGTTGCAGAGGAATTTTGGGCCACTCTTCTTTGAATGACTTCAGTTCCGTGTGATCTGTCGTCTCAAGTGTGAGTTGCAGACCTCGCTTCTTAAGGTTCTAACACAGCATTTCAGCTGTGCAGAGGCCTGAACTGGGTCACTAAAACACCTTGATGCACCAATCTGTTGCTAATTCCCTGGTGTTCTCAGGATCACTGTTTTGTTGCTGGATCCAATTTCAGCAAAGATGTTGGCTCACATTTGGGTTTAGGATACCTTAGTGCCCAGAGTTCATGGTTTATGCGCAGACTGAACGTTGCACCAGCCTAGAAGATGCAAAATATTCCATAATCATTGACCTCCACCACCAGGACTTTTCTGCAGATGTCTTTGCAAACCTGAGCTATGCTCCCATGTTTCTTTTACAAACAAGAGACCTTCACCTGACACCTAGGTGACCTGACTAGGTGTCGCACTAATGAACTTGAACATCAAACATGTTAAAAGACTCGTGTGGAGTGGGATCTGTAGGCTCTGAGTATCTGTTCAATCATTAATGATGTTTCTCTGAACATCTTGCAGTCTAACCTTGGGTTGAACTTGGTAGGACATCCACTCCAGGAAAGCTTGGCAACTGTCTCAACCAAAGATACACAGACATTCGGGCTAGGATGGTGTAGCCCCCATCGCTCTTCGGCGCTGTTGTGTCCATCACATTAAACAAGCGTAATAAACTGTTGTTTAGTGTGTCTGCGATCTACAGATCTTCACGAGCGGCTAATATATTCTTAAACTTGCTTTATTCAAAAGTCGTGGGAAGTTTCTAACCAGCACGCAGATGCAGAACAGCTGCTGGAAGCTGCTTTATTTTATCATTAAGAAGTCATTATTTCTAATGTTCAAACTGTAGCTTAAAGGTATAGTAGGTGATCTTTTTTTGCAGCATTTTTTTTACAATATTGCCTGAAAATCTTTTCACATTCCCATTGCACCCACTGAAATAGAATGTTTGCAAAAAAAAAACGAACCCCCCCCCAATTTTGCGCATTCACAGTTTCGTTGCTCGAGGACCTCCCTCAGCTCTGGCAATCAGGTGAGCAGACACAGCGTTGCTATTTGAAAGCCAGAAATCAAGTTAGCTCGCACAGATCATTTCGTTGCAACAATGGCAGAGAAGAAGACGTCAACCTGCAGCAAAATCAAAGAGAAAACTGTTGCTGAAAAAGCAACAGCCATGCGGAAGCTAACCTGAGAACCAAACAGAACCAGAGTGGTTATCGGTACGGCTTTCCAGCGCTGGCGCCAGCTAAAACATGAAAAGGGGCTCCAGACCGACGCCAAGGTGGCCCAGTTTCTACTGGATAGGTGAGATGATGCCGTTCTGATTATATAATATTTCAACATACTGATGGGTTATGGGTATTGTAGGCCTATTCACCCAGTCGCTGAGAAAATGAAAGATGATGACAAAATTATTGTCCATCGAGTGACATGACGAACATATTCCAGCATGTTTCGCTAAGCTACCAACTCTGTCAGCTAGGCTACAGTACTATGTGTGACACCGTTAGCTAGGCTGTTGTTATCCTTGACGGCAGCTTTCCCAAATTACGTTGAATGCTATACCTTTTGTTAACTATAAGCTTCATGCACAAACCGATAAATGCTGCTTATTGATTTTGTTTTTAGTCATGACGCTGGCATGGCACATAGTTCTACTCCTACGAAGCACGGTGCCTTCAACCCCCCCCCGCAGTGTCTACCATTCGTATGGAGTCGAATGACGGAGACTCAGACCTGTAAGTACTATTATCACCCAACCTTGACAATACGCAGTAGCTAGTTGATATGGGTTTTACAAAAAAAATATTTCTGCTGTTGAGAAACAATCGTGTGAAGGCGTGGTTTCGAGGGGTGGGCTGAAGAGGAGGAGGCGGAGCCTTTGGGAGGAGGGAGGGAGTGTATATTGTGGGATTGCTGGAACCGTTTTTTTCAAAGATCTCCCACCATACCTTTAAAGCTACAGTTTGAATGGTGGTCATTCAAACTTGTCACGTGACCACTGACAGGCTTCTCTAAAGAGCAAAACTTAGACCAGCAGGCCAGAAACCAACCATTAACTATCATTAAATTACTAAAATCGTTTTGTTTTCTCAGGAGAATCTTGAGGTTGGACGCAGACTAATCATTAAAAGACCATTACTGTCGGTGTGCACGACTGTCTGTAGGTACAGCGCTGTGAATGACGTCATGTATTATTGGGAAATCATTAGATAAAGTGAGAATTCTTTCTGTAGGGGGATAATCCTAAAAGCTAAAAGGCTCTGTGCATGTTTTCCACTTGTCTCTGTCACTGCTAAGATGTTTGGAAAAAGACCCTGCAACCCTCCCCAGACTGACGGGCAGCAACAATCGCTTCTTTAAGACCACTGCTGGTGTCTTTCCTCCTTGGCACTGTGTCAGCGCACACGTGGACGCTCCGGACCAGCGAGCGTTTGAATGCGGCCACTGTGCTGCGCATCAGCTGTGATCTTAAATGGCTTTCCTCACACCCAGATTAGATTTCTGAATGCCAGCGAATGTGAGCGCTGCACTCAGATGACCAGCGACATACCGGCCATCTCAGCCGGGGACAGCAACCACTTCCATCCCAGTCCGTTACATACAAAATGCAACTTTATTAACCTTCATGCCTCCATTCATATCAATATACAGATTTATGTTTGAACTTATTTTAATTTCACAGCTCCATCCATTTGAAAAATACAGAGAAAAAGGCAAAAAACACTGACTTGATACTTAAACAACTCTTGGGAAAAACAAAAAGTATAACAGAAACAAAAAAAAAAACCATCTGTTTTTGAAGTTTTGAAAAATATCATGAAATAAAATTTCTTTTACAGACGTGGAATTCCATGAGCAACATCTCCCTTTTGAAGCAACGTTGAGCAATATCACATTTTTTTTTTAAATTTATTTGTTTTTTTTGTAACAGTAAAAATGAAAAGATCTGAATATATTTACACTACACTCACTTTACATAAATACAGGACGATTACTGTACGTAATATCAGCAAACTTGAAACATAGGCATCGGCTTCACTACTCAAAACTTCTAAAACCAGTAAAATCAAAAGCAGATGTTACACAGAAAAGTAAAATATTTATCTGACGGATAGAAAGTGTGAGATCAGTACTCATTAACAAATGCATCGATCTACGAACTGGAATCCCACCTGAACAGGATTCCTCGTTATTCTGTGACTGCGTGAGCCGGACGTGCTGTCGCGGAAACATCCGGAGGCCTTCTGACCCGGTTTTGTTCTCCTCGGAGAAGGTGGCTTATTGCAAGCAAAAGTAACGTCGTGTGCTATAAACAGCCCCGATAAAGTGGTATGAGTGGATGTTGCGTCTGACACAATGGCATAAATAAGGCTCAGTGCGAAAAAAGAAAGTTCAACGTTCGAGGTCTGACTTGCATATTGTTGTCCGTGCTTTGTCCAAAAAAAAAAAAAAAAGAAAAATCACCATTCTCTCGTTTTCAAACGTAGGAGCCGAAGCGGACATGTTGGGGTTGGGACTCTGAACAGAACAGGTGACGTTACAAGTTTGTGATATGAGGCACTATTAATTATTATTGCATAACTTTGACCCTGGTTACCGTAACAAAATTATGCTTCAGGATGAGGGAAGCGGTGCTGGAGGGAAAAAAATACAAACATCCTGTCCTGTAGAGAGACACCATCTTCAAGTCTAATTAAATTTTTTTGAAAAACACCGGCGTGTTAAGGCATGCAACATCATATACCGAACACGGGAGTACATGTGTTGTTGATATGTGCTTGATCTGCGTCGCTTCTCGTCCGGGTGACAGCAACACAGGGAGTTCGAGTACCTTAATACAGTCGATGGATATAAATAATTTGTCGGTTATAGGAAACACTGGTTCAGCCTTACGAAGTAAAAATGATTTGATCGTGAACTTGTTTAACCACAAACCAAAAAAAAAAAAAAAAAAAGAAAGCTAACTGTTATATAACATTACATATGATCATTTACACGATGAATACCATTAGCCCCTTTTTTTTTTAACTGTATATCAAATCAGATAAATTACAGTCTCTGAAAAGACTTTACACGTAGAAATGTATTTTCCTGCATCTACTAATCAAAAGCCCTATTTATCCAACGTATATACAGGCGGTAGAACTTTGTTATAGGTTTCATCTTCACTATCACATATATTACAACATTTCAAAAGATCCTTTTTTTACAGAAAAGAAGAAGTCATAAGCAATCAATCACGAAGTGCCCCTCAATCATAAAAAATGTCCCGATAGAATATATGGATGATAACAACTATGTTGACGATTATTCGTTTATAAACTGACGTCTGAGAACAAAATTATCTGGAGAATCAAAAAAACGGATAAACAAGGTGCTGATATGCTTCTGCCAAAATAATACAACTGGGCGTGATGACGTGAACACAGACAATCACACGTAAATAGTGACAACATACGTGACCGTTCCGGTGTGTGTGTGTGTGTGTGTGTTGTGTGTGTGGATTTCAAGGTACCGCGATCAGAAAGGTTACCGTTTCTTTTTTTTTACTGGCGTCCGTCCAGTAAATGCATTTGGCAGCTTGATGAAATAACTGGTCGGCTCACGTCTGGAACCGGGACCGGACACGAATACTTTTCATTTAATCCTCCGATTAAGGTTTGAGAGACGTTCCCCCAAGAGTTACTTCTGCTAATTACCGCACCGCTAACATTACTGTAACATATTCCTGTCGGCGCGACCACATGCATTATTAGTACGTGTGTGTGATTTATTAGGGGTGAGTATTGGCAAGGACCTCGCAATACGATATGTATCGTGATACTTGGGTCGCGATACGATATTATCACGATATCACGATATATTGCGATATTCTACCCAGTTAATATCAAAATTAAAAGTTGCTGTATATGTTCATCAGATGACAAATTGACAAATTGAGTCAAAACTATTTGTTTCAAAACAACCTATTTATTGTTTATTATTAGTGTTTTTGCACATTTAAGTATTTTCCTAAAAAAATCGATATTAGGAGCTAAAAAATCGATATTATATTGGGCGGCTGAAAATCGCGATATATTGCCAAATCGATTTTTTTCACACCCCTAGTATTTATGCACGTGTGCAATACCATTTTCTTTTTTTTTTTTTTTGATGACCCCGACATCTATCGAGGCTGAGGCGAGAACGTGTTGAGTGTTTGAAGAACTAAAATCAGATTAAATGTGCACGTTTGTGCGTGTGTATGTGTGTGTGTGTGTGTGTGGGGGGGGGGGGGGTCTGACATCCACAAACAGAACAGAGAAGAGGCTGGTCTTCCTTCTCGCCGCTTCGCTCAGACTGTATTGCTTTTCTGTGCTTTTACGCAAAGTGATCTGTGTGACACTTCAGCTGGTGTCGGCGTCAGCGTACGGTCAAGTGCTGCTGTGCTCTGCAAAAAATAAAAAATAAAACTAAAAAACCACGACACAAATTCTCTTCACGGTTAGACCCGGTGGAGAAATCAGATTCAGGTGATGAAGACAGAAACAGAAGACAGAATGAAAGTCTCTAAGGTGCCTGTTTTTTTGTTTTTTTTCCCACACACTGGAAATTTCCTCTGATTGTTTCAAAATTCACTGTACATGAGGGGTTGAATTCTTCAAACATAAGCAATAAGCAGACATTTAAAAAAAAAAAAAAAAAAAAAAGAAAAAAGCAAGATTCAATAAACAAAACATTTCATACTGTAAGTATATTTATCCTTTAAGATTGCACTTTACTGATTGCTAATCACAGCTCAAAATCCACTTCTTTTTTTTTTTTTTTTTTTAAAGAGAATGTTTTCAAGAGGCTGAACATAAAGAGTAGCACTGATGGAAACTGGGGCTTTATCCGCTGTCCGTGCGTGGCGGTCGCGGTGCGAGCGCACGCATGTCCGGTTGCCGCCGTCTGAAAGAAAAGCAACTGAACACCGGAGGAGCGATCAGGTCGCGGCTGTTTGGGCTCGTGCTGGTCACCATCCGCTGGCGACGGTGAGAATGAAAAGTCCAGACCCGGTTGAGCCTCTTAAAAGAGACGTCTCAGTCCTGTTGGCGCGCTCTCCACGTGGGGAGGAGGAAGAGGAGGGCATCTGTGATTAGATGGCGCCCTCTACTGGTCAAAAATCAAACTCGCAGGGAGGCGATGCAAAAACAATACTGCCTGTAATTCCAACTACGCCTGAGTCCTCTCCTGTGATCCGTTTCAGGTCGAACAGGTCCGATCCGTCCGGTCTTTCACATTATGAACGCTGGAAAAAGCAGCCGTTTGAACAATAATGACAAAAAAAAAAAAAAGCAGTTGCATTATATATATATTTATATATTTTTTTTCCTTTGTCCGATAAAGAGTGCGACTTCTTTTTAAAAATCGAAGTGAAACATTAACAAACAGTGCTGTTAAAGACAGTTCCCTATTATACTTCAGACAATAACAATAAAAGATCCTGCCGTCTCGTCCCTCCAACCCAGAGGATCCAGAAGTGACCCTGTTTGTACTCCACTAACTCTGTGCTCCTTCATCCGCCCGTCTTTTCCGTCTCCGACTCCTCTTCTTATGAAGGATGAGCGTGTGTGTGCATGTGTGTGTGCATGTGTGTGCTTCATGTGATGACTGAGGGCATCCAGTCCAGCTGAAGAACATTCAAAGGGAGGTCCCGCCCCCTCGGCTGTCTGTGCGTGGGTGCGTGTGCGCGTGGGCGTGTGTGCGTGGGCGTGTCAGTTCCATTAACCTCTCCTCTGATTGCACCTGCGTCCGGCTCAGACCAGCATGTGTCTCCGTCGGTGCAGGGCCAAGGTGGTCGGATCTGGAGAAGCTGCGGTCACAGTCTGCGCACTTGAAGGGCTTCACCCCCGTGTGTTTCCTGTAATGCCTCGTCAGCTCGTCGGAGCGGGCGAACTTCCAGGTGCAGCCGTCCCAGGTGCATTTGTATGGCTTTTCCCCTGGAGAGACAAGAGACGCAACCAGGCTGAGTTCACAGGCGTCACTGACGTCACCGCACAAGACGCCATCTTTGCATTAAGTCTGCCTGCGACGTGGACGCAGATCTGTTTTCCATCCTCTTTAATCCAGAATTAAAATTAAATCCGATTTAAAATGATTAAAAATTACCATGTAAACACCTAATTCCGAATGAAAATGTCCATTCCGAATTAAACTTAATTCCGAAGTAAGTGACTGGTTTATTCTGATTTTAAATCTGAATAGAATAATTCCGTGGTCATGTAAACACTCATTCCGCTTTAAATTAATTCCGATCTTTCTGCGCATGCTCGTTCTCTTGCCCGTCTGTCGCGATGACGCTTATATTCCGCGCTGGGTCTGTTTTCGAAAGAAAATCATCGACATGATGTCGTCGTGCTGCTGCTTCAAAAATAAAATCAAAACAAATCCAAAAAGGATGCTAATAATGTAGTCCTCCATGTTGTTGCTAATCGAGTAAGTTTGTTTTCTTCCAGTAGACGTAAATACGTAAACACGTCCGCCCCCCCATCCAATCAGAACCCTTCCCAACCCCCAGACCTTAAGTGTAATTGGATGAAGCCGATCAAACGTGTTTTCCATGTAAACCTCAATTCGGAATAACGATTTACATGTAAACTCGAAGGAAAATAGTTTAATTCTGAATAATTTATTACGGAATAATTAATTCCGAAGTAAAAAATATCATGTAACCGTGGCCCATATGGATCGTTTGGAAAAATCCATTTGCAGATTTATAACTGGCTTCAGTTTCATCCTGGTGAACAACAGCCTCGTCGCTGCATGTTACAAACATTAAACAGCTGCAGCGGAACGGCAACGTTCATGTGTCGTGTGCATAAGAAGAATCATGAGCTGAAAAAAAAAAAACCCACATATTTTTGCTTTTCAATAAATCTTTTTTGTCCAGTTTAGGTCTGGAGGACGTTCAAGTAGGGATGCACGATAATTATTGACCCGATAACTATCGGGCCGATAACAAGAAATTATGACGTCATCCCGATAAGTCCGATATCATGACGAATAGCCCTGATAACATATATATCTGAGTCTTAAATGACCGGCAGTGAATGCTATGTTCAAGTAACATCGGCATAATCAGAAAAACGATTACTCAATAAGTAAAATCAAGAATACCCCCTCATGCCAGAAAACAACTTGTTAACTCGGTCATAATTTTAGTAGGTGCTGACTTTAATTGATATTCGCAGTATTTTCCCACATGTTACACATAAAAAAAGAAAAAAATAGAAAAGGCCAAAAGAACGACTAACAAACGAGGGAACAGAAGAATTTACATTACACCTTGAATGCAGCATTGCGGCACAGTGCGTTGATTAAAAAAAAAACATGGAGGCAACTGCGTGGAACTTCGTTCAAGTTTCAGAGGAAGACAGTTCACTGGTTAATTGTGACAAATGCTCCAAGCGAAGGAGGGAAAAATAGCACAAGCTTTAATACGTCAAACCTGATCAGCCACCTGAAACATAACCATCGCTTCCATGGAGTTTTGAAATCACGCTAATGTGAGCTAACGTGAGCTAACGTGGGCTAACGTGAGCTAACGTGGGCTAACGTGAGCAAGCCAACACCAAGTCCCCTCTCCTCTCCTCTCCATCATCTCTCTCATCTAAAGCTTCCATGAGATTAAAAATAAACCCCAAAACTACCGAACCTCATTTACTTTAATTAAAGGCATTCATTTGAACGGAACCACAAGCCAAAATCCTTTAAACATAATTTTTTGTTACTATGGCGTGCACTTTTTCAGTTTATTTACACAGACAAGTCTAACTTGTGTCAGTACATTATGCACTTTGCATTATTTTTTATTGTCATTTAGGAATGCATTTTTTCAGTTTGTAATTCTGATCCATGTATTTCCATCAGTTCAAGGAGCCTTTATTTTTTATATCAGTCAGTAATGAACCTTATTTAAGTTAATGTGAGATATCAAATAGGTTTGTTTGATAGCTTTATGAAAATGTTTGAGAGGGTTGCCAATATTTTTTCATTGGAAAAAATAAATATCTGTTCATTTAAAGAGTCCAAACTATTTTTGATTTTGTTCATAGTATTGATGTAATGATCTTAGGTATATGTGTGTGTTATCGGTTATTGGTATCAGTATCGGTTTTGAAAACAGTTATCTTGCATCCCTACGTTCAAGAGTCTCAAAGACGTGAAAAAGAGCTGAATTTGACATCAAACCGCTCAAAAACAGACTTGTTACTGCGCAGAAATGAGCGGAAGACACTGAAAATGAGCAAACAATCCAGAATTCAACCCAGGAAGAAGGAAAAGAACTGATCAGTGAAAGTGGTATTAAGAATAAGAGCTGGAACTCTGGGAACTGTTGCTTGTTTTAATAGTAAAGTGCTAAAATAACGATTTCCTGGCTAATTAGCCACGAAAGACATGGACTCAATGAGTCAATTATTTTAAAAGAGATAAATAATCTCATGTCTCCAGACCTTTGAATTTCTCTGTTGGGTGATGAATAAAGTACATCCAATCTTATTTCCTCTAAGATTATAAATCTTGGTCTCAGAGTAAAACATTTGTGGAGTTTAACACTTTTACATTTTAAAGACCAGATGAATGAAAATGTGTTTTTGAGGCCACGTGTTGTTGAACCAGTGACATCGACGTCCAACAGCCACCTTTCACTCAAAATCTGAAATGGAATATTTTTATGTTGCATTAAATTCACAAACTCTGGTATTTTCTTAGTTTCCGCCACAATCGAAACTTCTCTCTGACGCCAATTCCCAACAGCCACCCTGCACGTCTACACTGAGGTTTTCTTTCTCTTCTTTCTCTTTATAAAACACTGTCACGTCTTGTTCAGTTGAAATCCTGTAAAACACTGTCCTGAAACGAATACAGTGATCCCTTATTTTTCACGGTTAATGGGGACCCCCCCACGAAAATCAAAATCCGTGAACGGGAGCCGGGGCCCCCCGAGACTAAAGCCTGATTTATACTCGGACGTCGACAGTGCCGCAGAGAGGAGAGAAAGGAGGCCTCTGATTGGTCAATTCTACATCCGCGTAGAAAAGAGCGGGTCGAAGAAATGAGGAAGTACCCACATCTGTACGATTCTGGTTCTCCGCACTACAAAGACAGCACATATTCTAGTAATTCATGGAGGGAGATAGCGATGAATGTGGGTCTGGATACGGCCGAGACGGTGAGGAAGTGGAAAAACGCAAGAGATACGTTTAGTAAGTTTAGCTAGTTCGGGATTGTTCCTTTTGCGTTGTGGCGTGGAATAACGTAGCGCAGACAGCGCGTCAAAATTGAGTATAAATCAAAAGTGACTGCAGCATCTCTGCGACAAGCTGATGGCGACACATTGCCGCGAGAGTATACACGGCCGTTAAATAATGTGTTTCAAATATGTTTAAAAACCAAAAATAAGTATCGAGGCACTGCAGCGAAACAAGACAAAGGCTCAACTGTGGTCTTTCTGTTACCTTCACAGCCTCTGGTCTCTGAACCGTAGTAAAGAAACCACTGGTATTGTGCTATTTTTGGCTCGTAATTAGCGGCTAACACGCTAACAACAACAAAAGAAACAGTCCAGTTTTCTCTGCATGGAACGGGAACTTTATTCTGGCACTGCAGGAACTTGTAACATCACACAGGTTGTATTGTTGGGCTCCTGTCTGTTAACAGAGAATGTAAATCTATACACGCTGGGCTGCTGTTGATGGTCACTACACTTTTCATCTAACCCCGTTTTCTTCTGCCGTCCCACGACACACACACTACATTACCCATAAGGCCACCCTCTTAAAGGGGCCAGGCTGGCTCACAACATTTCTTCGCTGTGAGAGAACGCGCACAACATCCTGTGATGTTTCCACAATTTTGTCTTGATTTTTTTTATTATATTATATATTCCTGAAACATCCGCGAATAACTAAAACTGCAGAACTGAAAGCGCGAATTGGCGAGGGGTCACTGTACTGCTATATCAGAAAATCGATAGGTATTGAGTAGAAGGACGGTGGAAGATGTTCGTATCCACTTGATTTGTAACAGTTTTTTGTTTTTTTTGGTATTTAAATAACTTACATGTTCTTTATCGACCTGTCCCGGGTGTTCTTTGCCCCTTTTCCATTAGTACCTACTCGACTCGACTCGGCTCGACTCGACTCGGTCTCAGTGGTTTTCCACTGTAGTTCAGTACCACCTCGATGTGGGTGGGGCCTTCATGGTAAGGTGGCCTGAAACGCAGTGACGTGTTTTATATGCGGCAACTCTGGTCACGTTTGCGACCATAACAATGGAGGACGTCGTTCGTCATTCGACCATGGAGTAGACTTGCCGGCCATTCTTCGTTTTGTGAAGTAGACAATTGCAGGTAAAGTAAAATCGCTGTTGAGTTTGTTGTTGCCGAGTTTTAAATATGGCGGGTGTGGAGGAGTCGCTTAAGGCTCATCCGTGACGTTGCTCTCTGGCCAATCAATGGCCCGCGGCGTGGTGACGTTGTATTTTCGGCCCGACTCAGCCCGGATAGAACCCCAGCCAAGTAGGTACGAAAAAAGGAGGGCCGAGCCGGTACTATGACCTAGTGGAAAACCTCCGAAGCGGAGCCGAGTCGAGTCGAGCCGCGCCAAGTAGGTACTAGTGGAAAAGGGCCACTTGTCACCTGGTGACGGCTGGGAAAGACTTCAGACCCCCAACGACCCCGAGCAGGGAGAAGAAGAGCGCACAGATGGATGTGCTTCATTGACTCATTGCTCTAAAATCTAAGATGAAGTGATTCAGGCTCTGTAACTATACTCAGGGCCTCATCACTGGATCACACAGATTAAAGCGGGACTTTCAGGATGTTAGCGTCAGCCGTCTGGACGTGAACCGGCGTCGCCCCGCAGCAGAATAAAAACGACACCCGCGTGGTCACTGACCTGTGTGCGTCCTCCGGTGTGCTTTTAAATGTGAGCTTTTGGTGTACACTTTATTGCAGCCCTCGAAGTCACATCTGTGAATTCTCCTCTTTTTCGAGTCCGGCGACTCCGACCTCCGGGGGCGCCGTATGCTGTCGATGCTGAACGGAGACATGGAGCTGCACGGACGGACAACAAGAACCATAAAAACATTAGTGGCAATGACTTCAAAGTCCTCATCACCTTGTTACAAATGCAAATACACACCAAACAGTCACTTTAAGGCCCCTTTTTTTTTTTTAGTTTACAACCACCATAAAAACAGGATGTAAAACAGCTATAAAAATCTGATCTGTGTCAGCTTTTCTCGGAGTAATTAAGGGAGCGATTGCTGAGAAACTGGAAATAATTATCTTCGGAAAATCCAAAGCATGGCCATTCCTGTCTTAAGTATCAGTTTCCAAATGTGCCCTGGCTCCAACAAGGAACCAGTTTCAAGCAGGCGGCTCATAAAACAGCAGGTGACGCATCGACGTTTCGCCCGCGAGCAAAACCAGCCGGTGTCATCTTAGAACTGGAGTCCGATCCTGGATTAGCGCTAGCACCGGTCTGAAAACGTAAAGCGATAATAGAAGAAGGGAGAGAACCAAAATGACACTTTGAACCTTTGACATTTGATGATGGATGGGCACGGCGGTTGCATCATCAATAAACACCGGTGAGCCCGTTCCCTTGGCCCATAGCATGGTACTACCTCTGCCATGTTTGACACGTCATCTGCTTTTGATCTTTCCTTCTCCGGACTTCAGTTCTGCTACCAGTTCATCCCAGTTTCATCCGTCCAGAGAGTCTGTTTCCAGAACACTGGAGGACTTTTAGATGTTTTATCCACCAGGGAAACTGACCCACTTTAACTGTCCTCTGTGGTCTTCCGGGCCTTATGATGCAATTTCTTTCTTTTTAAGAAAGTACCATCTTTTATCTGCTTCGTTTGTCTTGACGTACCAAAGTAATAGATCACATGACTGTAATGATTTTAGCTATTAAGAGTTGGTTTTGTGAAAGTAAGTTAAATGCCATCAGTGGTACTGAGAAAAAGTCAATCTTGAGAGGTGTGAACCAAGGTTATTATCGTTAAGGAAAACGAACAAAATAACGAAAGCTACAATTGAAAAAAACATTTTCGTTAACTGAACGGTCAGTTAGTTAGCATTTTAAAAAATGCTAACTAACTGAAACTGTATTATGTGTTTATAAAACGAACTAAAATTAACTATAATAACGTCAAGAACGTCCTTCGTTTTCTTGTTTGTAATTTTTTTTCCTCATAAACGTTTGAAATCTATTAACTTCGCTCCGCCGTACAACAACAACCGCAAAAAACAAAAAAAAAAGTGATCAGCAGTGATGGCTGCGGCAAAAGTTGGGAGAAAGCGTCTCAGTCCTATTTGGGATTTCTTTGACTATGACTGTGTTAACGATAAAAATAAGTGCCTTGTTGTAGAAGCAGGTGATACAATGTGTGGAATACTTCTGAAGGAGAAAAAAACCACGAATCTGAAAGTCCGTTTGAAAAGCTCACACAAGAAGGCTAACCAAGACTAGCTGGATAAGCTAGCCTAAGCTAGCCCCCTGGAAAGAGAAGCTACAGCTGCAGGCCAGTCAGCGTTGGGAAGGAACGGGAGAAAACAGCAACTATAATGGACTGTTTCCATGGAGACCAGATAGCTGCTGATCAGTAAATACGCAGGAACACCACAAGAGGGAAGATGCATTGATAAATATGTTAATTAAGACCGGAATGTAAACACGACTATGTGATTCGATAGCCTTCAAAAAGTTCAGTGCTTCACTCAAACCAAAATTACAACCCTAATTTACAAAATAAAACTAAAACTGAAACTAATAAAAACTAAACTAAAACTAAGTATTTCATAACAAAAATGAGTAAAAACTAGCGAAAACTGCTCTAAAAACGAATTAAAACTAACTGAATTTGGAAAAACTAAACTAAAAACTAAATAAAAACTAAAACTAATGGAAAATCCACAACTATTATAACCCTGGTGTGAACATGTTTTCACATTGGCGTGTTTTGGAAGAACAGGCCTGTAGAGCATCGGCCTCACCACCAGGGGGCAGTGCAACTCTGCGGTCCAGTCCCCTCTCAGCTGAGCCGAGTCGGTTTGTGGTTCCAGTATTTCCAATAGTTAAAAGAATAAATCATCCAGTGAGGACAACTTACAGTTGGTCTAAATCTGCCCGCATCTCTCTTAAATAAGCGTTAAAACCAAACTCAGAACCAAAATCAGGGAGGGAAGGAGCTGAAGACGGCGGGCAGCTCATGTCTCACCTTTAACACAACGACAAGCACATGACTGCGGCACACGCCCAGCAGAACTGGCGAGGAGAGGGAGAAAACAAGAGGATCTCTGTTTATTTAAGGGGAGGAGTAATATCTGTGGAGCGCATTTAAAAGGCCTTTCTGAGCTGTTACTGAGGAAGAAGGTGAGGGGCGGCTGCACTCAGGCTGGAGGGGCTCCCAGACGGGCCCTCCAGAGACTCCACTCCACCACACAGACTGCTTCCTGTCTCTGAGCCTCACCGAAGCACGACCTGTCAAACGCACACTCGGCTTACGATCGAGGAAACGCACGGAGAAGGCCACGCAAATACACGCAAATACGAAAAAAAAAAAAAAAAACGGACGCGCATGCATACAAATCACCTGTTACTCTTGGCTCAGCGCCGAGCTGAAGCTGCACAGGAAATGAGCACACGGGTCAGATATGAGGTGAACTCCGACTCCCCTCTCCCCTCTCTCCTCCTCTCCTCCTCCCCTTCTCTCCTCTTTCTCTCTGCGTTGTTCTCTTTAAGCTCACAAGCAGCTCCGCGACGTGATGCCAAAAATTAACATTCACACAAAGAGCTGCATTCAGAAAATTAGGCACAAGACCATCCACTAATTACAAAGTGCAGACGTGAATCTGGAGTATGAGGGAATTTTATCCCTCTCTGCGCGTGCGCGTGCACGTGCACGTGCACAAGGCCAGGAGAGCAGAGTGGAGAGCCGGTGTTGTGAAATTTCTTCCTACTCATATCTTCCTACCCGAGTTGACTGCGCATGCGTACAGCAGCAACTTCAGAAGGCCATAATATTCTGCTGCCTGACCGTTATCACAGAAGAGAAAAGGTTAGTTTCTTGTATTTTTAATACTTTGTATAGACAGTATTTAATGTATATACATTTGAGGGACAAATCAAATGCTCCCAATGACAAACATTTAACACTTTCTATGCACAGTATTTATATTTCATAGGTCTGACAGACAAATCAGATGCACGTCTTTATGATGCCTGTGTGTGAGTGAATGCTGTAATAAACCTTGTTCAGGAAGTTACTTTACATGGTTTGTCGTATATTCGTTGGCAAGACGATAAATCTCAAACATAATTGTAATCTGTTACATTACGCGAGAAAAATGCGTAATTAAATTAGTGACTTGTGGTTAGATTTTAAGTTACATTGGCTGCGGTTACATGATGTTTTTAAATTCGGAATTAATTATTCCGAATTAAATAATTCAGAATTAAAATATTTTCCTTCGAGTTTACATGGAAATAATAATTCTGAATTGAGGTTTACATGAAAAACACGTTTGATCGGCTTTATCCAATTGCGCTTAAGGTCTGAGGGTTGGGAAGGGTTCTGATTGGATAAGGGGGGCGGACGTCTTTACGTATTTACGTCTACCAGAAGAAAACAAACTTACTCGATTAGCAACAACATGTATAACATGTCTGCGAAACCTCCTTCATTTAACCTGGCCGCTACAACTTTGAAAAGCTCACAATTTTTATGTTTCCTGCCATCTGTTCTTTTAATTATTTCCAGTTCCTCCAAGCTATTTATTAAATAAATCGTCTCTGCTCTTGACCACCGTTTACTGCGTGCTGCCATCTTGAAACTTTGTTTCGAAAACAAGCCCAGCGCGGAATATAAGTGTCATCGCGGCAGGCGGGCAAGAGAACTAGCATGTGCAGAAAGACAGGAATTAATTTAAAGTGGAATGAGTGTTTACATGACCGCGGAGTATTCTATTCGGATTTAAAATCAGAATAAACTTCGGAATTAAGTTTAATTCGGAATGGACATTTTCATTCGGAATTAGGTGTTTACATGGTAATTTTTAATCATTTTAAATCGGATTTAATTTTAATTCTGAATTAAAGAGGCATTAAACTTCTCCATGTAAACGCACTAATTATGGTTATTAAATGCGTATAATAATATGTTACCACACAAAACACAGAGGAGAGCAGATATATGTGCTGGTAGGATGTTGTTACAATGTAGAAAAAAATTACAGATGAGGCTATAGAAGAAATTTCAGAACACCTGGACTCACAGTGGAAACACTCAGACATGGACGCAGGTGAAGTGGCCGTTTACATTCTGACTTTATGACTATATATGATTTAATTTTTAATTTTGCCGTTGCCATATTAGAGCCGCTAATTAACGATGAACTTGTGTTTTCTCATGAAAGGCCAGAGGCGACGTCTCTGCTTCAAACCCCCTCCCTCTGTTGTTTCATTTGTTGTCCCCTCTTCCTCCACTTCCTGCCTGGGAGCAGTGGGAGCGAGCGCGTCACCTGCGTCCGGGTTTCTCTCCCAACACAAACACCGCCGCGTATTTTCGTGACCTCTCACGGGGGGCGGCGGGGTCGCAACGCCAGCTTCTGGGCTGCTCCTCGAGTGATCAGGAAAACAGGAAAGGGGAAGACTGGAAGACCGCCCACTGGGCATTCCTGTACCTGTCCGAGAATACCGCCCCTCCCACCTCCACCTGCTCTGCTCCGTAGCCTCTGGGTCCTTGGGGACCAGCCAGACTTCAGCAGAGACAACCCCCCCCCCCCATCCCCCTCCATGCATCCACACACACCTCTTCCTCTCTTTCAGCCACATTCTCCCACAATAGCCGTCCACTCGTCCCCAGGGAGACGCATGAATATGGAGGAGGCTGCCCAGGAAGCACATGATGCACACCCACACCCCGACTCTCTCCTTTCACTCACTTATTTATATATGGATACCTGGATTGGAGGCTGCAGGCACTCCCATCCTCCACCCTCACACCTCTCCCCTCTGACGCGGTGTGTGTGTCGACGCAGGACACACATTCTTCTTCTACTGCCGGCGCGTAACCGAAGACGTCTACCGGCTTTGTTTTTTTTTTTCCAGGCAAACATGCGACTCCGTGTTCCCGTCGACAACGGCCGACCTCCCCCTGGAACCAGCTGTTGCGTCCGCTGTGCAGAAACACGTGCGCGCACGCAGCGCGTTGACGCACGTACGCCGGGGGATTAATACTTACAAAGGGGGGCATGCATACTTTTTTTTTTTTTTTTTTTTTTTGGACGCGCACAGTTTCCACACGGCTCGGTCTGCACTTTGCACACAAAGAAGCGAGTGTGTGGGCCGGGCCTGGCAGGGTGTCGCCGAGCCCGGCCGGTGATTTATCTCCATAGTGAAAGCCTGGGCAGTGAGAGGTTGGGCTCTGCCAACCTCTGTTCTCCTCTGTGCCCACGTGTGGCACTCGGGGGGGCACCACGCCTGTCCCTTTCAATAACCCTGCACTGAAACCTGAGTCCTCCGCCGAGCGCCGGAGTCTAAAGAGCTGCAACCGCCACTCGTCCCGCTGAATATGCAAACCAGAAACGCTGTTTTCCTTCAACCATAATGTGCTGCACAAAATCACCCAATGGCGGACATCGGTCCGGATCCGAAACAAGTAAAGGTTCTGTCCGGACCAGTAATCAGTGCCACATAAATACCTCAAAGTAAATAGCTCAATTTTTTTCCCAGTGCCTGGGGAAACCGTAAGCGCAGGTAATCGCCAACCGTTTACGAGAGCCACCGAAATTCGTTTACTGCAGAAACAAACGAGAGAGAGAAGAAGACACGGCGTGCTCGAAGGTGTGAAAGGTTGATGCTGAAAATCGACATTTCAAAAGTAAGCGGACGAACGACTATGGGCCTGATTTACTAAGATCCTAAATAAAGAGTACTAAATTGCGTGTGCACTGAAAAAGTTTGCGCGTGCTGTTGTTGTGTGTTTTGCGGGTGATCAACTAAGAATGCTCGCGCAATTGATAACTGGTGCAAACCACAGTATTTAAATGAGGTGTTGCGTGTCTTACGGTTTGCGCCATGGAGAGTCTGGATGGAAAGCAGGATAGACGCAAGCGCAAAATGAAATTTGACGAGTTGGAGTTAGAGATATTAGTGGAAGAGGCAAATAAACACATTCATGAACTACAGCAAAGACATTTAAACATCACCAAAAGAAACGGAATATGGGAGAAAATGTGCGATAGAATAAATGCAGTTGGTAAGACAAAAAGAACGGCAGATGAGGTTAAAAGAAGGTGGCAAGATATAAGGCAAAGAACTAAAGAAAAAGTGGCCTTTAATAAAACTTCGGCAAACAAGACAGGTGGGGGGAAGAGATGCCTCTAACCAGCAGGTGCAGCTCACCTTCTGGAGCCAACTGCAGAACAAGGTAGGCGCACAATAAGAAACACTTTTTTCTCCATGAAAACACGTGATTTATTTATTATCACAAATAAAAAAATGAATGTGCCTCCCAGTGTTTCCACTAGAAAAAATTGGCACCGGACAATGTGACCAGCAGGTTTTCAATTTACCGGACAAATGTTTGAAATTCCGGTCACATAGGCTATATGAATTTATTAAAAATAAATCATATGCAGTAGTACGATATCAATGCAAGTCATTTAATAGTGTTTTTATTAAAAAACAGGCTATTTCAAATAAAATAAGTCCCGTCAATTGACTCACGAGCGTAACTTAAAAAAAAAAATAAATAAATATTGCGCTCTTGCGCTCTTCTGACTCCGCTGCGCTGTTAATGCGGTTCTGTAGAGGGAAACCTCTCTCTGCTGGCACACTGGAGACAGGGATCAGCAGGCTATCTGGGCCAGTTGAGCCCACTCGGGGTAGATTTCACTGAAATCCCCGATGAGAACTTGAGAAGTTCAAGCCTCCATAACCGCGGAGCGCTGTCATTACGGAGATGCGTCTCTGCATGCACCTGTGGCATCAATGAGTGGAGCTGTGGCTGGAGCCGACTCGTCCTCACACACTACTCATTCGTAAAAAAAAGTATATGTTTTTTCATAAAATCCATCCATCCATCCATCCATCCATCCATCCATTAGCTTCCGCTTATCCGAAGTCGGGTCGCTGGGGCAGCAGCTTCAGAGGTCCAGATCCCCCGGCCGCTTCCACCAGCTCCTCTGGGAGAATCCCGAGGCGTTTTTCATAAAATGATGTGGAAATAACCCATTTTATTACAACTGAAATTGTGCTTGGGAGGAGTATTTTCACCGGACATTTTGACCGGAGAGATTATAAAATCCCGGACTTCCGCATATTTTACCAGACAAAGTCCAGCAATTACCAGACAACGGAAACCCTGGTGCCTCCTGTGGCAACCTTTTGCTGAATAATACTCGATTTAACATTCAAATAAAATATTTCTCCTTTTGCATGTGCAAACAAATTTACACGAGTCCGAAAGACTCTCTCTGCGTATTCTTTGATTTTGGCGATGTCGCCTCCTCGCCACAATAACAGCAGCCATCGGTGCGTAATGCTGGGCAGTTTAGCACCTTCCTTTCGAACGTACTAAATACAGACGCAATCACAATCCCCGCAATTACTTTCAGGGTTGGTAAATCTCATTGCGCGTGGTAAATGAACCTATTTGCATTTTCCCCTCCCAGTATTTTGCGCTTTCTGGCGGGTACGCCCCATATTGTTTATTCATCAGGGCAAAAGTGCTAAATGAACAGCGTGTGCTATTTTGCTCATTTGAGAGGCGCAGTCCTCTTTGCACGCGGTTAGTAGATCAGCTTGCGCATTGGTTTGCGGGTGGTGTCACGTTTGCACACGTTTTTACGCACGCAAACCTTTAGTAAATCAGGCCCTATGAGTTTATCGTTCCGACCGGCAGCGGTAAACCGGTACGCCTGATATGCTGTGAAACAGTGGCATTAATCAAAAGCGGGAATATCAAGCGCCACTACGAGACCAAACACGAGTTTTTTGACGAAACCTTTTCGCCGAAGTCTGACGCGAGAGCGCCGAAAATCAACGAGCAAAAGTGTTACCTGGTAAATAACTTCATTATTCTAATGAGGTAAATAAGTTCAATACCTCTTCAGCTGTTTGAATTTGACACCATTGTTGGGTTAATTGTTTTCAGGAAAGGAAAGATGAAAGTATGAAGAAAAAAAGGCAAAACCTTCTAAAACCTTTTGTTTGCACCATTTCAGGAAGAGGCACTCTTGATTTTATAATGAAAAGATATTTTTTATCAGTTGTAATGCAGGGCCTGTGTCTCAATTAGGCATTTGCCGATTGTGCTAGTAAAAGTGGCATATTATGCTAGTGGCAGTGCTCGTTTTTTGCCCAAATTATGCTCAAATTATGGTCGCTTTTCAAAATTATGCTACTTTTTAAAAAAAAAATTATTCTGTGCACAAACTTCACAACTCACAAGACAAGTTTGAAAATGTATTTTATTAACCCTGGCCTGACGTTCTGGGCCCAGTTGTTCAAAACCTGGGTAACTTTATCTGGTGGTTAGGCCTATACGGCGGATAAATCTGCTATCCAGCGGATAGTTATCCAGCGAACAAAAATAGGTTGCACAAAGCCTGGATAGTGTGGTGGATAACTATCCGCGGATAGCTTGCTAACCATCGCGTGTAGCAGAGCGTGACACAGTTTGCGCAAGGTTTTGCACTCAAATGGCCTCCGGTTACCATGGTAACGTATGCAAACTTCGAGTAAACAACAAACTGTGCACGCGCTAGCAGAGCGCGCTGGGTTTAAAAACAAATAAAAACAAATACAGTGAAAACTAAACCATGCAGTTTCTGACAAAGCCCTGGATAACAAATTAAACATTGAATAATCTCGCTCGTTTCTGAACCACGCAGTCCGGCTTGACTTCTCTAATTTGTTCTCTAACAGTTAATTAGCGCTTGGAGCATCACACTTTTCTTTAATTATTCTAAAATTGTGCTATTAAGAGAAGAAAATATACGGATTATGCTAGCAGTGCTATTTTTGGAAAAATGGCAAAAATTATGCTCAATTCTTCAGATTATGCCAAAAAATTATGCTAGCACAATCGGCAAGAGCCTAGTCTCAATATGAACACACACAAAAAAAAAAGATGTTGAAATGACATGAAAATATAAGATGTGCATTTAATTAGCATGGACAGGGTATGGGTGTGGCTATATGCCATGGTATGGGATGCAAGAGATATGTGGTTTGGACCTTGTGACAGATTTAGTGATTGGACCCATTAGAATTTTAAATGATTAACCCTGGTTTAGACGTTCACGCAGCCGCTGGCGCACAAACAAATGACATCATTTCTTGATGGCGATCCTGAAAGCTGGGATCAGGATGACTCGTCGTTAGCGAGATCGTCGCTCCTGCTGTACCTTCTCTCATCCCACGGATGCTAACGAGGGTCAGTGAAGGAGGGCGGAGCCCCACCAAATGTTTCTCCGAAGCTGATTCCCTGCTTCTTTGATGAAGAACACTAGGAACTATCATCCGCTGGAGAGGGAGTCTTCTTATTTCAACACAGATGGACTGGCACCACGGGTGCTGATGTCTGCGGGCCTAACGGGCCAGAAAGTCTCTCTGAGCCATATGCATGCAGGCATATAGATGCAAACCCACGCAGATGCATCCAAATGTGGAAGAGCAGCTATAAAACCGCACATCAGTGCACAAAGACGAGCCTCAGCAGCAGATTTAATGATGATGCGCTTTTTCAAGTTAAATTGACATTTTTTTCAAGACTCAGAACTTCACTTATCAGATAAATAACGACGCGAGGAAGCAGCCGAGAGCTGCTGTCCAGTAAGAGCCGTGACACGAGCATCTAGTTTCCTTGACTCTGATGGAAAACATCACGAGGTCAAGGAACCAGATATGAAGAATTCATAAGGACTCGAGGAAAGTGAATCCTGACGCAACACGCTCACAACTCAGCAGCGGGTGATGTAGGTCAGCGGAGGAGCAGCGAAGCTCTGAGAAACGGAGAAACCTCCCACCTGATGCTCTACCAGGGTAATTAAAAACTAAAACAGGAATACACAGGAAGGATGTAACTTGGACTTTAGTTGCTCCTGTTCATCCTTCTGCTGTTGAATCACCTCAGATTCTGCTTCCCCAAACAGCCGTAGGAGGTTTTCAAGAGTCTGATCTCACCTCGATACTTCCAGATCATTTCAGTCTGTCGAGAATTTAAATCAGTACCAGAAAAAAAAAAAAGACCTTTTGAGTCCTGCCCATCAATAAAAGATTACGACCTTTTCTGAATGAATGTTCCTAAAAGAAAAAAGCTATACTGGACATTTTCATACAAGGAAAAAAGATCTTTTGTGCTTCTCAAAGTGGCATTGAGAACTGCTCTGCGACTGTGAGCACTTACACTCTTTCCTTTGTTGGTTTTTTTTTTTTGTTTTGTTTTGTTTTGCTCTTGTTCTTCGCTGGTTGCCGAGCAACTCCAAGGTGCATGTGACACTCTGCACCTCCACCGGCCTAGGCAGCGGCCGTGGGCTTCAAACGTCTACGTCAAAGCAGGACTGAAGAGCAGGCAGGCTCAGTTCGAGCCCGTCTCACGTCTTGTTCTTCTTCATCGCCTCTGAAACTGACCTCCTACAGAGGACTCACGGAAACAAAACCCTTTCTTTTGCTTCCTTTAACCCTTTAAGCGCCAAAGTCGCAAAATTGCAACAAGCAACATTGCTGAATAAAACAGGTTGTATCTGTAAATGTGAAGCCGAATCTTGTTATTACTTTTCACCAGGAGATGGCGGACATGTGTGCCTGTAATCTGAGAACTATTTTTGATGGTGGTGCTATTCAAAGTTTTAGCGTAAAATGAGTTTTGAAAAACATCCTCCGGCACAGAGACGGGCGGTAAAGCAGTGGTAGAAATGCTGAGCGTAGCGAGAGCAGAGCAGAGCTAAAGAGTGTTTTTTCATTTACTCACGATGTCAAGAGGCCGGTTTACCGTCCACAAAGTACTTTGTCAGGTTCTGGCTAACTCTGATTCAGAGGAGGAAGACATGCAGTCGTCCAGTGAAGCAGAAACTGACATTAGTAGTGACGGCGAGTCTGCGCGCCATAGTCCACAATCAGCACACAGTATATCGGATGCTTCACCTCAGCGTGGTCAGGGTGGAAGCATTCTGCGATCGCCAAGCAGGTGGAGGTGTCAGGGGGCTCATAACACCGCAAATATGGAAAAATATAGCGGAGATGAAAACAACCGCGGTTGTCCTAGCAACGCGGGAGAAGGCGTGGGAAAAAACACACCGCTAATGGTGCACCGGAAATCACGGTGATGATGATGATGATGACGATAATGGTGGCGGCTGAGAGTTGTTGAGAGAAGAGGAAGAGTATCGAAAGTGGAGCCTAAATTCTGATGAGCCTGTTGGTTTTTATGGAGACGATCTGACAAATTCTGAGCCCATTGATTTCATCTCTTTTCCAAATGATGAATTCTGGAGCTTCATCACCATTAAAACAAATAGAAAAGGCCACCAGTTCTTTGAAAGGGAAATATTGAAACCAAACTCCAGAGTTCATGATTTTATGATGTGATTGTCCCTGAAATGAAAACTTTCATTGTGAACGGGGCTGCAGGAAAAATCTGAAATTGAGGACTACCGGGCAGGTTTTAGCAGGTGATGTCACAATAATCAAATTAGATGACAAATCTACTTCCATCCCAAATTTTGGTTCATACTGAAGATATTTCTCATTTACAGTATGCCTTTATCTCAAACCACTTTAAAGTTATAGCCTATTGAACCCTTGATATCAAAATTGAACATTTTCCAATATGGCCGCCACCTTGTGACGCCATAATATGCAAATTATATGAATAATTTAACTCCCATCACAGACTTTGAGTCATACTGAAGAATGTTTTCATTGACAGTATACCTTTATCTCAAACTGCTTTCAAGTTAGAGCCTTTCGAAATCTTGATATCAAAATTGTATATTTTCTTGAAAAAACTCCGGCGCCTAAAGGGTTAATCAACATGAACGCAGTATTGCGATTATTTACAATATAAATGAGCAACAACGACACGTTGAGCTCTTTTTTTTTTCTCAGACTCATTCTCATATGATTAAAATGAACAACAGAATAAGACATGGACATTTTGTGTGTGTGTGTTTTTTTTCTTTTAAAGCTTTCAGACACATTAGAGGAGAAAGTTCGCCTCTCTACAGAGATGGAGATACTCACTCTTGAACGGCCCGCGCTATAGACAGCGCCGTGGAGCCCGTCTCATTAACGCTGTCCAGGGTCACGTTTGGCAGGTCGTCGTCGTCGCTGTCACTTTTGATCTGCCTTGGCGAGAGGCCGTTGGGGTCCGTGTGCGCTGTGAGGACGGGACGGAGACACGGGAGTCAGACACATGACACTGGAGCCGTAAACTTATAAGGCATATCACGTTGTGTGTGCTGGAAAAGCGTCTCCTGTGGTTTCCAGCCGTCCCACGAAGAGCTTTATTTTATTCTCTGGTATTTATTTCTGCCGTAGTTTGGCTCTGAGATCTTGTGATGTTTGTGCGCGTATCTACGGTTGGCTGGCTGGGATTTTCACTGTCAAACCGGCGGCGCTCAACTCGAGGACGGAGCAGTCGGCCATGACGCTGAACCGAGTAGCTGCATACCCACAGCAGAAGAAGAAGAGCGAGCACGGGCAGATAATCTATGATAAATATAAAAAAAAAAAAAAAAAAAACCTGGGTGGAGCAGCTTGTGCCCGTTCCTGCAGCTATGGAAACGGTAAATGTGTTCGCTGCAACGCGTGTTTGTACACACTGATATGTCCAGCTGGAACACGCGTGTTCGCATGAGCGCCACTGCTGAGCAGCTGTTCCCCTGCGTGTCCAACGGACAGAGAATAATATCCACAATGAAGACGAGCCGCCACACAGTTCATCTATTAGAACATCAATGTAACCTCTCTAACCGCGAACAAGGAAAAATACTGCCGATGGTTCGATGCCCAGCATCCCACTGATCCCACTGATTCTCAGTGAGGGCCCGAGGCCTCTGTCGCTTTAACCCCCCCCCATTCCACCCCTCACCGTGACTATAAATAGTATCAATTGTCTATAAAATTGTTATAAGTACACCTCTGTAGTAGGGCTGTAGCGATACGATGCACGATACTCGGCTCATGATACGATATATATCAATATTCGTCTTAAGGTACATTTACATCATTTTCTGAAAGACTTTAACAAAAAAAAGTGATTTTGGTGACATCTTGTGAGTGTTCCAATCACTTTGTTTGAATTAATTGAACTGAATTGTAGGTCAACGCAGACAGTGTTGCAGAGAGGAGAGAAAGGAGGCCTCTAATTGGTCGATTCTACATCCGCGTAGAAAAGAGCCCGTCATCGAAGAAATGAGGAAGTACCCACATCTGTACGATTCTCGGTTCTCCACACTACAAAGACAGCACATATTCTAGTAATTCATGGAGGGAGATAGCGATGAATGTGGGTCTGGATACGGCCGAGGCGGTGAGGAAGTGGAAAAACGCAACAGATACGTTTAGTAAGTTTAGCTAGTTCGTGATTGTCCCTCTTGCGTTGTGGCGTGGAATAACATAGCGTAGACGTGCTTCAAAATTGAGCATAAATCAAAGTAACTGCGGCATACCGGCGACAAGATAACTGCGACACATTGCCGCGAGAGTAAACACAGCCCTTAAAGCCGGCGTTTTCCACCACTGAATTCGGTCTCAAATCCTGACTAATAAAGTCGGCAATGGACTCCGTAATTTTCTGCGACCTCGGTGAAGTAGATGAAAACTGGTGGCAACAACCGCCGTCACTGTCCAGCGTGGTTTGTTTCGGATCGCGCCGCAACTTCTTGGGCTAGCTCTCAGTTAGCATTAGCTTGTCCAGGTGGTGACGTTTCAGGTGGGCTCGCAGGTTGGTGGTGTTTCCAGAGTACTACACGTTTAAGTGACACAGCTTGCAAACCGCCATACTTTTGTCTAAATCTTCGCTTTCCTTTTTCTTTTTAAACCCGAACTGCTCCCACACATCTGCTTTTAAAGCACGCAGGCGCTGGGTTTATACTCGCCGCCATCCTCCTGACTGGCTCAGCTCTAGCTGGAAGAGAAAGAAGCTTCTGGATAATCTGTTAGAAATGCTCTACAGCGACACTAGTGGCTGGAGGACTTAATGGCTCAGGAAGAGCACCCGTGCATGGGACACGGGGGTTTTGAAGGGAGCTTAGAATATCGATACCCGTGGCTGAAAAATCGATACTCTCTGGGGAAATAAAATGTCGATATATATCGCAGAATCGATAAAATTGCTCAGCCCTACTCTGTATCCTTATTAACAATAAGGAAAACAAAAAAAAAGAAAAAACATAGATCAACTTATACAAAGAATAACTTATTAAAATAGTTTTTTAGTCTGTAAAGACTTAAAGAGCATCAATCCCTCCGTAGTCACAGTGAAGCAGCGCTACATTAGCATCGTCATATTTCCTTGTCTTAACTTTCTGCTGACTTTCGTTCATCCCTTTATCTCCGTCTCTCTCCGTCTTTCTTTTCATCCCTGTTAAATATTTTCCCTGGTGTCTCTTGAGGGTTTGTTCTCTTCATATCTCCTCCTCTGTGCTGCGTGCGCACATCCGTGCGTGCGCGCATGTCCGTGCAAAAAAAAAAAACAAAAAAAATGACACAACATAGCTAATACTCCCTGAACACACAGGCCATGGTTACATGATGTTTTTTAATTCGGAATTAATTATTCCGAATTAAATAATTCCGAATTAAGCTATTTTCCTTCGAGTTTACATAGAAATAGTAATTCCGAATTGAGGTTTACATAGAAAACACGTTTGATCGGCTTTATCCAATTCTGCTTAAGGTCTGGGGGTTGGGAAGGGTTCTGATTGGATGGGGGGGCGGACGTCTTTATGTATTTACGTCTACCAGAAGAAAACAAACTTACTCGATTAGCAACAACATGAACGACTACATTATTAGCATCCTTCTTGGATTTGTTTTGATTTTATTTTTGAAGCAGCAGCACGACAACATCATGTCAGATGATTTTCTTTCGAAAACAAGCCCAGCGCGGAATATAAGCGTCATCGCGACAGACGGGCAAGGGAACGAGCATGCGCAGAAAGATCGGAATTAATTTAAAGCAGAATGAGTGTATACATGACCGCGGAATTATTCTATTCGGATTTAAAATCAGAATAAACCAGCCACTTACTTCGGAATTAAGTTTAATTCGGAATGGACATTTTCATTCGGAATTAGGTGTTACATGGTCATTTTTAATCATTTTAAATCGGATATTAATTTTAATTCAGAATTAAAGAGGAATTAAACTTCCCATGTAAATGCATTAACTGTGATAATGAGAGCGCCACTGCCCCCTGTTGGAGTATACGTGCAATTACACTCTATTCCAGTACGTTAAAAAAAAAAAAAAATGTTCCCTGGGGTCACCCCCATGGACACATGAAGAGGACATCCTGGACAACTCAAATTATCATCAAAAATAAAAATTAAAAAAAGAGAGAGAAGAAGGAGAAACAAATAAAAAAACGCGCTAAAACGGAGAACACCATTCATTTTTTGAGGAATTTAGCAAGTTAAAGCAACACTGACAACAACCTGGTGAAGATTTTCAGGTAACTTCTTATTTCTACAAATGCAGTTATTATGGACAGAACATATGGAGCCGTAGGACGCTGAGGTCTGACACCGTCTCGCCCCGCTGCTTTTATCTGGGCTTCACCTGCTCGGCTCTGCAGCCGTAATGGTCCATAATGACGGACTTCACCCTGGAACAGACATGCTGTCACTGCTTACGGGGGGGAGGGGAGGGGGGAGGAGAAATAACGCTGTAACTCGGCTGAACTTTTGCTTTCAAAGGTTCCCTCTACGTCGTCGCAGGACTGAGATATGCAAAACGGCCGGCGGCCTCGCGGAAAACCTGTAATTAGTCAGAAATGCGCCGCTGCGCTGGGAAAGGGGGGGGGGGGGGGGCACACTTTCCAGCGAAGAACACAAAGGAGGAGTGGAGAGGTGGGCAGAGCACCGGATTTCTTTCTCTCCTTCTTTTCTTTCTCTTTCTTTCCTGTTGTTTCCAGTCAAGCCCTGTTTCCATGGCAACCTCCTGCCGGAGACAGGGAGACAGCGCTGAAAGAAAGGATACCCACCCTCCCTGGAAGAGGATGGCCAACCTGTTTGTGTGTGTTTGAGTGTGTATGTGTGTGTGTGTGTGTGCAGGAGAAGAGGTGTTGAGTATATGATTTAAAAAAAAAATAAAAACAACGGTAATAAACTTCCCACGAGGAATAAAGTTTCTGATTCGCCTCATGCTAACATTTTTTTTTTTTAAAGAGAAAACTCTAAATAAGCCGGGGCCATCTTCAATATCCATCCACACCCTCTTACGCAAGAATGTTTTTCTACCCTTCCTTCTCTCCTCTGCTCTGTTTGGGAGCGTTTAAAACGCCCATCTCTGAGGACCACTCCACCCAGTCCGCCCAGTGTCTGTCTGAGCGCATGCCCTAATTACACATCTCTGTTGTTTGCCTGTTTCTTACGGCGCGTTCATGGGTGTGAGCGCCGGTCCGAGTCTAAATGCGTCTCTGCGCTCTGCGGGGAGCGACGGGGAGCGACCTCTTTTTTACGACCAACAGTTCGCCCTGTGTGCAGAGCTCAGACTCTTGGACGGAAACACCTAGCGTCGGCGCTCGTCCAGGGGTTGGCAGTTAAACCGCACCCAGAGAGAAAAAAAAAAAGCAATAACACGCAGAAGAAGAAGGCCGTGGAAATCTGACAGACTACCTTCGATGTCTGAGTCTGTGTCGGGGAAGAGAAACCTGCGGCGGGAGCTGCTAACGAACGGAAAGGCCTTCGATCTGTGAAGCTCATCTTCACTCAGACGGTGCAACTCTGAGAGTGGCGCATCGGCGAGTTACGAGCTAGCAGACGAGGGAAGGCTGCAGGAGCCCCCACACACACACACACACACACAGACACACAAAGACTACGGCTACTTCAGTGCATCTAGAGCAGGTGGTTCTCAACTGGTGGGTCGCGACCCAAAAGTGGGTCGCAGACCCGTTTTCAGTGGGTCGTGGGCCTTTGCCTAGGGAAGGAAATGCTAAAAAAAAAAAAAAAGAGTTATTCATACTACTTAATGCAGTGCTTCTCAATTATTTTCTGCTGCCCTTCCCCCTAGGAAGAAGAAAACATTTTGCGCCCCCCCATCTCCCCACCGCGGCTATAAATAGTATAATTTGTCTATAAAATTATTGTAAGTACATCTCTGCATAACAGCGTATCCTAATTAACATTAAGGGAAACAAAAAAAAGAAATATAGATCAACTTATAACAAAGATTAACTTTATGAAAATAGTTTTTTAGCCTGTAAAGATTTAAAGTGCATCAATCCCTCCGTAGTCACAGTGAAACCAAGCGCTACATCAGCATCGTCATATTTCCTCGTCTTAACTTTCTGGTGACTTTCATTTGTCTCATTATCTCCGTCTCTCTCCATCTTTGTTTTCATCCCTGTTAAATATTTTTCCCTGGTGTCTCTTGAGTGGTGTCACTTCATATTTCCTGCTCTGTGCTGCGTGCACACATGTCCGTGCACAAAAAACCCGACACAATATAGCTAATACTCCCTGAACCCACTGGGACAATGAGAGCGCCACTGCCACCTACTGGAGTATTGTGTGCAATTACACTTTATTCCAGTAAAAAAAAAAAAAAAAAAAAAAAAGAAAAAAAACATGTTCTCTGAGGTCACACGCGCCCCCCCAAGGGGGCCCGCCCCACTATTTGAGAAGGACTGCCTTAATGGTAGATGGCGATAATGGCCTGTAATGCGAGTTGACACCTTAGAAAAAGACCTGCAAAGTTTGTTTACATATGTTGAGCAGGTGAAACACTAGAGCTGGGCGATGCTGGGAATTTGGGTATCGATCCAATACCAATTAAACACAGGGCCAGTATCGCCGATACCGATACAGATACTTTTTCAGATTAAGCTTGATCCATCATGAAACTGCTGATCTTTTGGTGTTTTTGTGATTTTTTTTTGTTAAAACTGAGGATAGAATTTCAGCAAACTTTATAGGTGACTTCAAAATACTTTTATCACTATCAACATTTTTGTGTAAATATTCCTTGGAGTTGAATTGCTCTGTTCATAATGGTTTTTTTTTTTCTAGTCCGCCTCTTATGATGTTATACGGTCATGGAAAAAATTATTAGACCACCCTTGTTTTCTTCAGTTTCTTGTTCATTTTAATGCCTGGTACAACTAAAGGTACATTTGTTTGGACAAACATAACGATAACCACAAAGCTTACTCATAAGAGTTTTATTTAAGAGCTGATATCTTACCATTTTCCATGGTTTTCTTGATTATAACCTAAATCACTTAAGTTTTTACATCAATAGCTATGGCGTTGTACTGCCAAAAACACTGCTTTTATGCATTCAGTGTTTTCTTTTCTGTCTGTTTTAGTCACATGATGACGTTTAGTGGTACCAGGTATTAAAATGAACAAGAAAGTGAAGAAAAAATGGTGGTCTAATCATTTTTTCCATGACTGTATCTTTCAACACTTTTGTTTTTTTTTGCACTGTGTTCCCTTTCCTGTTGCTTTAACTCTTTAGATTTCTCCATTGTGGGATAAATAAAGGACTATCTCATGTTATTTTATCTTAGATAACACCTTTCAATGGGATACCTGACATGTACTGGGTTATTTCAAGGTCTTAATTATGGTTTTTTTGAGTTGGCTCCAGTAACATATGACTTAAGTAACCTGTACTTTGAAAGTTAATTCTGAAGATGACCACTCTGATCTACCTGGATACTACCTGTTGGACTGAAAGACTCTGATCTACCTGGATCGTCACTGTTGGACTGAAAGACTCTGATCTACCTGGATACTACCTGTTGGACTGATCTACTGGAGTTGGACTGAAAGACTCTGATCTACCTGGATACTACCTGTTGGACTGAAAGACTCTGATCTACCTGGATACTGACTGACTGAACTGGACTCTGACTCTGATCTACTGGATCTACCTGTTGGACTGAAAGACTCTGATCTACCTGGATACTACCTGTTGGACTGAAAGACTCTGATCTACCTGGATACTACCTGTTGGACTGAAAGACTCTGATCTACCTGGATACTACCTGTTGGACTGAAAGACTCTGATCTACCTGGATCTACTGTTGGACTGAAAGACTCTGATCTACTGACTACTGGACTGAAAGACTGATCTACCTGATCTACCTGTTGGACTGAAGACTCTGATCTACCTGGATCCTACCTGTGGACTGACTGACTCTGACCTGACTCTGGATCTACCTGTTGGATGAAAGACTCTGATCTACCTGGATACTACCTGTTGGACTGAAAGACTCTGATCTACCTGGATACTACCTGTTGGACTGAAAGACTCTGATCTACCTGGATACTACCTGTTGGACTGAAAGACTCTGATCTACCTGGATCCTACCTGTTGGACTGAAAGACTCTGATCTACCTGGATACTACCTGTTGGACTGAAAGACTCTGATCTACCTGGATACTACCTGTTGGACTGAAAGACTCTGATCTACCTGGATACTACCTGTTGGACTGAAAGACTCTGATCTACCTGGATACTACCTGTTGGACTGAAAGACTCTGATCTACCTGGATCCTACCTGTTGGGACTGAAAGACTCTGATCTACCTGGATCCTACCTGTTGGACTGAAAGACTCTGATCTACCTGGATCCTACCTGTTGGACTGAAAGACTCTGATCTACCTGGATACTACCTGTTGGACTGAAAGACTCTGATCTACCTGGATCCTACCTGTTGGACTGAAAGACTCTGATCTACCTGGATACTACCTGTTGGACTGAAAGACTCTGATCTACCTGGATCCTTTCTGTTGGACTGAAAGGCGTCTGCCAGTGACATCTGTCTCAGGGTTGACAGTCTGGAATGGAGGATGTCTCTCCTCTATCCGTTTCTGCAGCTCTTCGTTTTTCATGGTTTTTAATGTGCTTGAATACATTTGTTGTGTTTCCACTGTATTTACAGCCTTTTTACAAACCACACAACTTGCCGTTGTTTCGTTTTCGGGATTAAAATGCAGCGGGGCTAGGGGACGGGGCCAGGCTGAGTCTACCTGTATGCTTGTTTGGTTGCTGCTGCTGAACCAAGTGACGGTGCAACGTCAAAAGACGAGACTAAGCATCAGTCAGTGCTTGTGGGAGAGAAAAATAAAGCTTGAGGATCGATCTTTTTACACGAGTATCGTTCGATACCAATACCAAAGTTGGTATCGATATTATCGATATTTGGGTCGATCCGCCCACCTCTACCAGGGAAGAGCTGGTCGCGGCGACGCGGCGCGACGACGCGTGGATCCCGCCGTGGCAGGAACGGACCAACTCTCAACCAGGAGGGAAAAACAGAACAATAAAACAGGCCGCCAGGACGGGCCGGACTTCATTTGGCCCGCAGCGCGGAAAGAAAGAGAGACGTGCATGAGACAAGCATCCGTGCACGCTCACGCTCGCGCGTACGGACAAGTGAGAACCACCAACCGAGCTCAAATCCACATTTAGGAGGAAGTCAGCGTACAACCGCAGAGATGCCACAAAGACATGAGAAGGAAACACAAAACTCCCTCACTATTTGCTCTTAAAAGAAAAACAACTTAATTTTGCCTTAATTGTCACACAGACATGGCAACCCAGTTTATCAGTCCTCACTCAGTTGTCTGTATCATCCTTCGTTTTTGACTCGCAGCCAAAAACAGACTAATCTACTGTAAAGTTTTTAAATATCTAATAAATGAACATGATGGTACAGCTTATGATGATATTTACGAGAGGAATGTTCTCGGTCTGATACGGGATTCAGGCAGCTCAACAGGTCCTCGGGCTTCTCCGTCATGCATTTCCACATCATGATGAACGTTTTCAGTCAGTCAGAGGTCTGGACCGCCAGATAACAGATAATCGATGACAGATCTGCCACGCAGCTTCACCTTTGTCTTGCTGAAAGATGCAAGGTCTTCTCTGGAAAAGTCTGGGAGTACAAACGCTACATTTCAGTAATAAAGCTCCCTCTCCAGAGAGGGAAGCTGCCCGTTAGCACCACGGCTACTTAATTAACCTCGTACCGGCTGAGATGCAGACTAGGGCTGTAGCGATACACTAATCTCGCGATACGATACGATTAGGGATGTCCGATAATATCGGCCCACCGATATTATCGGCCCGATATTGGCATAAAAATTTAATATCGGTAAATATCGTTATCGGTTTTTTTTGCTTATAATGAAAACCGATAATAATAATGCCCGGATTTCGCCGAATAAATGCTGTATATAGGCCTATGGGCTGTTGTTTGAGACAATTAAAAAATATATATATGGGGCACTTTTTCCATAACTTAAGTTGAAGTAGTTTTCTTATTTTGCACAGACAATGTTTACTTTTGGAAAGCCTTGTTGCCTTTGAAAATGCATCCAGTGGGGCGTCACAATAAAATTAGGCATGTGTTAATTCCACGACAGGAGATATGTGATGTTACCTAAAATTAGTTTTGAGGAAAAATAGCCCGCATATATTGGTATCGGTAGATATCGGAATGGGAAATTGAGAGTTGGACAATATCGGCATATCGGATATCGGCAAAAAAGCCACTATCGGACATCCCTAGATACGATATATTTGGCTCACAATACGATATATATTGATATATATTCATCTTACAATACATTTAACATAATTTTCCGAAAGATTTTAAAGGGACAAAGTGATTTTGGTGACATCTTGTGAGTGTTCCAATGACTATGTTTGAATTAATTGAACTGAAAGCATCAATTACACATTATATGGCTGACAGGCAGCTTGCAAATGCTGGACACAATGAATAAAAGACAACAGGATAGCGGGGCTCCATCGCGTTCACCATGCGCCTAAAGCCGGCGTTTTCCACCACTGAATACGGTCTCAAATCCTGACTAATGAAGTCGGCAATGGACTCCGTAATTTTCTGCGACCTCGGTGAAGTAGATGGAAACTAGTGGCAACAACCGCCGTCACTGTCCAGCGTGGTTTGTTTCGGATCGTGCCGCATCTTCTTAGGCTAGCTCTCAGTTAGCATTAGCTTATCCGGGTGGTGACGTTTCAGGTGGGCTCGCAGGTTGGTGGTATTTCCAGAGTACTTCACGTTTGTGTGACACAGCTTGCAAACTGCCATACTTTTGTCTAAAAACCGAACTGCTCCCACACATCTGCTTTTAATCTAGCAGGCGCTGGGTTTATACTCGCCACCATCCTCCTGACTGGCTCAGCTCTAGCTGGAAGAGAAAGAAGCTTCTGGATAAACCTGTTAGAAATGCTCTACAGCGACACTAGTGGCTGGAGGACTTAATGGCTCAGGAAGAGCACCCGTGCGGGACACTTAGAATATCGATACCTGGGGAAATAAAATATCAATATATATCGCAGAATCGATAAAATCGCCCTGCCCTCAATGCAGACGTTTGAACCGGGCGCTCATACGAGAATCTGAATCTGCTGCAGAAGACGACTTTGAGATTTAACATTATTCTGAAACCGTTCCAGACGTCGCCTCTCTTAGACTCTTGTTTTATACCCGATCATGTCACTGACCTGTTGCCAATTACCTTAATTAATCCTAAAATGCTCTTCCAGCAGTTTCTTTTTAGAACCATTTACTTTTCCAGCCTTTTCTTGCCCACGTCCAATAAACCAACCAGCTAATATTTTCATGAACCGATAAAATGTTTTTTTTCTGTATCTGCGTTGTGTTCCTCCAACACTACAGTTTCTTCTTATTAAAGAAAGATGAAACAGGTTAAGTGAAGAACAGGGTCAGATCATGAATGCGGTCGCGGCCTCACCTTTGCCCTGGCTCTTGGCCTCCTCCAGCAGAGGTAGCATGATGGCGTTGTTGAGGCTGGAGGGCGATCGCACGGCGGTGGTGTACATGAGCGGCAGCGACTGCACCACCACCGGGATGCGGTGAACATGGCTGGAAAGCTTCGCCGCTCCCTGCAGGCTCAGCGGGCTGGACGGAGGCGGCGGCACAGACTGCAGGATGTGCAAATACGGCTGACCTCTGACCCCTCTCCCGGGGGCGACCAGGGGGCCTGGCGTGAGCACCGACGAGGCGGAGGTGATAACCGACGGAGAGGACGAGGAGGAGGAGGACGAGGAGGAGGACGATAAACAGGACGGGGAGAAGGCGGATCTGAGGGGGGACGTCGACGAGGTCGTGGTGATGGCTGTGGACGAAGAGGATGGGCGGGGCTTGTTGATTGACAGGTCGACGGGCTCGGTCTGGGTGTGGAAGTGCAGGTCGTGCGCGAGCAGGTCTTCCGGGGGTTCGGCTTTGACTCTGCTGAGGAAGAAGGGGACGCCGTCCATCGCAGGGTAGCGGCGCACTTTAGGTGACTGCGGGAGCAAAAGAAGCAGCGATGTTAGAAACGAGCATAAACATGCGACACAGGAAAAAAAAAAAAAGGAAGGAGGAATTAAAGTGATGGAGATGATGATGTCAGAGAAACGCATGAACCTGTCCTCACATTTCAGCCTCTTTGACCATGTACGCTCTTATATGAAATGCAGGAGTTAAAATTGTGTCTTCGTTCTTTTTCTTTCTTTTCTACCAGCGTGGGCTGCTCTCTCTCTCTCCGTCTTCCTCCTGTTTTCCATGACTCCCACTCAAACTCTCTCTCTTGGCTCCATGTGCGTCTCTCCTAAATCTCCTTTGTGACGGTGGAAAAACATCATATGGGCTCAATTTCCTGACCGTCTCCCTCCGTCTCTCAGTGACGGGCCTCCTGAGGCCGACGCCGGTGGCGCCCACAGCACATCCCAGCGTCCTCCCCAACGCCACCACGCCATCCGTCTCAGAGAGACGTTTACCCGGAGGACACGACAGAACGCCACCGCCGCCGTCATTTAAAATGTTATATCTACGCGTGATGAGGCCGACCCGGGCCCGGTCCGCTCCGCTCGGCGAGGAAAGGGTGCTACAGTGTTGATCCTCTCTGAGGCTGAGTCACGCTTGCAGCCACCAGGGAGGAAGAAGTTGAGTTTTTACAAATCAAATGAAGGGGAAGCTCTTGAAAAAAGGACAGCTCCAAAAACAGATCAGAACAGAAAAATTCTCACTTTAATTTTTTTTTTTTTTTAACTCATGGTTCTTTCTCCTGATGCAGCAAGAAGACTCGATCTGTGGTGAATTCCAAATGTTTCTAGCTGTTTTACGTTATGGCATTACTGTTTTCACTCCAGATTTTTACTCGTTTTCAGCCTACAGGAAATCTTTTTTTTTTTTTTTTTTTTAAAGGAGCTCCTCCTCAGATTGAAAAAAACCAAAGCTTGTGCTGTGAAATATGTCCTCTGACGACCTCAGGACCTCGGCTGGGTTCAGCTCAGGGTCAGTGGTGTCGGGTCAAGATTCACAGCAGATGAAGTCTCGGTTCACACGTTCATCCTGGATCTTTACAGCCGCAGTGGTTTAAAGCTTTTATCAACAGTAACGAGCAAAATCACCCTCTTCGATTGTGTTTTTCTAGCAATGTTAGAAAATCAGGAAAAAAGGTTTTTGCTTTAGAGGTCAGAGTCAGGAAATCAGAGTGAAGACATAGACAGGGACATAAAGACATAAACAAAGACAGAAAGACATAGACAAGGACATAAAAAGATAAACAAGGACATAACGACATAGACAAGAACATAGTCGAGGACATAAAGACATAGACAAGGACATAACAACATAGACAAGGACATAGTCAAAGACATAAAGGCATAAACAAGGACATAAAGACATAGACAAGGACATAAAGAGATAAACAAAGACAGAAAGACATAGACAAGGAGATAGTTGAGGACATAAAGACGTAGACAAGGACATAAAGAGATAAACAAAGACAGAAAGACATAAACAAAGACAAAAAGACATAGACAAGGACAGAAAGAGATACAAGGACATAAAGACATTATTGAGGACATAAAGAGATAAAGACAGAAAGACATAGGCAAAGACAGACAAAGATATAGACAAAGACATAGTCAAGGATATAAAGTCATAGATAAGGACATAAAGACATAAACAAAGACAGAAAGACATAGTCGAGGACATAAAGACATAAACAAAGACACGAAAAGAGATAAACAAAGACACAAAGGCAATCATGACATAGACCAAAGAAAACATTAAGTAGGAGGAGACTGAGACTGGAAATAGATAATAAAAGCAGTTGGAGTTGGAGCGTGAGGTGTCGGGTCGAAAGATCAGCTTCTGCATTTTTATGATTGGATTTTAGCCGTCGACTGTGAGATAAACAGCTAATGAATGAGCCGCTGAAGGAAAACCATGAATGGAGCAGCTGATCTCTATCAGCTGATGCTTTTTATTGCCCCGCCTGAACAAACACCATACTTGGTTTTTGGGGGTGAAAAGGCTCTGTGGAGTTATTCGTGCACTCGCACGCGCACCATTAGAGGCACTAGAATGGATCCTTTTTATTTCTTTTATTTTTTTTTTGTCTTTTCAGATTTTGTTGTTGTTCCAATGATCCAGTGTTTCTCATTTATAACCGCCAGTGAACAGGCAACCTCAGAAACATTTTCACGTGCCACTGAGACATTATTCACCGTGAATGATGCAGGGCATTATAACTAATGTTTCCTTTTTAATTTCCTTCTTATGCAGTCTGAGTCTTTCCCTCCTTTAAATGATCCAAACCCGTCCACGACTCTGCGTCTGCTGTCTGGTGGCTTCACGCGTCCACGTTTTAACATTTCAAAGGGAATTCCAAATACATAAATGGTCAGAACGTATGTTTGTGACGTGAAATGTCCCCTCTGCTTCCCGTCACGTCAGTTTCTGGTTCAGCCTTTCTCAATGGCGCCTCGGGCAGCTTTCCAGCTGCATTTGCACACGATCTCTTTGCGTTTGCCGTATAGCGAGCGTTTGTGACGGTCCGCCTGGAGCTGCAACGCCTGGAGGCTTTGAAGCCACTGGATCCACGGAGGCTCGCGTCAGTGTTTTGGAAATATCGTCTTCCTCCGTGAGAGAGCGTCGCTGATCGTTTAAGACGTGCGGTCTCGATAGTTATTCCCGCCCGTTAAACAACTTACAGTTGGCAGTTGGCCTCCAAAATACATTTTGCCCATCAAAAAAAATGAAATCAACAGTTTTTGTTTAGGAAGATGACCATATCTGCTCTTTCAGAAACAGACAGATAAACGCCGACAAAAACATAACCTCCTTGGTGGAGGTAAAAATTGTTTGTTTACCTTGGTTGCTGGGTTACGCTCATACAGACAAGGGGCCTCCTAGCCAATGGGATGCCAGGAAGATGCTAAGAAATAGCCAATGGCAGAGCAGCTACAAGTATGTTTACGTTCAGTAAACTCTGGGAGCTGCGAGTAGCAGCGCTACTGTATTTTTGCCTTTTGTATCCTGAAATTTCTTTCGTAACTAGAGGCAATATTTTCCCGTTGATGCGTTTCGTAACCTGAAAACTTCGTACGTAGAAACGTTCGTAAGTAGAGGTACCGCTGTATATGAGAAGGCAAGAGTTTCTGGATGAAGACGGACTCTGTTGCAGTCGAAGAAGTGACGGGAGCAACGCAGTGAATTAAATACGCTACACTCGTTTATTTTTGTGATGTCATGCAGGCGAAGGTGTTTTGCCATATTAGTCGTGCTCCCTCCTTTGGCAGTAACACACTTCCAGCAGATGTTTCACTGCGCCAGGTAGCCGTCATTTCCCGGACTGAAATGCAGCCAAACTTGAGAGCGACGTCTCTTGGGATCCATGTTGTGGCGACGGACGTGACGTCGCCACTAGCGCGGAGTATGAGTACGCCGGGCGGAGTAACATCAACAAACTAGTGCAATGATAAATAATGTTTAAAAAAATTAGCGCGGACATTTAGGAACCGAAAAAAGGAATCGAAATTCAAAAATCTTCTAAACGATTCCAGAACCGGATGTTAGGAACCGATTCCTACTTGGAATCGTTTTTCGGTGCCCAACCCTAGTCATAAAGGACGATGCAGTCAGAGCCTCACATCTGCAAAGAAGCTGCATGACGACATATAACATCTTTAGATCTCCGGCGATTCTGTCACAGCAGAGCTGTTAACTACAAGAAGGCAGACAAACGACAACCGCAAGGAACCATGGGTAGACAAACTTCAGCGGTTCAAAGTGACGTGTAAACACTTGTATATCTGTGTAACTCGCTCGTAGCTGCTTCTACACAGATTGAAGACGTTTGTAATTGATGTGAGCGTGTCATTTCCGTCTTCTTGTGTTGTGGTTTGTGTTGTGAATGCAGCGCTGTGGCTCCCTGAGCGGGTTGTGTTGACGGGCTGAGACTCATCCTGTCATCAGTCTGACTGTTGTCGTGTCCGAACGGAGCGGCTCAGGAAGTGGAAATGCTTCCGACCTGAAGGCAGTAAATGCGCTTAGGTTTTGTTTCAGATCAGAGTTGATATTGAGGGAAACTGACCCCCGGCCGGCCCCAACTTTATCCCCTCACACGACTCTATTTTTAACCTCAAAATAAAATCCGAGCCCAAGGTGAGCTTGATCTCAAACTCCTGCGTCCTCAGAAGAGATCACGTCTCCTTTCCTGCATGTTTGCTTATGTTTTAGTATTTTCTTCTCTTTTTTTTTTTAAAGGTGGACGTGTAACTCACCTTTCACTTTCGCTCAGACTCATACAGGGCGCTGCCTCTAAATTACGTATCAAACACAAGGCCCGCGGGCCAAATGTGGTCCGCCACGTCATTTTACGTGGCCCTCAAGCGCTTGTGCACTACTGGCTTAAATTTTAAACCGATATTTTAAGAATTAAAATAAGCTTACGCCGCTTTAAAGCGCATATTGACAACAAACTACATCTCCCATAATGCATTTCTTCGTTACCCACAACGATAACGGTATAGCACCATGAGCAAGAACTCAAGACTGATGGATTTGAGAAAAACCTCTACAAACTAATCCCAACATGTCAAAGAAAAGAAAAATTGATGCACAAGGAAGGTAGTTTCATCAACGACGATAAAAAACAAATATAAGTTTGTATCTCAAGGTGAAAAAAATAGTATGTCTTTTGTGTTATGAGACGGTGTCAGTCGTGAAAGAGTATAATCTACGTCGGCGTTTTGACAGAAAACACAGAAATAAATACAGAATCCGTTGTTTAACAATATAATAAGGTGTAGTTTAATATGTCGTTGCCCGGACGACGCCTGGCATGGACGCTTCTCGCTGCTGCTCCGGGACTTATCCCTGCGACGCTGGACGCTCCAGTTTGTGCCCGGTTTGTGGTGATCTGCGGTCGGATGTCTACATACTGTCTGCAGGGGGCGGATCGGTCCTCTTGCGGCTGGTGGAGACCTGCTGCCGCAGACATGGACGGTGTCGCTGGAGGCCGGTTCGGGAAAGCTAAACTAAGTAGTCCTGAACTGCTACCCGCGGCAACCACCGCCACTGGATCCGGGCTGCAGCGTCACTGAGCCGGGACGGGAGCCCCCGACGTAGCGGCGGCGGCGGCATGCTGCCCCCGTCCAGCAGTCTACACGCCGGATGGGTCAGCTGATCTGGCAGGGGCCGTCTGGTAACCTGGTGGGGCCCAGCACCGCCGGGGGAGACGACAACGGCCTGGTCCGGTCCGTGTGATGAACTGGGCTCTGGGACTGTCGGCTCCGTCGCTCGCCGGACTGAAGGAGCTCAGTCTTCCCAGAGGAGACGGTTTGGTTCATCGGTGTTTCCTCCTCCGACCTGGAGATATCTCACTTGTCATCGTTTTGGAGATATACTGGTTCTAACGGATGTTAACTGTTTTAACGGCTGTTAACGGCTGTTAACTGGAGTTAGCACTCGGACCACGGGATCTGGCATTAAAGGAGCGCTGGACGCTAGCAGCTCCTCTAGTACACCAGACTGGTGTACTGAAACTTGAATTTCCCCCTAGGGGGATTAATAAAGTATTTTTGAATTTGAATTTGAATTTGAATATATTTTGATTTACATTGCATTTTGTTACACTCATGCCGTCAATCTGGCCCTTGGAGGGCCACCATGATGCTGATGTGGCCCTCAGTGAAGATGAGTCTGACACCCCTCCTCTAAATTAAAGACCAGCAGAGAAGTACGGATTTATGGAGCGTTATTTGTTCGGCGGGATCACCGCAGAAACACGCATCCATCATGTCTGGCCTGCAGTGGTGTTAATTTCAGCCCGTTTTTATTGCTCTTGTTTCTTCTGTTAAACTACAGGATCAGATGACAGACTTCAGGAGCTGGTGGAGGATGGTGAGGTGCCCTTTCAAGCCTTGTGATGCTCATGTGCCGCGCCTTCTTCTCCATCTGGGATGTATTTCTTGCATTTGTACTAGATGCAGTTTGAGTCATTTTGGGGGGGGGGATAAAGAAATTCATCGAGAAGATAGAGAAGCAGAGTTTACCAGAAACACTTTCAGTTTGACTTTACTTGCCACGGTAGATGAATATTGTTTTTTGGGTAGAGGTGAAATTCAATTTAAGCACTCACTTTCACTTTCAAATAAATTTATGTTTTCATGCCAAAAAAATGTCACGTCTACTAACGGACTCTTTCATTCATTCTCATTTACAACATTTAGCTTCGGTTGCGCAGCTGTCTGAGTCTCTTCTGATTCCTGCAGAGCAGCAGTGCGGATGCAGGTGAGCTGCAGGTGAGCTGCAGGTGAGCGACCCCAGAAAGGTTTTCATGCGTGGGATGGACTCCCCTCATTCAGATCTCTCGCTTGAGCTCGGAGGTCGAGCAAAAATACAGATATAAAAAGAAGAGAACACGGCAGAAGCGAGAGAAATGTGAGAGTTTTATCAGAGGGAGTTCAGCTCGACTGAAGTTAACTTCAGCAGGAACTTCATTTGTGTCAAGACAAATTTCACTTAATCATCCATGTGGTTAAAAAAAAACAACATTCTGAGGTTACACAAGACGACTCATCATGAGTCCAATATGTTGATCACTTTTGTTTTAAATTTGGTAATAAACCATGAAAAATTCATAAGTGGGGCTGGGCAACGATTTAAATTTTTTAATCGCGATTAATCGCATTATTTCCCTGATTAATCACGATTAATCGCATTGTATACGCAAAATCAAATAATGAATTCAAAAGTAGAGTAAAATGGATCCACTTTTATTTAAATGTTCTGCTGCTATATGAACTAAAGTGCCATAACATTTGTTGTTCAAACACTTTTAACATCAGCACTTGTCAGTAACACATATTTAGTGTAAATCTCATCTTAAAAAATTTTTAAATAAAATAAAGCTTATTGCCACTGCCAGGGCATTAATGTCATCCTGTTTTTATAAAAAAAAATTTTTTAAAGTCTACAAACAAAATCCAACAAAATGATTGTGTCTCAGCACAATCAGAACATTAAAGCAGGTAATTTCTGAGGTAACAGCAGAAACTTTTAACGGGGAGTTCAACTTGTCAGTTGTTACAAATAACCTTGTTTCTGTTGAATCCTCCGTCTGGGAGAACTTTAAAATGAAAATGTCCAAGTTCTGTAACTTTAAAAAAATTTTACATTTAAAATTTAAAAAAAAATTTTTTTTTTTTTTAATGTGACATTTTATTACATTTTTCACTTTTTTAATCTAACTCAAAAAAATGAAAAAAAAATGCCTGTTTTTATTCTTTTATATTTCAATTTTAGACTTGGATCAAAAATACGAAATGAAAAAACAGGCCACAGAACTGAATTTGTTTTATAATGGAGGACTGGACTTTCTGTTGTCGTTACACATCTGTGCCACTAGATGGAGCCGCACTGCAGTAACCAGCTAGAGAACAGCAGGACAGTGAACACATGGAGCAGATCTGATGTAACATGGACGAATGACACGAATGTTTTGTTGCAGTGCAGAATTGTTTTTTTTAGACAGAATTGTTAATATTGCTACCTGAGTTTCTACCTGAACTGTAAAGTTCACGGATTTTTACCGTTCTCCATGTCTGTTTTAGCTTTTCCTTTTGTTTACCTGATAATTGTCTTCTGGTTCTGCAGCAGCCAGTAAGAGACTTTTCAAAATAAAAAACATGTGAGCAACATGCGTTAACGCGCGATAAAATAAATGTCGGCGTTAATAAATTAATGCGTTAACGTGATAATAACCCGTTAACTTGCCCAGCCCTAATCATATCGTGGGTCTCTCTGACACGGTGAACGCCACGCACCCCCACCGTTATCTACAGGACGTTCAACTTTCCTCTCAGCAAGACAAATTAAAAAAAAAAAAAAAACAAGCGCCGCGTTGGTTAATGATGAACTGAACGTCTGAGGAGAGAAGAGACGCTTCGTATTCAACACCACAGAGAAAACAAGCACACGTTCTTCATCAGACCTGTCGAGGTCTGCGCTCACGCGAGTTCAACTCACACGTATGTTAGGACTCAACTCGATTCTATGACAGAGGGACTCGTTTTCAAACTCTCTGAGGCGGTGTCATGTTTCAGTTTAGTTCCTGTTCAAAGGCCGGTGAGCTCTGGCTGCTTTTGTAACCGGCGTGGAGGCTCAGAGCTGTGAACCGCAGCGGCGCCGTTGAACCCTCCGCCCGCGCCGGCGGAAAACTTCCGCCACCTCCGCTCTCGCTTTGACAGACACAAACGCACGTGTGCTCGGGTCCCACACGGGTCCCACACGGGTCCCACACGGGTCCCAGACGGGCTCACGCTCCCCGGCGCGTTGTCTTTATTAGGGGATGCTGGAGGATTTTCCAGCCCCCGGCGCAGGCGACTCGTCTAGCGAGGCGGACCGTTTCCAGCAAGCCCTTGGCCCCTCGCCACCCAAATGAAGACCACATTTCTGCAGCGGTTCTGAACCGTCCGTCTCCATCTGCCACCTAAAGAGGAGCTGAGTGTCTGGGCCAGATTGGATCTCGGTGCACTTCAAAGCCAGGCGGGCGCTCACATCCTGCCGGTGACTGACATCGGCTTCACAGGGGAATGATTTTTAAAGCCTCGCACATTAGGCGGCGGCGGCGGCGGCGGCGGCGGCGGCGGCGGCGCGGGAGCACGGCCCTCGAACCCTCGAGGCCACAGCTGAGGGGCAGGACACCCAGGAGGTAACGGACCACCTGTCGCTTCTCTGGCGAGTCCTCAGCGGCGCTTAGAGAGAGTCTTTCACAGTCAGACGACTTTCAACTCTTTCAAGAACTTCAACGACATCCAGCGCAGTTTGATGCTTTCAGGCTGATTTCAACAGAAACCCCTCAGCTGCCCCTCCCCCCATTAAAAAAAACAAAACAAAAAAATGTGAGTAAGAACATAATTGAAATGTCATTAATGGATCTCGGTAGTAAGTGAACACTAATTCATCATGATTAGAAATATTAAGTATCTGCGCCCACAGCCCACAGCTGTGGCAGCGACACGGAGCCGCACAGCCCTGGTTGCCTAGCAACAGCTCCAACATAACAAGACCACTTTATTTCGAGATGCGTCAGACCAGAGAGCACCGGTACCGTATGTGGGCAGCGAAAACCTCTGAGGTCCCTCCATCAAACCCAACATGACAAACGCGTCTAATTTTCACTGAACAATGAACCCAAACGTCTAATTCAACTCCACAGTTTCCAAAAAGTACACAGAGAACAAATTTGAAGAAACGAGATTAAGAAAAAATAAAGTGTTACGTTTGGTGATTCGTGTGTCGAGGAGGATGACGGCAGCGTCGGGCGTCATCGGTCACAGCAGCGCGTTAGCTGCTTTGTTTAGCGGCTGATCGGAAAGCGACATTAGAGGCGGATGTTTCAGTCACGGGCCTGATCGTACCCTTCCCCTTACCCGTTAACGCTAGCCGCTACCCGCAAACTGTGGGTATAGGAACCTCCGCTAACCGCTAATGCAATCTTCCACCCCTAAATCCGCTACCCGTTACGCCGACTCCCTTACTCACGTTGTAGGTGTGGAAATGGGCGTGTCTTTTGCTCTTTCTCGGTATAAACTCGGTATCTTGCGATCGCGGGTTTAGGGTTGTCGGCGCGTACAAGAGCGCATCCAAATGGCATCAATGCGCGTCCACCTGGTCACATGTGGACGTGCACAAACGGCTCTACCTTCTCGGAATTAACTCTTGTATAAAAAGCGTGATTTTGGCCTCAGTTGAACCCCTGAGAAAATAGCAGAGATCGTCTTAAACAGGCTTGATCGCCAGTTAAACCACAGACGACCAGAGCGTGTTTACTGGGAGGAACACCGATTATCTGGGACGTTCAGGTAGCCGATAGGAACTGTCTGTGTAAAAATATTTTTATGTACAGTGGTACCTCTACTTACGAACGTTCTCTACATACGAAATTTTCAGGTTACGAAACGCCTCAAAGGGAAAATATTGCCTCTAGTTACGAAATAAATTTCAGGATACGAAAGGCAAAAATATAGTAGCGCTGCTACTCGCAGCTCCCAGAGTTTATTGAACGTAAACATACTTGTCGGCTCTGTATCTCGGTTTGAAAGCGGTGCGTCCGAGCTGCTCTGCCATTGTCTATCGCTTAGCATCTTCCTGGCATCCCATTGTCTATCGCTTAGCATCTTCCTGGCATCCCATTGGCTAGGAGGGCCCCTTGTCTGTATGAGCGTAACCCAGCAACCAGGTAAATGAACAATTTTTACGTCCGCCAAGGAGGTTATGCTTTTTTCTGGCGTTTATCTGTCTGTCTGTCTTTCTGTGTTGAAGATAACTCAAAAAGTTATGGATGGATTTTGATTAAACTTTCAGGAGTTGTCAGAAATGTGAAATAGGAAGAACTGATTTCATTTTGGGTGTGATCCGGAAGAAATCCTGGATTCTGAATCACTTTCAAATTTTCAATAATTGTTGCGCTCAGTGGAGGTCTGCGTCCTCAGAGTGCTTTTCTAGTTCTAACATGTATTTCTTACAGGTTTTCATGTCATTTCATGTACAATTTATAATTATTTTAAAAAATTATGTTCGAATTTTGGGGGGCTTGGAACGGATTAGGGCATTTACATGGTAAACACGCCTCTACTTACGAAAGTTTCAGGTTATGAAACTATTTCCAGAACCAATTAATTTCGTAAGTAGAGGAACCACTGTTATATACCAGTGCAGAGGAGGAGGAGGAAGGAGGAGGAGGAAGCTCTACAGCAGAATTCCCAGACGAGCTGCTAACGAGAGCTGCTCTGATCTGCATAGCAGTTAGCGGGTAGCGCAACCTGCTCTTAAAGGCAACAGGCTACTGACGCACTGATTGGTTTAACAGGTGGAACGCCCTAACCACTCCTATGGATAATGTAGCAGGTAGCGCAGGAGGGATAGCTGGTTTAGCAAGGTGGAAGATTGCAGTTTTTGTGCTACCCGCTATCCCTTAATAGCGGCTTTAGGAGATCTGGCGGAAGATCGGGCCCCTGGATCCAAACTCTGCCCTCCAGAATGAACATCCCAAGTTTGATAAAGACCACGCGGACAAACCAGAAGGCTGCCGGTACAAAACACGGAGGAACTGTTCAGACTGAGGAGGATAGCGGTAGCAGGTAGCATGGTCCGGGCCTTTTTAGCTTCATCTGTGCCAGGATTGTGACTGAACCTGAAAATGTACCAGCAAAGAGCGTCTCCTTTACTGTAAAACAAACTCAAACACTCAAACCTGCCGATTGAAGTTCAACTCACAGAGTTTTCCTCTGTATGACAAATCTTCTTTGAGTGACAGAAACACAGAGCTGTCACCTCCGGAGGAGGAGGAGGAGCGCGTGAGTCGCGGCAGAAAGAGAGATGAAAGACGTGATAGTTAAAGAAGAAGGTGCCAGAGACGGATCGTCCGTTTGTCGGAGGGGGACGAAGACGACGGGAAACTGGGTGAGATTTACTGGTTCCCGTGTAACCCTCCTCCCCAGAGTGGATACGACATCTGCGTTACCACCCCGCCCCCCCCCCCGCCGCCCCCCCCATCGTGGACTCTGCTGGCCCCCCCGTCACCTCCCCGAAAGACCCCACTGCATTCCTGCTCCGGCTGTGGCTCTCCTCCTCTTCATGGTTTCCCTTCTTCACTCTGCTCACTACCATCCTCTCCAACCACTCCTCCGAGCCCCCACACTCACTCACTCGCTCAGGCCTGGGAGTGATTATCAGCCCGTTGCCGGGAGGAGGAAAAAAGGAAAGGAAAGAAGGGGGAGAGAGAAAAAAAAAAAAAAAAAGGGAATTGTCTGGAAAACAACTCGTCTCTTACCCCTTGTTCCGATTCCAGGGGCTCAGCTTTGACTCGGACTGCAGGCATACCGTCAAGCATTAACATCCTGTTTCTTCGGCTGCCTGTGAAGGAACACAGAGGAGGTGTGAGACGGTTGTTTTAGCATGACTAAGCAGGTCCCACACTCGGTTATTCACACACGGACGTCTACAACGCCGCGCCTGCACCTACTGAATAATAACCCCGCTTCAAACCGACGCGAATTTAATGTTTCAAATTCATCAAGATGCATGCAAACAGTGGAAACTCTGTCGGGGCGCAGCGCGGCTCCCTCTTTAATAATTTTCAGTATCGTGGTGGGATGCTGCGAGGCTCGCTTAATAACGCTGAATACAATCCTCTTAGCACTTCAGTGGAATACAAACACGGGGTTTGACATTCTCTGAGTTTTCTCTCAGACTTCTCAAAAAACAGAAATCTCACTTGAAAATGCAAATTAAAAATGTGCCACAAGACTTTTAACAAAAAAAAGAAAAAAAAAAAAACCCAGACAAAAACCTGCCTGTTCACTCTGAGCAGGAAGATGTCTGCAAACTTTTGACTCCTTCCATGTCAGTCAATGCTCATAGATAGGGATGCACGATAACTGTTTTTTAAAACCGAATAACTTTCAGCTCCTAAAGGCCGATACTGATAACCGATAACACACACATATACCTAAGATCATTACATCAATACTATGAACAAAATCAAAAATAGTTTGGACTCTTTAAATGAACAGATATTTATTTTTTCCAATGAAAAACTATTGACAAGCCTCTCAAACATTTTCGTAAAGCTATCAAACAAACCTATTTAATATCTCACATTAACTTAAATAAGGTTCATTACTGACTGATATAAAAAAATAAAGGCTCCTTGAACTGATGGAAATACATGCATCAAAATTACAAACTAAAAAAGATTAACATTTAAAGGATTTTGGCTGGTGGTTCCATTTAAATTAATACCTTTAATTAAAGTAAATGAGGTTCAGTAGTTTTTGTTTTTTATTTTTTAATCTCATGGAAGCTTTAGATGAGAGGAATGAGGGAGAGGAGAGGGGAGATTGCTGCTGGCTTGCGCACTTTAGCATTAGCTCACGTTAGCGTGATTACAAAACTCCATGGAAGCGATTGTTATGTTGTAGGTGGCTGATCAGGTTTTACGTATTAAAGCTTGTGCTTCCCTCCTCGTAGAATTCGCTTGGAGGATTCGTCACAAATAACCACCAAACTATCTTCTTCTGAAACTTTAACAAAGTTCCACGCCGCCATGTTTGTTGTGATCAGCGCTGTGCTGCAGGCTGCATTCAAGGTGTAACATAAATTCCGACGTTCCCTCATTTGCTAGTCGTTTTTTCAGCCTTTTCTATTTTTTTTTCTTTTTTTATGTGTAACATGAGGGGAAATACTGCGAATATCAATTCAAGTCAGCAACTACTAAAATTATGACCAAGTTAAAGAGTTGTTTTCTGGCATGAGGGGGTATTCTTGATTTTCCGTATTGAGTAATCGTTTTTCTGATTATGCCGACGTCACTTGAACATAACATTCACTGCCGGTCATTTAAGACTCAGAGGGAGCGAGACACTGCTGTGTTGACAGAAATATATATGTTATCGGGGCTTATCGGGATGACGTCATAATTTCCTGTTATCGGCCCGATAGATATCGTGCACCCCTACTCATAGCACAATGGGACGCATGCATGCATCCCATTGTGTCTCCGTCTCCTCTGCTTCATGGTGCGGCTTTAAGAACGATCGTCAGATGAAGCCAGTGAAAACAACGCGTGTTCGCGTCCCTCAGCCGGGGCCGACCTGAAGTAACCCTCCCTCTTATTATTTTAGCAGCGCTACATGGAGGAATGCAAGCGAGGCAAACAGACTCTAAACATCTCTATTACTCTCCGCTGCTGGCACCGGCGCCGGGGTTTGTGGCCCGATCTTTGCAGTGAGCAGCACCGAGGCCATCGTAACCGATATTACTGACAGAGAAAGGGGGGGGGGGGGGGGGGGGAATAAAGGCAGAGCCGCAGATGAATGACACATATTTCATCCATGCAGATGACGCCTGAACACCTACTCACACAAATCATCTCATATTGCACAGAAGACCCATGTGGTCTTTTTTTTTTTTTTGGATCAGCAGGAAGACCGTCATCGATAAAACACTTCCTTAAGAAGCAAAATCATCTCCCGCTGTTCCTCTCAGATACTCTCACTAGGGCTAATCCTGACTGTGTTTGGAGGGGAGGTAGAGAGAGAGGAAGGGTGGGGGGTGGGGGGGGTTACTCCCTCAATCTGCAACCCCCCCCCCCCCCCCCCCCCCCCCCCCCTGATGGAGCCTCTCAGGTCTGAGTCCCTCAGGTACCCTGGCTGTGCCGCTATTGTATTGTTGTCCAGGATGTCCTTCGGCTTCTGGTCTTGGTAGGCCCAGATAGCGTTACCATAGTAACAGTTGGCGGGCGGAGCCGCAGCCTCAGTCCACCCTGGAGCCATGTGTTGAGGAGAAGAAAGAGGAGAGGGAAGGAAAACAAAGTGTTTACGTTTCCCGTAAGAGGGTACTTCATGTAAAACTGCGCCGGCTCTTTTGTGAGCCAAACTGTCAGAAAGTAAAAAAAAAAAAAAAAAAAAAAAAAAAAAAAGTTGACCTCTTATATATTTTTAATGCCAAACGTGTTAGCGGTTTTGCAAGCACCCGTGCCTTGAGAGCTGACGTGCTTAAGGCCACAACGACCAAAGAGCTAACAGCGGCGAGAGAAACCCGACGCTGCGTAATGAGCGTTCGCAGGCGCTCTGCAGATTGAGGACGTCACGTCGAAACAGTCCGACGTCAACTGCTCCTGCTGCCATGAAAGCATCGTCTCTGCCGACTAAAACATCACAACTCACGAACGTTTAAACTAAGAACAAGGATTCGGGTCTGATATTTTGAGCATGATGATAACCCGGCGCGTTTCCGGTGAGCATCGCCAAATCGGCCGCGCCGGTGGAAAGCTCGGGCGACCGGCGGCGTGCTGTCCATCGGCGGTATGAGGCGCTGTGTGTGGGAGATAGAGAGAGAGAGAGACGGAGGGAGGGAGGGAGAGCTGGAAGGAAACGGGGTAGATTAAGATCACCTTTCCATTTACTGCACTCTGAAATGAAATGGCCATCCCAGGTGTGTGGGGGAGTCGGTGAAGAGAGCAGGGCAGTGGAGTACTGAAGCATTTCTCCCTCCACAAGCCCTCTTCCTCCCTAAAAATAAATACCCTGGGGGGAGGGGGAGGGGGGGTGCAGGTGGGGATTGAGGTCAGTTTTAACAGCAAAGGTGCTCCGTCTGTATACACATATTTGCATGTTTTCTGCCGGCTTTGGTTTATTTCTTTGATGCATTTTCTTCTCGAGAACACACATTTGGTTGTCTGAATTCACGACTAATTCAAAAAGCACAACCTCTGCACTTTGTTTGGGACCACCAAGGTCTGAAATGAAGTCATTCAGTGAGCCATTCAGATCTGTAGAGGACTCGGCACGCCTGCAGCCGCCAGATCTTTAACATCCAATCTTTATTTCTACACGACTTCCGCTTCAAATTAGCGCTCACTACAACTTGGAAGTCAAAACTGTTTTGCTTTTGCTCTGAGCTGTGCTACTATTTTGTTAAATGCTTTAGATCCTAATAAAGAAGTCTGACTGCTAATTGGTGTCTCCCTAAATGGTTATTTGATGATTGTGCGGAGCTCAAAGCTGTAGGACAGATGTCAAATAAGGAACGCCACGCGCCATCGAGCCACCACGTCACGCGCCGCTACCCGTCCTAACCGAACCAAAGCATTTCTGAACTTCAACTGACATTACAATGAAAAATTCATATTATAAATCTACTATTCTTTTCATTTCATTTTCATTTTATCGATTCATTCCAGACATGTCAAAACAATCTTTAAAGCAATTTTAACACTATCATGAAACTATGTATCTGAAAATAAATATAATATATTTATAGAATAAAATATATAATAATGCATAAATCAATATACACTGAAACATGTGCATAACCATAATTTAGAAACATATAGAACATCTTGTGAATAAATCTAAATATTAAATGGACATTTTCCCCCAAAAAAAGAAGAAATAAAAAATTAACAAAATGTATACCCAGTGTATACAAACCGATCTATATACATACACATACATACCAATATGCAAAACTCATATCTGGTTTAACATGTCTGAAAAGGGGTCGGAAGAAGTAAAACTTATTTAATCCTACCCCTTCTCCAATGTTCCATGATTACCCTTAAAATTTATCCGGTTTTTGAGGCCTTATCCTAAATTTTAGTTGCAATTTCATATCCAGATAGACATACATTTAATTACATACATACTGATACACACACATTCACACTACAGTACATACTACAGTACATACTACATATGCTTCACCCTGCACAGTCACACCCACACACTCAGTGCACCCCAAGAGCACCCAGATACCCCCCATCCCACCATGCTGCACTCCGACACCAAACCCACCCGAGCCCAGTCCCCCCACCCCCCACCAGATTCTGTGGTGACTAAGGAAACTACAGCTGGAGAGATATAATAAAAGCTCAAAATCCAAAAAGAACAATGCCAACAGGTCAGTTGTATAACACCTCTGCAGGTTGCAACAGTATCTCCGCTTCTACGACCACAGTGCAGCTACAGCACATCTGTCTCTGCACTACTGCACATCTGTCACTGCACTGCTGCACATCTGTCACTCCACTGCTGCCGATCTATCACTGCACTGCTGCACATCTGTCACTCCACTGCTGCAGATCTATCACTGCACTGCTGCACATGTCACTGCACTACTGCGCATCTGTCACTGCACTGCTGTGCATCTGTTACTGCACTGCTGCGCATCTGTTACTGCACTGCTGCACATCTGTCACTGCATTGCTGCACATCTGTTACTGCACTGCTGCACATCTGTCACTGCACTGCTGCACATGTCACTGCACTACTGCACATCTGTCACTGCACCGCTGCACATCTATCACTGCACTGCTGCACATCTGTCATTGCATTGCTGCACATCTGTTACTGCACTGCTGCACATCTGTCACTGCACTGCTGCACATCTGTCACCACACTACTGCACATCTGATACCGCACTGTTGCACATCTGTCACTGCACTACCGCACATCTGTCACTGCACTGCTGCACATCTGTCACTGCACTGTTGCACTTCTGTCACCGCACTGCTGCACATCTGTTACTGCACTGTTGCACATCTATCAATGCACTGCTGCACATCTGTCACTGCACTGCTGCACATCTTTCACTGCACTGCTGCACATGTCACTGCACTGCTGCACATGTGTCACTGCACTGCTGCACATGTCACTGCACTGCTGCCCATCTGTCACTGCACTGCTGCACATGTCACTGCACTACTGCACATCTGTCTCTGCACTGCTTCACATCTGTCACTGCACTGCTGCGCATCTGTTACCGCACTGCTGCACATCTGTTACTGCACTGCTGCACATCTGTCACCGCACTGCTGCACATCTGTCACCGCACTACTGCACATCTGTTACCGCACTGTTGCACATCTATCACTGCACTACTGCGCATCTGTCACTGCACTGCTGCACATCTATCACTGCAATGCTACAGAAGTCACTGCACTGCTGCACATCTGTCACTGCACTGCTGCGCATCTGTCACTGCACTGCTGCACATCTATCACTGCACTGCTGCACATCTGTCACTGCACTGCTGCACATCTGTCACTGCACTGCTGCACATGTCGGTCCACTACTGTGCATCTGTCACTGTACTGCTGCACATCTGTCAATGCACATCTGCACATCTGTTACTGCACTGCTGCGCATCTATCACTTCACTGCTGCACATGTCACTGCACTACTGTGCATCTGTCACTGCACTGCTGCACATCTTATCACTGCAATGCTGCACATGTCACTGCACTGCTGCATATCTGTCACTGCACTGCTGCACATGTCACTCCACTGCTGAACATCTGTCATTGCACTGCTGCACATCTATCACTGCACTGCTGCACATGTCACTGCACTGCTGCACATCTGTCACTGCACTGCACTGCACATCTGTCACTGCACTGCTGCACATCTATCACTGCACTGCTGCACATGTCACTGCACTACTGCACATCTGTTACCACACTGTTGCACATCTATCACTGCACTACTGCGCATCTGTCAATGCACTGCAGCACATCTGTCACTGCACTGCTGCACATCTATCACTGCAATGCTGCACATGTCACTGCACTGCTGCACATCTGTCACTGCACTGCTGCACATCTGTCACTTCACTGCTGCATAACTGTCATTGCACTGCTGCACATCTATTACTGCACTACTGCACATCTGTTACTGCACTGCTGCACATCTGTCACTGCACCACTGCACATCTGTCACTGCACTGCTGTACATCTTTCACTGCACTGCTGCACATCTGTCACTGCACCGCTGCACATCTATCACTGCACTACTGCACATCTGTTACTGCACTGCTGCACATCTGTCACTGCACCACTGCACATCTGTCACTGCACTGCTGCACATCTGTTACCACACTGTTGCACATCTATCACTGCACTACTGCGCATCTGTCAATGCACTACTGCACATCTGTTACGGCATTGCTGCACATCTATCACTGTACTGCTGCACATGTCACTGCACTGCTGTGCATCTGTCACTGCACTGCTGCACATCTGTCCCTGCATTGCTGCACATCTGTTACTGCACTGCTGCACATCTATCACTGCACTGCTGCACATCTGTCACTGCACTGCTGCACATATGTCAGTGCACTGCTGCACATCTGTCACTGCACTGCAGCACATCTATCACTGCACTGCTGCACATCTGTCACTGCACTGCTGCACATCTGTCACTGCACTACTGCACATCCGTCACTGCACTGCAGCACATCTGTCACTGCACTACTGCACATCTATCATTGCGCTGCTGCATGTCAAAATAAAAGTCTTATCTCTTATTTTTTCTCAAAGAGTTCAGATTAGAAACTTGGACATGATGCTCTTTATTTATTAAAGTTTCTTTGAGTGATGCTACGGAGGAGTTTTCATAGGAGTCAAAAAGAAAAAAAGAAAAAACATAATTTTGGCTGATAAATTTTCCCCTCTTTACTTGCCATTTGCAGATGAGCCACAAAGTTAATTATGGACTATGTTTGTGTATCTGCTACCACTATGTTCAAAACAGTGTGAATTAAATAGATATGGAATTTATGTAAGCAACCGTTCACCTTTCACACTGAACTACTGGGAAAATAAAACCCCTCAAAGGTGTGTGATGATGTAGTGGGTGGTGAACATCACTGGAGGTTCATGTGAGTGTGAAGACAGATCCTGTTTAATACTATTTCTGGTAATTCACTGGCAAAGGAATGAGACACATTTTTGTTCAAATGAAGGTTGAGTGTAAAAAAAAAAAAAAAAGTCATGAAATCAGAATAACTGCCTTTCCACACCGGCTCTGCCTTCTCTCATGTGAAGGTTATTTTCGTGTCGTGATTGCATGCTCATTTATTTATTGTCTTTTACCTCTTGGACGTCTCGTTAGTTATAAGAATGCTAATTAATTTCAGTGTAAGCTGACAACAAAGTTGTAAAGCGTCACGTTGCGTTGAGAACATACTTGACACAGAAACACGGAAACACGGCGCTCCCGGAAACAGTCCCGACAGAAAGGCCCCGCCAGCGCTCTGTTCCCACGTCAGGCGACCACAACAACGGCATCTGTGCATCTGTGTCACGGAGGCCGGACCTGCCGCCGCGGGCCGGGAGGGAGGGGCACGGAAAAGGGCGGGGGTGCACCAAATTACGGAGTGATACATGAGGAAGGATTAAGGAAGGTGATAGCAAACTTAGCGAGGAAGGGTGGGGGCCTGTTGAAGAGTCGCTGGCAAGAGCAGCGGCGAAGGGGAGCAATCAAGGGGAGTTGAAGGGGTCGGGGGGGGGAGGGGGGGGGGGGAGTCAAGGAAGCGAGAGAGGGTAGGGAGGGGATGTGGACCCGAGCCAAGGACCGGTCGAGTGCAAAGCACACGGTGCAGGAATGCCAACAGACCCCCCCCCTCCCAGCCGGTCGGCCACAAAGGAGAGATGAGAAAGACGAAGGGAGAGCCGGGGGAGGGGGGGGCGGCAAAGAAAAACATTTTAAAACGTTACAAACCATAAACAATGGCCTGAACAGAGCTATATATGGAGATGCGGAGAAAGAGCAGAAGTGTTAGGTGATGTGAGATGAGTGTTTCCTGTCTGCTGCTCACTTCCCTCTCCGGCGCCCCCCGGACCCCCCGATGTGACACGTTGGCCCAGTAACCGGCCCGCAACTGCAAGCTCACCAGCACGCTACTCTGCTTCCTCCGCTTTTGAGTCAATGAGCCTGCTGGAAAAGCTGGGGAGGTGAGTGTATCCCCGATTACATCAAAAAAAAAAAAAAAAAGGCAACAGAGCTGCTCGGCGAAGAGAAATCGGCTAAAAGGTTTGATATATTTATTCACATTGATTTTGTTTCCTAACGGCTCAGACACAACAGGGCTGCAGCTGAATCACAGCTGGTTCTGAATCGTAACCTCAGCCTGATTCAACGTCGAGCCTGTTTCTAATCATGACCTCATCTAGTTGGCCTAATTCTGCTCGAGAGCCGTTCAGACGCTGTCGTTCCCCGCAGAGCGAATCCACCAGAGCAGGAAACGCTACGTGATTCGGTCAAAGTTTTCAGCAGGCGTGCGCCCGCAGCCCACTCAGCGGCGTCGTGGAGAGCCCAAGACTTTGTTCTAGCGTATAAATAATGAACCAATCCCGCCACAAACACAAGATTCGGCTCAGCGAGAGATGATTATCAACAAATGGCATCATGTTTTAAGATGATACAGCTCACGTTCGAAGCTGTTACACAGTTCAGCAAATAAAACTTCCAGTTTACAGTCGTGATGCTTCTTCTACACCGGTTGGAGATTTAATCGAGATTTCATGACTCTGAAAGCAAGCAGCAAAGCCAAAACTCCATATATGGCTGACTCGAGCTCCTACGGCCACTCGCCTCTCTCTCATTAGTCTAAATTAGAGGACCTTAAGGTAAAACAGAGCATCAAATTCAAAGCAGCAGAGGCCAAAACGTCCTCGCTTCAAATTCCTCCCGTATGCATCACACTCCAAAAAGGAAACCACTGCGGCGCACGTTTCTGTGATCCAGCGGGACGGTCCAGAACGTCACGATCAGCTTCCACAGATGAAACACAAACTTTTCTCTTTGGGCATTTTCCTCCAGCTTATCGAGAACACGATGGAGAGCCTGCAGAACATCTGCTGCAGCAGTGCAGCAGTGCAGCAGTGCAGCAGTTCTCCCCACAATGAGCTAAATGACCTTTAGCTAAAACCGATGGATTTCCCCTTTTCATGGCCTCCCACGCCGAAGCTGCAGATACCAACGTACACGCTGACGTATGAGTTTTCCACAGGTAGCGTCTCTGGGCGGTGCTGACATGGACCTGGTCTTAGTGACCAAAAATTTATATCACGGTATTTTTCAAAAATATATATGGTTTTACGGTATATCACCATATTTTTTTTTTTTTAAGGCACAACTGGGTGTTAACCACATTTTCTAATCATTTAGAGGAATTGCTGCAGTAAATTGTCTTAGAATGACCTATTTTACTGTCACGAGGAGTGAATATTGTACAAAAACTAGTATTAATACAGGTTTGCATCACAAAATTATACTATTTACAAAGAGGTGGCACTCTTGATTCTAATTAAGTGAAGGAATCAGAATGCATGATAGTTACAGTTAAAATACAGAACCCTTTTATTTTTCAAATTTTGCAAACAACTTGAAAAAATATATTTTGTAAAAAAAATCAACATTAACTACACAATGTAAACAACGTTCTAAAGTTGTAGGGCTACACCAGGTGTAGCCTCCCGCGGCTACAACTTTAGCTCGGCAACATTTGCAGATTATTGTAGTTTGTTGGACGTCGTCTTTTTTAAATCCAAAGAACCTTCCACACGACAGACACGGCTCCTCGTTTAGGAAGAAGTTCCTCCGTCTCATGTTGCCGTTCTGGAGCTTCCACTTTGGGACTTTCGCTGTTTGCAGCCATCACCGTTTAACCAGAAACTAGCAGCGTGTTGTGCCTCCAGTGCAACTGCAAAACAGTCCCCTGTCAAACAATGTTCTGCGGCACTTACGTTCCGCCGCGCGGCGTTCCCAACGTTGTGTACGCTACAGTACATACTCACCGGTATTACGGTATATGAAAAATTCATATCAATAAGAAAAATAAACTCCGGTATTCGGTATGAACCGGTATACCGCCCAGCACTACCTGGTCTCTTCTGGTTTTTTTTCTTTTAAACGAACATCCCAAGCGCTCTGCGAATGCTCTCAGAATTTCCATTTCATAAGCCGTTTTTTCTTGGCGAGAGCAGCAAGCAAAGTCCTCCTAGATGCTTCTGGGACATTTTTGAACGGGGCTCAAGAGAGCGGAGCGCCGCTACCTCTCTGCTCATAAAAGCGTGGACTCCTCTGACTACCGGAGAGCACAATGGCATCAGCTTATATATGCTCTGAACTGTAAAAGGAAAGAAAAAAAAAAAAAAAAAAAAAGAAAAAAAAAAAAAAAAAAAAAAAAAAAAAAAGAAAAAAAAAAAAAAAAAAGGAGGGAAGTAGAGAGAAAAAAAAGTGCCCTTTAGGTTTAAAAACCCCTTAAAGATGCACTCAGTTGATGCTTTCACCGCTCGACACTCTACCCGTTTCCTCAGAGAGCAAATCTGCTCCACGGAGAAAAAAAAATGAACACACTCATCACGTGTTTGTTTACTCTCAGCGAAAATCAAACGTTGGACAGGTTAAACCCGCAGTTTGCAGAGAATAAAGGCTAGCGGGGCTCCTGATCGCAAACTTTGAGCTGAATTGACCTTTTCACGTCACCGGGCTCATTTTTTTCTTCCACGCTGACGGAAAAACAGCCGTTGTGAAAAGTCGTACTTTTGTCACTTTTGTTTCCACGCCGTACTTTCCGCCGCTCGTCTGCTTCGTCTCATCGGCTCCAATATATATATATATATATATATATATATATATATATATATATATATATATATATATATATATATATACGATATATATATCGATATTTCCCCAGAGAGTAGATTTTTGATTTTTACCCGCGGGTATCGATATTCTAAGCTTCTTTCAAAACCTCCTTTGTCCCACCTTTAAAAGCTTGCAAGCAACAATTTGCACTGTTTATATAAGTGAAACAATTTTTCTTAACATATCTTCGATTCATTTTGTCCAGCATTTACAAGCTGCCTGTCAGCCATATAATGTGTAATTGATGCTTTCAGTTCAATAAATTTAAACAAAGTCATTGGAACACTCACAAGATGTCACCAAAATCACTTTGTCCCTTTAAAATCTTTCGAAAAATGATGTCAATGTATTATAAGATGAATATCGATATATATCGTTCTGGAGCCCAATATCGTGTATTGTATAGCGAGATTAGTGTATCGCTACAGCCCTAATTGACAGGAACATTACAGATTCAGCTGCACAGATAACACAATCAGCGCGGTGTTTTAGTTTAGATGCAAATGAAAATGTGGAAGACAAAAAAACTGGCGACAAAAAAGCTGTTATTTCACACGCTCGAAACGAATGCTTGAACAAAAAAAACAGTGAATAATTCTTCCTTGTCTTCGGGTTTAAAAAGAAAAAGGAAAGCGAAGATTTAGACAAAAGTATGGCGGTTTGCAAGCTGTGTCACACAAACGTCAAGTACTCTGGAAATACCACCAACCTGTGAGCCCACCTGAAACGTCACCACCCGGACAAGGTAATGCTAACTGAGAGCTAGCCCGAGAAGATGCGGCGCGATCCGAAACAAACCACGCTGGACAGTGACGGCGGTTGTTGCCACCAGTTTCCATCTACTTCACCGAGGTCGCAGAAAATTACGGAGTCCATTGCGACTTTATTTGTCAGGATTTGAGACGTATTCAGTGGTGGAAAACGCCGGCTTTAAGGGCTGTGTTTACTCTCGCGGCAATGTGTCGCATTTATGTTGTCGCCGGTATGCTGCAGTTACTTTTGATTTATACTCAATTTTGAAGCGCTGTGTTATTCCACGCTACAACCCAAGAGGGACAATCACGAACTAGCTAAACTTACTAAACTTATCTCTTGCGTTTTTCCACTTCCTCACCGTCTCGGTCGTATCCAGACCCACATTCTTCGCTATCTCCCTCCATTAATTACTAGAATATGTGCTGTCTTTGTAGTGTGGAGAACGAGAATCATACAGATGTGGGTACTTCCTCATTTCTTCGATGACGGGCTCTTTTCTATGCGGATGTAGAATTGACCAATCAGAGGCCTCCTTTCTCTCCTCTCTGTGGCACTGTCTGTGTCGACCTACAGTTCAGTTCAATTAATTCAAACAAAGTCATTAGAACACTCACAAGATGTCACGAAAATCACTTTGTCCCTTTAAAATCTTTCAGAAAATGATGTAAATGTATCTCAAGATGAATATCGATATATATCGTATCGTGTGCCGAGTATCGTCTATCGTATCGCGAGATTAGCGTATCGCTACAGCCCTATTTTGGACCAACCGGTGTTACTGACCTGGCGGCCGCAGGCAGGACCGTCGACGTGAGCGAAGTCAAGAGGTTGGCGCCGAATCAACAGTCCCCTCGTCACTTCGTTAAGGGCACGTCTACGGAAAACAACGTAGACGGCTGTGCTCAAGAGTGTTCCCGTAGCTAATGGAAGTCTCGTGAGACTAGACGCGCTCGCAGGTGCGTGGAACTACCTGGTCGTTGCAAAGTCTCCGCACAGATGTTACTGAGAATAAACTGCTTTTCTTCGGCGGGAAAAGAAGTTTACTCTTCTCTCTTGACTGGCTTCTGCAGGACGGTGATCAACCGACCGGTTCCAGCCGCCAGCAGCTTTGAAAGGTTCACTAATGACGGCCTGCACGTTTCATGTGTTTGATTTTACACAAATGACCTTTGACCTCGCAATGCTTTCCAGATGTGCACCTCAAACAGCCTGGCTCATCTGCTCACACTGATGCTGAACAAGAGAGCATCTTGTGTGACGAATAGCTGATTTAATTTAAGGTTCAGTGTTAGGGCTGTAGCGATACACTAATCTCGCGATACGATACGATACGATACGATACGATACGCGATATTCGGCTCACGATACGATATATATATCGATATTCATCTTACAATACATTTACATCATTTTCCGAAAGATTTTAAAGGGACAAAGTAATTTTGGTGACATCTTGTGAGTGTTCCAATGAGTTTGTTTGAATTAATTGAACTGAAAGCATCAATTACACATTATATGGCTGACAGGCAGCTTGCAAATGCTGGACAAAATGAATCAAAGATGTGTTGAGAAAAATAGTTTCTTTTATTTAAAAAGTGTAAATTGTTGCTTGCAAGCTTTTAAAGGTGGGACAAAGGAGGTTTTGAAAGAAGCTTAGAATATCGATACTCGCGGGTGAAAAATCAATACTCGATAAAATATCGATATACAGTCATGGAAAAATTATTAGACCACCATTTTTTCTTCAGTTTCTTGTTCATTTTAATACCTGGTACCACTAAACGTCATCATGTGACTAAAACAGACAGAAAAGAAAACACTGAATGCATTAAAGCAGTGTTTTTGGCAGTACAACACCATAGCTATTGATGTAAAAACTTAAGTGATTTAGGTTATAATCAAGAAAACCATGAAAAATGGTAAGATATCGCTCTTAAATAAAACTCTTATGAGCAATCTTTGTGGTTATCGTTATGTTTGTCCAAACAAATGTACCTTTAGTTGTACCAGGCATTAAAATGAACAAGAAACTGAAGAAAACAAGGGTGGTCTAATAATTTTTTACATGACTGTATATCGCAGAATCGATAAAATCACTCAGCTCTATTCAGTGCGCCAGGGTTCACTGGGTTCGATCCGGTATCTGTTCAGTAGCTGGGCTCAGCCACCAAAGGGACCGCCAACTTCTGCTTTATTTTTTTTTTTTACATCCCTGCACAATGACTTCATTATGTGACTTCCTGTACACACCTATTGCCAAATATCTGTTCATATGCAGTGTGTAATTTAGTATAAACGCTCTTCGCAGCAACGCGAAGAACGGTGAACCCCGTCTACGTCGTCAACATTCACTTCCTTTCTTCGGAGAAAGCGTTAATCACGCACCAGCCCGGCGAGGTTGGTCCTCTGAAGTGAGGGAAACACAACTGTGTGTGTGCGTTAGAGAGAGAAAGTGTGTTGTTCTTTCCTGCGTGAGCTCAGGGAGCTCAGCACCTGAGAGGAAACCAGCTCCATTTATAGAGCTGATACTCATGTAAATACAGAGACGGGGCACACACAGGACACGCTCGCGCACACACAGGACACGCTCGCGCACCAGCGAGGGCCCACGGAAGTTCCCATATTCTGCTGGATTGCCCTTGGGTCCTTGCTATTTCTGCCAGGGGTGGGGGGGGATCCTGTGTCAGTAATCCTGTCAGGATGAGGGGGATGAGGTCGCCGGATGCAGCTCAGCTCCACCGCCTTCAGCCCCGTGCACTCACATGCACGGACGCACGGACGCACGGACGTGGAAGTCATTTACAGTAGGGATGCACGATAACTGTTTTTTAAAACTGATACCGATAACTTTCAGCTCCTAAAGGCCGATACTGATACCGATAACACACACATAAACCTAAGATCATTACATCAATACTATGAACAAAATCAAAAATAGTTTTGACTCTTTAAATGAACAGATATTTATTTTTTCCAATGAAAAACTATTGTCAAGCCACTAAAACATTTTCGTAAAGTTATCAAACAAATCTATTTGATATCTCACATCAACTTAAATAAGGTTCATTACTGACTGATATAAAAAATAAAGGCTCCTTGAACTGATGGAAATACATGCATCAGAATTACTAACTGAAAAAGATTAATATTTAAAAGATTTTGACTTGTGGTTCCATTTAAATTAATACCTTTAATTAAAGTAAATGAGGTTCAGTGACATTTTTTTTTTAAATCTCATGGAAGCTTTAGATGAGAGAGATGAGGGAGAGGGGAGACACTTGCTGCTGGTTTGCACATGTTAGCATTAGCTCGCGTTAGCTCACGTTAGCGCGATTTCAAAACTCCACGGAAGTGATTGTTATGTTGTAGGTGGCCGATCAGGTTTTACGTATTAAAGCTTGTGCTTCCCTCCTCGTAGAATTCACTCGGAGGATTCGTCACAAATAACCACCAAACTATCTTCTTCTGAAACTTTAACAAAGTTCCACGCCGCCATGTTTGTTGTGATCAGTACTGTGCTGCAGGCTGCATTCAAGGTGTAACGTAAATTCCAAAGTTCCCTCATTTGCTAGTTGTTCTTTTAGCCTTTTCTATTTTTTTCTTTTTTTATGTGTAACATGTGGGAAAATACTGCGAATATCGATTCAAGTTAGCAACTACCAAAATTATGACCGAGTTAACAAGTTGTTTTCTGGCATGAGGGGGTATTCTTGATTTTCCTGATTGATATAATCGTTTTTCTGATTATGCAGACGTTACTTGAACATAACATTCACTGCCGGTCATTCAAGGCTCAGAGGGAGCGAGGCACTGCTGTGTTGACAAAAATATATATGCTATCGGGGCTATTTGTCGTGATATCGGACTTATCGGGATGATATCATAATTTACTGCTATCGGCCCGATAGTTATCGTGCTAGCCCTAATTTGCAGGAACATTTTTTGCATCGCGTCAAATGCATCAAATGCGATGGAGCGTTTGCACAACAAAAGTTCGGTTTCTGATAAAACGGGCTCGACGGCGGCGGAGAGACTTTCTCCGGCGTCACTGACTCACTCCAGAAACCCGACGGGGGCCTTCGAGACACGGAGAGCGAAACTGAAAATAGACATGCAGATCCTTTAAACAGATGCGGCTCCTGTTGAACATGTTTAATAAAATTATGTGGCTGAAAACGTCAAATGAACTCCTCACTTTAGTTTCATAAGACACACATGGTTTAGTCTTTCTAAAAAGACTTTGCTTTTAAATAACAAAGCAAAAATATGTGGACATTTTTTTTTTTTTTTTGAGCGTGGGATCAAATTGAAAGCTTCTGTAATTTCTGCGTTCTTTTCTGTGACGTTTGTGATTGTGAAAGGTCCCCACCTCCGCCACCACCACCACCTCAGTCGTCTCTTTTGAAACTGTGGGAAAAGAAGAAGCTGTTTTATTTTGAGAGCAGAAAAGAAGAGTCGGCCTCTGTCTGGTTCGTCTGTCTCTGTCGGCGTGTCGAACGCTCGTCTCACGAAGCAGCGACTTCCTGAGTCGCTGCACCGTTCCACAATCTGCCCGGCGCGCACGCGCCCGTGCACGCGCCCGTGCACGCACGCAAACTCGAAGAAACTTTGTGACCTCCGTCTGCTCCTGTGACGAACCGTGTTCATCCGAGGTTGAGCCTGTCGGTGCTGCAGCTCTGCCCGTGGAAGAGGAAAATGGATGCCCACTGAACACAAACAGCCGCCCCCACACACCCTCAGTGTGCTGCTGAGCTCCTCCACAGCGCACCAGAGAGGTAAACACAAGAGTCTGACATCCTCTTGCATCATGTGCCTCAAATGCAGCAGAGAAGCAGCTAAACAAGCTGTGACTGTGACAGCTCCAGACTGAGGTGGCTTCACTCAGGGGAGCCTCCACTTCCAAGGCAAAGCAATTTGTGACACAATTTAGCCCCAATTGAAGACAATTTTGATGTAATCGTGGGAAAGAATAAGTTAGATATTCGGCTTCAGAGCCGGACTGAGACCCCCCCCCCCCCCCCCCCCCCCCCCCCCTTCAAGAGCACAAGACACACACTCGCTCACCTCAGTAAACGAAGTAGGGGTCAGTGGCCGCGCATCTAAAATAGCCTCTGACACAAAAACCTCTCTTGTACCAAAGGGGGGGGGAGCCGGTGTTGTGAAATTTCTTCCTACTCATAATATCTTCCTACCCGAGTTGACTGCGCATGCGTACAGCAGCAACTTCAGAAGGCCATAATATTCTGCTGCCTGACCGTTATCACGGAAGAGAAAAGGTTCGTTTCTTTAATATTATAATATTCTTTTATATTTCTTTAGTATTTTTAATACTTTGTATGCACAGTATTTATATTGCATAGGTTTGACAGACAAATCAGAATGCACGTCTTTATGATGCATGTGTGTGAGTGAATGTGCTTTTCCAGCTGTATTAAACCTTGTTCAGGAGGTTACATTACAGAGTTTGTCGTATATTCGTTGGCAAGAGGATAAATCTCAAACATAATTGTAATCCGTTACATTACACGAGAAAAATGCGTAATTAAATTAGTGACTTATGGTTACTTTTTAAAGTTACATTATGGTTATTAAATGTATATAATAATATGCTACCACCAAAAAACACAGAGGAGAGCAGATATATGTGCTGGTAGGATGTTGTTACAATGTACGAAAAAATTACAGATGAGGCTATAATTTTCCGCTACAGAAGGAAAAAATTTTAGGTAGGAAGAAATTTCAGAACACCGGCCGACATGTGAACATGAACGCGCTGCAGCCCGTCAAATCTCCGGATCACACGCACATCTGCACCGCGTCCGGCGGTCACGTTAAGGTGGAACACATGTTGAGCATTTCAGGAGGACACTGTGATGCTACAGTGATCCCTTATTTTTCACGGTTAATGGGTCCAGCGCCCCCATGCGAAAATCAAAATCCGCGAACTGGAGCCGGAGCCCCCCGAGCCTCAATAATGTGTTTAAAATATGTTTAAAAACCACAAAAAAGTAGCGAAACAAGACAAAGGCTCAACTGTGGTCTTTCTGTTTCCTTCACAGCCTCTGGTCTCTGAACCGTAGTA